>OY783193.1:6565393-7765393 GCA_963678675.1 Xiphydria camelus | reverse complement strand
GAGGTCTTACTTCCAATTTCTACGTTCCTCCGATCTTCGCATATCGATATCCGGAGCCCGACCATGAATATACCCAGCCGCCGCCCCGCGTCATATATGCGCGCAAGGACACCCGCCTCCACCGTACTCGCGCTCGAGGACCGCGATATACGCCCGGCTCGCGACCGACCTAGAATTCGTTTACGCGCCCGTGGTTCGAAATTCCCGTAGAAGCATTGATTGCGTAACAAATTACACCCAATATACGAAAGCAAATAAATTTTCCTCGCAAACTTTCATTGTATCTTGCTTCGTTTCCGAGGTAACCCAGTTGGCTCGCCGACAATGCACACCGAGTCACGCATTGCGGAAAGCCGGCTCGAAGCGAATTCTTCGCCGGGAGAAGCTACCGCGCGGTGGTAACGTATGCACATACATTTGTCCGCTTGCTCTATTGACGCCGGATCGTTTTGAAAATTCGACCCGATGGCCGAACTCGATGTAGACCGTGGAAAGGGAGGGATGAATCCGGAAGAATATATGAATGGATCGCGGCCCGGTGTATGTAACTCGCAGGTCGCGTCGACAGATGTCGATCCCGTTTCTTGTAACGGTCGAATCTGGTGGCCATGAGACAAAAGTGGGGGGACATACGAATTCGTCGTCGCTGCTCTTCGCACGGAACTACTTTCCAGTTCGAGCGATCGACCTTGTTCTTTAACCGTATGTATAAATATACGTATCAGCGCGGTGCTGATAAAATCTGTTTTAATTTATGTACACGGAAAAAAGAAATGGAGAAATTGATTCCGCCAGTCATCGATAAGATAAATAAGAGGAATAAAGAGAACGCGAAGTACTCGAGAGCACGACTGAAGCACCTCGAAGTAACTCCGGTCTTTCGACTGAACTCCTGTGCGATATCGATTCTCTCGGCGCTGACGGGTACGGGTTTTCCCAAAATATTATTACAACTTTACACTGACTCCGAATGACGATAGGAAGGATTGTGTATACATGGTGGGAGAGTACCAAGAACGCAGCCGGTCGAACGAGCTCTCACCTTCACCGTCGCCGTCACGCGATTTTCGTCAGTCGGCACTCCCTTCATCTCGATCTTCATTCGTTTCATTGCAGATCCGCTTCGACCAGCGCGCTCGTTCTTACCCGAAGACCATCGACGCCCAAATTGCTGACTAATCGCGTCGTATCGCCTGTACTGGTCGAGATTCGAAGGTCGAATAATCCCTAGGATCGTCGTGGCTGTCGATACCGCTGATACGAGACGCTATACGGCAGTTCGCGTTCCCCTTGGAAAGAGAGAGTCTGAAGAGAGAGAGAGAGAGAGAGAGAGAGAGGGCGAGAGCGAGTGGGAGAGTGAGAGAAAGAGATAGAAAGAGGGAGAGCGAAAGAGTAAAACAACGAGACAACACGACAGCCACCACTCGACCGGCATCGAGTGGCCAATCGGATATTTGAAAGGTCAGTGTGCGGCGTTTCGCGGCGTGCGAACGGTTACCTCCGCGTGTGACCACGTTGCATAAACACAAGAGGCCACCGTGGACCGAGTTGCAGATTGCAGTGTGTGAGAGAGAGTGGGACTTTGAGGGATTAACCGTGGCGGAGATGGCGAGCGGCATTGAGATAGCTGATTCCAGTCAGGTACTGTTTCTCCTCCTTCATTCGATAGAAAGTCGCTCCAAATCGCACGGTATTCGCATGACGCTCCACGATCCCGATCTCGATTTCCTACCCCTTGTACCGAATTGTAGCAGAAATCGTCGTCGGTTTCCGACATTAACGAATTAATCAAGGCTAATCTAAAGTAGTCCAGCCCGATATGTCAAAATAATCACGCTCTGTAACATCGTAGATTTGCAATTAGTGGCTTAGGACCAGAAGAATTAACATTTGAGAGTAGGTTTGTAAAAGGAAGCTAACAAATTTAGGCATTCATCGCTACGACCAGAAATCGGTTCCCACCGCATGTATCCCTGATTTCTGGCGAGCTGCGCGTTGGAATAATGTTTCTATACGGATCAACGGAGTCTCTCGCTTCGTAATGGTGACTGTACATGTATTACAGTAGCTGCCCTATGACCTGAAACGTGTTTTACGCGGTCGTAAAAAACCACCGGTGAATATCGGGAGTGCTCGACCTAAATCTGATTTTAACTGCATTTTTAAGCACATACCAGTGAGGAAGTCGACAGCACGATTCGATACCGTTGAGGCATTCGAAACGCGTTATTTAAGCGCGGCGCTTTTACATCAAATTCCTCGTCGCAGCGAGAAAAATTAACACACCCACGCGTTGGAGGCAGAAGGTCAGGGCTTGATTTTATCAACATCGAATGAAATTATTCGCCGAATAAACGGCGGCGTATTTCGTTATACGGGGCTATAATTGCATTGGTCGTCCTCCCGCGCTGTTTATTAGTCAAATAACTCTATTATGGTCGTTGTCGAGACCCTGTGCATAAATCAATTCGCCAAAACATCATCCGAAGCCGGATTATACAGGTTTATCCACAATTACGAAACATCATCGGACGTGTATTTAAGAAAATATAAAATTTATTTGAGTCAAAAAAAAGGTTTATTTCCACGCAATGAATCGATGAAACATGTTTCCTGCAATGGAAGTAAGTTTCTTCATATTACGCTTTAACTACCGAGGTCGTATATATGTATGTAGCCGTAGACATTTTTAACATAATACGAATGCATCACCAGCACGGAAAATAGCTGTGCTTACGATAGGACGGCATTCATAGGCAGGTTTCACATGACGACGCGCGGCGAAAGAGGAACAGAAGAAGGGACGAAAGAACGACGCGACGGCGTCTAAGAATCTGATACCCGACTATGAATATCATCATTACTGCGTATTTTGTATGCAGAGGGTAACCATAGCTGTAAGAGCCCGAGCGTTACGTCGCAACCTTGATCGAAGGATGTATATGAAATCGTTTCTTTGGAAGCTTTATATATTATGCACGCCAAACTGGCATTATTCGCCAACCTGTGTCGTCAATGAAAAAGTAGGTATAGTAAATGGAATTCGAAATCTGCGATATTTTGTTAGAATTCGTGGTAGTGTAAAAATACATCACAATTTGTGAAACATAAATACACTTGATTATTTTAATTAATAATTCTATTCAAATATTGGACTGTTGTTCGTTCAAATCGAAACCTGACCAGATTTAGCGAATTATTAGTTTGATTGGATGATCCAATCATCACTTTTGAATGTCGATTTTGTTACAAATTAATCGCCTTTCCACCGTCATAAAGTTAATCTCGGCATTTCTCGTACAGAAATTTGAACACAGCGTACCAAAAAAAATATTGTACATAATAAATATAGCGAATTATTTTAAAACCGCAGTTCTCTCTCTCTCTCTCTCTCACTCTCTCTCTCTCTCTCTCTCTCTCTCTCTATCTATCTATACATATATATAAAGCTCGGCTCAAAAAATATAGTGATTTTTAACGGCAGGATTTTTCTTTTATAGGTTTAAACTATGGTATACTCGATACATACTTTCTTGAGTATATCATATACATACCTACACATATTTGATGGAACACCCTTTTCATAAATTTAGATGCATTCCATTATCGATTTGCAATTTAACCGGAATATCCACTTAAACCTTGAGTAACTAAACCAAGCTTATAGGTACATAGATTACAATATGCCATTCGTGACTAATCCACGTCGATTAATAGATATTGGCGGGATTCAGGTGGGATCTTATCAATTATATATACACGTCAGAAATGCATTTTCGATAAATAAACGCGGACAAGTAGTCCGAGCTTCTTTGAATTTTATTTATACGTCCTGTTGCTCTGTATCGAAGATACGAAATAAATAGTCTACAGCATCCATATCATCAAATTGGGGTATCATTATTTTTGACAGTATAAAATTGTGTACGTAATGGCCATTCGAAAGGATCAACAATGAACGATGAAATTCGTTACTCAATCGATATCAAGGCTTTCGCATAAATTCGTAACATTTTCGATATCGTTATTATACGAGCGGAGACAGGGAAGACACTTGTGCTGTACCACGATGGCAAATAATACAGATAAATCTCCCCACTGCTAATCTTTTATCGTCAATTTTCTTGTTGATCCTTTCTCCGTTATTTTTCCCCCTCTCTGTCTTCCGAAAAAGAGAGTACCTATTCCGAACGCATCGAACGAATCGAAGATCCAATCTCTGTCGTCGTTTTCATTTTTTGTTCTTATCCATTGTATCTACCCTCTACCAGAAGATTCATAGTCAAGCTGCTTCCTTCTCTTCTCGATATCTTCCTACGAGCAATTTTATTCTATCGACTCTGATGAGTTCCCGTGATGATTGACTTTTCCTAATAAATGTACGCGTAATGCAATTAATAGGTGATTAATAAAAATAATAAAATTGCATATACGCAGGCGGCTCGATGTATCCGAATTATCCTTCATCGACGGTAATGTAGTAGATGTAGGTATGTGCACTCTCGATAAATAGGTGGAGATGCATGAATCACTTTATGACATTACATGGTTATTTGTTAATTTGGTCAATGAGTAGGTATATCTAGAATCACTCGATAGTTATATCACTTTTATGTGGATGGAGGCTAGCCATTGTCCTGGATTCGCTGCACCCGCGATAGAACACACATACTGACCTAATAAACTTGGAACAACGTGTAGTTAATTGTATGGGGTGTCGAAAGGCAAACTCGACTAACTACCAATGGTTTACGCTCTGTGCTAATTACTTTCCGATTCAAACATTTGCCTGTCCTGAGAACATTTATATAAAATGTGGAATTATTATTTTGCGTGGATCACTGTACTGGACACGTGTATATTTTGCAGGGTAATAAGAGAACTACAAATCGAAGGATGAAACGTAACTTATGACATTTTTGCCGTATGATTTTTGATTACCCAATTAGAGCAAAATACACTTATACGTAATAATGCACGGTGTTTATTAACATGCCCTGGCACTTCTAAATTTTCCAAGATTTTCTGACTGTTACACATATCGGGTAATGTTATACAGTAGAAAGTTAATTACCCTCAAGCTACCAGATAGAGCAAAAGCAGCCAGTAGATATGTTCCGACATACGTCCATCACCTAATAGGAGAGTGGCAGACCTATAACAAGTCATACCTACTGGATCCTAACTCCAGCTAGCTAGCTTAAGCATCGCAGATAGTTAATTATAATGTTAATAGTAATAAATACTTAATCTTCGAAAATCCAATGGATCTAGTGGTCTAGTGGGTTAGTTTCATCTAATTAGTGTTTTTTAAATAACTTAGTTGATTACTTAAACTTTCATATACCCATTTGTATCCATATCGTATTCCATTACCTTTCCTGGATTGACTAAAGACGATATCTCTTATTTCTCAAATTTTAAACTAACGATAAGTTAATCACCAGTTATAATTGCAATCCTGGTACGTGCATCGAAGTTTGACCTGGTTATAGTCGAGGAGGTTGGCTGTTACCGCAGGAAATTGTGCCGAGATGATAGGTCTAATCAAAAGTCACTTTGAATTAGTGCGATGAAGAACCTGTTTTCGGAAGAATGCATCGAAACGTCGGGAAGTTACGATATCATGAGAGTTACGTAGATACTGACGGGTTTAACTAGTTACAATGGATCTATTCTAGATAGAGAGAAAGAGAGGGTGTCAGAGCGAGGGGAGAAAATAAGCGAGAGAGGAGGAAATGCTGAAAATCGAGGCGCATAAATCCACTCGGTTGTTCGATCCCTTTTCCTCTCTTTTTAATCGTCGATCCTGCAGCTATCTCCCCCGCCTTGTGCTTATCGACAGGACGATTTAACTTCGCCACTCGGGGTGTTCTCACGGTGGATTTTCGGCATTCGCGTGCTGAGGCACTACGCGTTCTCTCGTGGTGTTCTTTCTGGTGTGGCGCTGGATGTAAATTTAGTCCTGTCAGGAGTGAAGGAACGTCAGATGTGCCGCAACGATTTTTAACTCGCTTTCGAAGCGTTGCATCGGCGCTCGATTCTCTAGGGTAAGAGTGGGATAGATGCTCCGGTTGAAGAGACACTTCGACAAAAATTATCTTGAAATTGATTGCAGATATCGGAGAAAAGTTTAAATAAAAATTGTTTCTCTATATTTTTACTACAAAAAAGCTGCTATACCTTTATCACATATATCTTCACTACATTTTGAGATAACCACGTTCAAATTTAAATAGAGAAACTGGTACATCTGTACCATTTTTACCCGACGGGTAATAACAGCGGTAGGGTGGTGGGGGTTATACCGAGTGAAGCCATCCCCTCGATGTTATTCGCTACAATAATTAAAACAGCTTTTTTTACATGCGGCTTTCCTCACACGTCAATGCAAAATTAAGTATCATAAATTGCAATTACGCTGGTAAAAAATCTGCTATCTACCCAGTACCAACCTAAAACCCCTTCTACTAGCTTATGTAGGATCCTTGTAATTAGAGGTGCATTTTCAGTCGCGCGCGCCATCGAAGCAATAATAATGAAAGCCGAGAGAAAAGAATACTGCACTCGTGCGCGCTAAAAAGAAAGTAAGTGTCGAGCACGACAGTAAAGTGTTACAGAAAAGCACGCTATAACGCTTGCTGTGCACTGCCAGGAAAAAACGAATAAATATGGCCACTCTCTTGTGCTAATTCAGCGGGAAGGAGACCGTGAGTACTTTGATGCCATCGGGTCTTTGTCTTCGCCCCGTGGTTCTTCTTCTCGTTTCAACAACAATTGCCAATTAAACGCTGTAAAGATGACTGGAACCCTCCTTTGCCGCCGTTAAATCTAGGATGCCCGGGAAAAAGAGTATAAATCAAAGTGTCGCCTACCAAAACACTTCTACTACAATTTTCTTCTACTTTCCTAGAGATATTTGTGTGCTACATGCATTTAACGGTTCTTATGAGAAGTGTTATTTTCATTTTATACATTTTTTCAACAGTTTGTGTTTCAATATAAACAAATAAAGGTGTTTTCTGAGCAATACCATTTTTTGACTTGTACTCTTTTTCCCGAGCATCCTAGAAATTCTACTGCAAATTGCTTTACAGGTATCGGGACTCATTGCTGCTCAATGCCAATTATCTTCTTTACCCCATCTCAGCATAAAATACAATGCCGATCTTTAGGCCAAGGAAATATTTGTTAGCTACTACTATATTTCTGTTTGAATGAAAGAGATATTCTAATAATTAACATATATTTATCTCGCCCAATGAAATACTTCTCTCTCTCTTTCGCCATAATCAAGTATACATTTATTAACTATAAAAAAACTCTTCTCTCAGAGAGAGAGAGAGAGAGAGAGAGAGAGAGAGAGAGAGAGAGAGAGAGAGAGAGAGAGAGAGAGTGTAGAAATTTATACTGGCGCCTTTGTAAAGTGCGAAGCTTCCAAGGATGAATCATCGAGATGGATACACGGACGATATGATAAATAGGCACGTTCTAAGCGGATAAGTATAGATTTAATAATGTGCTCTCTTGTGCGTAGTTATATCTTTGCGCTATCGCTTATGTACACATTTTATCGAGCGATTAATAAAAAAGGCTATCGCATACCCTTCTATGATCTCTCTATACGCTTAATGAAAATTATACACTTTTTTATACAAATGAAACTATCCACGCATTTGTCTTTATTGTCTATTTGTAGAATCCATTGTATGCTATACTCAAAATTAGCTTTTTTTTTGGAAACTTTATCGAGTTGACGCGAATGTCCGTTTTGCTCTCATCTACAAATTGTCGTTGATTGAATACCTCTCGATGACCAATCTCTCTCCACCCCTACAATTGAGTCCGATTCGTTCGAATCAAGTGAATGTCGATAGTTAGCCAATGAGAAAATCTGCGCAGCTTCGCTTCTCCTACAAAACCGCAGCTGCGGAGTCTGCAAAAATATCGTGACGCCAGCAAATGTCACCTCGTCGTGATGAGTTTGATCCATGCGTCGCGACAGGAAATAGACCGTGATAAGTGCGTCAAATGTTCATAAAAATGCTTATGATTCATAAATATCATAACACTCGGTCCGCTGTGTCATCTTCTCTTCGCGGATCGTAAAAAAATCAACGATAATGCACGTTGCCGCGTCCTGCATAAGAGCGGATGGATGAAAGCTACTCATTGTGTTCGCGCAAAGCGATATCATGGCCTCAGATTTTGGTAGGAGGACAATGAAAGTACGTTAACTCTCCCAAATTCTTATTCTGACTACCACATGATTTCGCATTACACAGTAAAACGAAGGTAGCATGTATGATCCCTACATATTGTTATGGCAGTGGGACACGAGAACCACGATCGTGAAAAAAGGAACACGGAAATTCTTTATTCAAGGAAAATGACAAACAACACAACAAGAGACACGCAAGACATCCTTATAGTCTGGCAGCTCAAGCGAGACTGTTGAAGACAGGCGAGCAATCTGGATGCTAGATGACAGCGAGTCTCAGCTGTCTATGACGAAGTCTCGTAGTCCATGGGACATGTAGACTCATCCTCATCAGCCATCGTAACAATACTAATCATCGCCCATCTATCACACATGTTCTTGTTTTTATAAATATGCAAGAATACCTACAATTATACTATTACGACAAAAAAATAAAAATCATGCGATACATTTACATAAACATCATCAGAATAAAGTTTTGCCTTTATATAATTCGTCAAGGTATAATAAACATCGCAATTTTTTCACACGGGTTTCCTTGTTTCAAAGTACAAGTACCCAAGCTCAAAAGTTACAACGCACCTGCCACGGCGAACGAAGCCTCACCCCCGCGAGGTTAATGCTCGAGTGCCAGTGCCAGTTAACGATTCCCTCCACCGAGTCGAGAGAAAAACGATCCGCAGATAGCTTCGCGCACTGAAAGCTGCCCGACAATAAATGCCGCAGCACTAAACGTGTGACCGTAAAGAGGCAGAAACTTGCTGCCTCTCCAGCAACCACCGTGCCTTTGGCAGTCTGAGGAACGAATAAATATGATCTCACTCCGCCCTGCTGCGACGATAAGCTCGATGCTCCGAACTCGTCGTGCAGACAATAACGCGTATCGCCGAAGACGAGTATATGTATATGTACCTACCTATGTACCTCCACCGCCGTGTGTGAGCTGTCTCGGTCGTAAAGCCGCACGGACGTCACGCGTTGCTTGCAGGGACAAGAAGCATGAGCCTACTAGCGCGACGAGGGTCGTAGGGGTCTGTGTAGAAGGTAGCTGTGGACGGGTGGAAGAAACTGTGGAAGAGGAGAAGGTGGAGGTAGCGGTGGTCGTTTTACGGGATAGTTTTAAGATAAGGTCCTGGTGGTGGATTCCGTTGGGCGAGGGTGCTCGGGAAGTGACGGAAGGGCGGAGAAGGGATGCTGGAAGGGAGATGCCAGTCGGTGCGGAAGGAATTGAAGTGGACAGGGGCGTGACATCGAGTGGACATGCCCGAGAGAGTTCTCGCCGCGGTCAGGACTCCCAGCGAGACGGTCGCATGTCGCATATACGCGTGGAACCGAGCTCATCTAACTTTTCGTACCCCTCTACCTATTGCGAGGACAAATGCACTGGCAACCGGGTTCGTTCTAATTCTCTCCGCAGCCGCATCGTCGGAATTGCGTAAATGGTGGGGGGGTTGATTACGAAAGGAGAACGAAATGGATATCTCGTTACGCGAGGAAATACTCCCTGCTGGCGGTTCGATGGATTTTCGGGAAACCGGGTTGCCCATCCGGAGTTTCCATGTTTTTTTCGACACGGTTCCGTTGGTGCAAGAAACTTTCGATCACCACTTTAACTTGTTTTGGTGTCGACCGAGCGCGCCGAAGCTCTGGTACCACATACACGCGTTCCATAAACTTTGTTCAAACCAGGGAAGCGTTCGTATAGGAATGAGAGGAATCAGAGCTGTACGCCGACCCTTCTACACTTTTGCGGAATAAAGATTAATTAACGTTAATCACTCATACGTAGAGGGATTAATACCGAAGCACTTCAAGAATTTGCTGACGCACACGGTTACTTGCTAAACAATTTTAATTAATTCTTGAGACGAAAATTGTCCTCGCTCGTTGACTTCATGTTATACAACAAGAAGTATTGATTCTTTGCTATAGTGCGCTTTTTTACGAGACACGCGCCAGAGTCTCTTTGTCGGTGGCGGAGAATGTACCTGCGCTTCTTATGTTACGTCCTTCTCGGTAAACTATTTTAGACGCTCGAATTTTTTACGTCAGATCAAAAGCTGCGTTAAAAAAGAATACCTAGACACTTCAAGCGCTTCTATATCTGGTACGAAATGGGATAGAAAAAGAACGTGTGGGAATATACGGCGTGGAGGTATCACCTTGCGATATAGGACACGTGTAAGTAAGTATAACAGAAGACTCCGTTCGTGACTCGGAGTCTCCCGTTGGGAGCATTCTTCGCACACTCTTCATCTTTCACAATACACCTTCATTTTAAAGTCTGTATTGCTACCAGGGGGTGGTTTTGATTTTATGCAATAGTTTTTCATAAAGGTGTACCAAATATACTTTTCCTCGGCAAGTTCTTCTTGCAATTAGAACAGATTTTATGCGGCTTTGAAAGAATTCTTACATGGGTCGCTTTAAATTCTACCTTTTCCATAAAAATACTTACTCGCGTCATCGACAAATATCACTTACATTCATTTCACGTAAGATAGATATTATGATATAAATTTTTATCGACTGATCTTCTGCTCATATTACTATATTTCCCTACATGATTATGTCGTCACTCTATCGCCACTCGTCAGACATGCCAATTAGTCTCTCCAACAAACTTTCCCCCGTGATGAGGGGAGCGAGTATAGGTATCATGCTAAAGTAATGTTTGAACAATCCTTTGCCGATGATATAGTTTAACCCAATCAGTAGGTATCTCCCTAAATAGGGTCCTGTTTAAAATGGGTTATCTAGAGATAATATTTGTTTCCATTGTTTAATGGCACCGGCCAATTTCTCGTTTCACGGTTTTCGATCTCCCGCTTTAGTTGGTTCTACTAAAATCCGCTTAACTGAGACGATCCTACTCTCTGTTTGCGACATTTCATTAATGGGGATATTCAACGCATGCACACTCAATGATTGCGGAAACTCTTAATCGTGCAATTATTCGAAAAAGAATAAAAAATTGGAATTGCAGGTATACTTACAGGTAATAAAGGTAATACGTTATCAAGAAACATCCAACATCGAAAGCATGTCGAGTAAGATATACGACCGATTCGTCTTACGTTAATTTTCATCTGAAATGTCTCTGAAGAGTAAGCGTACTTGGACCAATTTATCTTTAAAAGCTCTACCATAGCAGTTAATCATCGGTAACTGACAGGCACATTTATGAAATTTTTTTTGTATCCTGCGTTAGGATGAAAAAAGGTGAGGATGCAGAAGCTTTCACTAGTTAAGTGGTCTATCGCATCGATAATATGTTCACGTCTAAAGCATAATGGTAGCCGCAGCACAGGACGAAAAATACATTTAAATGCAGTTCGCTTTACTTCGCATAATAATATGGTCTGATGATGCAATAATTCAAACTGTAGCTTATCCTTTTCATTAAAAGAGTTTAATTGAAAAAGATTTATTTTGATAACGGATTCTTTGTTAAAACTTTATGTTTATTTCCTACACCCGCAATATGAAGCCACGCGTTCGGCTTAATTGTATTATACTAATTAGCTGCCTCTTCTATTTCCTTCTGTCTCCTTGCGTGCTCGCTTACACGAGTCGCAAGCGCTGCATGACAAGTATACGTATGTTTGCATAAATTCGTATTCGCGTTCTATCCGCCGAGAGTATATTAAATAATTCACTTAAACTGCAGAGATGAGGCACTGAGGAAAGGGTTTCTAAAAATCCAGTCGAAGTATTATGTCTCGCGTTAAATACAGCGGAGCGATTACGATAATGATTTATATCGCGGTACCTACACGCTCTGCAATAAATTGCAGTAACGATAAAAATATCTGACGTAAGATAAATGATCGCATATAAAGATGACCATTATAAAACGGAGCACGTCCCACCTTAAAAAATAATTACTTCGGGTCGTAGAGGATTTATCTTCTCGGTAAAGGAGACGAGAGACGATCTCCCGCTGAAACTCCAGCATCCTCTCCGGTATAATTCCAGAGTTATTACCAAATTGTCTATAACTTGGAGTGGTAATTAAACGTCGTGTCGCAGGTACGTAATTGCGTCAAGTTAGAGTTTGCACGATAATTTAGTCGTACAGCAGCTATAACATCAATGTGTAAGCAGATTTCCGAAGTCTAGATGCCGCGTACAACGCGACCTTATCGCCAAGGTATTTATCTCCGGGATCAACATCGAGCGTTACTGGATTTTTTTTGGTCCATTGGCATCGAAATCCCGAAATTCTGTGCCCGAACTTTCTCAATGGAAGGCGACTCAATGTGTTGTTCGTTTAAGTTGGCAAGAGGGTCGGATGTCCCTTTTGCCTGCCTTCCGGAGTTCGGGTCGGACGTCAGCGGTTCTCGAGAATGCTGAGTGAGGAGATAACTCCGCCGTGTAAGGCGGTGTCTTACCGGTCGAGAGATCGCCCCTATAATGTTTTTTCCCCGAATTTTTAGCAGGCCGAAAATGCCACAGAGAAACATCCAAATAATTACTGTTTGCGAAACGAGATACTTCTGCAACGCGAACGCGTGGCATCGCGGTACAGAATTTCGATCTACGCTCGGGGTTACGGTTATTATTATTTTTATTATAGAATTACGGTAACGAAATAGTTTCAGTCGGCGCTCTGATATCGCGACGGAATTTGGGTCGGTTATATAATTTTGCTGCAGTCGATTTTCATTCCGTGCCAAAGGGAGGTAGCCGTCGAAAAAATCTACCGCGTATCGAGTGATTCGAAGTTTTTCACACCGAGCAAGAGCGTGCCGATTTTAATTGACGCTCTTAATCCGACACACCGACGAAGTAAGGGGAGAGTATGGCGAAGAGGGAGAGCTTTCCGGTCGTCCTGTGGGGATCAACGGCTACATCGTGGTTCTGCGTTTGAAAGAAAACATCTGGTTGCCTCCTGGAAAAAGTTCCGCGGTGCAAACCTCTCATCAAACTTCTCGACGTAAACTCATTTCTCTGCCAATCGAAATGTCCCCTTTTGGTTGCGCAATTCGTTTCTTTTGATGTTGGCATTCGGTGGAAGTTCCGCATAAACGCAAGCTCCGACGGCTTCGTTAAAAGCGCCGAGAGCTTCGAGACTTTTCGCTAACCTTTCGTAGGGCCAGACGTACTGGTGTGTTCAATGTTGGGAAAAATAAATACGCCCTTTTTTTTTTTTAAACTGGAGATGCTCGTTAAAATGCGCGCTTAGGTAAATGAAGCATTTTATCTCTCATGTGCGAGCACACGTCGTAATAAAAAATGTACGCGATGATGGAATCATCTATCTACACACTTAACCGGAACTGTTGAAAAGAGTAAATCTCTCAAAGAGAGGTAGCGCATAGACTAATCCAAATATTTATTTAATAATGAATCCATCGGTCCGTAGTTTCAAGACTGTCGAATCTAAAACTTTACAAACATTAATTAAAACCGTAATTTCGGTAAAAGTGATCGAATTTCTGTACTACAATTAAAAGGACTCTTATATTTTTATAATTAACTATCTCTTCGTCATTCAATAATGCACAAACAAACAATATTGTTAATATCCAACGGAAAGCCAGATATATTAGTCTCATGATACGCATTGAAGAAAAGATGCTACACAGAGAAAAAAAGCACAGTTAATTTGTTAAAACTCGTAACCACATGGATGGAGGAATAACAATCTGTTTACTCGAATTCATCGAATCGAATCGTAATTTGTCAATCAAACAATAGTCAATCATTGCAACTAAATTATTAATTGAAATAACGAAATGTTTATTCTCCAACCCGTGGCTATTGATTTAGTCGAACCTACCACGTTTTTTCATCGGCGTACGCACCGGTGTGTATATTTACAGGTTTATTTACTCAAAATACACTAATCAAAGCGATTCGACAATGAGTAAATACTGAGAGAGAGAACCTTTATTTTCCTTCTTTATTCGTTAGATCATTTCTTTTACTTTTATTAAGACTTTAATGTATCTCATGAGAAAAATTCGATCGCAAATGTGTATAATTTTTGCACATTTGGCCCTTAAGGGGGTTTGTACCCAATTCGGTCCGCGGTGGACGGGAGGCTTACCTGGTGGCTTTATCGATTGCTCTTCGCTCTCCCACAAGTTACAATTCCGATGTTAGCTTCAATCAAAGTATAAATATTTGACTCCGTTATTTCTAGAGGATATAAGTAAAATTTTTCATTTGTAGATTGGTTCTTTTTGAGTATACATTTTTCATTATGTTAGTTTTTCCTTCAATTGGTACACAGTCTCATTCATTTAAAGAGAACTATTAAATCATTAATATAGAGTATTTATCAATCTCCCCATTGATGGTATACATATATCCTTCCCGTGATCTTCCAGTTTCCCGTATATCGATTGATGCGTTCAACCGTCGATTATCTGTCGAAGAGAAGGGACGTTCAATGTGCTAGGATGCAATCCCTGGTGGCAGCAAATGGGAGACCTCATCACCCGAAACTGCGAAAGCTATCGCTAATGAGTGATCTGTAATTACATCCCGCCAGGAGACAACCACCAATTAAATAAGCCTCAAATTCACGTCCGAGAGTAATATCGTAACTGATAAATCGTCCTGGAGAAATGCAACCCACGTGGTGCAACCATGAATTTCATTACATTCCAATAGGTATACCTATATGTTTTATTTATAGGGTATATAAACTGGGGGATTCCGCTTGACTTGAAAAGGCCCATAGCTTAAACTGCCAGTTACGGAAGCTGAAAATCGTCTAACACCGCCGGTGTATTTCTCTTCTCTACGTATAATAAGCGAATCACTTTTTTCCTTCGACACACCTTTGATTTATCGTATATTAACTCATCCGCTACATCGTTCCATTAATAAAATGCTTAATTTAATCTCTGGAGAACACAATAAGCACTCGTATCTAAAGATCTTGTTATTAGATCGAAATACACCGATAAATTGAATGAGAGATCGAATCATTACTAAATTTAGATTTTTCATATGGAATAGATATATAAAAGAGAAATATTTTCTTTTTGCCGTATAATAAAATTCTAAATTGATGAAGATTTCGTTGATAAAGAAAATACCCTCGCAAGATAACAGCACGTAATTTCCGAGCTCACGACTTATCGATTATATAGCAATTGTTGGGAAAGGGGGAAACGCTAAAATAGGATAGGGGAGAGCCTAGTCGATTCCAGAGCCTTGAACTGTCCCTAATGCAATTGATCTCGAACAATTATCAAACAGACTTGGGGATATTCGGATAATCATTCTGAGCTCAGAAGGCGTCTTCCGTGTGGGACTTGAAATAAATAAAAGCGATTAACCCGGAACACACGGCTTCTATCCGTTATGATGTTATTTAATTGCACATATATATTTATTACCACGAATACTATAAGCATTGCATTAAATTTGAAAAATATTGTAGCAATTGTTATACAGTACGATATAGAATATCATAATGAAATTATAGTCTACAGTTGATATAGGAGCTATACTTGTATAGAAGCCGCTCCCATAATTCTCCGTGTATGCGAAAGGCAGAAGGGAAAAAAGACCATAGTATAATACATTTTAAGTTCGATATTTTATGTTAAAACGTAAAAGTTCAGCTCGTCACTGCACCTAACAAGAAGTATAGGCGTTCACTCGAGAGAGGGGGAGCGCTATAGAATTTCGGTTCTCAAACGCGTACGTGCCCACGATGGGAGCCCAAGTGCGAAGAAACTTCTGGAGGAACGAAATGGTCCTATAAACGGTCACGAGTGCCGTTACCGTCCCTTATCGAAGCGACCCTCGATGGGGCAGGCATGCGCTTATCTTTCAAAGCGAAAATGGCATTGATCAAATTAATCGTTATGTATCGGGGAACGTTACGCGAGCCATTGTACGTTTTCGCGATAACGCGTAAAAAATTGCGCCCGGCGTAGCACGTAGGTCCGCGCATCTCGTTCTCCGGAAAATGTTCGTGGACGCGGAGGAAACCGGGATAATAAATAAAACGGGAAGTTTGCAGGGTGCCGTCGATACGCAGATAAATCTTGGCGCGTCTCTCGCGCCTGGAAAATCAATTGCTTTGCAAATTGCGCGTAAAATAACGCCGGCTTTATTGGCGCACCTCGAATCACGCGAATAACATTGTGCACGGGAGCGTTTAAAGAGTCGTGCCGCCATGACTCATTCGCCCTTTTCCTATTCTCTTCCATTGCGCGATAGTATGTACGGTTATTATCGAGGAGAATCGTCGGTTTTAACGGTGAAAGTATCAATGAAATGAAGTACATTTTTTTAAAGCGCAAATGAAATGCTCCTTTCTTTTACTGACTATAAAAACTGCATTTTTATGCTGAATCGAAGAGATTGTGTACCGTACAGTGTAAGAATCGATCGTATTATTTAAAATACATTTTCTTTCATACAGTCTCTTTATTGTAGCAGAATTTTAGCCGGGAATATGTTGTTCCGTGCGTAGTCCACATCACATTTACATCTCATTGTCAGTGTTTTCTGATAGCATTACCTTGTAATTTGACAAACGTTGAAACTTTGCACTACCTGATACATACACCTACAACACATACGTACACATGTACATTCTTACACAAATTTAATACAGTCTACTCTGCTTTTACCAGCCCTTGTCTGAAGTACTCGTGGCACGGCAGTCTCTGGAAGTTCGTTGGCGAGCAGGTGTCTGGTGTCACAAAGAGACCGACGGAGGGAATTGTCATGGATTGTGTTTTAGAGTCGCGAAGACGCGTCGTGTGAAAAGGGAACCGGTTTTGCATAAAAATTCTGCTCGTAGGGATCCCGGGGAAAGTATCTTTCGAAAATGAATGTCATCGTAAACCTCCGCAAACAAATCTTTCAAAAAGAATCGAATTCTGGGGTGCTAACCCGGCATGTACATACATCCGTCCTACAGTTTCAGTATAAAGGTATTTCTAAAGCAATGTACGTTAGACTGACGGCGGCGGAATTTATGAAGCAGTAAAATGCGCAGAGGTAATATATGTGAAACCTGACCGTAGTTTGAATTACACGAAACTGCTTCTACGGTTTTACGTCAGAACGCGTTTTCGCGACAGTTGACGTACATCATAATTATTTTCAATGAGCGCACGTGAGTCCATTCGATACAGTTACGTGAAATTCATAAAGCTCGCATAGCAATCATTACTACATCGCGCTGGAATATTAGGTATTTCATTCCTCCACGCATGACGTTACGTGTAGAAATGTACGCGTCCATTGAAATTCACGAACGGCGTTATACCTACATGTCGTGGTTACACGTGAATTCTACGACGAGTTGTAATTACGCGTACACAGGTATAAGTAAAATGTATTCAACGAGGAATGTGCCGTAATGATAAATTAGTGTCATAATGCCCCTTTCAGATTCCATCTGAAAATTTTACATTTTTGGTTTACTGCATTCATTCGTACATAATAATAGGGGTAAGCAGGAAGGAACGGGGTTCGTAAAATGGATCTCGCCTTCATGAAATACTAGACTTAGAATATGTACCTAAGTAATATTTTTTTCTACGACCTGCTCATTTTGAATGAGAATAAAAAACAACCGTGCACTCGAATTGTAGATCGAAGCGACTGCATCTCTCCGACAATTGGACCCCTGTGAAGTTAGCTTCCCCTAAATTTTGAATTCGCGTCGTTTTCTCATCGTTTGCTAAAGTTTCTACTCCTCTAACTTTCGTTCGCACTCTCGTCGTTTTGAATTTATCTACCAGCAAAAAAGAGAAATTCGAAACTTGAGAAAGGGAGGGAGAGCCAGTGTGACGTTCGCCCTCTAAAATGTTTGTCAGTCGATAACTGAAACTACGAGGGTGCAAAGGAAAATAAATGAAGTGTAAACCTTAGCGAAAGATGAATAAATGATAGTAAGCAAAATTAAAAAATACAAGACTCGTGGGTTTTAACTTCATACGACTGTCTATCGTTAATTCTCTTCACACCTAGCATTATCACTTCCCTGGAACGATCAACGATTCTAATCGTCGTCTGCAGCGGCTCGCCTTTATTCCCCCCAGACGTCGATTGCTCGGTTCGCCAGTCGCAGCAACCCTTAGCCGGATATGTCGGAGATATGAAGGGAACGAAAGGACGCCTCGCCCCCACCTCCCTTTCTCCATCCCTATTTTTCTTTCTCTCTTTCTTTTCTTCTCTCATCCGACCTCAAGCTCGATTCGTCGCCCACGAACAAACAAACAATCGATCGTACCATTAATCGCCGCGCTCTCTTCCTTCGCGATGGGGTGCGCTGGAGGAATCGATAAAACCGCCGACTCGAAACTCATGCCGGTGCCTTCATTGTGAACGGTATAAATTAGTGGTGGTCGATTTCACTGTATCGTCGCCGCTTGATTAATTATCACTGTGACTGGAGCAGAGAGAGAGGAGGGTGAGTCGAGCAAAACACACCTGTATGGAGCGGGTGTCCCGACGTTCTCGCCGTCGCGTCGTCGACAGCCAAACTCGCCAACGAATCCCCTCCTCCTCGCTTCTACTTTGGTTTCCTGAATTAATGGTGAATCAGCAGCGCTGTAAGTATAAAGTGCGGAGTGGTTTCGAAGCGCTACGGAAGAGAGAAGGGAGAGGGCCAGGGAACACGTATTTCGCTTCTCCAAATTCGGAGAATAATTTACATCACCAGAGTAGTGCAGAGCAGTTTCGAATGCAGAATTTACATGCGTCTAGATACGAAGATTTGCTAAAATTGAAATAATGTAAATTTAGAGCCCGAATAGGGAATAGAAGTGTTGCCGAGCTGTACGAGGCAAGATTATCAGAAAATTAATTATATTTGAAGTTTCAAATAAATTTTCGAAAGTCAAGCATGTCCGATATACATACCTATAACCGCTCTTATCATGTTCGAGTAGGTATGACGAGAGACGATACAGAGGCCAGTGCAACTGTAACAGCGACATGAAATCGAGCGGGAAAAATAAACCCGGGCGTTTCTTTCATTCTTTCAATGGCAACAAAGAGTAACGAGGCACTCGTGTGCCGCACTCTCGATTGCACAGTTTTAACCGTCAGTGGTTCAAGTGCCGCGCGAAACGAGAGCGGAACTTACGGGGACACCCGGCAGCATCCGAGCCAGCGCGACGCGACGGGATGATTTTCGAGTAACCGAGCGAGAGCCGCCCGCGCTGGCGGACGGCGGCGTCGGTATTTCGATCGATCCTTCCGCCCACCGAGAGAGATTCGAACTGCGCGAGTCCTAGGCGAGGATTCTCCGAGGAGCGGCGAGGTCAGAGAGGCTCGTTTCACGGGAAACCAGATTGGGCTAGGTTAGGTTGGAAGCACAACAGGGGTGCGAGGCTTGTTATTTGGAGCCGGGGCTACTCGGCGCGCGCGCGTCTCTCTTTAGGAAGGGAAAGTGGAGAAAGAAAACCGTGAAAGCGTTCGCCCTCATTGGCACCCGGGGCGTTCTAATGTGTCGCTTTTTTCCGCGACGGAGGTAACGGTGGCGCGAGGGGCTTCCGGGGAGAGTCTGTGCGCGAGAACCACCCATGCGCTCCGGTTTCCTCCAGGTATCTACCGCCGACACCGAGGGAAACGCGAGACCCATTTCCGGCGAGATATAAGTAATTTGGTACTCGAGATTTCGCTGGCGGTACGCAGGGGGTTGGGAGGGCGGACGGTGGTGTAGTAAACGATTTTTTACCGCAGGGTGTCTTGTTAGAGGAGGCGAGGAATGCCGGGAATAAAATATATATAGCGGTATTGGGGAAAGGGGGGACGGCAGATAGAGAGGGGGAAGTAGTTTCCGTTGAGGAACGGGAGAGAGGAAGGCAAGGAAGGCGAGCAAAGAGGAAAAGAGGGACGGGAGAGAAAAGGAGAAGATAGAGGGAGGGGAGGAGAATTCTTGTATCTCGTTTAATTTCGTGACCTCGATACGGGTCGTTCTCGCGGTCCTCTTTCCTCTCGCCCACCCTTTACCCCTTCCTCTCGTGCGTTAAAGCGAGTTTTGCTTCAAATTCAAGCGTGACCGGCAGCATCTGTACATCGACCGAGAGAGCATATCAAGCTCGGTGCATATACATAGCGTGATGTATACCTACGGGTACCGAAGGGACGCGCTCTTTACAGGCACTGTTGCGAGAAAAAGTCTATGCCGCGGAATGAATTCGCCGCTAGAAAATACGGGGTCTCTGTTGAAAGATATCGCGTGCCTGATGCCAAGAGTGCGTAAGCGCCGTAAAAATCGATTGAAAAGTCCAAAAGAACGTATAATTTTTGTATGGCGCAATTCGCCGAAAAATTGAGTGATGAGTATAAATGTGACAAAATAAAAAAATTGAAAAGCTAAAAGCAAAAGGGCGTATGTTTCGGTGGGTACGCTCTTTTGGCATTATCTTTATTGAAATATCACATTTACTAAAGCTAAAAGGACGTATCCGCCAAAATTTATTTTATTAACTCGCGATGGCTGGGGCGATCTGTAAAAATTAAAAATCAATCCTATATAATTCAGAACGGCATAGTATAGGGGGATTTAGTGAATGTCATTAAACAATTTTTTCGTAGTCACATTTAGAACGTTATTTAGCACTAACAACAGATGATGGGCATTTTGCTAATATTCTAATAATTGTTTCATCGCGGATGATCTAATTACATTCCAATTAACAGTCACTAATTCCATGCGTTGTGTTACATACATTTTTCGAAGATTAATTCAATTAGTAGAGATTTGTCGACTTTGGCGGATACTCTCTTCTGACATTAGTACCTAAATATAAAATTTCGCAAAATAGGCATATCCGCCAGAACTTACGTCCTTTTGCTTTTAACTTTTACACTTTTTATTTTGCAAGTTTTAGTCGTTTTTTACCTGTCATGATCGAATCCAATAGAAAAAAAATTATACGTCTTTTTGGCTTTTGCAATGTCAAAAGGGTGTAAAAGTGTCACTTACGCCCTTTTGGCATTAGATATGCGATATCCTTATGGATATCTCGTACTCCATTACACTCCAGACACATACGTCTCTTAAAATGAAAACCCAAAGATACGCGTGATCCGATCAACGTATCGATCTTTCGTTATCTCGCGTCAATCCGTCAATGTGAGTTGAGAGAAATGAAAATCTCAGAAGCTCCCTTCCTATTTACGTATTCACCGCACCGGGAAATCAAACAGACGCTCCATCATAGCACCAACCTATCCCAACGTTCCTACAGCTCTCCTCCCTATAAACATCTCTATTCCTAGACGCGTCGTTGTTAGGCCGCACACGCAATCCACGTAGGTAGCGCGTCTCGTTAGCTACGATTAGTGAGGAATATTACAGTGGCTTATATGGCACCTCACATTGAGATCAATTTTTTTCTAGTGTTATTTCGAGGGAAAATACATCCGCGAATGTCTCGTTAAACATATCACATTTCTTTACTATCTTTCGCGAAAGCAGGCGTTTCCGGAATCCCGGCAACACCTAGATTTTCAGTATTTTCCTGCCACTCCCCTCTTCGGCTCCCTCAATCTATAATACGCTTCGCTCCCCACTTTACAATACGCAGGCTCTCGAGGGAAAGGGGCGTCGCGTCAAGCAGGCGCATTTGAATAATTTCGATAACGCGACTACGACAAGCGGTCGCGCGCGTCAAAAGTGCGTGACAGACTTATCACCGGGGATTTCGTTAAAATGACGATTATTTTGACACGCTATTTAATAAATAAAACGAGTGCGTATCGCGCTTCCTTCGCGACGTTTACGGTTGAGCGGGCATCGCGCGTAACGGATCGATATACTGAGGAAAAAAAGGTGACAGATTTTACTAAATTAGCAGTCACAGACGCGGGGAACGCAGGTTCGGTTATCTCGACTAATAATTTGTTACATGGAAAAAAGCAACAATTTTTACTGCTTCATCCAGCAGCGCTGAGATTCGAACTCATTTTTAAGAATTTGTACTGAAGACCAGTGCTATTTACTACTTGCAACAGTAAATAGAAATGTCTCCTCTGTACAAATTTTTGAAAATGAGCTCCAATCTCAGCGCTACTATATACTGGATAAAGCAGTAAAAAAAGTGCTGATTTTTTTTTCCGTGTAAAATTAACTACAACTTGTTTTCGTCAAACATTTTTTAATCATTATAACCAAATTATTTTATTCAAGTAACTTGACCGCCAATCTAGTCACAAGCTACTATTTTTTTTCTCTGTATAGCACCACAAATGATGATATAAGGCGAGGTCTCCGAGATCCTCCTTCGAATCTCCTCGGCGAGACGAACGATCGAGATTAGAATTGATTCGCGTGGCGCTCGGCGTGCCTCTGGGGTGAGGGGTTCAAAAAATTAATCGCTAGTAGCTCGGGAGCAACCCGAGAGCTCTTCGCCTTCGTAGCTACGATAAGCCATGCTGAAAGTTGGTGAAAAAACGGAAACTTTGACCGTCCGTGCCGCGAACTTCGCTTAATGCTTCCGGAGTTCGTTGTATCTTCGCGAGAAATAATTAAGTGGAGTGATTCACGTGGACATTAGAGGAGTATACGTATCACCGTAATTTTACGGTTGCGAGAGCAAAGATTAAGGGAATATATACGGGGAAACTGTGTACTTCAGGAATGCAGGAAAATTCACTTCACTATGCTTACAGTTTTTTCTAACGAGCTATCATTTGACGAAGATCTCGTACTGTCAGGTGTATCTCTCAAGAAATATTTGTTTTCAGAACTATTTAATGCGAACACTATTTAGAGACGTCATCGAGTCGCTGCATGTAGATATGTTTACCAACAGTCATTGAGTGAAAAGGGATCTTCTTCAATTCAATGAATAATATGCATGCAGCGACTCCGTGACGTTACGTGAAAAGTGTGCGCACTAAACAGTTTTGAAAGCAGATCTTTCTCAGAAGATACACCTGACAGTGCGAGGTCTTCGTCAAACGATATAACGCGTTATAAAAGATTATAACCACAGTGAGAAGTGAATTTTCCTGTATCCCTGAAGGTGGTTTCCAGAATGCAATGCAGCCCGATTTTAGCGTAAGTACACCAGAAGTCTAATGTTGCTGAAAGTGTCGTGGCTTTCTCTTTTCCCATCAACTCCCTCGCGATTTTTAACAGTGAATAATACATTTTCTAGCTGTTTGTTTATTGAAGACAATGCATTATGATATATAAAACATTATATAGAATTGATGAGGTATGGTTTATGTGTACGAAAGTTTTGCGAAATTTAAATATCGTTTAAAATATAGTTTTTATTTTATTAGGGCGTATGTCCGAGGTACTGGTACCAGCATGAAGACGTGAGAAAACCTGCAAAGAGGTACCTTAAACGTAAATTCGCTGTAATTGCGAAATATATATGCGTTGAATTTGCGAGGGATAATTCTAAGCTCGGATGTACGTGTTTCTTCGAAAATCAATACGAAAGCAACGACCCTCGGGCGCCAATAAAAGAGAGACGCTATAACGCGTCTACTGCGCAAGAAGAGAAGCGAAAGGAGCGTGCGCCTAATTAGGAGTTGATATTCCGGTAAGCGCGCTTGTTTTTCTAGATTTCGCTTTCCAACTCTCATTCGCGAAAGTTGAGGCGAATCTTCTTATCCGCGCTTTCATCCCAGGGACTATCTCATTCGCGGAGAATAAATTCAATAAGGGGGTAAAGCAGGGAGAAGAAGAGGGTTTGCGGAAGCAACAGAAGCACCGTCCATTCATCACGAAATACTTAATTATTCGTCGATGCTAAAATCGTCGGAGATGCTGGGCGCGCTGCAGCCTCAACGATTCCCTTTGAAATGCGATATGCATTGAGAAAAAAAGTAGCCATCAAAATAATGTTGTCGAGTCAATTTGATGACCTAAAAAAATATTTATCGGTTTATCCAAATGTTTAGCTCAGCTATTAAAGTCCTCACGAAATCAACCAGAGAATTTTACGATTCCAAAAAAAACGTTTCATTGGTCCGTATTCATTCAAAATGTTTTATTAGCCCAGCAAAAAGTTCTTTCAGTTTGAGATTAAAATATTTCGTTCGGAGTGAAGTATCGATCGTACCGTCAAACCGACCGAAACCGAGTAATCACGACAACTATTATATTTCTCCCTTTTTCGAGTGCGAAAATTTTGGCCGGGTCTTCGCCGCATTCCTCCTTACCTCTGCGTAAAACCAATTCCCGTTTTAACTTCTTTTTTAGCCCCCCCCCCCCCCCCCCCCCACTCCCACGCTCTTTCCCCTTTCCTTGAAATCTCTCCGAAGTTTTATGCCCTTGTCACTGCATTTGTTACCGCCTAACCCGACCCCATTGCTCTTCGCATCCACCTTCCTCTTCGCGCCGTTTCCTACTCTCGTCTCCAGAGTGGATTGGCGCACCTATACGCGCATATACGTGTGCGCATGTAAATGTATACTTTCAATTGTGCTTTTCGCTACCGACATTCCGCCGACGTCAACGATCGTTCATCCGTTTTCGTCGCACCTGTGGACACGAGAAACGTCGCCACCGCACGTAGGTACTCGCGCGATTCGATTCCTCCCGCGACTCTGTCATTTTTCAGAATCGCCGAGGGACTGAATAAAGGGGAGAGGGGAGGCGCGAGAGTGCCGAATGGAGAATCCGTGCGTGCGAGATTAAAAAGAAAATGGATGAGCGGACGGGAGCTTTCGTCGCCGCGTCGAGAGTCTGACCGGGAAATTTCTTCGGCGGCCGGATAGGGACTCTGAGAAAGTTTCGAGCGATTCCGGTTGTGCGGCCGGAATTTGTCACCCGATACTTCTCGCGGACGACTTCCTGCTTGACAAATTGCAGGTGCGAGACGGTTTACGAATTACCTCATTTTGCAAAGGAGGAAGAGCTTCGTGCCCACCACCACACAACTCATTTTTGAAATTCAAAGTTTCTCAGTGCAGGTCGCTTGCTCGCGATTGCTCGTGCATTGTGTTCATCTGCTCGACATTGTTTATGAAGTAAATTCATTACGAATCACCGTCGTTAAGTGGTATTTTTTAGCATTATTGTATGTTGGCAAAATTGACACAAATCAGCAGTCCGAAAATATCTCTCATCTTGCGTATTTTTATGCACCGAAATCAGTTTTAATCTGTCGTGTTAAATTATTACCAGAGGCCGCTAACGCGCGGATTTTTATTTCTAATCGTCTAAAAATGTATTGTTAAATTAACACAATTTGACAAGCGACAATATTTCGCGCTGTATTAAAATTATTTATACAGTTTTAGCAAATTTGGATTACTTTTAGATTATTTTATTATATTTATATATATTTAGATTATTCCGTCGAATCCAAGAAAATTTCTTCCAGCTTCGTAGCTATTATCTACGTAGATATTTCGTCGAGACGCGTAAGAGATACGATGTATTATATTTTTGATTTTTTGACTTTCAGAAAATATCAAGTTTTATTCGAGGCATACCAGTCCAGCAGATGTGATTGCTCAGTGAGAATTTAATGTTTATTGGATGAGATTAAATATTAACTAGAGGCGAATATTGATTGAGTGATTTTCATCTGTTGATTCGGTGTATCCTGACTAATTATCGTCTGAAAAATTCCTATGAGCTATTTTTAAAATCCCCAGAATTGAAAGACGCCCCTTAAAATGTTTTTATCCAAAAAGGCAAATCGTAATTCTATCATTATTGATGACTCCCAAAGTTCTTCAGTCGGTATGCTTCTTTCGTTATTGATTTTTCGAAAATTGAACAAAAATTCCTTGCTCCCCACTTTATATCATTAATTTTACAGGGCCACTCCGAGGTACAAAGAAATTAAGACACACCCCAATTCCCTTCGTCGTTGAAAGGTTACGTGACTTATGAAGTGAAAGTCGGGAGATAAGTTGGGAAAAATTCAAGAATGCTTTTAACACTGTGCGTAGAGCGTACAATGAAGGCTGCCCGAAGTTAAAGCATCATGCCGCCATATTGATCGGCTATAGGATTACAGTCATACAAATCGTAAGTAATTCGTAAATTCCGCGGGTACTCAAAATCTCGAATTCTATTAAATATTTAAAGATCGAAACATCGCGGAAAGGAGAAATATGGTAACTATGCTAACGGCAGCCCTGACGGATGTTTACGACGCTTCCCTGGTTTCCCACGAAAAAAAAAGGGATGCAAAACAAAATTCGTTTTATCGGCAGTCACGTCCGCAATTTGCGCGAGGTGGGATATGACAATTACGTGACGACGACGGACACTGTCACCAGCAAGCGAGAATTTGAGGATAGGGACACTAGTTGTATATGTCAGCTAAAAAATACAACCGATGCGTGCCCCTCGCAGAATGTACTTTTTTCCCTTAATTTACAACGACGAGACCTGCATTTCATAGTCGAATGTGCGCGGAAAATTCGAGTGTTTTCGCGGAAAGGACTCGTTAGGAAAATCAAATTCGACTTCTGGAAATTGTTTAATGACTTTGAAACTTATTAAAACTGTCGCAGAATGTTAAATCTTATTTCAGGACATCAAATTGAGACATTTTATAATTATCCTACGATTAAACGAAGTGTCAAATTTATACGCTATAAAATTAGATGTTGTGTGCATTGATAGTGCATTTTACGTATAAAATAAAGTAAGCTTTTTTGACTCATCCGATAGATACTATTTGGCCGTTGCAAGCAATTTATCAACGCGACGACGCAAACTCATTACAGCACCGGACATGTGCATTTGCTGGAATGTTTAACTTGCATACTCCCGTTCGCGCAACTCTGCGTAAACACGGATGATTTGATAGTTAATTGGATAATCTGAGCAGTTAGCAGTTGACTCGCGACGTAAATAGAATTTGCAGAACTGCACTTTCCTCCACGGCCGTGATTTACAGTGTCGAATGCTCTGCAGAAACTGCACGAAGTACTTCTAAAGTAGACGCTTCGGTTCAGCGCAAATGAGCAAAATGCAGTAAAAGACGTTCCAAATGCGCATCTGGAAAATGTGTCTGGAAGTATTTTATTGATTTCCGATAGATAACGTCTGTTTATAAAGTCGTTCCGTAGAGTGTGTAGAACATATACTTACACGTGTATTTTTTTAAATTTAAACAATTGAAAATGATTTGAATCTTTTTCACAAAACTACACGTCAATAATACCTATATAGTTTATTTAGAAATAAGAATCAATGTATAAATATTTTTAACCGATTTCAAAGAAAGGAGGAGGTTCTTAATTCGACGCGTATTTTTTTTCGTATGTTACTTCATCGTGAGCGGAAAAGGAAAATACATATCTGTGTACTTCAGAGCCAGACTATGTTAAGTCCTATGTTAAGACTATGGACTTAACATAGTCTGGCTCTGAGGTACAGATATGTTCGTCAAAGCTATAGAAGACTGTGGATGTACGAATCTTTGGCAATCAAGCGCTTCTCGAAGCTTATAAATGACTATGATTTTTCATACTTTTTTCGGAGGGAGACTTTAGGGCTCATTACGGCGATTGATAGACCCGTTCTCGACGGTCGAAGTTGAAAGAGCGAAGGAGAGGGATGACGGTAAAACAGATAAGGTCTCGGCTTGCGCTCGCGTAACCGAGGTGAGGCGAGGTGAAACGAGGCTGTTTGGAAGTGAGTCGAGGGTCGGTATTCGTAGTAGTGAGCCGGAAGGATTGATCAAAATGTTCAACGTGGGAACAACTTCGTCGGCGAGGACGACCATTTCCTTGAAATCAAAGTGTAACGATCCATGTATGTCTTCCCGCAACTCTTCGATCTCCCCTTTCCTCTTCCTTTGTCATAGAAGCACCCCGATATAAAGTGTGGCGGAGAGGATCGTTTCTTTGATATCAAGAGTTCAACGGTTCGGCAAATGTCTTTCTGAAATCGTCTTCCATTAACTTCAGGGTTCCCATATGTGCGAGTAACCCGAATAAAAATCTATTCCACTTTACTTTTGACTTTTTTTAATTTTTTTCCTCGGGGCTTAGTTAGGTATATATATATAGAAATATATAATAATTTCCTGACAATTCCAGGTTTTCCAAAATTCCCTGACCGCTAGGGGCAGTATTTTCTCCGTAATCTCGCAGTAGGTAATTGTCGGCAGGGAGAGAGCAGGATTTATCTGATCGAGCGATGAGAGACAATCTCAAGGAGTCGCGAGATTATTAATTCGCAGGAAACTTTCCACTCGGTGCTGTAACTTTCATCGGGCAGCTTTAGACGGAACGTTATGAAACGTCGATCGATTGCTTCTTCACAGACGGCTCTAACGCGATCCAGTACCGAGGAAGCACGATCGAATAAATTGAATTTCCGTAGGTCTTCGCTAATTAATTTGGCAACTCGACTCGGCTGATTGGCACGGTCTCTACAGTTTCCATCTTCTCTGTACCGACACCGTGGGGGAGACTGCTAGACGGTAATTTGTCGCGAAAGAAGAATCCACAGCTCGGCAAGTTGAAAATCTGCACACGTCGGCTTGTCTCGAGGGCTTACGTTAATTGCATCCCCATTGTGCCGTAGGGTTTTCTGAAGAGGCCCCTTCTTTTCCGAGGGACACTTCGAGCTCGCTTAAACTCCAGTGGCACATCACGAAGACGATCTCGCACGGCGGCAAGGACCGCGAAACGGGGGATCGCAGCCTCTCTCTATATATCCCCGTCGTTTCTCCCCCTACTGATGAATTTGTCGGGAGGAAGTGACCTTTCATCAAGAGTTCCTCCCCAAATTAACCGTTAACCCTAGTCTCACGCGGAAGTAAACGGAACCCCCAATTGCCACTTCCGTCCGATTTTCTCTTCGTTGAATCCGTTGAAAGGTCCTTAGGGGATATTGTACGTTGGAAATTAGACAGCGAATGCGGCATAGGACTTCGGGAATGAAAATGGAAGGAGGCTGTAGCGTTATCCGTGCGCGTTACATCACGTGCCCCGTGAGCGTATGAATAGAGTGGAGAAAATTGAAAGGGTAGCTGGGAAATTGTAGTACCGTGCAATATCAAATATTCAATACTCTCTTTAATGAAAGTAGCAGCGCTATGTGCTACAAAATCTCTCGGTTCAAGAGGACTAACTCAATTATCACAGATCAGGATGTAGTTAAAATTGTAGGCATGGAAGAAAGGGTACGTTACATAAAGAAGAAAGACTTCTGTATATAGATAGTTCATTGTATGCCATCTTTCGTACGACTGTAGGCTCCGAGATGGAAGGAGATTGTGTAATTATATCTAGGTACGTTACATCACGTATTTCAGAAGCATTTGGATGACGTAAAAGGAAGATTGAAAGGGGCGGCGGTAATTGCTTTACTACTGCAGTCAAGAAAATGTATTGTCAAATGTCCTTCCTCTCTTTCCCCTTACTGAATATAACATTGTTGAATATTTCATATAATTTGTTGGATCGTAGGAGGATTTATGAGACCAGAAGTAGGTCATACATAATTAAGTTTTTAAGTGGTTGACATTAAAATGTTTTTATTTAACAATTCTTATAAGGAAAATCCTAAAAGGAAGGAAAAGCCTTCTTTAGGACTACCTATAACTTCGAGAAATCATTTCCATACGTATATATCGCACACATACACACGCGCTTCTTTCTCATTTTGGACCCTTGAATATGATTCTCGCGTGTGGCTATTTTCCTTTATTGATCTGCCTCGCGTATATATGTATGTATATAATTCTATTTGCATGGAAAGATCGTTCCTTCCGTTTAATTTCCATCTTCTTCGTACTTTTATGGTAATTTTAGGGATCAAGGGGGAAGGATTATTAGAAGAAACAAAGTAATCTATATTGCTTATCGCGTACCATCGGAAGGGTATAATGCAAGGATATTAAATAACCGGGAAGAAAAAAAGCGAGGAGGCGAGCATTCAACTCGTCTTTTGGTGGTAAAATACCCGAGAAACAATTCTCCGAGAATCGTAAGACGCTGGTTCGCAGCTTTCGCAAATTAATTTCTTCAATTTGGCGACTAATGAATGGTTCATTTTTTTTTTCACAGTACGCGACCCGCCACGATTAATGGTTGTTCGTGTGTAGGTACTGCGATAAAAAGTTAGAAGACTCTAATTGAAGGGACAAAGGAAGTGATCATTGCTCGTAGTTCACTAATAATGGGGCTGATATAGAGGCTGAATGAACGCTGAAAGATTAGGCGAATGCGAATTATTATATCTCATCTCTTCTTGGCGAACGTTCGTCCTATTTAATCCGACGTTGACGGACGTTCACGTTCAGTGAAGTCGGAGCAAGTTTTCGTGGATGCGAAACTAATCTCCAAATCCGATCCTCATTTCCATTCAGAGAATGCTTATAAGTATTCCACATCAATTCTGTAGATATTATTCTAGGATTACCTCGAACGATTGCGATGCTTTTAATGTAAACAAGAGAGAACATATGATATTACTCGTATTTCGTTCTCTGCCATTTTGTAGTCCGGAGTGTTGTTTTATATTTTTTAGAGCGATAAGCTGCGCAGGTATGTGGCTTTAATAATAAATACCGGGAATGCGTTTCTTTATTTAGCATTTTATTCATGAATCGTATGTAAAATTCTTTTGCGGAATATAAATTATTCGCAGATACATTTTTTCGCAGGCTCAGTGTTTGGCTAGGTACCTAAACTAGTACTGAGATTTTAAAAGGTAAAAATCAAAAATTGTTTCATTTCATTTCGCAGTTTCATTTTGTGGATTTTATTAATGGCTAACTATAATTGTTTTTCGTTTATTAGTTAGCCGTTAATAGAACCCACGAAATGAAACTGCGAAATGAAATGATTTAATTGTTGATCGATCTGTTCAAATTCTAACACTATTTTAGGTATCTAGATTGATATTGAGCCTGCGCAAAAGTGTATCTGCGAATAATTTACATTAATTTACAATAATTGTAAATGTGTGTCTGCGAATAATTTACAATAATTGTTCATCGTTTATTAAGGCTTGGTACTCCTTCCTGATTTCAATCCCGTTTGTTTATAATAGCTAACGAGTTTATTTTAAATTGAACAATTTCCGTGAACCTAATTTCTTTGTACCGACACCTCCACTTAGATCAAATCCGACCACAAAATCTGATTGTGACCCTCAATACGAGAAGGTTAAAGGAGATGGTCAAGTAGGTGGGAATACGACATAACATAAGAGAGGATTAGAAGTGCAGGATTGTGAAATGAGGGTACGGGTTTGAGGGTCGAATAATAGCGACCTTCTCTTCTGGCCGGAAGGTCTCGACTTCGAGAGTTTAGGGTTGATAGTTATCGAGGACCGTAGCTCCTCCTTTGTGTATTTATACCTCTGCCTCTCGTAGCCTACAGCTTTTAATTAAATGGACTAATCTCTGTCCGTATTTAACGGTACGTATAGAGTGGGTTTAATTGTACGAATTCGGAGATCCGTGTTAATTTTGAAAGAAATGTACTACTTTTGTGAGACGACGTATTTTGAATAAGCGCAAATATCTCAATCGCCAAATTCTGAGGAAGGATATATTGGAGAAAAAAATATATCTCATGGCAACTTTGTACTGAAAACAAAAATTTCTAAATCACAACCTCTTGGGTGGCAGACTGAATATACAATTATCTCAACAAATGTGTAGTTTGAGTAACTAAAATTTAGTTGAGATAATTAAATATTTAGCTGCTTCGACTAATTATTTGTTCAAGTAACTATACATTTAGTTGAGTGCCCATACCTCAATACTTAGTTGAATCAAACGACTTTCTTTTCTCAATGTAGTCAACACAATACGTCCATTGTATCTCTACCAAAAACTTTTGTTAAAACAAACCAACGCGGATTAATTAACAAAGCAGTGTAGTTGAAATGATTTTCATCTACTAAGAAAACGAATCTTGTAGAGTGAAACGACAAAAATTAAATTATTCCAACTACCCATATATAGTCCAACTAAATACACAATGGTTAAATTTAACCTTCCACCCAAACAATTTGGTTGAAACAACTAAATTTTTATTTGAATCTGTAGAAACATAATTATATTTATCCTTCTACGATAATATTTAAGTTATAGAACGTTTTAAATAACGATGGCAGCATAGGTACTGTATACAGTAACCGGCTGTGCTGTGGGTACCAACTTTGACTTCAAAATCGATACGTTTTCCCCAACACAATTTCCTTTCTATTACCGGCGGAAGTACTTATCAAGCTATAGCGTCAGAGGGCGAGACCACAATATTGCATCAAAACGCGGTGTAATGAATATTGATGTCAATTATGTTGTCCTAAATCGATATAAGAATTGCTATATAAAAAAAAAAGGAAACGAGAGCCAATATATTTTCAATATTTCGCAGGCCAAACGACTGGTCAACCATTTGGGTGATAGCCTTGACAAGATCTTGGTTCACATTTACAGTTAATGCGAATAAACGTCAAGATGTCGATTTTATTCCCAATAAAAAATTGAAATTTTTCGAAAGGCACCACTCGAATGCGATTCTCAATTATTTATTAACGTTTCACGTTATTACGAAGGGAATATAGTCGTCACTCCGGTCGTATCTCTCCAAATCGTCCTGGCAAACTTCGGCGATCCCTTTAAAAGGACGGCGGCGGCGCAGAGACATTCGAAGTGTGTGCCACGTGCAGACAAGTGTAAGTTTTCATGCAAAATAGGAGATTACTATTCGCGCGACATGCTTCGTCCTCGTCAGCGATTTCTCTTCGCGAGGCATCCCTCTCCCACCCTCGTGCCTGTCACTCGCCAAGCTGCACTATAATCTCCATAAAATCGAGTGATCGACGCGCGGGATCTTTTACGGGAAATTGGTCTATCCACCCTTCCACACTTGCTGCACTCCCCCACTCTTGTATCTCGGTAACGAGCATCGAAGCGACGGAGGACGCAAATTTGCATCCCTCGCCATTTCGACGCTCGTTATAACGGCGTCTCGGCTTTGTTTCTCTACGGCCGCAGCTGTCCGGGTCGTATAACGATCGTTGTTTCGTTAAAAGAGACGAATAGGTTCTGGCGTGTAACGAGGAGTCGATCCTTCTTTCGGGTTTTTGCTCTGGTAGACGTGAGCTGAATGGAGGAAGAGACGGTCCGAACGGAGCGAATCGCCACCTGAATTTGTTTCCCCGACAAGAGCAGACGGTGTGTGAAGAAAACGTTTTGGAAGAATAAATCGGCGTGGCTGTCGACCGCGTCGTTTTAGCCACGAGCACAATGAAAGAAAGAAATGTTGTTGTGACAACTATTCTAGACTCAACTGCTCCAGCTTGGTAATTAGCACCAATTTTTATAGTTGTCGTAACTATTCTAGTTACCGGAACAAAAGAATTGTTGCGAAAACTATATAAAACTGATGCTGGTTACAAAGCTGGAGTAGTTGAGTCGAAAATAGTTGTCATAACTACTTTTTTTTCTCAGTGCATATGCACGGAAAAAAATAATTTTGCAGTCTTAGCTGAACTAGTTTTTGCTGAAAATTGTTTACCCTAATGACAAAAATATTATCCGTGACAGCAAAAAAATATGTCCACAACAGTAGCAAATCTAACTGCAATCACAACGAATTTTTTTTCACGATATAAGATAATATTTTTATCACGATAACAAAACGTTCTCAGCTGAACCTAGTTTTGCTAAGAGTGCAAAATTATTTTTTTCTGTTTAATACCTAATGCTTTTCCTGCCGTTAGGATAAAAAGAGACGATTCGCGCGATTCAATTCCATTACGCATTAGCGCACGACTCGTTTCCAGGTATATGTTTCGTACCTGCATGACTGGGTGATTCGAATTCAGTGAACGGTTTATGTGTATTTTCGAACGGTAACGAACATTGATTTCGTCAGCTCGGGCCGGCCGCAATGACGCGTTCGATAAATTGAACTCCGTCGACCAATTCGGAGCAATCTATTTACCAGAAATAAACACGAAGAAATCGGCGTGGTATGTTTTACCATTTCCAATGGTAAAAAGGATCTACATAGCGCTTTGCAATCATAAAAATCCTAGCTGGAAAAGTTACGTTTTTTCGATTAAAAAAAATCAATAGGGGAAAACGGGGCAGGTTGCAATATACAGGTAAGTTACAACACGTCCATTTTTTCTAACAAGAAAACCTTCAACGGAAGATAAATTATACACGGAAAAAAATTTGTGGTAAATTTCGAGACAAGGCCAATTTCTTGTTACGATAACTACAATTTTAGTAAAAATTATAGTAAAACTTATAGAAGTTGCGAGCATTCGCTGTAACTTTTACTAAAATTGTAGTTATCGTAACAATAAATTGGCCTTGTCCCGCATTTTACCACAAACTTTGTAGATTTGTAGATGATACAATTAATTTTTTTCATGCAGGTTCAGTAGAACCATAGTCTGGCCCCTTATCAGTACACTGTAAAAAATTCTGCGGTGTGGACCTATGTAGACCACTTTTGGTTTTAGATAACAATGGCAAAAGACTGAATGATACCAGATGTGATACATATAGGTCACCACCGATGAAATGGTGTTAAAAATTAACACCACTTTTTTACTGTGTAGAAAACACCACGATATCGGCACAACCTCAGTCAGTTTTTAAAGGAAAGTGTCTTTAAGGTGGGCACATTCGTCATAGGCCAATAACGGCCCCTATTTTTTCGCATTAACCCTCGTACGTCCCTCGGGTCTATAATGACCCACAGCGTTCAATATCGATAAGTTATTATTATGCCTTTAGAGATAATCTTCTGAAATTTTTAGACATTGTTTCTTTCTTATAACGATACTTTTTCATGATGGAAATAAGCATGTAATTATGTAATTTTGTCGACTACAAAAAACTGCACGTACAAGGTCTTCGGGTCATATATGACCCATACTGTAGAATGTTTTGTTATTTGTATTCAGGTACCATTTGCAGTCAATGTACCATTTTTCTTATATTATGCAGTTTCCAATGATTTCATAATACTTCAGTCAAATTTTATAAAGTGTACGTAGTTTGTTTGCTGAATGACCATGCATGTAGAGACGGAGTACGGACGTGGTTATTCCTGCTCTGCTCGGTTCTCCTGTAGGTATCTCTCCAAGTAGTGCGAGGAGTGTCTGTCTGATGGTATTAGCGTATATAATACCACCCATTACAATCGAAAGATCGAGAAATTTTTCAAATTTATCTTTTGTAAGAGGACGCCATTTCTTCATATGAGAATTTTCAACCTGATGATTTTGAGTTTCATAACGATTCGTCTCCTCTATAATCCTTTCAAGCAGACGAGAATCAAAAAAATAATTGAAATAATCGATTGGACTATTTCCCGATATAAAGATTTTCGGATTTATTTCGGAGCTACCTTCGAAATCTTTGATTGATGGGTAAAAATACGGGTACATGTACTTTTGGTTCGGATTCGCCACTAGTCCAAGCTTCATTTTCAGCCATTGCATTGTTGGATATACTACTGTATCAATACAGCCGGAGCGTTGCGTTTGCGCGAACGAATTCGCAATACGCCACCTATAAGGCTTTTCGCGTATACCGTGTCATCATTCACCATATTGTATTCGCCATTTTGGATTTGAGACTAGACCGATTTGGACATCAGCATCGTAATGAGCGACCCCGAAAACCCTCCGAGTAACAAGTTTCGGGCCATAATCTTCAAATTTTAAAAATCTCTGGATTCATCATCCGCCATCTTGGATTTGAGAAAATAGACCAATTTGGATATCAGCATCGTAATGAGCGATCCAAAAAAACCCTGAGCAACAAGTTTCGGGCCATAATCTTCAAATTCTAAATATTTCTGGAATTCATCATCCGCCATATTGCATTCGCCATCTTGAGTTTGAGAATAGAGCGATTTTGATATCAGCATCGTAATGAGCGACCGAAAAAAACCCCGAGTAACAAGTTTTGAGCGATAATCTTTCCTGCCACATTTTTTCCACTGGATCCAAAGTCGATTTTGCCCTGCGTCCGGGGTGGTCGATATATCGACCAGCAGTTAGCTCGGGGCCTCCAAATAGGAAATTATTGACTTTATTTATAAATTTTACGTTTAAAAAGTCGATTTTAACTGAAATTTCCACGGGCTCTAAAGGTTAATATATACGAGTACATACATCCTACCCTTGGGTCATATATGACCCGAAGGACTTAAGTGTAAGTATAAATGAGGGCCGTACGAGGGTTAACTGTACTTCAGAGTATTTAGACGAGTTTTATTAAGCCAATTACATGGTAATAATTTAATAAGTATTGAAAGGTTTTTCAAAAAGTTGAGCAGTTCAAAGTACTCTAGCACTGATGTAACATGCACCGAACGCGGGGCAAATTGCATTACGTAAATAGGTTACTTTTTTCCTTTAAAACTCCGTCAATTTTTTTAAATAACTTTAATTTTATTCCGCAGTTTTATTCCCAATACGTTAAGCTATATTACATAACTCTCGAAAACGGATTCCGAATTTCAGTAAAATAAAAAGAAATGAATTATAAAACTTGTTGCAACCTACCCCGATCTCCCCTACCTTCTCGATTTCGTCGCGCCAACTTTCGCCCCGTAAGATTCTAAATTACAATCCGACGTCATAGCACATTACCCGTAGACATCTCGCACCTCCATGCCATCTCAGCTGCGATCGCCTTGACGAGATTAGTCAAGAATTCGGCCGTCCCATTCGTGATCCTTCAAACGTAAGACTTTACGATCTTCCCAAGAGCCCGGAAAACTGGAGATAACAAAGTTAGAACCGAGAGGACATCGGGGTCCCAACTCACCCACATCACGCCACTGTATGCCTCCTCCTCACTTTCGTGGGCCTACGTGGCCGCGCAGACGTTAACTGCCCCGTGTACGCAAGTGGGGTGGCAAGGTATTCATTCTACCCCATACGTGTAGATTTCTATGCTCGCGCGTGTACGCGAAACCGAGGCTGTTAACTATGTACGTTTATAGAGCACCTTCATCTGGCGCGCGTAAATATTGAAGCTATCGTAGGAGGCATTACGTTGGAAAGACCCTAGGAACCTAAGCAGCTGAGAAATCTTTTGTGCCATCTATCTCAATGATTTGCCGACCGAACCGACTTCGATTCGACAGTGAAAAAGTCCTTTCGCGCCGGTGTACGTCTTATCCCTTTTTTCGATTCGGTCCTGATCTATACTCCCTCTCACGTATTCCGTACAAAAATAGTGCGGCTCTCACACCACTTGTGATTCGTTCGCGGCCGAAACCTTTTTTTACCCGGTGATATTTTTTTAATTCACAATTTTGGGAAAAGTGGACATCGAACGGAAATGCGTTCTCTTCATCTGCTAAGGGGTTATATACTCGTACACCTGGAACAAGGAAACGCAGGGCCAATTATGGCTGTTTTTCATGGAAATATATATTTTTTTAAAGAAAAAGTTATTAGACGCATCTTAAACTATATACTTTTATTTAACAGTTCTGTAAGTTTCATTTAAAAATAAGTCAAATTGAGGATATGACAGTCATTTACGTAAGGTGATCTTGTTGAAAACAGTTTTCGCGGTGCCCCGAATATCTTCATGGGTATTCATTCATCTGAAACAAAAAACAAAAATTTTGTTCTCAACTAGATAAAAAAAAACTAGTCTTTGACGTAGTCGATTTTACTAATATTGATTTCTTGTGTAATGGCAATAGTTTTATTTGAACATAACAAAAACATATTTTCAAAAAAATAGTCATAATTCACCCTGCTTTCCCTGTTCTAGATGTGTCCCGTAATTATTTGTACTTTGAGAGGATTTCTGTTCGTAGAATGAGACGAATTTGGTAAGATATCAATTTGCATGATACGTGCTCAACTTGGTGTGTCTCTATCTGGTAATTGCAGCACCCGTTCTTTTTTCTTTTGCACGAATACCCATACGCGATGAATACTTACATTCATGCCGGTGATACCCGCATGCTACCACGATAGCCGCAACTTCATAAGAGAAATGAGGCCTACAGGCAGAAACGCATCAAAGCGTACATCGGTCGCGTTGACCACTCCACAGTACTGCTTTGACCAGAAAGCGGAAGTATTTTCTAATTAAAGCCGTTTTATAATTGGGCGACCGATGCACGCTTTGACGCGTTTTCTCTGCGAATTCCAAAAGAGTTTGGAAATGTTCGTACCATCGCGATGCTGGAATATCGTTGAATGTCCTATGTTGCGCAACGGTTAATGCGGAATTAACGACACAGAACTCGTAACTCGATATTGTGAGGCATACCTCTGTTAGAACAAGAGCAGTAAGCTAATGTTGTACTCTCTACATGTGTAACACGAGGCATGTATGATACTTCGCCTAGTAAACTGATGATCACACTGCTTAATTAAAGTACCTAATCATGACTCTCTCACAATGAGGAAGTCATTTTGTAAATATCACGATTCTGCATCTTTACAATTAAAACAATCATTTTTTTAACCAAATACAATGTAGTATCGACAGCATTGAATACAAGTAATATTTAGATGACATTCACGCGCACGTGAGTACTGTTTGCGTAAGAATAATTACAACTATAATATCGCGATGGTAACTTTGCATACGCTCTAAATGCATCATCACGGTCCAATGAATTTCAAATATAATAGCAATAAAACGGTCAAACCGCTACGAGAAAGTTTTGATCTACTGCCACCTCCCTTGACCTTCCTAAAACTTTCGAGGGATTTCCGTTATCTACGCCCGAACAGAAATGTCAGATGTTCCAGCAACTTGCTATTGAATCTGCAAACTCAGATTAGTCACGGCGGACTTATATGAGTTGATAGAAACTTCCAGGTTAGCTCTTTGTATGCGTCCGCATTGAGACCCGATAAAAAGGATTGTCGGCTTACAACTTATCGCCCCCAGTCCCATTACCGGAACTCTCCTCGTCGATTAACGTATTCCCGATATTCTTCTAATAGAGAACCCGATAGGATGAAAGAGAACCGCGTATGGTCTAAGATCTCTTCATAAATACGCACGATGCAAATTAATTATATTTGCTTGTGACGAGCAACCTTTCTTGTTTCGCTTGCTAATTCCCGCAATCTAGCGCAATGTTTGCATACCGAATGCCACGTTGATACACATAACAAGAGCAAACGCGGATGAGGATCGGGACAAGAGGAATAGTAAACGAGAAGCTGTTCGTGCACTAGTGAAGGCAGACGAGAAAAATTGGAATGGTGGTACACGGAGATAGATACAGAGAATGTACTTGAATACTTGATAAGTCGTTAGAGCGCATTCAAGTTGGTTAGAAAGGAAATATCCTCTCTGCACACTCTGTGTTGGGTGTATTAAAGAACAACAGGGTGAGGCAGTGAAACGGCACGATTTAAAAAATCGCAAAAAGTAGAGATTTAAACAAAAGTTTTTTATTTTAGCATAAATCAGGTCTACATTAGTGGAAATTGACTTTACATGAAAAATAATCATATTTTGAAGATGGTGTCAGACAGATGACGTACATGTTTTTTCACACATTGTCGGAGCCTGAGAATGAATCCATTCATGACGTTGCGTCACATCACCAACGGAATGTTGTTTATTTCTTGCCGAATTCGATCTTTCCAATCTTCTCTGGTTCTAGGAGGGTTTTCTTTAAACACTTTGGATCTGAGGGGTAACCCCAAAGGAAAAAGTCTAGAGCCGTCAAATCTGGTGAACGGGCAGGCCATGAAATATCCGAGTTTATAGTAAACGCGCATTGCTCACTGAACCAATGTTCCATGGCTACTGACATTTTCACCCGTCTAGACGACAAAGGTCTGGTCCCCCACTCTCGTGACCCCCCACCAAGCCTGCCAGCCCGAACTGAAATCGTGCCGTTTCTCTGCTTCACCCTATACTACAGTTTCTTCTTTGCGGGGAAAAAATGGTTGTTCTCTCTAGGTGCCTTTAGAATTCTTAGTGTTCTTCTGAATTTCTGAAGGACACTGGAAATTAATATGAAATTTCGACACATTAATATCAGTCGAAAGATGTTGATTAATTTTCCTCGGTTCTTGCATTCATATTATAACGAAGTTTGGAGTAGAGAGATAATGGATGTATTTTGTCTCTCTTTGTCATCCAATTAAAATCGCTTCCATGCAATTTCGCGGAAGCTACTGAGTTAGGACGAGACATAGTCAATGTTAGTGTTTCGTGTGATACAACTCTCGTAAAGTCTCTACAGCAGGAGGAGCGTTTGATAGAGCAGTGATTAGGGCTCGTTAGAAATCACCGTATTGCAATACAAATTAAATTTAGTACACATGACCTGAACTCCGTTGATCACCCGCCACGTCCCTTGAAGTTTCTCAAAGTGCAAAGTCATATTAGATAAACAGGACGTGGTTCTGTTTTCCTTCTAGAAACTGAACTACCGTGACATAGCTAGTTGTTCAAATGTTTGTTTGGTATAATGACGACACTAAAGTGCTGACACTCTACCCGAGCCTCTTCCAACCCTCCTAGCCAGGATCAAAATTATAATCTACCTATAGTCGCCTTCATCTCTAGACGATACGTACAACATATAAATACGCCTTGTCTCGCTTTGCTCGCCGACCATGTCGGGAGGCTTTGTCTTCTAAGCTCTCCAACCCCCCGAAGCCCTCTCGAATATTCTCGAGGACCTACGGCCCTTCTCTCGCGATTTTTGTACGCATCACCAATCACCATATCAAAGCAATGTCGTATTGCGCGGGAATGGCAAAAAGCTCCACTTCCTCCTTGCGTCTCGTCCATTCTAAAAATACCAGCTTCACATATGTACATGAACATAATAGTACACGTGACTTAAGCCACTCAAAGTCTTTCAAAAAAATATCCAAAATGCAAATTTATAATATGGATGTATTTTTAAAAATTATCTCATCGAAATTTTAATAAGACGCTTTATATTTGAGAGTGTACAATTTTCAACCACATATGTACGCGTACGCCATGGCGATAATACTCGCCATCTCCACCTGCTTGTAATTCATCTTGCACTTACAGTGAGCGATCATTGTCAATGGAGAGAGGCGAGAATAACCTGACGCGTGCCAACATATATATTGAGTTGGATATCCCCTTTACAATGGCATCACTCGAGGAAACGACATACATAATTATGCGCAGCGTACCGTTACTCCCCGTGCAACATTATAGACCAAAGCGAGATCCCCTGCAATTCTGTGAAATTACGAAATTCACAGAGAATCGGAGAGCTCTCCCGATGCACGATGGGATTGGTATACAGGACGAATCCTAGGCAGTCGTCCGTTGGACGTACACGGGTCCTCCATTGAAAGCATCTCTATCGCATCCTCCTGTCTATTCTTCATGCGGAAAACACTCGAGAAAGAAACGAGCTGCGATAAAAGCTTTCAGGAAAAAGTTATTTGGTTTCAAAATCTAAACAACTCTTGTATCAAAACTTTTATCACGTCTCGCCTCGCTTAATGGATGTTTTCGAGGGGTCAAGCTATGGGCGGGCTGGTTTGCTCTCTTAAATCAAACTTAGTAGTAAACAGATACAGGTCTGTTATTTTTCGATGAATCTCAAAAATGCCGAGTTTCGTCAAGATCGGAAGCGGATCCTCAGGATGAGGATCCTTTTGAGGGCGCTCGAATACATTTGTCCGATACTATGTGTAGCACACCGTTCTCCATTGTACGACCACCACTATACGACGTTATAGTCGGAGAGCCAGAGCCAAAAAAGGTCTCTGAATTTAATAAGCCCAGTTTTTTTATAGTTTATTACAGTGGTTGTGTAGACAAACATACTGCGGTCAGTCAAGCGAAAGCTGGGGCATATGTCTCAGGGACGCTATCAAAGTTGTCGTTCCTGCCGGGGTAATAATTTGAATTTAATAAGGTTGAAAATCGGTATACAACTTGTATATTGCATATAAATAAAGGTTACGAAGTCAGTCAGCTGAATGTGGGGGCGGAGCTGGTCAGTCAGCAAAAAAAGAAATGTAAATTTCGCGCGCGCTCGGCGTTGCAGGCGATTTCAAATCAGAGTATAGGAAAGAGCGCAGGTATACTCGTAGGGGGGGTAAGAGACAATAGCTCGGGGTCTGTTCCGTCGCACCGAACGTATACATAGGTCGTAAATATCACGGACAATTCGTTAACAGCCATCTCCCGCAGTACCCGCTTTGACCGGTACCGTCATAAAAGTGATCCGAGCCGGCTAAAGGAGAGGAGTGTCCGATGCCGCCGATGAACAATTGGGGAATTTTAATACTTAGTTTTTCCATTTCGCCAGCGTCATCGACATCCTTCCCCTGGCCGATCAGGGTGCGTCGCGTCGCGTCACGTAAGCCCACGCTATCCCTTCCATTGGGCTACGATGCGAATATATAAATCGGGGCTAAAAGCGTGTCCTTCAATGTACTATCAACCATCAAGTGTCACTCAATTCGTGTTGTATTGAACAATGGTTAAACCGTAGTGAGTGACGCATGTGTTTCGTTTCAAAATGAACAAAATTTGTGTATTCTGCCTCAAGAAGCATCAGCTATTAATATCATTTACAGAGAAGACTTTAACAAATTGTAAAGCAATTTTACGAATTCGTGCAAAATATAATTTAACGTATGACAATATATCTTTGCCGTCGAATCCAGGACAAATTGAGTGCTACCATGTAGTTTGCTACAGAAAGTTTACGGCTTTAAGTAAAAAGTATAGACAAGAGTTAAGGTAAGATACAATTCAATATAAACATTTTGTGCATGCTCAAAATAGTTTATTTCGTACTTATTATCGATATGACTTGAACACCTATTGAAGTAAGAAGTTGCGTTGTTGACGTTTAAGCGAAATCAACGAATTTGATGATTCGGAGGCAGAATTTGATAATGAATGAGTTATTAAAATATTATTTGTAATGTCTATTCTGTACATATATAATACATTTTCAATATTATTATATTATAATTAATTAATAGCCTATTGAATCTAGTTCGTTAAATAATAATTTATATATTCGTATCATAGTACAATGGAGGGGATAGCGTGGGCTAACGTGACGCGACGCGCCCTGATGGGCCAGAGGAGGGATGTCGATGACGCTGGCGAAATGGAAAAACTAAGTATCAAAATTCCCCAATTGTTCATCGGCGGCATCGGACACTCCTCTCCTTTAGCCGGCTCAGATCACTTTTATGACGGTACCGGTCAAAGCGAGCACTGCGGGAGATGGCTGTTAACGAATTGTCCGTGATATTTACAACCTATGTGTACGCTCGGTGCGTCGGAACAGACCCCGAGCTATTGTCTCTTACCCCCCCTACGAGTATACTTGCGCTCTTTCCTATACTCTGATTTGAAATCGCCTGCAACGCCAAGCGCGCGCGAAATTTACATTTCTTTTTTTGCTGACTGACCAGCTCCGCCCCCACATTCAGCTGACTGACTTCGTAACCTTTATTTATATGCAATATACAAGTTGTATACCGATTTTCAACCTTATTAAATTCAAATTATTACCCCGGCAGGAACGACAACTTTGATAGCGTCCCTGAGACATATGCCCCAGCTTTCGCTTGACTGACCGCAGTATGTTTGTCTACACAACCACTGTAATAAACTATTAAAAAACTGGGCTTATTAAATTCAGAGACCTTTTTTGGCTCTGGCTCTTGGACTATTAGGGTGAAACTGAATTTTCGCGGTACACGAACATGGTCACTAATTCCGATGGTGCAGTGCACCACGATCGTGGGATGCGGTTGGACTGTGATTGTGTGTTGTATCGATATTCTCCGCTTGCATGTGAGCAGCGCAAATTCGATTCGCTACACGTACTTTGTGGGAACCGTTCGTGGTACACGTATAGTCGTCCGTGACGTGGTTCTTATAATAGGAAAAAATTGTGAGGCGATATCGTGTTCTGGAATCGCTAGATTCGGGAGGGGAATTTCGATCGATAAAAGACACTCGATATTCTCGACACGATTTCAACAATCGAGCACGTCGTTATCATTTCGAATAAAAGTCACTTTCCTTTTCAACCTAAACTAAGGGAACTCTTACTGTTGCTGGTGTAGAGTATACGAAATATGGATGTCTACACTGAGATAAATAATTGCTGGTGCCAGTAAAAAATTTTCTTCAATCGAAAACAACATAATCCCAGGATCAAGCTATGGTTTTCTTCGTACAAGAAAATATTTGTTAGGCTTGAGTAATTGTTTTTTTTTCGTGCAGGAAAAATTTCTTGTCCCTACGAAGGTACCTACTCTTGATTCAATATATCGCACCTCCGGAAGAACAATGACGCAAGTGCAAATTTTGAAATTTTTTAATTAAACCCCTCAATAGTCTTAAGAATCATTTTTAATACTATTGAGGGGTTTAATTAAAAAATTTCAAAATTTGCACTTGCGTCATTGTTCTCCCGGAGGTGCGATATATTCTTCGACCAAGAATCTCTATTCTTAAACATGTTTAAAATCATGTTTTCTCGGGGTTTAAAAAATATTTATTTGATGCTAGCAATTATTTCTCTTAGCGTACTTTATTTTTAAATACAGGCCACATATTCAAAAGTGAGAGACATAGGCATGTATGTGTAGGTAGACTATTTCACCATATATGACATATATTTTAATAGTTTAATCTATCGTCTCACACTTTGACGTCAGCCCAGAGTAATTTCCCAAAAGCTGTCCTGACCCCTCGGTTATTTTCAAATTTGCATTTTAATTTCTACATAATAAAGAATACGACAAAAAATTGAAGTTTTCATTTTATAGCTTCGTCATCCCTCGGAATTACCGCATATGAAAGTGACGTCGATGATTTTACTTATGGCAAATCCAGCTAAGAAAATTTCATCATAGGAAATTAAACGGTTTCAAGATCCATTGTGAGAATCAAGGAGTTCAATAATTCACTTGTCGCGGAAGAATTTTTAGAGAAGGGAGAGAAAGAGCAAACTTTAACCGCGGACCTTTCACACAGCGGGCGCTTTATGCACCAGTTATAAGAAAGGAGACCCATTTCCTCAGCGAAGCAATGGATTGCTGCAGGTAAACGGCAATTCACTTAAGCATTTCGCTGGCGATACTGGCATCTGAGGCTGAGTTCTATGTAGGACCGAGTGGTATTGTTTCCTGAATGTAACTTCTCGAAAACCATTTAAACTCCAAGTGGCTGGAAGGACGTAAACACTCTTTATGATTCGAAACGGTGAAATTTTCGATTTTCACTAGAACGAAATAAACGGATTTACCGACGCACGGGAAATCGTATCTTCCCGACAATGGTAGACACGGCGAATGGTTTTGAGAAACGTCGAATCGATATGAACGTTCGGTGAGTATTTATATTTGTTCCACTAGCCAAGTATCTATGAAATAATAGATATTTTCGTTATAAGGGCGTGAAGCGCCGTTTTTAACGAGTGTGAAGTTTTCCGCACGAGCGAAGCGAGTGCGGCAACCACAAGAGTTAAAACGACGCGAAACGCCCTTATAACGAATTCTATTTTTTGTCACTAAGTGTCAAATACGAGGTTGACGGGGTTGAGGACGCCCGTGAAACCGAGTTTTACGCACTGAGTGACGAAAATACATGTAGGTAACTATATATGGCGACGATAATAATAGAAGATATTCTGAAAGGAGCAACGAATATTAAACTTTCGCATACTGCTCTTGATAGAGATCCTTATTCATAAAGAGTGCCTTGAATTCAATATTCCTCTTCCATATTGCTTATTTGTTTTCATTTCTAGAATTTCAAGTCGAATTCACCTTATATAGCTATGCATTGGAATACAATTTTTCTTCCATCACAAGATGAAGCATTCATTAGCGGTGGCTGATGAGCACTTCATTTTCCAGAGCTTAATAAGGAGTGCAGTTTGTGGCTTTTAATTTTCTGAAAACCTTTTCACTGGAGCGATTACTTATAAGTGAACAGCGAGATGCTTCTTAAGTACCCCCATTCTTGTTTAATCGTAACTAATAGATGAACTTGTTATATGAAACTTGGCCCTTCCAATTTATCAATTGATGGTTATCAAGCCCAACTACCTCGAACTTTATATTGAGAAATATATGTATCTGAAATTTTTTCAACTGCAATCTAGATTCCCAGGAGCCGCTTTCCCGAGTAGTTCAACCGGTGGTTATTTTGTTGTAGTTTTATCGTTCATTCGCTTAAGATTGGAATATAACTGCAACGCGTAACGCTAGCTTATTTATTTCACGTCCACTGTCCATTGACCAGCAACGTCCCCAGCCTTCGTTGATCAGATTTCGCAATAGATAATGAAACAATGGAGACAATCTTAACTCTCATGAATTTCCTTTCCATTCGAGTTTGGGAAACAGGGGTCTACGCTAGAGTCTTGAAAATACGTATAATATCCGAGGGGGGATAGAGATTTTCCAAAATTATACCGAGACATTACCAACAGTCGGAAGAAGTTGAGATCGATTAAATTCAACTTGGATTGCAATAGTTACGAGGGCCGCTCACTTGATCGCTATCACGCATTCGTTCCATCAAAGTTTCCAACTATGCGATCCCTCCTATGGTCCCCGGTGACCGTACGTACTTCCCGTAATTATGCCGGGGACTTGAGGCATGTCAGAGCATTTATAGTTCCAAGCTCGGGTCCGACAATTTGGTCTATTACCTGCGTAGAACCAAGTTTGCCCAACGCTTCCAGAGAAGAGCTCCTCCAGCTTTAAACTTAATTCCAACCTCGACGCATTTGTATTACCATTTGCATTCACTCCAAGGGATTTGTAACAGAGTTCACTGGCTTTCGCGATAAGAGCTCTTCTCGTAAAATTTAGGGGCGCACTTTCGCAAAATCATCCGCGCTGATGGCCTTTCGGATAATACAGTCCGGTTGCTCCGTGCAGGGTCGACGAGTCGCAGAGCGGGGTAAATAAATCGACGAAACACGAAAGTTTCTAGGAGCTCGCTTGGTACGTGCGTAAATATGCGCTGATAAGACGGTACAGGCAATGTGGATGGTCGTGCCTGCGGGAACGTGGTGGGTCGCGAAACTTTTTACTCCTACTGCCTTCCGTGAGGGAGTGTACGTCCTATCGCAGCATACGTGTACAAACATGTCTACATAGGATGGCTCCGTCTTGGAAGTACGTAAAATGAGAGCGCAAACGATTGAGATACGAAAACATTGACTCGAAATAACGGCATGTGGGACGAGATATTCGGTATTTTCCAAATATATTTCTTGTTCGGGAGACTGATACAAAGGTGGAACTTTATTTAGGAATTTCTTGACCGTCCTGAACGCTGTGAAAGGTATCCCTATCTTCGGTGTAAAGTATTACAGTACACTGAGAACAAAATTTGCTTGATCGAAATGAACATGTTTTTGGACAGTCCTAAGAGCACATTTATTCAATTCAAATAAATACTGATTTGATTCATTAATATTCAGTTAAATCAATAATATTTATATTTGTCTAATCGATATTGATTCTAATCGAATTAATGTGCTCTTACGTGCATTCTAATTATCGTACACTCTGAGCGAACAAAGAAGTTTATAAAGGATAGCAAGGGTGCTCTCGATGCAAAGAAACCGTATAAAAATTTCTGTACAATCGAGGTGCACTAATAGGAGTTTGGTTACCGCAATATAACTTCGAGAAGGAAGGTATCTAACTTTTTGCATAATTTTTGGCTCGTTCGTACTTGCTATATTAATTAAAGATCGATTGAAAATTAATTTAAGTCGCTATCTCCACTCAATTTCTTAATTAAGAAAAAAAACCAATTTTCTTTTCGACGGGATTAATAAATACGATACCGATTAATTTCATCCCGGCAAAATTGAACTCTTCATCGGAAGACACTTCTGTATGTAATAAAATGTTGTCCTCCTATCGCACGTAACCGGATGTCGAACGTAATTTTCCATAAAATAGAATACTACGCAATTTATGATAACACGCTATAGTATTTTTAGTTGTCGCATTTATTACCTCGTAATAAATAGGATTCAGAAGTTTTGTGAGTTTACACGCGCACGCGCTCGCTTGATAAATCACCGCACAGAGAGAACGGTGGGGTGCGGCGGTCTCGCCGGGCAGGATGTTCCGGGTGTGGAAAATGTAGCGACTCGTGTCTTCATTTTCGTAATTTTACTCAAGGCCGCCTCTATAACGCAGCGTCACCCTGTGACTCCGTCATTGCGAACGAAATGGCACGTACGAAAACTCGCAATGCAAATATCATCGCGGTAATTTCAAGAGGTACTAAAACGACATGGAGGTGGACTCAAACCGTTCAACACGACATATGTTTTGGCTCTGACGCAATGAAAAATTGATGTTGACGTAGTGCAAAAATTATTAAATGCGATATTTGTGAAAAATGAAGAACAGGAGACAGAACATAAAGAACTGGCCATTAGGGGATGTAAGTTTGGAAACAAAAAGAATATGCAAGGTACTCATTAAATGGAATAATAATTAGCGATATTTCACCCAGCAGAGAAGTTGTCCTCGGAAACAACGTAGCACAGAGTACCCGCGCGTGCACATTGTAAGTATCCATCTTCATGGAAGGAAAAAAAAATCAGCAATTTTTATTGCTTCATCCAGTTGCGCTGAGACTCGAGCTCATTTTCAAGAATTTGTACAGCAGAGACATTTCTATTTACTGTTGTAAACAGTATATAGAACGATCCCCTCTGTACAAATTCTTGAAAATGAGCTCGACTCTCAGAACTACTGGATGAAGCACAGCTAGTGTTTTTTCTCCGTGATTTCATTACGAGAACTACAATTCAACATATGTAATATGTACATTAGTGGTACTATTGGCTGCGGAATATCTTGAATATTGTTAATTATCGGGAATTACTTTTTATTTGACATATTAGCAGTTACAATGTACAACGGTACTCTGGGCTGCGTCGCTCCCGTGGACAAATTCTGCTATACGAATTACCACTAATTACTTCATTTATTGAACAGGTATTTTGTACGAAATCCTTTTTTCCCTGATGTGTAATGAATTTTATATTAATACGAGAAATATATATATTCCAAATCTCTCAATTGTTGAAACTCTTTTCCTCTCTCTAGAGAAACCAGTAAAAACACCCAATAAGTCAAAATACAACTTTAATCTTCATAATGTACGCCTATGAAGACTCTTCCCTGAAAAATTACCGGGGTAGTGATTCGTAAAACCATTTTTCCCGCATTAACCGAGGCATCTCTACCGTCCTTGTATGTCCTTCGCATGTGTCCTTCGCATTCGAGTAATTCTTCATTTTTCGAGGGTTCTAACGAAAAGAATTTAATTGCTCGAACGTAACGCGTAATTTGTGCAGCCGTATACAATTGGTGTGCCGTTGTAAAAAAAAAACAGAAATTTTTAAAGAGTTTATACAGATATATAGAGAGAGAGTTATGTATGTACGCGGGTATATATTATATAAGGTATACGCGCACAATATATCACGTCGACGATTTAGAGCGACTCGTTCCCGCGACCGTTTACAAATCGTTAAATAATTCATTTGATCGAAAGATAAAGCGAATTTATTCGCGAGAGCGACAGCGAGCTTCCGACGAAAGGAAATTGCACTTTCGACTTACAATGAGCTCTCTAATTGGATTAATCGATCGAAAGTCTTCATCGCGCGGTACCTCTTACCCCCATCACAGATGAAAAGCTTGACGAATCTGTCACCTGCAAGTGACACGTGTCGACGTCCGCGCGAACTGTTTCATCCTGATATTCTGTTTACACTTGCAGAGCAACGCTAATCTCATAAATAACGCCATTAAGATATTGTCGAGCACGAAGCGACGTCGCCGATTATAGTGAAACAACAAACGTGACAAATAAGATCCCTGATAGATCATCCCCTTATCCACGGCAGTGCCGCTGGATTGCTTTCGATGCGATCGACTAACAAGACTGATGACGGAAATCCGCCAGGATATTCCCCGTTGCAATTCCGGTTTGGTCAGAGACCGCGCGGACGGCGTGCGGACCAATTACCGATATCCCCCCTCGAGCCGCAGATTATCCACCTTATTAAGGAGACAGGCTTTATCTGAAATGAGGTAGGATATTGGCTCTGCCTTGGGAGATACAAGAAGAAGCACTGTACCATGAGCGATAATTGGTATGATTTAACTTCCGTTAACGTCACCGACTGCAAACTCTACGTTCAAACATTTTATTCGCGAAGATAACTGGGAAGGAACGTTTCGAATGTCTCTAGTTAAAATAACTTCGCTGTAATTCAAATAGCCTCGGTGTGATCTGATTTCTCATTGTCGACTCTTATAGTTTAATTTGATTCTCTCTTGATACGATTTTGAATACCTCCCAGGCTGTTACAGTGCCACTAAGAAAGCTAATTATAGAAATGAATAGTTGAAGAGAAATAAATATTTCTTTTTAATTCAGATTACATTAGACACATTTTTGAGTATTCGAGACATTCAAGGAGGATTGATATATTCTTGCAATATACTAAATGATTTTTTTTTCGCTGACGTACACTCTTCTAAATTATCTTTGAACCGTAATTTGCAGAATTATCATATAAAAATAATGATATTTCCATAATATGGAACAGTGTATAAGTATAAGTATATAATAGAATAGCTTAGTCTCTGTATTTTTTTTTAAGCTATTTGAAATTAACGGAAGAACGCAGGGAAGAAATGACAGAGCGAGAGAAGAGAAGAGTCGACAAGTCGTCTACAGTCAGCGAGAAGGCGTAATCGGATTAAAATATTTCCGACTGCTAGCGGGTTGGTAATGTCGAGCAGCTCCAGTTTACTCGATGAATGAATTTTACTCACTTGTTCAGGTTAAAAAATGCATTAGCTTACGCACAGGACGTTTAATGGAAATGTTACCTGCAGCGTAGTCGTATAATGATTACTTTTCGAAACCAAAGCAGTGCTCCTCCTTAGGCCATCTAAGTCCGTACAGAATCAAAGTTTCTATTAATCATAGAAGTATATTCACAATATTAATAAATTTATCAGTGGGTAAAAATTTAGCTATTTATTGTTCTACAACAACCCCCATCATAGAATCACTGTAAATTGAATTACAGTAGCCATAAATCAGTATCGTGAACCGTGCGATTGGATGGTTACGTATCGTGGCAATAATGATTTGTGTTTCTTGTTGGGTAAATTAGAACAAGTCGTTTATTGAGAAACAAATAGGGGAGAGGGGCTTAGACTAAAAGCAAGATCGATGCTAGTTAAGTGTCCAGGGAAAATATACCAGCACCCTCTCGCTGATCACGTTCCACCTAACCCCTTGGTTTAGGGATGTACAATATTATACATTACCACATCAAAATACTTTGTTCCGACAGAGCTAAGATCACATTGGACTTCACGTATTAAGGAATACGTAATTTGTTGTTTATTATTTAATTGTTAGGTACTTATTATATTTATCAACCAAAACTACAAATAATATATAATTCAATGTCAGCAGCACGCAGATTCAGTACTATTGCAAAAATTGTCCAATATTTTAACCGAGAAACAGTATTTATACGTCCGAGTTACAATTCCCAATTTTTTCAAACTCCCTTCCGTTCCTCGAAAGAATTTATGAACCCATTAACCTACATCCTGTACCCCATCATCCGTTCGTCATCCACGGAAGTAGAGCAGTTTACTCTATGCAAATTGCTGATGTTGGGTAAACACGGCACGATTTTGATTTCCGTGAAATGCGAGAGCATTCTTCTTGTGGAGGTAAAATGAAGAGGAAGAGGTGGAAAGGATAAGACGGATGAGGAAAATGAAGGTAAAAGGTCGATGGGGACGCGAGGTGGAGTGAGATGTACCTTCTATCTAACGGAAATCTAATATTTACTCGGTTAATACATTTGAAATGAAGAGGAAAATTGTTTCCACTTGTGATGTGTTACGATAATCAATAGGTGCTCCTTTAAAAAAAAATAAAGAAACCAAATTCTCTGAATTATTTCCAAATATGAGAAAATTCTTTCAAGAGAATTCTAGAATGAAAGATTTATACGCGGAGCACACGGGAGAGATGTTATATTAAGGAAAGTTTTTGCAATTTGACACGCTATATCGAACTATTCAACCTTATGAGTCGTAAATTAAAAAGATAATAACAAGAGCAATGGAATTTAATAATTTACGAACGGTTCCGTTGGGAATTGCTTTCATAACGATTTATTGCTCGACTATTTATCGATCGACAGATGAACAGCATTCATCAGTGGGGTAGTTCTTCCCCCGCCGACTTTTAGATATAGGTAGGGATGGCACAATGGGCATTGTTCTAGACTACCGTTTGCACAAGCGAATGGACGAGTAATGGAATTTCTATATCGGAGCGAGAAACATCGTTGCCGCCCCGTTTAATCTTAATTTCCCATCGGGAACACGGCTTAAGAAAAAGAATTAAGAGAATCGCGAAACTGCCGAGTTTACGGGAGCGACAGAGTAGGATGTTTAGCCGGATTCTCAGACGTTAAGGTGGCTTTATTTTGATAAATGCTGCACTACCGCCGTCTACGCGAGCGTATAATCCAGGTTAATTAGATTGCGATTAAGGTAAATAACTATGTGTTAACTCGAGCCTGCTTTAGACCATGAACCATTTCCCTTAATGACCTTCTTAATTTAGGGTTGCCGCGCAGTGTTCGGACCCGGCAAACGCGTAGGGACCCTGCAGCAGCCGAATAAAGCTCTCGTGATAAAGCACGACTTAAAGACGTGATTAATTATCGAACGCTATAATACGAGTATTATATTCATTTTTGGTCTATCATGGACTCTTTCTTCATTTGGCATCTTCCGTCTACGATGCCTGTAAAAATGTACATCTTTGAAAGTATACCAACCCATACGGAACTTTGTGTTGACGAAACTTTCCAACCTTGAAGAAAGTAAAGTTCCGCACGGCGTCGTCTTTCACGTTTAACTTCTTTCTTGCCCTTCTAATAAGTAATTCAAACATAACGAAGAGCCCATCCACACCGGAGAACAGTAGTACAGATGGGCAAGACTTTGGAAACACCACGCGCAATCTTTTCCAAGTAAACTTTCTGGACTGCAAAGTACCATCACGCTTCCTTCCTACTTGCGTTCAAATAATATATACGCAATTTTAGACTAACCGTAATTTTCATTATACTTTGAGGAAGTGTACACACAGATGCATTAATGATTAAAAGATTAGATCTAAAAAAAATGTCTGAATTTAAGAAAACTATTTTTACGCCTATTTAAAAAATTCAAATTTCTAAAAATATTTCAACCCACAATCTGACATTGAAATTTATTACAGTCTCGCCATTCTAAAAAACTAACAAAAGCAATTTATATCGTCCTAAATCGTAAAAGCCTTTCGGATGGAGATTCACTGATCTATTTTTCCCTTAAAAGACCAGAGTCTGAGTGTTCGTAGCAGAAGAGTTCCAGCTGCGAGCTGGAACATTGAATAAATATGAGCACAAACAGCTATTTCCATAGGATGTTATTGAAGCAATATGTCTAATATATGAAAATTTGAGTCATAAAGAATTACTCGAGCATCGTTTGAGCGGTTTCAACCAAAACAATAACAAGAGCTTCAATTCTACCGCCTGGAAATTTAAAAATATTGCCCGATGGTACGTTGGACGTCAAAACAGCGGCGTACCACTATACAAAGCAATGTGTGTATTTAAGGAGCATCTTGGTATAGTTTGCTAAGGACTGTGTATATACGATGAATATTAAAATCGGACCGAATACTGTTTATTACTGTGAAAAAGAGGATGAGAGAATCGTATCGAAGCGACCGAGCTACGAGTGCGCGGGGAATCAACACACACACAAAACGCAGGTTAAAATACAAATTGAGAAAAAATAAGAGAAAGAGAATAGAAGAGTTGCTTTTACTGCAAATGAAGTATTATTTGCGATCAAGAAACCAATGAGTATTACTTATATATATTCAAAAAGTTTATGAAAAAAATATCAAAAGAATTTTTCTCGTGGATAGTGAAATATTAACAAACATTACCATCTGTAATCATGCATTATACTCCCTATATACAGATACAGTATCACATATGTAGATCATTAATTCAGCATATATATTATTAAGAATTTGAAAACCATTGTAACTTATATTTGCTATATAAAAAAATTTGATTTACGGAGATGACCAGCATTTAACACGGATAACCCACGTAGGGTACATAAGATATTGTTGCCATTATTAATAAACCATTGCCGCAATTTTCCAGGTAATAACAATCGAGCAAATGGCACAATTATAGAAACTTTGCCGTCCGACTATCAGTAATGAACGGTCTTGAAGTGAGGTGCAGATATCAACACCTCAGGCTTCACTTTATAAGAGTGTCGATACCTATCTCACATAGATAACTCTAACATCCTATGTATGTATTATTCCCCCCCCCCGCCATTTCTCATTTAACTTTTTAAAAGATAACGAGCAATTCGAATGTAATAAAAAGTTGTACAGCAAGTACGGACCCACCTAATGCCGAGTCGATGAAAGCAAAAATGTGTACAGAGCAATCTAACTTAGCCGGCCATAGCGGTTGATCTCTCCCTTTACTGGTCTGGTAAGTAATAAACTATCCCCCATTAGTACTTTCCACCTAAGTTACGCGGGAATGAGAGGAAAATGGTTTCCCAACCCTGAAAAGGGGACGCCCGGGAATACTCCAGGTTTGGCAAACCTGGACCGTAACTTTTATAAGATTAATGCCACGTAACGTGATATAACGCAACGAAACGCAAGATATTATACTGCACCCTCCTTTCCCTCGCCATTTTCCTCTAATCGTTACGTAATCCGTATTTTGGGTTCCCTCGTATAATCTCGCCTCTGTCATTTTGCATAATGCATCGTTATACCCTCAGGTGTGATGTATTCTCATGGTACAAAGGTGTTAGTTCTCGTAAACGCCAAATTTATATTTACCTAACGCGTGAGGTTGATACACTGTTTAGATGCGATAAAGCTCGAGTAAGTGAAATCATTTTCCTGTCACTACAGAATTTCATTAGTAAGATTTTGAGAACCCCCCGTCGAGGGATTGACGGGTCGACTATTTTTATAATACGTATTTCTATCGTAATCTTAATTCGCGAACCTAAGAGATCTTCTGATGTGATATTGTCATACGCATGAATCTTCGAATTTTTCCAGAAAATGTTCATTCCCGAAATGAGTAGAGCTGACTTTTGTCTTTTATATAACACAGCGAGGCAAACGGCTTACCTTTCGTCATTTGAACGCTGCAGAACAAATGAGATTTTCCCGCAACTCAAACTGAAAGAATCACGATGAATTGTATAAAATAATATTTCCGCATGGCTCAACGCTGAATTTAATAAAATTCCCAGCTGATACCCCAAATAAGACAGGCTTCAAAAATTGAATCTAACTTTAAACTAGAACGTCAAGAATGTCAGGCGCGACAGCGCGCGACTTATTGTCCGTAGATTTCACCGAGCCATAATCAAGAAGAACTGGAGAACGTCAAGGAAAAATACAGTACTGCCGCGAGGATGAATATTTAAAAAATAATGTTATATAATTCATTCCAAATGCTATGGGACATCGATGCATATGCAATATGATATTATATATTTAGAGACTGTAATTTTGTACCATACTATTACAGCACTATAAGGTCATGTTTAAAAAAAAACCACTCCTAAAAAATATTTTCTAAAAATAATTATATCGTCCTATTCTCTATCGAATCTTGTTCTCAAAAAAAAGATTCGTCTTACTAAGAGGAATTAGATCATAATATTAGCTTGTTTTATCGTGATATGTCATACATTCAAGCTGCGCAATCGAACTTCTCAGCTAAACTATACAGACTCAACATAATCCACATTAATTGTCTACAAAATCGTTTCTCGCTTGTGTATTGCAGGAATTAATGACGAAGACCAAACGACGTGGCTGGCGTCGACTGTTGGTCGGTGGGATAGTAATAGTCGTCGTGTTGGCCCTGGTGATCGCGGCGATAATTCTCCTGACTGGTGGCACGGATTCTTCCGCGTCAGGGGCAACAACAGCCGGTATTACACTGGAGGAGTGGTTGGGAGGTTCACTATCCACCAAAAACTTCAACGCCACCTGGCTCAGCGGTTAGTATTTGCTTTTTGCCGTGTAGGGTGTACAAATTTGTCTCTTTGGCATCATCGTTTTACCAGCACATCGGTGTTATAGCATGACGAAAACCAAATACGACAAATTTTTCAGCAGTATACATTGCTCTGTATTATTTTTTCCGCTAAAGAGTAAGGATAAATTTTATCCATTTGTAGGACATATCTAGGTATACGCTGCAATTACAGAAAATGTATCTTTCAGTACGTTGTAAATTGTATTAACCTATTAGTGCTCGCTGACAACTTTAGTTATTAAGCAATTTTTCGTTTGAGAATTTTTCGCGTGTTTGAAAAATTTCTTAGGAAGCTTAATTTTATTAAAAAAAAGCACAATTTCTGAAATCAATTCTTAAGCATTGCAGAAGCGTTAAATAACGGCAAACAAAAATTGTTTGGCAACTGAAAATAACACTGAGCACTAATGGGTTAAAGAAATCACGTTGTTATTACCATTAGATTGACTTACGTATAACGCCCTACGATCAAGATTAGATTGCAACGGTTGCGGTTTTCAAATTCCAGAATCCTCTTACTTTTAAGGCTCGATAGTGCTCCCACGAGATATACCTTTCCCGTACAGTGCGCATAGGTGCCATTAGTGATACGCTCTCTGCAGACGGTTGGTACGAAGGGTATCCCAGAGCTTCCCACTTCATCCTACCACCGCCGAGCCATTGCTCGCGCGGAGGGTGAGGATCATTGTTATCTTCCGGTAACAGGTCCCTTTGGGCACCGCCATATCTGGTATCCGTCCCAGATATGTATCATATTTTATTTTGTATCTACATATTTTCGTCCAAACGCACTAACGTATATCCGCCTCCTTGCACACCTCTGATGCGGTGCACATCCGCGTGAGGAATGAAAAAATAAAGCGAGGACAGAGGAGGCAGGGATATCACAATGATTTATTGGATTTCCCGACGAGTCGTATCGCTTCGATGCTTGCTTTGTTTCTCCCATTTTGAGCGCTATAGATATACATATCCGCATTCCGGAGCACTACGTTCAGGCTGAAACTCACCTGGTCGCCCGTAGGAGACGCGTGAGAACGATCGGAAAGATCGATCGTAACATACATCATCGAAGCGATCCCGTCGCGCAGTCTCGGATCTTCGAAGACCGCTTCGTTCGCTCGCAGTGTGCGACAAGGATGCCCTCAGAGGAAAAGTCATGTTATCAAGAGCATTCTCACTCGCACTCGCGAGTCTGCCACGAGCGACTACACGAGACCCCCCCCCCTGTATCCCCCTTCCTGCTCGTGCATCTTACGCGTTTCCCTCGCTTGGAATTTCCGCTTCGCGTACGCGTAGGTACTTCTGCAAATTAAATCCCGAACCTTTCGTCGCCGCTGAAGTATAAATCCGAGCTGTGTGTAGAATATACGCGGCGCACTAGGAAAAGTGGGGCGCTAGACCCAATAAAAAATATATGTCGCAGCGAGAATTTAAGCAATTCGCGTAAAAAGTCATACTTCAACGTTATAACGGCGTTAGCATTTTCGATGCACCGCGGTGTGGTGTTCGACAAATTATTGTGCACGGGGTGAGTCACAAATGGGGCATGTGGCGCACGTGGCTCGATTTCTCGCGAAAAATTACACCTTAAACGCGCAAACCAAATTTCCCGCGACCTACCAATTTTAACAACTCCAACCGACTATAGATATCGCCCTCTCCCGCGACCCCAAGTTAGCCCTTGTCTTTTACGGACTTAGATACCCGCCCATAAATTACGTCACGCTGATAGAAGGGGGGATTCAAGAGGTAGTACGATTTTTCTGAAGAACTGAACAATTCTAAGGGGTCCCTAATTTCTTCCTGTACCCAGATGCCCATATTGACATCAGCGTTTTAATGGAAAGACATCCTTCAAAATGCTCATTCCGGAGGTTGGGCTTGTCCCCCCGTAACATCCACCACCTCAGTCCATCAAGGGAAGCCTTCGCGCGCTGATGTTACGGAAAAAGTCTTAAATCACTCCGCCTCTGCCCATCACACCCTCTCGGCCCTCTTTCACTACCCGGCCATCGTTATGCGGATGTCGGGCAATAACGAGCCATCTCGCCCAACCCTATATCCGTCCCTCTCGCATCTAGCGTCAAAAACAGCGAACATTGCCGTCCTTTCCAGAAATTTCCTCTCTAAAAACGAATTTCCCCAAAAGGCAATTCGCGTCTTCGAAGAAAATTTAGCTTTGCACCACGTAAATATGGAAACTTTCTTGGTAAGCTGCACACGTTTTACCATCTTCTTCACGCAGTGAAGAGTCACTTAAAGCGGGACACTCACCTGAAACGCCTGAGAGAGAGAGAGAGAGAGAGAGAGAGAGAGAGAGAGAGAGAGAGAGAGAGAGAGAGAGAGAGAGAGAGGTAGTAATTTGTATGCACTCCGCCCCGGAGAGCGAGTTAACACGTGTCTACGACGTGTCGACCGCCACTGCTACCACCACCCGCTCTAGCCATACTACCCCGCAGCTGACCTAATCCGTCTCTCATCGCGGAAGTTATACACATTTCCAACTGATTAAATTATCAATGAAAATGACTTCCCGAGCTGCTGGATTTAGAGGCCAACCCATCTTGGGTAGCCTCAAATGTGATTAAAGTGAAGTTCGTAACTACTTTTGGGTTGATCTCGTTATCTTCGTTGGAAGGGTGGTAGAGCGAAGCAATTCGAACGCAATGGAATATCGAGTTTTCGGACGGGATTAACGGTAGAGATAATTCATATCATCGTTTAGCGAGTTGTCGACCGAAAGCTTTGACGTGCAAAAATGCAGAAAGTATCCACTATTCCGTTCTCCATGATTTGTCCATTGAGTTCATTTCAGACGACAATTAGACATGTTTAATTCTCATGACACATTCGTTCGTATATTCTCGAATAATGAGGAAATCTTGCAGCGATTGTCGTGTAACTACCAGTTACGCGATATCATCTCGCTTAATCGATCGCAAGCTTCGAATACGATTCCGGCTGATTCAGCGCGGATTAAAGCTCGTTACAGCAGAAATAGCAGGAGTGTACCGAGGTCGTTGATATACTCGTACACTCGCCGAAACACTCGATCAAGTATCTGACTTGTGCATAACCGTCCTAAACATACCGTGCATTGCAGGATAATAGTTAGTAAATTGAGACGAATTTGTGGAATGTAGTTATATTTATTCCTACTATACTATTAATTTTTTTTTATTATAGTGTGATTAGAATGTCTAAATTATTGTATATCTATATTTTCTGCTATTTTTAAATAGGTGCACCTACATTAATGATGATAATGAATTAAGTAAACACCTATATTTCATACTAGCAGCCCGTCCCGGCTTCGCACGGGTAGATTGTGGATTGATTTTGTCCGTCCACCATTGTTTAAATACATTTTTAATACAAAACTTTTAGTATCTTTCCCGGGCTACGCAATGGTCATATTGGATTTGACCTTGACCATGGCCTTCAAGGTTATATCGAGGTCAAGTTAATTTTTTTTCACGTTCAAATGTGTCCTTGACCATTTTTTTCATGTTACCTTTATTGTCAGCGGAGGTCAAATTTAGGTCAAGTATAGTTCGACTTTTTGAACACCTTTTATAAGATTTACTAACTCAGAAACCTTCGCGGACATGCGTCCAACCATTCCCCAACTTTTCATCGCAATCGGATGAACGGTTTAGAAGGCATAATAATCATCAGTACCGGTACTTTTTGAACACCTTTTATAAGATTTACTAACAATAAGAAACCTTCGCGGGCATGCGTCCAACCATTCCCCAAAGTTTCATCGCAATCGGATGAACGGTTTAGGAAGGCATTTGATATTACCTTAAAGGTCACGGTCAAGGTCAAATCCAATACGACCACTGGGTAGCCAAGGGAAAATCCTTAAAGTTTTGTATTAAACATTTTTCTCTAAAATGTTTTCCCGCTGAGATAATCGGCCGTACCGGGACTTTTTGAACACCCTGTATAAGATTTACTAACTCAGAAACCATCGCAGGCATGCGTCCAACCATTTCCCAAAATTTCATCACAATCGGATGAACGGTTTAGGAAGGCATACGAGACATACAGACAGACAGACAGACAGACAGACAGACAGACATTCATTTTTATATATATAGATAGATTTAACGGTTAGCTTGTTTGAGAGAATTGTTGATATACTTTTAGATACAAATTTGTATTATAATAAGAAGACTCTATTATTTCGAATTAGGAACAATATGAAGACTGTGTCGATTTTGACATGAAAGATGAATTTCACAGTCGCTTACTCTGTACCTATCGCATGTAAAAATGAGTAAGTTTAATCTTTTACGGGGTTTTAAGAATCACAAATATTGTAGGCAAGGGTAAAGATTTTCAAACTTACGCGAAAACACCTGTTAAAGGGCGAACGCATTAAATTCCTGGACACGAATAACATTACTCTCCTCTACTAAGTTGCGCGAATAGTAATTTCATGGCGGATATCGAAATGCCGTTGAATTTGTAGAAACGACATGTTTCGGGATAATGCGAGCCGGTAACGTAGAACGAGATACGCTTATACGGTTTGCGTAGGCTCCAAGCACGTTAATATCCGGGAAGCACGAAACGCCCGCGCTCCAATCTACCCCATAGGTATACCGATGATACCTCACTATTTGCATTTGAATCCAATTTTGAATGTTAATCTTTCACGGACCATCGATGCAAATGAAAGCCCAATGGCTCACAAGTCCTCATGTACCGGATGACTCTTTAAGGCGTAATTTAGACAAGAGTAAAGTCTGATATAATATTTCTCATTTTTACCCTTTAAAGACTCACCATCGTTGTATACAGCAACAATCGAAAAAGATAAATATGTTTTGTGTTTATTTTTGTTTGTCAGGTGACGAGATCCTCTATCGAGATGTTAATGGAAACTTAATGATCTATGATGTTGATTCACAATCGACCTCGACGCTCCTGGAAATGACTAACTCTGTAAGTATTTGGATTTGAATAAAACAAATAATAATATATGGAATATATTCTTTACATATTTTGTGGGACATTTATTTTCGCGCGACGGTCCACTATTTTTTTTCAATGGGAATTAAAAAAAAACCTATTGTTCCAGCAAGTCATATAAGGGATTAAACGGATTTCCTTTTGGTTTTTCAGGCACTCGCTTCAAGCTTCGAGCATCACGTATCTGCTGACCGGAAGTATTTAATGCTGGTTTCCAACTATCAAAAGGTTAGTATCTTTTTCATTTTTCATGCGTCGTCCAATAACTGTTCTGTTGCGACGTGTAAAACCTATAGAGGTAAACGATCAAGGCGCATTTGTAATTCTCCTACACGTATAGGAACGTTGTCTATTCTTGAAAGCATCATCGAATCTCATTTACATGCGAATGAGAAACTTCAGCAAAAGCTTAGAGGAAACCCAATGCACCATGATTGCACTAGAGTAACACATCGCTGATTGTGTTGACGCTAAGACAGAAACTGGTGCATCTCGGTTGTTCGGTGCGGCAATGCCAAGCGAAACATGGCGTCTCATTAATTGTGCAGTTCCATTCTACAAAGTGCTTTATGTAAATAATGGTGAGGCGAGATGGTGTAGTTACGTGAATACGGCACTTTCTGAATGACCAAATTTTAATGAGAAAGATTCCGCGAATTCGTTTTAAAAAGTTTCACAAACAAACTGACGAGAATCTCTATGGCAGAAAGTGCGTAATTACTAAATGAACAATTATTAAATAGGACAGAACTCTATTTGTAGTTTATATTTTTACGGTGTACTGCTGTCTTTCTTTGAACGAAGTAAACGAATTGTATACCTATATTCAAATTTTTGTTCACAATGAAATATTTTTAACGACTGCTTTTCATTATTTCGAAAAATATGATTCATTCGGGATTATCTTCGAATAAAGCTTAAGTCTATTTTATCCGTTTGAAATTCGAGTTTAGATACCGCCATTATATTTGATTGCTAAATGCATTGCTAGAATTGCTTACGAAGCTGGCAGAATTTGTGTTGTATGGTTTCCAAGGTACCCCATGTCGATGATATTAGAGCAATGTATGGCATTCTCTTCGACTTCGAGCAACCATTACCATAATCAGTTCCTACCCCTTTTACTTCGGTCTTTGTAGCCTCTCGTATTTAGCTCGTTATACTGTTCTATAAATGTCTCGGTAATACAAAGGATATAGGGGAGAACTTCAAAAGGAGAAAAGCTAAGTGGCGAAACATCGAGAAACCTGCGTGCTTCAGATGCGAACAAGAGGATACTCGACATTTATTAAGATTCTTTATTAATAAATTTGGAGTGACGGAATATACGAAGCTTATATCTTTACGCTATAATTAATTATATACTGCCGCTTAGAAGTTTCTTCTTCTGTATATTTAGTGAAATGCATTGTGTATGTGAGTGAAAACCAAATCAATGAATAAAAAGCATAGAAATCTAACGAGTAAATCAAATTATCAAGTTAATGTTATATTGATATGGAAGGATATATCTGTGTTTGAGAAAAATTAGAATGAAATATTTTAAAGCACCCCTAAAACTTAAAAACATTGTTTCGAGAGAGTCAAAATTTCCCCTTCAACGATTCTAACTCGGACGATACTTGAAGAAAATGAAACTAATACAAGAAATCAGGCTTTACGATGTACACAAGTGACCTAAATAAAAAAACAAATCCGGTTTTTCGAATTGTATCGAACCGTACTGTTAACATAGCTACGTTATAGAGACGGGAATACAAGTGCTCTTCGATGACTAGGCCTCTGTTAGTATTCAAACGGCGCGACAGGCTGTCTTTCTAGATCCCAGTTGGGAAAATAAACACAAACGAAGACCTATTCGACGATGTCACGTAGTCGATGAGGTAGCTTCGCTTAACCCTCCGGATTTGCTCTGTGAGAGGTTGGATTAAGGGGGTGGTATACAGGAGGGAATCCAAGCACCGAACTTGTCAGTGTCATATGGACTTTTCCGCGGGTCAATACTAAAGCCTCCGATGAAATTTTATTTACGAATGCTGAGAGAATAAGTATGATGGAATAGAAAGATAAGATGCCGTCTCAAAGTTTCACCTGAGATTCTAGATTGTTTGCAAATATCATTTGTACCGAGCTTAATAAATAAGTTGTCGAAAATGAAAGGAATTTGAAAAAATATGGAGAACAAGTAACTGTCACGGACAATTATTTGATTATTTACCGTTGGTTTTTTAAAAATTTATAAATATTATTTAAGCAAGATTAGAAGAAAAATATACCAGAATATTATACATCATCAGCTAATGAGTATTGCTATATTTGATAATTAGTGTGTTCGAATATCGTTAACTAATATTTGATCTTATTAGTAAGTGATAAGTACTCGTATTGTGTGGATTTTCTATTAATTGTAACAATATGTAAAAAAAAACGTATTGTGTCTGTTACAGCTCTATCGTCACTCGTACCTGGCTCAATACAAAATTATAAACCTGGAGACACTGTAAGTAAATGCTTAGTCATTTTGTAAAGAGTTTTTAGAAGTTGCGGTAATGATATTGCGGACTTGTTTCGGGGAAAGATTTAAATTTCCATTTTAATCTCGTCCAGTGAGGAAAACCGCGTGCAAATTACAAACTGCGCTCAAATTTAATCCTCTCGGTTGCAACTCCCTTCCTTGCTTCCCCGTTACGTCGTCATTTCCCCCCATTCCCTCCCGCACCATCTCATCTGACACTTATACTCGCCTTACTCTTGGACTTTTCTCCGTAGATTTATACACTAACTTAGCATTTAAGCGAACTCGTTTAGGGTGTAAGGATTAGAGTATATCCGGTTTAAAACTGCAAACGTAAAGTCACCCGTACATTTTCAACACTCACTCATCGTCAGTCCTAAGCTCGTCTAAATCCGTTGGAATAAATATATTCCACGTACGCGTACCTATATTAGAGCATCGCTTGCAACAGTTCTCTGCCGAAGTTTTCACCGTGAGAAACTCTCGAACGCGCGTTTCTCCCAGTCGTCCTTTTCTATATTAATATCAATCGTTTTCTTCGCAAAGTACTGCGCTTTTTTCTTTAGGAGTGTTTCGTTTCACATAAACTCGTACTATACAGCAAGTAGCTTTCCAATCAATATTTAATTTATGTAGATGGGTGTCGGTACTTATAATAGACGTTTGCTGAAAGATTTACGATGGGAAGCACTCAAGTGCTTGTATTAAGCTGTATATATTATTCATAGAACCGTAAACGACACTACGAGTAAACACTCCAATCCTGCTGCAAGGATTTTGTATCAACCTGTCGCAAGATCTTGATAACGAACCACAGTTTATATCTACAATTTATAACTCACACGGTACATATCTTTCCCGAACTGACTATTCACTGAATCTCTAGGTAGTATTATAATGGCTTAAAAAGAAATCCTAGAAATCGCTCTTATATCCCCATATCAAGCATACCATATATTGTATTGGAAATGGGTTTCCAACTGTTTGTCAATTTATTACAAGTGCGGCCATTTGTTAACGTTACTGTCGGGATCCGCGTAAAGTAAGCATGATGGGCGACGAACAACTTGGGTGAATTCGCGGAGGCACACTTTCAGGGACATAAAGGGCATCCAACTATACGTCCGCAGATATGAATTCTCGCGGTATAGGGTGGACTATAAAATATCATAAAAGTAATATACCTGAAAGCGATATCGTCGAAAAGGTACGACAGACCCATGATGTTCCGTGCGGGAGCAACTATTGATATATCAGGGTGAATATAAAATGACAACGATATGACCTCTACGTAATGTAGCACGATAGCCATGTGACGAGCATCTATACATATATACTGAAACTAGTGAAACATGAAACGAGCTCTTTGAAACTGACGCAATGCCTACTTTTTGCAAATTTTCTCACTTCCTCGGCTCCTTTATTTTCCCGCAAGTTAGAAACTCGCGCGCACGGGAACGTACCGCAGCAAGCAGCACACAATGGCATTGTTTATCAGAAACTCTGCCAGAGCCTCTTGGAACCTATTTATCCCGAATAGCAGTAAAAAATTACTTCGGGTTGAAAGCTGTTTTTCCCTCTTTATGCTGTCATAACAGTAAGGTGACTGAAATTGTGCAACGTACCACTGCCGCATGCTCGCATTGTGTGCGGGAAAAAGTATTTCTGTTATTAGTATTTCCGAATAGCAAAACTGTATACCTAATATTTTTTTGTAAGTGTAACTAAAGAAGGTAATAATGATTACTTTACCAAGTGACATTTACACTCTGCATTGTTTCTACAACATTCGTTCTACAGTAAACTTCGTTCGTAGTAAACTTTGATAATGATAATTTTTTATTTTAATGAATCAAACATAACAAAAAACTATTAGCCGTACTAAACATCTTGCACGTCTAATAGAAGTACCTAGCATCCACTAGACTAATTTCATTGATTTTACTCGTAGGGTAGTAATCACTGCTGCTGGCGATTATGGCATGTCTAATTATATGTTAATCATCATTAAGTTTCCCCGAATTTATGACGATGTCTGGACAGGTAGCTTACCTTGCTCGTAAACAATTTTATTATCTTCATATGGCATGTTTCCCGAGCTTTTCACCTATCTCAGCTACCATTCGATGTAACCCCGCAAGAAAAGTTGAATGAATATTTTTTTACGCTCTCATTAATGGAAATATATTTTCCACTAAATTATAAATTGTGCTCAAAAAAATGACTGATTTACTCATTTTTTCGATTCCCGTAAGAGACCTGACAGGATATTTGAAAAATTAGTGTCTCGGATTCAAAGGGCTTATATTTATCATCATAATGACAACGTGAGGATATGTTAGAAAAATAAGTAGAACAAGAGATACGTAAACTGAGCGGCGATCGAATTTCGTACATTATTAATGTTCTCTGAACAAGAGATAATGCGCCAGGGTGTGGGACGCCTCGCCAAGTCGGCGGAGGGTTGAGAAAAGGTGTGACAGGGTTATTAATCTGTCGGGGAGATCTGGATATTTGACAACGTCTGCTTCTCACGAAAAATGGTTGCTGACATCTGCTACTTCAACAGGCTAATATTGTAACCCGTGATAATCGATCTGCCATTGTCGCATCATCGATCGGCGACACCTCGTTGTTGGAAAACTCAAAGAGAATATAAAACGAACGATAAATAGAACGAAGAGATTAATAAATAGTTTTTGAAGAGATTAATTAGCCTTGCAGTCTTAAAATGTACACAGCCTGCTTATACCTTGGCCACGTACAGCGAAAATATAGATACATATATGTCGACCATTTATCATTTCAGTGAACCATTTTTCATGTTCGTTATATACAGCTTATAGTGGATAAGACTACGGTAATGGATGTGACCTCATTCTAGTTCACTGGTCAGTAGCAAGACCGATCTTTTTACCCCATCCTCTCGCCAGTCGCAATTAAAATAGATCCTGTGTGATATCAATATTTAATAATATAAACAAATTGATACTAATTTATGTAACCACAATTGTGTACTACTATTGAAATTACTAGAACGTGCAAAAAATATATTTTATAAAGCAAATATTTACGAAAAAGAGGTACCCTTGACTGCATCTTATAATAAACGCAGACAGTAATTAATACCCTAACTCTCCTACGATTCGTTATGTATGTCATAAGTAGTATTACCTACTGCAACTCAGCTCAGAAAGAAAATTAATTATGAGGCTACTTCTTAACTGTACTTTACCCTTCATACCTGTAGAAGACATCAGTGATTTATAATGAACCCCTCATGTATAATTCTTTTAACACGTCGCGGAGATTCCCACTCGGAGGGATAGCGGCGGCGTAAGAGCACTTGAGGGGTTAACAGGTTGAATATACAGGGTGATTGCAAAATAAGCGGTTACTCTCTACTACATACTTGTAAGGATAACTACTTACTGTTCAAGTACGATTTTTTCGTAATTAAAAATGTATGTTTCAATGATAGCATGGTAATGTGGTGAACGTGAATATGGATTGTCTATGTCGAAATAATTAACATTGATATCACTCTAATCTCAATTGTTAAACGAATGGAGTAAATTGGATACAGCCTTGTTATTAACTGGTAAAATAGAATAAAGTCAAACTTGGTATAGTAGCCATACGTATTACATACTGTATAATCAGCGTATGACATAAGCAATTTGCAAATTTTAGGAGAATACAAGGCATTAAAGATATTTGTTCCCATGAAAAATTATTAAATCTCCAAATATAGGTGAAATATGTAAAACCTAATGACACACACGCGCGCGCGCGCGCACACACACACACCTGCGAAAAATTGATTCAAATTATATAATGATTACAGGGTGGAAACGCCTTTGATGCCGAATGACACGATAAGCCTACAATTGGCAGTATGGGCACCCCAAGGTAATGCCCTTGTTTACGTAACCCAAAACAACATATTCTATCGCCCGGAAGCGGAAATTGCTGTTGATTATCAGATTACTATAAATGGAGTATTCGGCAGAATTTATAATGGCGTTCCTGACTGGGTCTACGAGGGTAAGTGAAAAAAAAAAAATTATTTTTTAATTACGAAATGAATCAAAACTTGATCACATTTCTCGCTCCCATGTATCTACAATAAAGAATATTATTGAGACATTTTTTAATCTGATCAAGTGTCATTTCCGTCCTTCCACAGAGGAGGTTTTCAGTTCTAAAAAGGCTCTGTGGTTTTCCCCGAGTGGAAGTAAACTTGCTTTCGGTTACTTCGACGATTCGGAGACTCCGATTATGAATATTCCTTTTTACGGTTACCCCGGCAGTTTGACGTTCCAGTACCCATCGATGATACCGATTCATTATCCCAAGGTAAGAATTACTATTATGTAATAATCCTTAAATTCTTTCTCACATTGAATCTCTCGAAATTTTCTCGACTAATGTCTGAATTACTACACCGTCCAGCCCGGAAGAATACTTTATTCCTTTCAAATTTCAGAGTGGTACCACTAATCCTACGGTAAAGTTGTATTGCGTGGATCTCGATGAAGTAATGCTAGGCAATGTAACTCTGAATGAAATTGGATACCCATCTCAATTATCATCCGTTGAAAGAATACTTTCTGCCGTCGCTTTCCCCACGGATAATCTGGTTTATGCTACTTGGATGAATAGAGTTCAAAATCAAGCGTACTTCCATGTTTGTAATGTCGCCAATTTGAGCTGCACAACGGTTCGTATGTTATTTTTCGATATCGATAATAATATTTGCAGGTTAAAGTCATTCAAATAAATAAACCGCCCGTCAATCAATACACGTAACGAAAAAAAAAACAATTAAAATATCAATATCGGACCCTCTTGAGACATATCAGATTGTTCATTATAAACTATTTATATCTATTTCCCGACATTAAAGTATTTATTAGGAAGTTGTTTTTAACGTTCATCATAGATACAATATAATATTTCAGGCTCTTTCATATAGCGAATCAAAGGGTTGGGTAGAACAATTTGAACCTCCACACTTTAGTAATGACGGTACAGCTTTCCTTTCAATCCTACCTCAAAACCAAGGAATAGAATATGGCGATTGGAGACACTTGGTTCTAGTCACAAATATAACTACGAACAATCCAAGAACAGTCGCGCTTACTTCTGGTACTTATGTCGTGACGGAAATCGTCTCTTGGGATGAAGAAAATTCTTATGTGTAAGAAGAATATTTGTGACAAACGTATCTCACAAAATACAATGCATATGGAACTAGATGCATATTGGTATAACGTATTGTTTGTGTTTTTGATTGATTAGGTACTATATGGCAACAACGGAAGAAGATCCCGCGGTGCAGCATTTATACAGAGTATCCGTAATGCAATCTTCTAGCAAAGGATATACGTCTGAATGCCTCAGTTGTAATGTCCAGAGCGAAGCGGATGGAATGAACTGCCTATATAATAATGCAATATTTTCAACGGATAATTCTCATTACGTTCTTACTTGTTCAGGACCTGGAATACCGGATATAGCGATCTACGATAAGGTAACTTGCGTGTATATTCGTCGATTATAGCTTTTTCAATATTCTGCTGTTCGTCGCTGCATTTTGTACCAGCTTTATATGGACTATCGTTGAAAAATATAGTCTATGTGCCCATATTGAAACTACATGCTGTAGTATAATTTGTCAACTTAATGGAACTGATGATTTGATGACTTAATATGATTTATTTGCACTTTAACCAATAAACGATTACTTTTACGAAAATGAAATACAACTAATGTAAAAAATAGTATCACACGTTCATTTTTTTCAGAATGCAACGAAACTCTTCACATGGGAGAGCAATAATGAAGTGGCTGAGCTGATGTCAGAAAAATTACAACCGAAAGTTAAAAGATACACGGTCCCTGTAACTGGAGGCTTCGAGGCTCAAGTCCGACTTTTAATACCACCTAACGCAGACTTGACCGGCTCTAAAAAATATCCCATGCTAGTTTACGTGTAAGTATGCAATTCTTCTCATTCTTTCCATAATTACACACTACTCTTTGCTCACTATTACATCAAGTAATTCAGCAAAATGAATCATATTGGTCATTTCTCCGTCTTACAGATACGGTGGACCAGACTCGTATCAGGTAACGGAAAAATTCAACGTGGACTGGGGAACGTACTTGGTGACAAATAAAAGTATCATTTATGCAGCCATTGACGGTAGAGGTTCTGGTTTGAAGGGGAATGGTATGCTCTTTTCGGGATACAGAAATCTGGGCACCGTGGAAATCCTAGATCAAATCAATATAACCAAGTAAGTGTGAAATAAATATACAGTCTAAGAGAGTTTTTAAGACTTCGCCTCTGTAACACTTAATGTTTTCGCAAAAATTAAAAATTTACAAATCGAACTCCTAACATCTTTATCCAATATATTTGTTCACGGTGGTTACGAAAATAATGGAATCTCAAAAGAAAATATCGATATAGCGATTTTTTTTGGAGAAAAAGAATATTTTCGTACATAAAATCACCGATATTTTATATTCCCTTTTGAGATATCGATCTAATAATCGTGCTTTTCGTAATCAGCGCAAAAAAGTACATAAGTTAGGGTAGTCAAGCGTTTGATTCTAGAGATTTCGACTTTCGGCAACCCTTGATATTTTTCCGATTTTTCGAAACACACGAAATCTTTAGAACTGAACCGTCAACTATCCTAACCGATGTAATTTTTCATAATTTTATTGGGGAAATCTCAGAGAAAAGTCGAGATATCAATGATTTTTTGTGAAAAAATTATTATCTCGTACATCTTTGGAATTAAACCTTAGATATTTATTAAACATTTTATTGAAAATATTTCTTCCGATTGACTGTTTCCAGTTTTTATCCTTTGACAATAATACATCAGCCTCTTCACTTTACCAAATATTTATTCGAAAACCAACGACCGTAGCATTTTGCTGAGTCAAATAGTTATTGTTTTTTAAATCAATTCAATTTTTCAACGAAATTAACGAAATATTCTTTCATATGTTATAGACATTTGCAAGACAATTTTGCGTTCATCGATAGCAGTAAAACCGCGATATGGGGCTGGAGTTACGGTGGATACGCAGCAGGCATGACTCTCGCCATGGATTTCGACGATGTCTTTAGATGTGGAATGTCTGTTGCTCCAGTGACTGACTGGGCACTCTATGGTAAGAATATCTATAAGATATTCTATATTTATGAAAGCCATAATAGATAGTCAATGATTAATATAACATAATTAGACTATTTAACAGAGGAATAGTACTTTTATGAGATGAGCGTATCATTTTCTAATTACAGACTCAATTTACACGGAGCGTTTTATGGGATTACCCACGGTGGCGGACAATCTAGGTGGTTACGAACAGGGGCAACTCCTGAATAAAGTAGACAACATAAGAACAAAGGGATATTATCTGATCCATGGAACTTTAGATGATAACGTACATTATCAGCAGTCGTTGATGCTTGCCAAAGTTCTCGAGCAAAAGGACATACTCTTCAGACAGCAGGTAAGCATACAATTGCGTGTCTATTACTTTTTCTTATAGAGATATATATACATAAATCAAAGCAATAGTAATTATTTATAATATTGGATGAAACGGACTCATGTGTATTGCACTTTTTTCTTTACAGACCTACACTGACGAAGACCATGGGATCGCCCAGTCGCGAGCTCACTTGTATCATTCACTCGAGAACTTTTTAGACGACTGTTTTCAAAGGACGTCATGATCAACGCACGGATACTGATGACGGCCTAACCACAGGAAATAGCTCTGATCCCTTGTCTGTAAATAAATCACCACTTGTACATAGTTTGTGTACAAAATGTAACATAATATAATTCGTGTAAATAATAGTCTGATAACTCATATAGCGAATGCGATCGAGCTGCCCTGAGACAAAGTCCACGTAACATCAATCTGCAACAGGGACTCTAAAAATATTCTGTATCCACTGGAATATACAAACAATTCTTCAGGAACTCTTTCGGAGATCGATGTTACGTAAAAGAAATCAAATGTATGCATGTGCAGAATGGAGACCACCTTGTGGTACATAAGATGAGATAGGACGTCTCATTAAGAATACCTCTATCACATACTCTGAGCAGATAAAGAGATCTATAAAGAAGAGACTGTGTTAGGGCCCTAAATAGCAGGGATTTCTGTCGCAGTAAGTGATTTCGCTTGCATTTACACGTCTCCCATAAATCATTAAGTGATATCAAAACTGTATACGAAAAAAAAACCTGATACAAGATTTAAAATCTGCGTTCAAATGATACAAAAAGCTAATAATATATAAATTTGTAATTTTATCTTCAATTTCGATTGGTCAGCCTATACGGTACGTCAAGAAAGATCGATACTGCTTAAACTAAGTTATCCAAAATTCTAATAGTATTTTCAAGTGATGAAACGAATGGATATGTTAATAAGGAAATCCAAATAACGACTCGCGCCTGATATCAGTTGTGTAGAGCATATACGATTTTTTACAGAAACGGTATATGTAAATTTTTCGTGAAAAATTAAGCCGTGAATATGCTGTTCAAATTTACCACGCAAAAGCGCAGTAAACATCGTGTTCCTTTACTACTCAAATTCATTAACTAGAATACTTCATGATACTTATTCGAGTCTAATAAAGTCGTATACATCTTAACCAATGCTTTTGTGACTTCAGTAGCTAATACGGCCTAATCCGCAATTTTTATCAACTTGCGACTTGAAGTATGGGTGTGATGTACGTATATATGTGTAGGTATATATTAATTTAACAATTTGAGTGCGAACTCAGAACAGCTCTACCGAATTCACTATTACTATTTTACAAGCGATAAATACGAGTACGAAGGATACATAATTACACGGCATGATAAAATTCAAACTCTTTTCTTGCCATGAAGTCGAAGTATTTAATTAGTATACCATTTTTCAATGTTGGACTCAAAACTTGTTATAAAAAAGGCTTAACATGTCTATTTTCAAGTAAAATTTGAAGAATCCAGAAACCAGTAGTTTTCACCTACTGTAACGACTTGTATCTAAAACATCGGTTATGCCTAAAAACAGTAGTGAAAGCTAAAACCAGTTGAAAACTAGACGCTCAATTAGAAACTAAACACGCTAGGCCCTTTTTGCAGCCATATTCGGATCCAGCATCTAAAATTCTCCCACAATCGACTACTCTAATTCTACAGAAAATCTCGTGTTGTGCAGTGTTATTAAAGAGTAGACAACAGGGTGGTATTTTGATCTTGTTCATTGAATACGCTATCTATCGATCAACATTTTTATGCATGTTGAACCATTTCACTAACGTCTACGATATTACGCACCTCTCATTAAAATACGTGCCGTTTGCGGCATAATTTGCTACGTAACGAAAAACGTGCAGTACTTATTTATCACCAATATTTGTAAGAAACCTTCAAACCAACTTATTGTAGTGTTTGAGTTAAGAAGTTTACACGGATGTTAGAAAGAAAATATTTACAAATGATTTAAGCTGTTCTCTTGTTGGTATACTGTTCCTTATTTATAAGCAAAATATTAGACGATTTCGAGAAGGTGCAAAGAACATCATCTGTTACATGTCGTTCATACGGATTGGGTTACAAAAAATATTTTGTTGGCAAAAACTCGAATACTTGATAATTCTTATGTGATTACAATCATAGTAACATAAATAGAATGGAGATCGAATAACTATAAGGTATGCAAGCAAACGGCGATTTGCAGTGGTTGAATCTTCTACCGCAAATAGCAGAGCTCCGTAGTTTTTTACGTTAAAATGCTAATGTTTCAGTTTTTGCTGGTAATATTGCGGTCTCATTGTTGTATTTCTATTTATTTAGACGTGTTTTAATGACATGATTACGACCGCAGTACTAAGAGTAAGCAATGGAATACAGCATACATTTTATCGATTCAATAGTTAATACTACAGAAAGAAATTAGCACTTGAAACTATGCCATGTCAGAATCAAAACAGCACAGTGATATGAAAAATAAGGGAACGTACAGTAAATGAAAGATTTGAGACTTTCGCGACTATTTTTGTTTATGTCATGGATACTATTACTCTTGGCTTCATGATAATAGCAACGTTTCGCAAAAATTGCTGTCAGCCGGAAGTTGAGAGTAACAATACTCCTACTATCAATATACGGTAGAATCCCAATGTTGTAGCACTTTTGGAAGACATGGCTAGTGAATACTACCATACATATATTCATATACGTGCACTCGTACGTATATGAGTATATAGGAATGTACATGTTCAGTGAATCAGCAAAACTACAGTTTCCTGTACTTGAGAAATCGCAGGTAGAAACAACAAAACAGGGTGGGCCTCAAAATTGAGTGCCACAGCATCGGAACTCTACAGTACTTACATTCTAAAGCGGACATACGTCTGTAATAAAGTTCCACGTTCAATTCCGTCAAATTGTTTCATCCATAAGATAGCATATCTACCATTCGCATATGTTAGATTAGTAACATTTCCTATGATTAATGTTAATATGCACAGTAGTGTAAATAATCAATTATTATTATACAAGTCCGTGACAATTAATGTTTTTAATCCAAGGACCACAGCATTTTCAAGGGTGTATCAAAATGACTTTATTAAAATAATTGTTAAATTTTAACTAGACTTTTTGTACATACAAAAATTACTTAATTACGGTATGAATAAATTAGTAAAAAGTTGTTGAAACAAACATATATTAACAAACTCTACAGCATTATAAAATTGCCTGTATACCCATTAATTACTACTTGTTGAATGTAACATAAATAAAGTTCTATGTTTTATTACTACTGCGTTCTAAGACCCCCTTCTCTGGGTTTTACCTCATTTAAATAAAAATGGAGGTAGGTTAATTATTTTAGGTACGAGGATCACATACAGAGGGGGAGGGGGCACAATTGAGGAATTTATGTACGTGAATATAAAACATGAAATTTTATTAACGCATTATGAATTTTCTTTTTCTTTGCATCTGAAAAACACAACAAATATATTTCCTACATTTCTCCGTCAAGCAATAACATTATGTTCTAAATAACGCAATTCAGCCACTGAATATTTTAGAGTGCATTGCGTGTGCTTAGTTTTGAATAACGAATTCACTGTCTTCCACCAATATGATAGTTGTTACACAAGGAAAATAAGTCTCGTTTTTCTTTGTTCGTATAATAGACACTGCATAAGGTTATAAACTTTGTATAAAATCACTTACTTGCACTTTGTACACTTGTAGAAGACAGTCTGCCCTTCGTCAGCTGATCTTAATTGAAGAGTCGTATAAGACATTTTATCGTTCTGACACTGTGAACACCGGCGATTAACAATTGGACCATCTGCCTCCACTTTATTCTCATCTGTGTGTTGTGGCGAATCATAGACATCAACGTCGTTGAAGTGGACAATGAAAGACATTGCCATATCACCAAAAACTATAATCAGTAAGAGCGCAAAGGTGTAAGAATATTTCCAGAAAAAATACTATCTCAATAAATTATTTGTATTATTTTTTTTATATGCTGCTAAACAATAAGAAACTATTCCTAATATATCTCACTCCAATAAAATTCTAATTAAATTAGGCCTAATAATTATAAATATTATTACAATAACAAATGTGATAAAAACTATTAAAAATCGATTTAAATTTAAATCATTTTCTAAATATTTTTTCCTATATTAAAAAAATCATTGATGAAATAATAAATACAAATCTAATAAAAATTATTAATATTCAATCAAATAGTAAAATATAATTTTCTCTTGAATTTAAAAATATATATATAAATTCTCATTCTAAAAAATATAGAATATAAGTTAATTATATAGGTATCCCCCTGTACAATGCGTTAAATTATTCTTCTTTACAAAAGTTATCCACGATTGTAAACATTTGTATCATTGCAAACACGTACCTTCAGAACCCCAACTTTTCTTGCAGGCAAAACAGTTTACACCGCCTTTCTCGTGGAGGAGCGGTAATATTGACCCGCAGTCGGAACAAAATCCAGGAGTTGTTTCAAAGACAACACTATTTGGATCGATATCCATGTTTTATTGAATAGACATCCACGGGTACAAAACATTAATTAAACGCAAGCGCGGCCGCGACCAAACTGCCCGGTTTCATGTTTATGTACACTCGACGTTCCGCGTTCCGCGTTCCGTGTGTTCTGCGCAGCCATGGAACAACATCCTCAAAGAGCTTTCGACTGACTACTCTCAAAGCACTCAGAAAGTAATTTCCCTAGATTCTCATGAATTTTATTGGCTGCAGTCAAGGAAAAGTACTCCCTTAGCACTCTGAGAGGAGCCAATCGAATATCCTGTGTTGCAAATTTATCTATGTGAGTGTTTGCATTTCAGTTAGGTATTTGCTGTCTGTATCGTTTGATGTATTCATAACTTTAACAATATTTAAAATCTACGAACAGTTAAAACGAAATTTCTGTATTGACACGGTCAATACGCGGTTCTTATTTTTCTTCAAATATTCATCATGGCTTATCCGGTAAGCGTTCATTAATTCTGTAAACGATTTATCAATTGTACATTATTGGTTATGTTTTTGTTGTATCTTGAACTACCATTATCAACATATTTTATCCATAATGATAGAATTTAGTACTTCTATATAGGTCTAATTATATCTATTAATGTCAGTCTATATTCTGCAAAATATTTAATTCTATCCGTTCGCGATTTATTTATTAATTTAATATTCCATCAAGACACTGTCGCATACTCATTCTGGAATCTATACTGATAAAATAATTCAGCTTTGAAATGTCTGAATAAGCTTGTTTAAACTGCTTTTAATGACTGAATTAACTATTCTTATTTTAATAGCTTTTATAATTAATTTCCTTGTTTTCTGTTAAAAATACTAGAACCTTGGTAATGTACAGGGTTCCGTGTATGGTTCCTCCGATCAGCCTCCCCAAATTAGTCCCGAGGTTCAGCAATGGTTTGCAGCAGTGGATAGAGATAATAGTGGTAGAATATCATCACTCGAACTAAAGGCTGCTTTAGCCAATGGTCAAGGAGGTCATTTTTCTGATACCGCATGCAGACTTATGATAGGTACTACGATATTGAGAGTCTATAGTTATGGAGAATAAGTACAATCAAAAGCGATTGTACAAATAAATTGAGACACTTTTATATACAGGAATGTTCGACAAAGATAAAAGGGGAACGATAGATTTAGCTGAATTTCAAGCACTATACAGCTATATAAATGCATGGCTAGGGGTATTTCGAGGATTCGATCATGACAATTCGGGTAGCATTCAAGAAAGCGAGCTAACTGCTGCTTTTACCCAAATGGGCTACAGATTCAGTTCAGAGTTTATTCAATTTCTTATCAAGAAGAGTGATTTTAATCAGCATCAAAGTGTTACTGTAGATCAATTTATTGTCCTCTGTGTTCAAATTCAAAGATTTACTGGTAAGTCTGTTTAATACAGTATGATGAACTGGAAACATAAAAATGCACTAAGCAAACTAATGGGGTAAATAATTACGTCTCTTTTTTTAGACGCTTTTCGAACTAGGGATACCGAACAAAATGGGACAATCAGTATTGGATTTGAAGATTTCTTAAGCGTAGCTCTTAGTTGCAGTGTTTAATCTTTGCTCCATATAATGTGGCAAATGATAGCTAAGACTACTAATAGCTAATGAAATGAGTAATTGAACAATTATGCTTGGTTTATAATAAAACTTGTGCAGCATTTTGCGCTCTTATTTACGGGCTCAGATGATATCACAAGGCATATTCTGCAAATGTACAACTCACGTAACGTCCTTTAGTTTTTAAGCTGTATACATTTATGTAAGTTTTAGTCTGTTACATGCTAAAATATATGGACGCTAGTTATATAGGTTTTTAATTATTGAATATTATATTTTCTTATGGTGAACTTTTATAATTTATCTTAAATAAAGTAAAAAGATCATAATATCGTGTAATGTATGAGAGTACTTATTTGTGCGGATAATTTATTAATTTATCATAGATTTTAAGTAAGAAATCGTCCTATGAAAGGGACCCCTAAAATATCAATAAATATAAAAAAATAATTCATTCTCATGCCTTAAAATCTAATTTTTACGAAATTGCTAATTGGAGTCCATTTATCATCATTGTCATGTAGATTCATAGAGGAACTTATATTAATTCACGTCGATTTTCACAGGAGCTGCCATTATTATCCGCATATACTAATAAGATCTAATATTGGAAGGTACAATAAATTAAATTATAGGTACATTTAGAATATTAAATTCAATTAATTATTTGCCAAGATACAGTAATCACATTTTCAATGTTAAATCTCCCTTCAGAAAAATTGTGACTGAGCATTTCTAATTCTCATTTTACTGCTTTTATCCAGTCAATTTCCAATGTCGATACACCTGCTTGATTTTCTGGCAAATAAGGTCCTTTGTCAATTTTTAAACCAATATTCGTAATTGCTGTAACATCCAAAGGATTTTTTTCTGATGGTAGTTCCATACCTCTTTGATAAGGTTTAAAGTCTGCTAATGGCAGTTTTACCGTCACGAATTCATTGCTTGATACCTGGAATTAAAGAAATGTAGCATTATACTGTTGTTATGATGATCACTTTTAGTAAGGTCGACCTGGGCGTGGATCATCTTTGCACTCTACGCTGTACAATGGTTTAATAGGTAGATCCTTACTAAATTATGGATGCACATATAATGTTTATATTTGAAGTGATATTTTTTGAAGGAAACCAAGTTTTAAACACAATGAATAGATTTTTGTTTAACGTTTTAGAACTAAAAGAGTACAATATATACATTGTATATGATGCGAGAAGTAATTATAATAGTTCAATGCAAGGAAAAATGTGTTACTCGTATTTGTTCACTATTTGGATAAAATTAGTTTTTTTTTAATAACAGAGAGTACGCAGTTCTGTCGACAAATTGTAATTAGTGGAACAAGGCAAGCAAAATTACCGTAAAAACTTGCCCGAAAACTATAGAATCTTGGCCAAGGCCTTTATGCCTCAATACCATCTTGTATTTATGATTAGTTCCCTGACCCCGACACTTCAGCGTTATAGAACTAAATTCGGCGAGATTAAAGTTGGTATCACAACGAACAGCAGCAAAACCCGAACCGTTGGGCTGAGGATTGAAGAGGGTGAAAAGCACGGCTCTTTGAAAGAGTTGGGCCTTCTGAATAGCGAGTACCGCCTTAGACATCCCAGCGGTCCTCACTGTGTCGGAGTTTTCCGTCCAATTACTGACTTGATCGGACCGTGTAAAGTCGAAAAGAGTTTGCACAGTTCTGTAATTGATAGATACGACATTCTTCCTTTTGAGAACTCAACGATTGTAGATGAAAATTTATAAGAAAAAGATCGAAGCAATCGTATTGTGCTCATCTGTGTGTCTAGTATAAAAATGTCTAAAAAAATCTACGAGAAATTGAAATTTGAGATTTTTTTCTCGAATTTCATGGATTTGCCATTAAAATTGAAAGTTGTTTATAGAAATTAATGCAAAAAATTATCTATTCGTAAGAATTCCGTTCCGTGATGATTCACAGTCATTCATTATATTGAAGTATATGTCGCGCCTATGAATAAGTATGACAAAATTCGTAATTATTCATAGAATTTTAGAAAAATTTAATTTCAGTTTGCAAAAATTTATAGAAATACAGAAAATCTACGAAATTCTAAAAAAAAAACTTGCAAATTCCTCAATTTTTCGTATATATTTCTTCGCTATTTATCAAACAAATTAAGTAACCATTCAACTTACCCAGAAGCTGAAGCGACCATGTCACTCCTTCATGAAGATATTGGGGAACTGAGCTAATACCACCGCGATGCCTTCGAATCGATCAGAGATTCTCTATTGTCGTCAGTTGAAGCTATTGTGTGACAACTGCTTGAGCTATACCTGTACTGCAGTTATCTCTGTGCCAGGGATCGAAATCTCTTACCTTCGCGTGTTCCTTCGCTATTTGTTGTACCAGGTATATTTTGGTATTTCTTATAGAAATAAAAAGCGACCATTCGAAAAGAAATTGAATTTTGTAGTGCTGGATTATATAGTTCGATGGTTTTGAAGACTTCTTTTTTTAGCATCAATTCAAAAAAAATTTTTTTCTAGCTTTTGTAACTTTATATGGCGTCAATATTTCGCATGGGTAGTGAATACACTATCTATATATTCTCCCTCCATTTCAATCCAATTGTCGAACGATGTGTTTGATCAATTTCGTAACAGGATATTCAGTGCATTGTAAGGAATAAAAGGGCAAAGGTAATAGGTAAAATAAGATGTATAAGACACTGCATTGACAAATTAGTAAATAGATATATCCCTATTTAAGAAAATCCGTAGAAAAATATTAAAGTTGACAAATCTATCGATTTTTTTAGAAGTTTATATTTTCTCCTATTGTCGGCAAATGATTTAAATCGATGACAATCATTTTTTTAATCAGAAATAAATTTATAAATCAGAATAATTTCGTTCCATATGAACTAACTAATACACGTATGTATATTCTATGTTTATAATTTTACATATACATTAAGACGTTGCCATTATGTAATCTATTTCCAGCGCTGATGCACCACTTTGTTTTGTGGGTAAATAAACTCCCCCATATACTTGCAATCCAAGCATAGTTATTCTAGAGGTATTTAGAGGTAGTCCATCTGGCAATTCGTGTCCACGAAAATATGGCTTGAATTTATCTAGTGGTAAAGTGATTTTTGAGACTTCTTCATTTGGTGCCTAATAAAGAAATAGTCATGAAAATGTATCAAATATGATATTTAGTGAACGCGTACTATACTAAACTGATAATGCTAAATATTTACTGAAATATACCATAAAGAATTGTTCGTAGGTAGGATCTGAATTGGAGTGTAAATTGTTATGTCTCAGCACTACTTTATAATTGCTGTTATTTCCTTGAGTTCTGCAGGTAATTGCAATATTTTTGAAATCGCTCAAATTCAAATTTATCGAACTTCTGACACCAGCGAAGCCAGCTCCGTTTGGTTGAGGATTTAGTAAAGTAAACAATATGGCCCTCTGAAACACTTGTGTTTTTTGTAGAACGAGAACAGCTTTTGATTTTCCAACTTCCCTCACAGTGTCGGACATCTCTGTCCAACTGTCAATATTTTTCAGTGTCGTGAAATCGAACAATTTCACGTTATTTCTGTGCAGTAAAGAGAGATTGATTTTTAGGAAAGATACATGATATGTGTATATGTTAATGTGAAAATATTTATAAGTGAAATTTAAACGTAGTTTAATGATGATAGATGCATTAGAGTGTATTGATGTGGATTCCCATATTTAATTCCACCGTGCGAATACCCGTTTATAAATAATAATTAATAAAATGCTATGTTATGAACTGTATCGATTAATTATTTGCTTGAAAAATTCGGGCGAGAAGTTAAGGAATATTCGATAAATATAATGCTTTTGTCACGTTTATCTAATCGTATGCATGTGCGCAAAGTTGACCTTCAATCCATCGCTTGACTAGCAAATATCTTGCAACTGGTATGAGTGTGTGGTGATCTCCTTTTGAATATTGCCGTTAAAATCGTCTAGTGAAGTATTTATACGACTTAAAGTGATTTTAGCAAATAAAATTTATGTAATGTCAAATAGAAATATATTTTACTATTTGCCATTATTAACGCAACAACACTACGTTAATAATATAGTTTTGTAAGCTGTCATTCTCTGATTACACCATACCTAATGTGTACTGTGTAAGGGAGAGCGCCCACCAAAGTGGCGTGGCATAAGACGTGGCAGCGACGTGGCAAAAACCATTATTTCAACATGCATCTAGCATACCACTACGAGTTCAAACAATGACTTTTGCCACGTCGCTGCCACGTCTTATGCCACGCCACTTTGGTGGGCGCTCTCCCTAAAGCGTAGTGTGTTATGAAGTTTATATATTACTTAAGATGCATTAACTTACCCATTAATTGGTTTTACAGGTAGAAAGGCCATTAGGAAACATATGATTGCAAAATTCGAGTGCTTCCTATACATTATAATATATATTTTAATGACCACCACAGTTGTTTAAAATTAATTCTCTGAAATTTATATAATATTCACATTAACTATAAATAAAGTAATTTTGAATACACAGATTTGTAAGTCACTCTTTATTTCTATGTTGCCTTGAGAAATGCAGTGGGGCAATGCACATTCGCTGCAAGGCACGACTATTATTACTATTCTGAATGAGCTTAACTAATCTTAACTGCCCTCTCTCAGGAGATAGTTAAGTCGTTAAAACATCTTCACTGCAAACATCGCTACACTAACGGGAAATAAATTGGTCGGATGCTTTTTTGAATTAAATTAAAACCGTTCTTTATGAATTGATGTACTCTGTCATTAATACTCGAATGAACTTATAGTCGTGTAGAATGAAATAATTTTATTTAATTTTAGGGACGACTTTCAGGGTGGTCTAAAATGTATATAGGTACATATGCATATGAGGATTAAAATCGATACACAAACAATATGTAAATATAGTTTTATTTTAAAGTAACGTCTACATAGAGAGAGATACAGTTTATATATTTGACGCATTTTTTGCAAATAAAAAACTCATTGACATTTGTTAAGTCCTCAAGAAATACATAGTTACTGATCCAAAAATGATGTCGATTAGATTAATGTGTAATCTAATCGATTTGTTTTTGTAATTGACTACATTCATAATACTACTACATTCACAATTATATTTTGATGCCACTTATAATCATATCATCTTCGAATAAATTAATAGATGTATTTATATAATATAGTTATATTTTTCCTCCAAAGTAGTAGTCATTGCACGTACAATTTTTTAAAACAGCTCTACTCTTTCTGTGTACGAGCACTACTTTGTATTGTATTTTTCATTAAGTATATATTTATTTTAGGAGTAAAATATTTTTTTCAGACCTGTGTATAAATTTAAAATAGAACTAATATCTGATATTTTGTGGTTACGAACGATTACTGCAGCATATGCGATCTAGTAAAAATATAGCAAGTGTTAATTTACACTTGGCAAAATCTCAACAATTGATGCAATCGTTCTTTAATAGATATTTTCGTTATAAGGGCGTGAAGTGCCGTTTTTAACGAGTGTGTGAAGTTTTCCACACGAGTTAAAACGACGCGAAACGCCCTTATAACGAATTCTATTTTTTGTCACTAAGGCCCAGTTGTACAACTCCGGTTTAACTATAATCCTTGGTTGGTTGCTATGATTCCAGCTTTGCTATTGGCTAAAAATATCTTTTCGTCACTCAGTGCGTAAAACTCGGTTTCACTGGCGTCCTCGACCCCGTCAACCTCGTATTTCACACTTAGGGCCGGTTTTACCAACACGGTATAAACGCGGTATAGCGCTATACTGAGAATAACCAGCAATAAGCCTTATGGGTATTCTCAGTATAGCGCTATACCGTGTTTATACCTGTTGGTAAAACCGGCCCTTAGTGACAAAAAATAGAATTCGTTATAAGGGCGTTTCGCGTCGTTTTAACTCGTGTGGTTGTCGCACTCACTTCGCTCGTACAGAAAACTTCACACTCGTTAAAAACGACGCTTCACGCCCTTATAACGAAAATATCTATTCCCCACCCACATAGTTCTATTTTCGTTATTAGGAAGCTTGAAAAAGGAACGCCTTCGTATCTGTTCTACCAATACGATCATTAGTAATCCATGGTATAGTTGCATCAAGGACGTAGACTATGACAATAAGTTATCGTCATTTTTATTAAAGACCTACTAAATGAAGGTTTTATGAAATTTATAAGAAGTCTCAGTACGAAAGTGATTAAAATAATTGATTTTTACATGTAAATTTATATCATTTCATCTACACTGTATTATCTTTAAAATGTAATAAATTAAATTTGTCCTAATTGTAAAGCTAGCAAAGGTACGATTTTGTGGTAATTACAATTTCTGAAAAAAAGGTTGATTTTTATTTAATCTGATCGTTTCTATTAACTTGAAATATTAAGTAGATACAATCTATAATATATCACGGAGCATATTCTGTACAAACTAAACGTTGATTACATTCTTTTTATTTGTTATATCAATTAAAAATGACATTACTACGTACAAATTGTTATGTAGACAAAATTTTGAAAAGTCACACGAATTCAATTGCACTGAACTATATTGTAATTAAATTTAAAAGACACTTTTTATCTATAAAAATTGATTTCTGAAAAAATGAAATTATTAGTATAAATGTACCTACAATAGCGTTTGCACCTAGCTTACTACGATAATATTTTATTTTTGTAATTGCAATTTACACGTTGACACGAGAAAGGACAAAATCAAACTTCTTTCACGCTAAACAAGGAGTAACCAGATTTTTGTAAAAAAAAGAGCATTTTATTTCGATAACTTCAAGCACTCTTAGTTGACCTGATTAAAAATAAAGTATCGGTACTACATTTACGTATTACAGGTTTCTTATTCATTTTTCTTTTGCATATTATCTTTGACAAGTCTTGTTACATTTCTATTTGTATCAGTTATACGGTGTAAAGTAAGAATTCGATGCCGTATCTCATACAAGGTTAATGTGTAACCTTGTTAAAAGCAAGACGTGACTGTGTTTTCAAGAAAAAAGAAACATCAGAGGCAGTCCTTCGCCGATTCATCTTCCCCGCAGATTTCTGGAAATACCTGTGATTGACTGGGTACTAGATTTTTTGCTTTGATTGCGTGGTTACAGGTTTTCGAGCAGACACTCAGGTCTTTGAGGTCGCCAATTTCAAATTCATGCTGTTTTCCACAGTTGCTAGAGAGATTAATGTCTGGTGCTGGATACACACTGTCACCTCCAAGACTGTTTGCAAGCGAAGCGAGAGATGTAGCGGTCGATGTTGTCGTGAGCAAATTTCGTGTTTTTTCTAATTCCAAAAAGTAATCCTGAAAGTTTAAAGTTTCATTTTCACCGTCTTTTTACAACAGAAGCGCTATGTAATTTAAGCAATTGATGCAACATCTTCTGCCAATAGATATTACTGATATAGCTTACTTTTTCTGTGCTAATTGAACCAGGAATCGGAACATGCGTCGAGCCACTCGATTGATTGCTATGAGCCAGAGCTATTAACGCCTTTTGGCTTTCCCTAGCATCTACTAAAAATATACTCTCTTTCACTTCTTTAGGATTGAATTCGTCCATCCTAGAGATAATTGTAAGTTAACTTTTAACATCGTTATCATTGTGTAATATTCATGAGTAAATTTTGTCTCGCCTATAGTCCGACAGATATAGCGAGAGGAAGGCATTCAGTTCAAATACGTACTTGTCATAAATTACTGCATGCAAGCCGAGTTTTTTAAGATGTTGAATAGTTTCCTTATCATTATTATCGTCTCCCCAACAAAAGATTATGAGACCCGCATCTTTTACCCGCTTAACCTGAGATGGGTCTCTCAGAATGTCTTCGGTGTGAACATTAATACCTAAAATATCGGCAGCCAGAGCGTGTCTCATAGCCATCGGTATTGACTGACACCGTGGATCATGATACGTTGGATATTTCATAGTTTCACCCTGCGTCAAGAACACTACTGGATATTTATTTTGTTTTAATCGAATCATGGCACAGATGTCTGGATTGAAGCAGGAAAAGACAATTTTCCTGTTACCACCGTATTCTAGCACAACTTTTAAAATAATATCCAAATATAAGTTGAGATCAAAAGGGTGATTCAACTCGAATGTTCCATCCTATATAAAAAGAATTTTTTTTTCATTAGTCATAAAATAACTTTTTGTCTCTAGAAGATTAATATTTTATTCTATCTATCGCGTACTTTTAATTGCATTGTCCATTTTATCTCGATGTTACATGCAACATGTTGTTCTAATACTTCAAGCGCCGCTTGCAAAGTAGGGAAAGGCTGATGATCTTCAAGATCCTCATCGAAGAATCTCGGATTTTTTTCTCGTCCCTCATTTACATGATATACCTGAAAGAAAACCCACACCAATGGCCTAATATCAGATCCATCTACTGATGGATTAAAAAGTATGGAGGACTTATAAAGATTTCGTTCACAGGACGAAGTTACAGCCTCAGCTGAAACTGTGTTCTTCAAATTTTTATATAATAATGATGTAAGTTCAGATAACTTGCTCATTTCAGTTATAATTACATATTATTATCTAAACACTTTTAAATCATACTATGCCGAGCTTTTTTGCTAATGAAAATGTAATCCTAAAAAATGCATAAGTAATAAAATAGTAATTAAAGGTGACGCTTTAAAAGTGCTTAAAATACTAAAAATGGGACGCTACATCCTTGGTGTTGGGGATTTTAATGAAACATATAGAGGTATTAATATATTTGGTTATTTCATCAAATGACCCATAGGTTTTCAGGATCCGAAAATTAAATGTTTGTGACAGCTGCATTATGGTATATAATATTTAAGATTGCCTATGTCAATGCTTGCTTGCTGGAGTGTAACATCCATACATTTTATTAAAATCGCATTACCTTGAAAATTTACCTAAGTAAATTATGAAATTTATAAAGCAAAATAAACCAAATTTCGATTCATATGTACAACTTTTCGAACAGCACTAATTATGACGGTGTCACCTAGAATTAATCATTTTCTTGTTACTGCATGAAAATAGTAAAAATGTTTACATGCTTCTTTTCGAATTTATCATGCAAAAATAAAGAAAAAAAAAGTTTTCAAAGCAAGATGTCCTTGCAGGTTTGTGAAGTCGAGAGACGAAAATTAATGTTTTCAACAAAAATATTTCTTTAAAGTCATATTTCTACTCTTCAAAATGCGTGGTAAATGTAAACTGTAATTTATTTTGTTCGAAAAATATGTCAATGTGTGTGATAATGGTATCATCTATTTTCAAGGTCAAAGCGTCGTATGAGTCCAGCTGTTTTGAAAGCACCAAGCGCTTTGTGTACGGATATATCGCATAACTTTCAAATGTGCACAGTAACTGCCCTCAATACTTAAAAATACAGCGAGTAGATAAGCGTTTAAAATTCAATGAAATTAGATTAGAGATTTAACCCTTATGTGTACGTGATCGGATACCTGGATATTTTTTAAGTTTAAATAATCCTCAAAATAATAAGATTTTCACGCTGGATTCCTGTTATTTATCATCATCTGAGTACAATTATATGAAAAACGTGAAGCATAATCAGAATTCGATAAGAAAATTTTTGTTGAAAAGATATTTAAGCGAGCCCAATCATATATTAACATAAGGATTCAAGAATTTGACAGATTATCATTGAATTTCAAAAAATGACTACCCCTCGAAATGCAGATTGCAATAAATGGTGAGAGGCTGTGCAAGCAATTCTGAAGGCTCACCAATTGTGTAACATTCTGCTCTGCTGTATCAAAGAAATACAGCACCTTATTCAACGAGTCTTCCGGATAACACAAATCCTGTTAAAGATTGAAAAAACACAAATTCGACAAGACGCGTCACATTTATGAACATACGAATATATGACAATTGACCTATATGGAATATAAGTTTGATTATATAAATAAGAAAACGATAGTAATGTACACATTATGCGAAGTATTATTAAAGATCAATTATATTATTTGGAGAATGATGAAAATTTAATAATACTTTAGTAATGTCTAATACGAAATATGTTTCCCTTAAATACGTGTTCATACTTTATGGATGAAGGTCATTGAAATATAGTCAGTAGTAACATAGTAGTGTTATGAGAACTACAAAACGCCGTATTAAATTTTCACTTTTTTTAGAGATTGTATTTCTTTAAGAGCCCAGAGTAAAAGATACTTTAACTAAGGGCCGGTTTTACCAACAGGTATAAACGCGGTATAGCGCTATACTGAGAATACCCATAAGGTTATTGCTGGTTATTCTCAGTATAGCGCTATACCGCGTTTATACCGTGTTGGTAACCCGGCCCTAAACGGTCAATTTTACCAAGTGGCCTCAGGATATGATTATTTTAACATGATGGCGCTTAACGTGTTAAAAAAAAAATCATATGTGCAGAATGAATCGTAAATGCTGCACCCCTGGAATATGCGGCGCAATTCTTTATATATATATAAAAAAACAAATGTGTAATCCAAATCAACAATAGGAACTGTAGTTTGTACATTCTATATTTAATTCTTTATTAAAAATTGCGCCACGTGCGCAAATTGCTCCACGTGTGACATTTATGACTCTCTTTGTACGACACTTGAAGTTTCATACAATAATACGGTGGGTAATTATAGTTCCTCAAAACGCTTTCTTCCTGGCCTTCGATGAACTAGTGGCATCAAGAAAATCACGTAAAATTCGATGAAAGTTATGAAATTACTTACCTTTAATAAATGTAGTTGCTCTAGAGTCAGGTCTTTAACGGGAATTTCAAGCATATCCATTGCTTCTATTTGCTTCTTTCGTTTTAACGAAATTGACACGAAGAAATCATGATAGATTACGGGTATCAAATCCTTTGATAACTGAACGTCAAATTCTACCATATCGGCACCATGGTCAGCGGCAGTTTTTAAGGAAGCAATTGTGTTCTCACGTACATTGGCACAACTGTAACGTGAGAATGTTATATAGACGCGGGAAGGATATACATTGTTCAAATTCAAAAATAAACATTTTGGAAACAACGAAAAGTTGTTTCCGATGATCGAGATAAATGGAATACCCCATATTTGAAGAACGACCTAATAAGTTATTAGACTTACTTCTTCATTTCAACTTTGAAAGATGTGCCGAGCCCTCTGTGGCCAACATCTAAGCCCGACCACCTTTCTTCCCAGTGTTTTGCATACGAGATACTCATTTCCCATGGATAATCCGGAATAGGTTTTATCAATACGTATTCCACAGTCAGTTGTCCTTTTGACGAAATAAATAGCTATTTTTTCACTTCGTTCCCTCTTCGTAATGAAGCATTACATACGAACCCACACCCCTCCTACACCCATCGATTATTTTTTCATGAGAGAGAATAAACTAGGAACTTCCACGAAATTGGTAACTCGCAGGATATGACCACTTCTCTAAGACTCATCAACCCCAAGCCTCATTTAATAGACCATAATACGCAAATTAATACTCCCCCCTTCAATATCATGTAATTTTGAAACGCTTCCTCAACAATAATGCGTGTAGCCATATAGAATTCAACCTACCGACAGGTCTATGTTTAGTGCTAGTAATAGGCACTGTAAGCAGTCCGACGCTAGTCTGCACCGTACTAGGCAAAATGTAGCTGAAACCGATGTGGTTTGGCGGCTCACCCGGAAAACTGCGTGAACTGTACACGTAGTAGTCCACCAAATATGCCTGAAAACATGCCCGGTTGAGTATTTCTAGAAATAGTAATGGTATTTCGCACAACACCGATATCAGCTCCCGTTCGCTCTTACAGACTCAATCACTACCAAACTGGATCTAGTATAGAAATATCACCAGTAACCAAGGGTACGAGTGTTGGGAAAGCCACCTATGCGTGACTGTTTCGTTTGTGCAAAATTATTTATACATTTGAAACTTTTGTTGGAAGGAAGATCGTTGCTTCTACGTAATATAATAAGTGCTTTACGATACGGGTGACTTCAGTCCGCCTGATGATCAGTAACTGCAGCTGCGTATGATAATAAGGAGCAGAATATGTATCGTATTGATATTTGTGAGGTCCAATTTGAAAGTGATCGACGAACTTGAAGTAAATCAATAAAGTGGCAAGCAAACACAAGGTGGACCGATAATTGATGCAAACGTCATCCAAACCGAAAATATCTCTATGAAAATAATTTATCTCGCACACAATCTAGCAATGGACCAGACCGATAATTGCCAAATGCTTTTCACTGCCGGGTGGTGTGATGCCCGCAGCACCTGCTAATCATTCATTATTAAATTCCGATCAAATCCGAATAACAATTCAGATTCGAAAGTTTGACACCTTATTTCCGGCAATGGCCGCACAACGGCGTCGCGGATGGTTCAGTAGAGCTGGTAAGAGCTAAAAAGTAATCGTAGTACACTAAATAGAAAGGGTAGAAGGGCTGATGGGAGTCTCACCATTTTCGAAGCACACAGATGGATATGAGATATGGCATTGTTGATATCGCAAACGTTAAGGAAATTGTAGGAAAGACCGGGACTCGCGTAAACTGTTTGTAAGAATGATAGGACTGCAACAACAAATCTACAGTACCTAAACGAGATAACGATTTATACGAGTCCAGCCGGAGGATGGGAAAAGGGAGGGTGAACGACAATCAAAACCATCATATCTCCGTGTGATGTCATGTGACACAGATGTAAAGTGGTAGACGATGCTTAGTAGCATCGGTACATCGGATTGCATGTTAGCATCGTCATTTGCACCAGTCTTGCTTTGTACAAGTGAACGGCTGTCTTGATCCAACCCAGACCGCGTGAAGCCTCGTCATCGGTTTCCAAGGGAGGAATAGCTGCTGAACAAGTTTAACAATCTTTTTACCAATTCATTCAAGAAGACGCAATAGAAGACGTTGCCAGCCTACCCGGTGTTTACTGAAAACTCACATGTTATGGTCAATAAGAAATCTTATAATAATTGTTCAATATCGCTGTGAACCACCACTGATTTGTTATTTATTACTCCGTTGCGCTTTCAGTACCGAATATATACAGAGCCGTGCGTACGTTGAACCTCCACTAATTATACCGTTATAAAAAATATATCTCTCCACTGATCCAATTTTCCCCCAATTCTTCATTTTTAACATGCATGCGCATAATGTAAAATAGCTGTTATTGTAAAAGTGTTTATATTTGATAGTAGGTCATATATTACCACCTTTTATTGCTGAAGCATTAGAAATTGATAAAGCGAAGCTTGGAAGGGAAATACTTGAATTAGAGGAAACTATTTGGTCTACTTAGTAGAGGCTCAACTACAACATTCTGATCATTCGAACCATTTTTCGGCTGTAGAAGCGATTATTCACCAGAACACATTTGGTTCACGAAGTAGCCATTAGAACTTGTGCAATCTAGTTTCTATATTTTCATTTGTTTTTAATTGTACAGGGAGAGAAAACACATATAATCTCAGTGCACTGTCCAAAAAGGCTGAGAATTTTGTTTGCTTGTGCGTAAATAGTAGTGTGGAGGTGGTAAAAAAGTGCTTCATATTTTTAGTGTCAAGAGGTGAACACTTGCTCAGAAAATGGCGAACATAACATTTCAGAAACAAAGTTAGTCAATTTTAGTAAAGTATGTAAATCCTATACCCCAAAGAATTACCGGAATACGCACAGAGAAAAATATGAATGAAAATGATGTCCAAGGAAATTGAAAAGAAAAAAAACTAGATTGTGACTATCCTTATAGCTGCATTATGAACTAAAAGAACTGTGGTACTATTAAATAGTCACTGGTTCGGACGAAGTATTCAGACCTTTTTGTTTAACACAGTAATATTTTCTAATCGCTTAATGATGTTTCTTCATTTCCATTAGAGTAATGCTAAAAATTCGCAATACACTAGTAAAATTTTATGGAAAAAAATGACGCATGATAGTGGAGAAGCCAGTTTCTGTCTAGCTGGTGACCAATATTCGTTACGAAAAGGCGAATAAACAAGTCAATGCGAATGGCAGAACGAAAGCGTAACATCGTTAAAACTCGTCGATTTTATCACATTATGAACTACATTTTTCCAATTGCAATGTGAAGACAAGCAATAAATAACAATCAATGGTCATTCACCAAGATGTATACATGTACGTACTGCAATAAAGCTGATGACGTTTGTCGACTACTTACGATAGTTTCTGGGTATCGAACGGCGATATTGAAGATAAGAAAATCATCCTCGGTGTATGCTTGACCAAACTGTTCTTGATATTTGAAACTACTTTCTCCTTCTTTCAATGACTGAAATAAGAGTCACGTTCGAGTTACTAGACGTATTTTGATTTCACTACAGACTAGGTAGTATATAAAATGATAGAACTAATCGGTATTGCGTGATCAGGACGTAATTGCATATCGCTTCCAATTCGCAAGAAAGGTGAAATAAAATTAAAGATGGTGACTTCCTTGGAAAACGCATTTCAACAATATAAAAAAATTCCTCAACAAACATTATAAACATTTCTTACGACTTTCTGGTTCTTAAGTTTTTCATTTAGAGGGGCCATGTCAAGTTAAAGCAAATAGACAATTAAATCAATAATACGCACAGCAACCTCTGTGACATTTATGGCAGGCTGATCCACGATATCTTGAGTATCCATTGAAAGGCTATCTTCGACGCAGTCTCCCCCAAGTTGTAGTAGTTCAATAGAATTATGTTTAACAAGATTGACCGGAGTCATCTGTAATGATGAATCGACCGTTATCGTCTAAGCCCATAAAGAAATCCGAAAAGTATTGCACTTAGCGACTTACTTTGATATAGACTTTTCTGTTTTGTGGTCGAATTTTCCAGATTTTAATATTATTATCGAAGATCTTAAATTGAATTACAGTTTCATCAGTGAGCCATCCTCTTTCAACCTTGCAATATCCATTATGATATCCGAATATATCCGGATCCGGTGTGGAATCATCCAAAAAGTTGCTAGGGGCTAAGAGTAATATGGAGAAATTTCCAAAGTATTCGAATAAAGTTGAAAAGAGGCAATAAAAGACGATATAAGTGCCATGGAAAAACGTTCAGAAAAATAAAAATGACGTCTATTTACAATAAATCCTAAAGGAAATGTTTTATAAATTTTACATTGGACAAAAGCTATATCAAGGAATTCAATATTTCGAGGGTTCAATAATTATGTCTAATCTACAGTAATAAATTAAGTTGACTTTAAGTGTAGAAAATCATTAGCTTGAAGCTTTTTTAGGTTTTGTTAAAAAAAATCAGAAAATATAACAGAACTTTTCGTTCACAGCCTTCAGTTATTAGATACGTTGATACTAAATTACCACTTACTGTCTTTTTTGACAAAGCGTGGCGTCATGTGAGTTTCCCACCTTCGAATGATGAGTGTTTTGGCAGAATTTTTTGTGCCGTTTGATTGGCACTCTACGGCTATGAAATACCGGAACTCAACATCAGTATCAGTGGGTAGTGGAATCTTTTGAGAAAAGATGGGACCATCTCTGAAATGTTTACACTTCAGCATGTAGTCCAAACTTCTTTTACTACACGAGATACATATAGGAGGGTTACTTGTTATTTCATAGGTGAATCTTGCGTTTCACTCTTTCATAATTGATGTAGGAAAGCAATTGGGGGACGAATGTTATCTATATCTACACTATCTATACTAATATAATAATGAGGAAAGGTTTATAAGTTTGTTTGCTTGTCGGGGGTTAGATATTCTGAATGCACATAGGCTATAGAATAGAATACAATAGAATTGATGGGTGGCATAAACCGGGCGCTCAGTCCTAACACATAGGCTATATTTCATGAGGTATTCACAAAAGGGAGCTGACGAGTGACGATTTTAGTGTGACGTAGGTCATCGTAAAAACGGACAAACGAACGACTTTCTAGAAAATGCTGCCTTTACGGTAAAAGATATATAAAAATAAATGAGTAAATCTCTTCCAAGTCAACCCCCTTTGAAAATGCAGGTTCGAGTTTTTGTTTTAAATCTCATTTAATTGTTCTACGGGGAAAAGAAATCAACCTATATTTATACATATCCTCCTTGTATCAATGATCCAAAATTAGGGAGTATAATATTTGAAGAGAAGTCGAGAACTCGTCATCAATCAACGGATATATCTCCAAAATTATTTGACGTAGGAATTTTGGTAAATCTTAAAAACTTTACGACTTAAAAACGCCACATGGGATGAGATTCTTAAAGCCAGCCAGCTTAAAAAACTTCTTTATTTTTAAAGATAGAGAAAATAAATGTTTCAGGCAAAAAGTACTTTGGTTTTAAGAGGCCGACACACCCCGTCTGGAAATGTAAAGCTATATTTTCAACATGGTGTATAAGAACCTTTTGCATTTTCGCCACCACACTTAAAAAACATAAATCTAGAGCCCTATAGAAAAAAAAAAGAAAGAAAATAATAAATTTCTGATTTTGCCGATTGATTACAACAGAGAAATTTCTTTTCTTTTCTATAGGGCCCTAGATTTATTTTTTTTAAGTGTGGTGGCGAAAATACAAAAGGTTCTTATGCACCATGTTGAAAATATAGCTTTGCATTTCCAGACGGAGTGTGTCGGCCTCTTAAAGGAAACCTCGCGAAAAGAAAATCCCATTTATATGTATATCAGTGCACAGTTGGAAGGGTAGAGACACTTCAAGGGCACCAACTTTATTTTATAATAAAATTACATATTTCCCTCGCTTATCTCGTAATAGATATTTTTAAGGAGAGTATAATGACTTATACTTAAAGATCAATCAAGATCTTTAATCATAGGTAACTGCTAATTTTACAAGCCTTTATTAGAAGATAAGCAGAAAGATATATTCTATTTTTTTTTAAGTTGGAAACAAGTGCCTGATGCTTCCACTGAGAACCAAATAAAATGACCAAGCAATATCCCCTTTGAAACAAAAAAAAATTTCTGCCTGAAGCATTTCTTTTTTCTATCTCTAGAAACAAAAAAAGTAGTTATTTAGGTGGCCCATTTTAAAAGTGAGATGGAGGATAGTCTTCGTGATTGTGCTGGCACAACATATTGAAGAATTTTAAAAAGTGTGAAAATTGACTCCAGTATTTAGTGATGGATTACAACTTATGGCAACAAAGCTAGCAAAAGTCCATGGACGCGAATATTAATTACGAGTTCTGGTGTATCTAATATGAAGGGTCCAGTGGAAAAACGATGAGGTTCCATTTTTCTAAAAGTTGAGAAACACGAAATTTAAAGATTCACAACGCGCGAGAGTTCACTGTGCCACCTATTTTCAACCACAGTTTTTAGTGGAATCTCATTATTTGTCCCCTGTAAGGTTTGATATGTTGATACTTCATGTTACAAGCTAACAGGTGCCGCTAAAATATCAATTTCGAATAAAAATGGAACCTCATCGTTTTTCCACTGGACCCTTCATATGTAATTTTGCTAGAAAATCACTTTAAAGAAGGCGACAAGTATAGAAATATTGGATATGAAATATTAGGATTATAAATAAAACATGGAAGAAAATGAACTTGTGTAACGTTGCCCCTGCTTTAGATTAAGCGAGATTTAAGCTCTTTTAATTTTTTAAAATTACATTTACAGCCCTGAAATCGACGGCTATTTATAGTTATTACGTGATTTATACAGTTCAACATGGCGGCCGCGCGTGGGAAGTAAATAAATACACCCGGTTTCACGGATTCTGATCCTGGTGACTTTTGCAAAATGTCATTTTTAAAGGTACTATCCAATGAACACAAGTAGTTCTCATGCTTTCTTTAACTACAGCGGCGTTTATCCTGGCTAATGAAAGCATTAGAATTGATTGATCAAGGTTATTACGTTTAAAACGGACATTTTGTAAAAGTCACCAGGATCAGAATCCGTGAAGCCAGGTGTAGTTTCATATACAGACGTTTTTCTCAATTTACATATCTAACATTACCGTGTTAATGTCAGTGAGTATTAACAGTGTAGAAGTGACAGACAGTGGATGTTAGTGCTGGCAATGACCATTGCAGGAAGCAGAATTTGACAAATCACACGCTTGCTTATTTATTTTTTTACATTTATATCTTATCCCCCCTTCCCTCTAACATCCAGTATGAATCATCAATGCTCGCAGGGCGAAGAGTTATTATGCAGGTTTCACTATTTTGCAATGTTATCTACATGCCAAAAATATAAAAGGAAACTTAAAATAACAGTACTGCTCAATTGCAGTCCTTTAAAAATGTACTTAACTTTCTCTATAGTGATAGTACTATTCCTTTCTTTCTATTAGTGTTTTTTAACAGACAGGTCACTGACACCCCACAAGAATTATCCATTCATTAGCACCATACGTAATATAAAATGTGATCGATAGTACTTACCTGTCCAATTCATCGAACGATTCATTGGCTATTTCTTGCTCTAAATTGCTTGAAAATACCCTGCTGCTGTTTCCATCAGAAGTTCTAGAAAAGTCACCATTGTTGTGCTCGCACGATAATTGAACAGCTTGGTTATGATTCCAGGCCCCCAATTCAGGCAAGTTACCGACCATATACACAAGTTCGTTCTTCTCCAGTCGAGGAACCTTAAACGGATGAAAATTATTTAATGAACTTGGCATAAGCGAAAAATAGAAGATAAAAGTAATGAACCTGGCATAAGCAAGAAATAGAAGATAAAGTTAATGAACTATTTATACCTCGACTCTGAACATCCAGTCTCTCTTACAGCCCTTCATCGCGTGATGGTATTCTCTCTGAATTTCGACACTGCTATCTCTGCACGGCTTTGTCCACAGTCGTCTGAAACGCCGATCTTCCTCACACTCTAAAAACCACATACGCTGCATATTATTTTACTGAAATTGTCTACCTTTTATCAAAGGTTCTTCTTGTTAAAAATGTCTCCATTGATTTTATCAAGTATTTAGTATTCACAATCTCTTGAATCACTATTGATTCGTGGAAAACGTCAACCTCCAATTTTAAATGTCATAATTCTTGACGAAATTCATTTTGAATAATTTGTAGAAATACGTCGTAACATCTATGAAAAAGTTGACGAAAGTCGTATGTCTATATTTTCTTTGTCATTTGGACTGTCCAGTCATCAGGGAAAATCCAACAATATATGCCAGCCACATTGGCTAACTGATAGAAAGTTTACAGAGGAGATAAATTGCATAGCAAAACGGGAACAATTAGTCCTGAAGTCACAAAGAGCTTAAATTAAAGTAGAAAAACAGCAAACAATTTTGAAATTGAAATTCAAAGTGGCAAAGATGGTAAACAAAGAAAATAGAACCATCGTCCTTCAGTTTGTGTCGAAGAGGTGAGTCGTGCGATTGTTGAGGAAGAAGAAGGTAAAAAATAATAGTAAAAGGAAGGAAGAAAAGCTATTGAACGATTTTAAAAATAATATAATGGGTGGTCAAAGAGAAATATTTCGGAGCATAGGTGGCAAACGTGCATGGAAACTCACTTCGATCCGATGTTACTCTTTAATTTTCACATACACCAATCTTTATCACCCAGCACCCGCGTACTATTTCACTGACACGTCAAAAAATGGGTCCAAGGCCTCTTCGCAACCCGACATGATCGACATTTTACGCAAAACTGTTTAGGGTCTTTCAACGCGAAGAATAGCGTGAAGGAGATCGATCGCACATGCGAATAAGTAGTAGGGACACGCTTTCGCGTAGAACGTGGACCTGGGAGTTAGTTCGTGTCCGGCCACTGGTGGCGCAGATGGAAAATGGTATATATTTACGGTTTCCTGTCTTGATTGTATGTATGTATACGTATACCGGGTGTGCAGCAAGCTTTCTGGTAGAGGAGGCTGTCTTCTTTACAACGTCACAGTAGACTCACAGGGACGAATTGGTATAAAATGCACCCCGGAGTTAACTGTCGTTAGGCGCCGAAGAATTAAAGTAGTATGGTCACGAATCGATTTCCAAGATTTAAATATGAAATAATTATGTATGCAAGCTAATATCAATAGAAACCTCCTGGTGCAATTTGGGGTAGATTGACCGTTTAGTATGTCTGATAAAAATTAATTACCGAGTAGAAAATAACCCAGAGTCTTATGGGCAAGACACATTTCTTGGGGTTTGTATGTAAAATCCAAGATTAAAATATAAAAAATATACCAAAAAACGGGGGAAAAAAAACAAAAATTTACACCCATTGATGAAAATTATTGACCGTTTTATACTTTAGTTATAACTAATTTCTGCTTCTCGGTGTTCGGAAATAGCGTGTCGAGTAGATGCGGCAACGTCGCGTCAGTGGAGTGAGTTCAAGCGGTTCAAGCGTGCATTTCAGATCTCGTTTTCCCCACGAGACACTCAAACGTTTGAGTGTGTCGTGGTTTTCTCTACTGGGCCACGAGCCCATTGATAAAGGCCATCACACGTGAAAAAACGTAAGCAGTAACAGTAAGGATTGACCAATCAGAAATATCATTCTTACGGAATTATACTTAAACAGGCTTTCTGATTGGTCAATCCTTACTGTTACTGCTTACGTTTTTTCACGTGTGATGGCCTTAAGTACAACAAAGAATTCCCAGTATTTTGCATGCAGGGTTACAGTAAGGGAACCATATGCAGGTCGATGTGCTGTAGATTCTAAACTGTATTCCACTAGCACTTAGCGAGATGAACAAATCTAACCAGTTTATGGTTGGCTCACAGTCTACATATGTAGCATTTATTGAGGTATATTTCTGCAGTTCAATTTAGCCACAAATTTTGAGAAATAAAATCCATTTAACTTCGAAATCTCGACAATTAATTGACTGTTCCCATAATTCATTGTTGGTAAATCGAATTTCTTCACAGCAATCCTGTATGTATACCCATTTTGCGCGCGCTGCCGATGATCATCATTTGTATCGTTGCGCAGGTTTTCTTATACTTGGAAACGTGTGCGCAACAATGACAGCAGTTATCGGTTTACCTATATCGGTTGCGCGCGTAGAACATTTCTGGAATACGGTTAGGAGAGGATTACATTTTGGAATCTACTGATCTAGTCCTCTCTATTTGTTCCTTTCACATCGCTTTTAAAAATAAAATCATTTTGTGAAGTGATCAAAGATCATAACCTTGTAAAGTGTCGGTGCGTGAACTATAGTTTTTATGAGTGTGTGAAAAGACCTAAGCGTGCTTTATTTATTTATTTATCCCTGGAATGGAATGAGCCTACAACATTTTGCCGAAATCAATTATCTCCAAGACGTAGCCTCTTCTATCTGCATGGGTAAGTATCATTTTAGTTAAGCAAATGAATTATTATGCAATTGCTAATTGTACGCTAGATTCTCATGAGATCCTTATTATTATTATGAAACATTTTCCAAGATTCTTCGATTTAGACATACCTTTTACTACATCTTAAAGAATCAGTGTCAGGACTCATTTACTTTCGCGTAGGACCACACGAATTGATAGGTGAACTTGCAAGATGAGTGTGAGAACTTTAAGCAAAATCCTTTTACAGAAGTATCAATCTAGATATAAGCTATTTTTCCGTAAGAAAACAAAATGTTCATGTCCTAACCCCATTCAACCTTCGCTGCCATATTTCGATATAAAAGGCAAAGTGCCAGTGAGGTCGCCGTCGCAATCTCTATAAATGAATAAGAGCCTCCCTATCATATGATTTCTGTCCTTCACGGATGTCCCTGTCTGACCGAAATGTGCGACTGAGAAGTTCTTATGAGTTTATCGGCGTTGCGTCGGCGCTCTCGCTCGCACTTGCACGACTCCTATGACAAATTCTCTCAATATGACCCTGTATATCTGTACCCTGGAATAGAAAGGGCGGTTGTCCTAACATTTAAGTTTTGGGATAAATGTATATTCTAGAATAAAAAAGCCCGATCTTTTCATTGAGCACGGGGTTAATTATGATATAATATGTACCACAAAAATCACAGTTTCCCTAACAAATTAGCAAAAGAAATGAATTTACATTGACCTATTTGACCGCACTCACAGAATCAACTGTTTATGCAAATGCAGGGTTTTGGACAACCGCCCTTTCTATTCCGAGGTACAGATATGTAAAATCATTTATACGACTAGACTAATAATGAACTCGCGACAGGAAAATCTCATTTTAAGTGCTTTTAAGAACATTTAGATCGTTTCTTTCTGGAAATTATGGGAGGGAGGGACAAAGGGGGCATATTTTTAAAAATTGTGAAATTTTTATGGAACCGTTATATTTTTTCCAGATTATTATAGCCACATGCTTACAACATATTTACGTTAAATTTGTGAGTCGAACCACTCTAATCAATGATTTCACAATGTTATAGGTACAAGTTCTAAAGGTGACTTGTACAATTCGTACACACGTCGCACGTTACATGGGAATTCTGTATAATAAAATAACTATATGGTACGGGCCTTACAAACATTGTTAAAAAAAGCTCAACAGAATACATGTTATTATGGGTAAAAGAGGGTTTGCCGTACAAATACGAAAGACTGAAATTACAATCCCTCTTTTATCTCTAATGATATGTATTCAGTTGAGATTTTTTCACAATGGTTATAGGGCCTTCGTCACAGTTTCGCCGTAAGAATGAAGATATTTTTTTCTGTATGGAAATTTAACATAAGGTAGCAAAATAGTTTTATCTATCGAAAGGCCACTCGAAACTGTATATAAAACCCTTAAGGATATCTTTGATTTAGGCCTTTTAGATATCGCGTGAAATCCTATCTCAATTTTAAATAGGAACTTATGTGGTTCTTTACAGTTTCTCATATGTGGGGATTTGTTCACTATATAGGTACGGCTTATATATTCACTCGTTCCGGTGCATTTGAATTAACTTGGCGAGGACCGCGCACTCTCGCCACGGATAAATATGCGTTAAAAAGATCCTCATTAGCGAGAGAGGGTCATGATAAGAGACAGATAGTGAGGTGTTCGTAGAAAGTTTTAAACTCTGCTCGCTGTCCGAGTTTAATTCAACATTGGCGTTATTTATTTATTTGATAACTCTGTTACAATTTGAAGTCTATAAGGTAAATTTATATATGTGTTTTGAAGGACAAAATATTTCTTGAATAAACCGGCTGATATGGGGTGACTCGTATATAATATTGTGATATACATATAATATATAATTCTCCTTATAAAATGCATGAATTAATCAAGGTACTAATGATTAAAAAATGACCTCAGCATTCAGTTCTATGATTAACGTGCCGTCTCGCGGCCACTTTGCGCCAATTTTTCCTAAAACGAGCCCAAAATAAATATTGATCATTGACAATTGGCACGGAACTTTTCTGTTGCTATTACATACTCGTATATTCCATTTCTCGAAGAATTTACGAAACATTGGCTGCCTGCTTGAGTAAGCTTTACTCAGTGGAACCTTTCCTTTGCAACAAAGCTGCGTTCTTTAAACGACTAGATAATGTTACACTTTAAAATTTTTATAGTGTCGATATTATACTAGAATTAATAAAAATAAAAGAAGTTCGTTATGTATAGAGTGTAGCCTAAAAAGTAAATTTTTCCCGTGGGAGAAAACAAAAATAGAATGGTAAGTTGTGGGGAGTGGTTATTTTGAACCTGTTGGATGAGAGTCAATGCCTAGTTCTTTGTCATCGCGCGTGAATAAGCCTTGGAGTTGCCAAGAGTTTGCACGCAATTTTACCGCCACAACAGCACTTTAACCGCAGCTGAGCAACTTATCGGTCACGTATTTGCCATTATCGTTTAAATTTGCTGTCTGTTATTTATTGTAATGTCATGTATGAATACCAACATCTACGAATTAGTCTTGTTTCCGCGGTTCACCTCTTGGCAACTTTTCCGTTCTATTTCATTGATCGTGACTTTTCTATTCGTTACATGCAAATATATGACCGTGACCAGAAGTACGAGGTTTGTACGATACGAAGAATTTCCTAAGTGAATACGATCCGCGGTTCTTGGCATTTTTTAATGAATTTTCAATAATGTAGTATCAAACTTTATAAGATTTTCAGACCGCATAAATTCTACATTAATGTAGAATATTTCACACATAGAATTCGTCAATATCTCTTATATGCAATTAATTACCAGAAGGAGAAAGAATAGATTTTTTTACTTCAAATAATAGATTTTTCAAATGCTTTCATAATTATATATAGTATTCACTTATATCTCGCATAGACTACTTTCAATAGATTATTTTCTCGATTGGACTGATACTATTTCGCATACAATTATTTCATTATCTACGGACTTTTGACCGACGTTGATATCGATACATTCTAATTAGGACGTACCTACGTTCAAATAATTAATGAGATAATAATATGGTAAATAATATTGGCTTAAAAGTTGCAAATAGCCATTGGTATGTGTTTCACTCTACATAATCAAAAAATTAAATGTACATTTTTTCAATTATAATTCTGTATTACCTCATATCCCTAAATGAAATTGCGTAAACTCTTTTAGTTCTTCGATTAGAAACAATTAACACGTGCTATCAATGAAATTAAATATTCTATCAACAATATTATGTTTTTATATATAACTTTTTAATCGAATGGAATTTTACTTACCTTGTGAATGAGCCACTGAAACTGTGAGTTCACCTCGATAAAAATTCAAAAAAGTTAGTAAAAAGAGAAACTGAAAATTAAGATAGGCACTTGAAAAATATTCGAATGACTGATGGAAGTAATGTTTCCAACAGCTAATAAGCGACTGACTGACTGCCACAATCAGCTGGCTCTCTACATATTACGCAAACCTCTGTCCCCACTCTGCTTGGTAGACCACAATATGTGACTTTTCCCAAGCTAAGAGGAACATACTTCAAGTTGCACGCGGAAGATATTGTGCAAACGCATACGTTCATATTTAATTGACGCATGCACTCATGCTACAAAATAATGACATAATTAGAGGTGTTAGTATATTTTACATGCATCCTCAGTCAGATAAAAATAAATTAGTAAAAATAGACCCACTGTTTACTCTCCTAATAATGCTACTATTTCATATAAAATTGAGTTCAAATTTTGTTATTTAAACCTAATTTTTTTTCGATCAAAGTAGATCGGTTAATAATGTTAATATACTAGTATTTCTATCGATGACGAGGTATCCAGACACCCAAGTGTACAGTAAAATTTATGTTCTACGTGGAGAGATACTGACAAGACTGCAGCGAGACTTATACATACATTTTTGCACGTGATTGCGTAATATTTTCAGCAACTACGTTATTATCTGCTGTGTTTTTAAAGACAGCGTGCACATTCTCAGACTTCAGATTGTTTTGCAGTTGCGGTTCCGTTTAAAAGTTTTTAGTTGTCGAGACCTCTCTCTCTCCCTCTTCTCTCTTTCTCTTATTTTTTGGATAAATTCTTCGTCATTCCGATGCCGCCGGTATTCAATGCACTTTACTTCAAATGTATAAGTATCCATTAAATGTGACTCATAGGTACGACCTTTTTATTCACATTAAGTTTAATATATAAAATATTCTGGAAATTAATTATCGAACGAAATTCAACTTTTTTGTTGTATACATTTTATACAATTTATTTATAAAATTGTGAAATATAAAATTGTTGTATATAATTGCTAAATATTTTTGAATTTTGAATTTATATTAAAAATCAACTTTTTCTAAAATTCAATGAATACATTTACTCATACAAATTTGTAATTCATCAAGTATAAAAACATTTTTCGAGCTTATATTAAAAATGTTTTATTTACTAAGAACTAAATAATGCACTTTGAAAATAAGCTCCACATTCATCTGCACTTATTCTAATAGCTGGCTCTTAAAACGTAAGTATAATACGCCTATAAGATCATTATCTTTTTACTCTGTTTTTCTTACACATAATACGAATGTTCTCTGAGATTACATCTAATTTTCAGCATTCGGGCAATTAACATTACCAATTACATCTAATGCCACGTTAAAGCAATTTATTTTACGATATTTCGTCTGTTATATACTGTGAAGCGTAAGGACAATATATCATCGTTCTCTCTCTCTCTCTCTCTCTCTCCGTTCAGGGTCGATCAATATAGCTGCTGTCATCATAGCTCCGTGGTCGCGACTTCCCAATATTGCTGCATCCTCGATGTATCTTGCTCCAGTGAATCCAAACCTCCTCTTTCTTGGATTACGGCGAAGTCGTACTCCAAATTGTAAGGCATCAGTCTTTGTAGGCTACCGAAATATGCAGCGTTTGGACCGCCATTCAACAGTCTCCTCCCACTGCCAAATCTCATAATCGGTGTCCTGGATACTCCAGGATTAAAAGTTCTCGCGCTACCAAATCGTTTCGAAAGAAAAGGTAGATTTCCGGTGAGTTGAGGAGTCGACCTGGATTGACCTTTGCGCAAGGAAGACCTCGTTAACGTGTCCAGTTCCTTGTCAAAAAGCAATTGCGTATTCTGTTCGAGCATATACTCCCAGCAACGAAATTGTTCCTCGCTCAAAGCTCCCGATCTCACGGAAATCGCATCCTCCTGTCTCGGTATGTAAGGTGAAATCTTTCTAGTACCGTTTTCCTGCATTAGAACGCTCTGACGAGTCCGAGTGGTTCTGGACGCAGCGCTTCCGGCCCAGGTGTGACCAGACGGATGACGAGACTTAAAAGTACTGTCGCTAGCCTGGTCGGACTGACCGCTGGGCGAGCTACGGTCATCCCTGTAAAGCGGACTGTCGTTTTCCATAATCTTGTTGTTTTTAAAGAACTTATCAGACCCGTTGTGTACCTTGTTGCTCGACCTGTCGATATAACCCGGAGAACGAAGGAATTTGACTCTTTCTGACACGTCAGCAGAGCAAGATATATGATAGATAAAAAGATAGAGGAGAGCGGATTCATGCAGGATAGTAAGGAATTCGCCTCACCTATCGATGACGTTTTTTAGTACACCGTTTAAATAGTAGCCCTCGTTCACGTGACAGCAACAATGAATTGGTGGTTTATGCGGAATAGGAGGCTGGCAGCAAGGACATGAGCACTTCCTTCCTACCTCGTCCTGTCCTCTATTCTTGCTGACAGCATGCCTCAGTTCACGCATCAGCTGGTCGAGATCACCTGGACCAGGTCCAGTTAGTCTGAGAACGATCACACTGAGGTTATCCTCCGCTCCGTAAGCTTGGGCCAGGTCCTGAAGTCTTTTCGCAGCGAGGACGGGACTGGCCTCGGCTCTGGCTTCGCGAATTGCTTCTTGAACACTCATAACTTCCCATAATCGTTTGTTCGCGATAATTACGAATTCATCATCGTCTTCAAGGAAGACTTCCTCCATCGTCGGGTCAGGCACGACCAAAGGAAACATCGTCGCGTGTCTCAGTTGATTCTTTGTTACTGCTTTCTTCGATGGAGCCATTACCAAAGGCCCAGCAGCTCTGCATAGAACTGCTTTAGCTTCTCCCGACGAGACCACCTTTAGAGAGTACCTCTTGGAGGTCTGTGGATATCCTTGAGGCGCGGGTATTCTGGTGATGTGAACCAGAGAAGCATCTATGCCATATTTCTGGCCCTTATCCTTTAGTTCTCTGTGCGCTGCAAGTAGAGTGTACTTCAAATAATCCTTCGAGGTCTCCTTCACAGTTCGTTCTTCTAGTAGGAGACGTGGGATCATCTCCTGCAAACCGGTTGGAGCTTCCTGATTGGAACTTCCATCAAAAATTCCAAACAGCCCCTCGACGCTACAGAAAGCCGGCATTCGAACTTGCGATATAAAGAGTCTATAAAGAAATGAGAAACGATGAAAATGAATGCATTTTCGATGAAGATGTGTTGGCACATATATTATTTTTACGTGAATCTATTCCAAACCGAATCTCACTTTTCCCTACTCCCGGTGGTCTCCGAAAAACCCAGTCGCCAACGCTGATCTAGCCCCTTCTCGATATTTACAAGTCCCGGTTGGCGCGGATGAAATGGCAGGTTCGACCTATTTTGACCGGAAACATCCACCAGGGATACCGGTCTTTGAGATCTATAAGCTTGGAATTGGCGAGGGTCGACGTGAAGGCGAGAGTTGCAGGATATATCAAGAAATTGTAATTGTGGTGGTACAAGAGTCGCCAGATTTACTTTATCCAATTGATTATGAGCCAAGTCTAGCACCTATAAAAGGGAGAATCAATGAAGAAGAGGTCGATGTATTAACAAATACAATAATATCTCAGCCGTTCGCTCTATCGCTTCGATGTTGATAAGAAATCAGTTTTAACTGAGAATAATTCGCCAGACGTATATATTGTTTATCATTTAGGTCAAAGACCGAGTGGTCTCTGTAAATACAGGATCGATAACATGCTTCCCTTTACTTTCGTGATTATCCATACAACGACTGTGACGGACACATGATACAATATATCTACCGCGTTTCTGGGACTAAAGCATATAATGTTCATTCTTTCCGTGTGATTAATAGGTATAGCTATATTCTTACTCTCAAGGGTGCTGTTTTGTTGAAAGTGGGGCAGGTTAGTAATCGATTAGAGTGTACTCTGAGAACTCGTAGGTGTTGCAAATCTGCCACTCTATCTGGGAGATACTGGAGCCTATTTCCAGATAATACCAGTTCCTCTAAATCCTTCCAAGACATTATACAGCTGCAAATAAATTTAATTACGTGTATCAATTGTATCGCAAATGGGGAAACACCGGAAAGAAAAGACATGTAAAAGTTACCGAAAAATATGTCTTTTTTCATAATATGTTTGAAATCTCACGTGAAAAAGTATTTTAATAATGTGTACAACAACACACATTTTACGTATCGCAGTAAACGGATTTCGTGATTATCTTTCGTTAGACGCAGCTTGAGTTTATCATTCTGTGCCTCAGAAAGGTAATCAAGTGGCAAAACCCATCATTTACTTGGAAGTAAAAAGCTTATTACTCTGTATACTGTCGAAACATATTTTACTCGACTCGTGTCTTTCAATGAAATGCAATGGCTATTGTATCGAATATAATATATTCTTCATACTCCCTTAAAACTAATTAATAACTTTATATAGGGTTTCTAGTGTATGTATCCAACACTATGTATACGTCGCGTCGCGAGTACGAATTACTTACCTCTCTGGTAGCGTATCAAGAGTGTTGTAAGCTATGTGCAAAGTTCTCAAGGCCGTAAATCTGGCAAGAGTATCCAGCACTGTATCAGTGAGACAATTTCCTGTGAGATAAAGTTTCTCCAAGGAGTGAGAATTCTCTTCACTTCTGTGACCTTCGTTTCCGTAGGGTAACTCTGACAAACGATTGTTCGATAGATTCAAAACCTTCAATCTAAAAAGCAAATAACATGAAAATTTAAAATCCATTAATATTTGATAAGGGTCTCATAATTGTCTATACTTTTGATTGTCTAGAAAGTTTTGATACTCTTATTCTTTTGCACAATCCTATATCTCATTACAATAATAATCCATTGCATCAGAGAACTTACTTTTCGGTATTCGCAAAAAAACTTGTAGGTAAAGCCGTCAAAGCGTTGCCTTGAAGTGTCAAATGAACGATATTTAAGGGTCTTCTGGGAGGTGGTAGCGCTTGTAATCTATTGTGAGGTAAATGGAGGACCTCGAGCCTTGAGGGTTGCGAGAATAACCTGTCCGGCAGTGCAGGTAATGCATTGTGTGACGCGAATAGAGCACGCAGAAGAGGTAGATTCGATATCCATTCGGGTAGGCTATCTAGGGCGTTACTATAAAAATAAAGACAAAGATATTTAGATAGTCAAACTAAATGTAAGTTCTTGTTTTCATATATTAACATCCGTCTGAATATAATAGCTATTCCTTTTTTGATTTGAGCGGATCGATTCGACGATATTGCTTTTTAACCACAAAATCTTAATGGGAAGGAACGTGACCGAGAGCACTTTAGGACTTTCCACTTTATGTTCTCTCGTCCCACTCTCCTTTCTTTCTATATTTTGAAAGTTACTAAACAATTTCCTTTGTTTCGCGACACTTACTAAGACACGTCTAAGTGTTCTAAGTTTGTTGGTATTGGATCCACAGTGAGCTTCTTCAATCCTAAATAACAAAATGAGACTGTTACTATTTCGTAAAAATTGTTAAATACATTCATGATTGACATTTCTTCAGATATTCCAATAGTATTTGATAATATTAATTTATATTGCGATATTTGAACGAGTAAAAATGTTTATCGTTATTTTTAAATCACCGCAATAAAAATTGCCTTACTGTTATTTCCGGCAATAAGTGAGACAAGGTTTTTTCCACATAGCGTTAGTTCCACAAGAATATTTCGTGCACATCGTAGACTTCTTAGCCCGTGAACTGCACTAACGTCTAGCCTTTCGATATTGTTTTCACTAACATCCAAATGAGTGAGATTCTGAATAAGGAGAATATGTACATTATTTTTATTCATTTCAATTTCTTTTCCAAAAATAACCACATATATGCTAGAAAAACATATTAATATTTTTATTTCACTTACACCATAGTTACCCAAAATTATGCTTCCTTTCAGCTGATTGTTTCTGAGATTTACTTTATGTAAGCTGTTTCGATGGTTCCTTTCATCCTTCGATAATTTACTCTGATCTCGACACTGGATATCCTGAAAACAAGATATAATTAGAAAAAGAAATGATCTTTATATTTTGCAAATTATAAAGTGAACTTATAATAAGTAACAGCATATATAATAGTATACTCGTATACCGTAAGGGTGAGGGCTCGCATGTCGAGAAAAGGTGGTAGCGTAGTCAGAAGATTTCCAGCTAAGGAGATGTATTTTAAATGGCGCAATTCTCCCACTTCTTTCGGTAGATCTTTAATAACATTTCGATCGAGGATCAATTCTTCCAAACTGTAAATATTAAGAGGAAGATTATTTCAATGTAGACTTTGTATCCAATATAGAGTTTCTTTCATCCACAGAAAAACAAACTCATTCCTAAAATTCTGATTTTTGTATAATTTAATCAACAAATTTATAATGTATGATAAAGAAATATGCCTGCAAAAATTCTCCTAGTAAAATTGAATCTATGAAATATGAAACGAACAAAAATTATTAAAAATAATTAATTGTAAAACGTATTTAAATCACGAAATACTACCATGTTCTTACAAACAACTAACAATTATAACTACCTAAAAAACTCCACTTCATGCAATCAGCACAGTTGGAATTCTGTTTTTTTTATTTATGGATCAATTCGTAGATCGGCAATCTTATTTCTTGTAAATCCAAAATGGTAGAGCCTAGCGGAGTAAGCCACCAGTAATCAGAATGGTATTTGGCGGGTCCATGCCTGAGGAAATTGTTACTTAACTAAATTTAGAAGGTTTAAATTCACTTTTGAGTAGACATTATGTAAATTTATTAAATTCGTAGATTTTCTTTGCTTTATTCTAAAAAAATCTACTTATTCTTAGAAATATATAATCTCTTTTTTCATCTGTATGAAAACGTTTAATCATTTAGCCATCGGTTTTAAGACAAATACAAGTTCAGTTTTTTATAACATTTCTGTTACAATAAGTAGAATCTTGACGCGTTAGCAGTAATCAAAAACTTCACTGTTCTCAGAGCATCAATAGGGCCCAAAGTGAGCAATTTCTATGATTTAATCCCTTCGATTTTCCAACGTATAGAAAATTGGAGATATTGTTTTCCCCCTATCCACTTACAGTAGTAAAATCACTGAACCTTGAAGAGTGATCCGCCCACAGGATGTTCACGTGGTACGAGAAAGGTCTGACTTGAAGTGAAACTTTCACATTAACAACTTCTTATTACCAATAAACTTTGTTATAAGGTATTGTAAGATTGAAAATGATGTACCAAAATATTTAATTTTTGTTTCTCTACGACATATGCATTATACATACAGATGTATATACTGACGATATACAATTATATAGGTATTTTGAATACATTTTTAGGGGGCAGGGTTATTTATCTCACTTAATTATTTCGTAAGTTTATTGATATCAAAAGTTTTCCCTTCCTTGGATTACCACCACCGATAAGTTAAATCGCTCGCCGGCTCTCTCTTACAGCGGTATAAGTCAATATTAAGTTTTCTCTAGATTTTCATTACTCGGTGATATTACTAAGGGATAATATTGGCTTATGTTATTATTATTATTATTGTAGTCAATGTACGAAGTGTGCGTGATATTTCGGGAAAATTTCAACGTATTACTGGCTCAATCTATAAATTACCGAACCACTGTGATTAAAACCAAATAGCATACCGAATGTTACAATAACTTTGAAATAATGGGTAACGATGTGTAACTTGTTTGTTACTCATTTTTCAACGATTTTAGTTTTGATCATAATATTCTTATTCGATATCGATTTAAAAATCAAATTATAATATCAAGTTGGAATATGAGAAATAAGTGTAATTTTTTTAGGAAAACTTTAAAATGACCTTTAAAAATGTTAGTCAATTAATTTTTATGTAGTTTTCATATTTCTAGTTACTTACATATAATAAACTAAAAATACCATTCGTTGTATCAATTGCATTCAATTAAATATAAGACAAATCAGTTTTACAACCGACACAAAATAGAAATTATCCACAAATATTTTGAAAACAATCGACTATTTAGTTTTTTTTAACATTTTCAATGGGAACTTTTATGCTGCAGCGTAATGTCCATTGTTTCGTATTACGTTTAATGTTTAATCAACACTCATTGTCGGTATTTTTAGAAAAAATCAAATATCTTTTCATATACTCAGTAAGCCGAGTGCATTCACCGAGAAGCTCCTCCGCGAACTGAGTAGGTCCGACGTGCTCGGTAAGAAAGAAGTAAAGACGGAGTAAGGCCAAGGATGGGTTAGCTGACCAGTGTGACGTAACAGAATAAAATTACCCTTTACTTCTTCGGGAGTACAAAGCGAGACTGTATAATGAACTATACACAGTATGACCGACTGGCGCGCGCGTGTCTGCTAGTTACCAATTATTTAGGTGCGGTAAACTGCGACGTGCATGGTGATTTGCTCTTCAACGCACCGAAACTCACTTGCGAACTGTAGAAACTTTGGTAAATTACTGATGATTTTTACATGACTACTTGATGCTTGTTAAGCATGTAAATATATATATAGAGAGAGTTTCAGAATACATTCGCCAATATATCACGTCGCATGGTCGTCAGAAGACAAACTACGGAATCAGGATTGATGGACTTATTATTACATTATAGTGAAGTACGACTATTCTGAGGCACCCTCTGTACCAGATTCTTATCATAGACTCTTGATCGTACAACTAACGATTCGTAAATTATATAACTTTGAGAAATATATTGGAGTTTCAGATATCGTAGAGACACTCGATATTTTATTGTTTCGTCGATCAATTGTAAAATTGAAGTCCGTACACACCGTTAAGATAGTAGCAAAATTTTCTTTGCTGATTAATATCCATATACATTCATAGCCTTACTACACCAGGTGCATGCATCTAACAGTAACAGTAAGGTATAGTTCCTCGTAACATGGTATGTGTATTGCTTTAGCGTTGCTCAATTCTTCTAACCTACAGAGAAAGAGAGTAACAGAGATGGAGAGCGCTCGTGTGGAAAGCAAACGAGGGAGAGAGAGAGAGAGAGAGAGAGGGAGAGAGAGAGAGCAAGTGTATTTAACTTGCGCGTATTCACCTCGTGTTCACACCGTAGTTCCTTCGCGGATTCAGTAGCTGATAGAAAGCGATTTCATAAACAAAATTTCTCGCCACGAATTAGAGTTTAATAGCAACTTTTTACAAGCAATAGCGTATTCGAATATTATCGGGTCAATGAAGAGGTATGTAATTCGTATACATTCATGTTTATTTCTTAATGCTAAAAATTGGCTATGACTCCGTTACGCTGTGACGTATTCTTGTTCACGTCTTACCGTTATGCTATTGATACATAAAGCTGCCATAGCCGATTCGGCGGTACAGTGTTCCGAAATTATCGCATATTCAACTCCAAACCAGATATAAGGTTCGTTTGTCATTTGCTCGAATTATAACTACACATTCTCTTCGAAACCACTGCACGCTTATTTCCTGTTCTCATTTAAAATCAGCAAATCACTGGAAAACTTAGATTTTACATTCTAGGGGTCAAGTTTTTTATGAAGAATCGCGCCACACGTATCAAATGCGATATTAATGGCTTGCCGTATATACGTATACATACACTAATAAAATAATCTAACTCAATCAATTAAATGTTGTTAATTGACTCAAATAATATTTTTACTGAATCGATGAAGTGATAGTTAATTCAATCGAATGATGCAGTTGCCAGCATGGATTGAATTTATTGAAATTTTCGTCCATTCTAACAAGATATTTAATTAAGTTAAAGTAACGTGTACTTGAGTAGAATGAAACGTTCATTAATTTCATGAAAAATTTTTATCGAATTTCCCGGAATCAAACTGTCTACCATGCGATCCTTATTTTTTTACGCTAATTCCGAAAATCACAGATTTAATGGGGAAATCTCAATTGAACACCGAAATATCAGTGATTTTATAGGGAGAAAATCATTTTCTCGTGCATAAAAATCACGGATATCTTATATTTCCTTTGAGATATTAACCTAATAACTGTATTTTTTATAGTTAATATGAAATAATACATGAAATGAGTGGTCGAGTGATTGATTCTAGAAATTTCAATTCTTAGCAAAATGTCAAAGAGTATTTATTGATTAGGGGTATTGGGGTTATATACATATCTCTCTTAACTGTCAAGAAATTAAACATTTCTTTCGATTGATTGTTTCCAGTTCTTATCTTTTAACTATATCACTCGACCAAACATTTATTTGATAGCTTTTATCACAGCATTTCGTCGAGTCAAATAATTATTTTTTAAGCCAATTCAATCCGTTTTATCAGCATATGTATAAGAATGGTGGCTGTAATTTTCAACTGTAGATGGGGTATAATAATTTTAAGTACTTGCAAAAATGGCGTTATAGATATATAAAATAATGTATATCTATTGTTTTACTTACTTGACAAGGTTCACAATTTCTGAAGGCACTTTCTCGATGTCATTGTCTGAAAGATCGAGAGAGGTCAACCCTCTCAGGTCCAGTAGTTCTGGTGGGACGGTTTTGAGACCATTCCGCTGCAGATGAATGACGCAAAGCCTTGGGAACCTTCACAATATGATGCAATATTATTAAGGTCATAGAGATTAAAAATGGTATTTATATAGTAGAATTCCATTACCAATAGCAAAATCCCTCATCAATAATTTAAATTGAAAATATTACTATGTTATATTTATTATAGGTAAATATCTGGGGTCAGCGATATAATTAATTTTCGCAGGTTAATAATTTGAAAATAGAATACGTGCCTGTGTAGGACAGAGAGATTATTGTCAGGATTGGCCAATTGATTTTGACCTAATAAAAGTTCTTCAATGGCGGGAAAAGCTATGGCACTGTCTGGGATTCTTAATAGACCTCCTTTACTCAGATCTAGTTTCTTTGGACATGCTGGTAATTGCGTGGCCTGCAGAACAAATGGAAAGCAAAAGAAATAAATCAGTTAAGTACTAAATATACTGCAGGAAGTAAATACCTTTAATCAAATAAATACTACTCGATTAAAAATATTATTTATTCATATGACCCGACCAGGTTCTAACCCAGCAACGAATATCATATTCCGAAGGGCATCTACTAATGGAAATTTAACTTATAATTCAAGTACATATATCGATTTGACAAATAAAACACGTTATTTTTACTTTTGCGTGTTACAATCAAAATACTCATTAAAAATATTCTCAGTAATATGCATACGACACTTACCATTTTCGAAAGACCTGCTTTTTTAGATGCCATGAAAGGTTTGGTGTTTAATAATGATAATTTCGCACATCAGACGAAAATTAACTCCTATGAGAGTCTTGTATTACACCGCGTGATAACACCACTGTAAATCTGAAGGTGTGAAAACTACTTCGCGGCATCGGACTAACGTTTTTCTTTAGTTGTTTGATGTTTATTGATGCGGTTAAAATGTATAACTATTTTATTGCTAGACGATTTGCTAAAAAAATAAACGACAATTATTTTTCTAGAGAAATGCCTACTTGATATAATATATCGAATAACGGTATTACTACTCACAGATCGAAAATTATTATTAAAGAATGTGACATTTATCCACGTTTAATCTTTCGACCTTTTAAGTTTTTACCTCCCCACGTTCTAATTTTCTGGTCTCTGAATCTATCCCCGTCTGAGCTACCTTCCGTATCTTTGACCCTTCTCTTCCCTTTTTTAGAGATTAGAGATTTACTTTCCTCGCTGGATTTCAAAGTATCGGTGCCCACCGTAGAAATACTTGAAATCACATCGCGCGAAAATGGTGTATTTCGTTTCCTTATGCAAACCACATATTACAGTTTTGAGAATAGAGATGAACTAGTTAACTAGGTACTGACTGAACGTTAGCTAACATTAGCTGTCCATTATCGGCTTAAGAGATAGGCCTAATCTAAATCTGACTAGAATATTCAGTCTAAATATTGGCCATAGCGAATTTCGAGACGATGCGTGCAAAGTCGGTTTACGAGTAAATAATCCGTTCTTCTTTCATTATTTATTCCCAACTTATTTTATCCAACCGTAACTCTCTCGAAGCCGAGAAATAAACATTTCATGGCTCACTTCTACGAAGATCGCCTTATGGGCTCTCGCACTGCACTTGGGATTACCACAAAACCATTCTAAAGATGTTTTTACGATAAAACTCGATAAAAGTTGATATTTCGCCAGTCTTTCAATGGCAACGCGAGGTATTGTGCCTGCGGCATTCTCGGGGAGTTTACCGGGTAAAAGGCATTATCCGTGGCTGCTGGTAAATCACTGAGAAGCCAAGTCTGTCGTGTGCCTTGTGGCACGTAAACCGGAAGCTACGCTAGGTGCTCACCGCTCCACGACTACTTCGTCACCGTGACAGCCTCTCCGCAACGCAGAGAGCCCGAATTCCAAATATGTATTTTTTGAGATACACAAAGTAAGTCGCCAAATGTCTTGCAATAACTTAGTTGCCAATTAGAAACGGCTAGAATTATATCACGGAACGTGAAATATTTTAAGATTAGGATCGCAATTATTCGCTACGCAGTAATTCTTTGTCAATCTTCATAATTCTTCTCAATTTCATAATTGCTTCCGTTTTTTTTTAAAGAACGATGAACAAATCAACGTATCACTATAATCGCAATACTTACTTGGAATAGTTTTAAGGGTGAAACTATTTCGGTCAATGGGCTCTATAAATCTTTCTTTGATATGAGCTTTGATTTTTTAAAACATGCGAAATAACAATGAATAAAATGAGATAAAGAATTACAAAAAAATAAATAAATAACTGCGCCCAGTAGTTGGCTACTTACAAGTGTTTTTTAGTAGAATAGGAAATATAAAAATAAACGCATTGCTTTCATACTGTGAAATACTTTTCACACCTTCCGCTTTAAAGGGGCCTGACCATACGTTTTAATACAGACTCGTGCGGCAGTCGTTTCTTGTGTCTGATGTATTCTACTAAAAACCATTACATTCTTTTATGCAAAGGACCACAACCGTCATCGACTTAGTGATCACTATATTCATTACCTTATATTACTGATGAACTTTAACAATAAAATAGAGTTAAGAAGATTCTAATAGTAAACGACAAATTTGAAGAATAGTTGTACTTTAAGCTGACTTTTATATGTCACATTAGGCTGTCCTTCCCATTTTAATTAGAACATTAGTGCGACATTTTTACCCTTTTGATCCAGCCGCGCCACAAATCACGCTCCCAGGAATGGTTGAAACCCAAGTAAAGATGCCTGGTCTCTTGACAATGCTCATCTTCAAGATGATATGATAGTTGAGGGTGTCGAGTGATTTTTGGAAACCCGGTTACTCTTAGAACTAGTTTTCCTAGTCTGGATGGTGCAAAGCAAACTGCAGCTCCGCCATAGCCTAATTCCATCCATTCGGTACAAGTATCCGAAGAAACTGTAACATAACGTTGGCGCGAGGTTCTAAAAAACTAAGAGATAAACAGACACTATCTAATTATGTTCTCCGGGACCAAGTTCTACTAAATTTTCTGAAAAAATTGTAATTTTTCGAATAATCCGTAATCTTTTCTAAGCCTATAACTAATCTAATCCCAAAATGCAAGTACCTAATCTCATCCATGCATGTATTTCATCGCTTGAATTAAAATTAATATTCAATGATCCAAATAACCGCCCAATATTCAATATCCTTTATATAAGCATAGAATGTTCATGATGTGAAATACTATCGTGTCTGTTTAATCTAAACAGGGTGTCAACGACGTTATGGTACACGGGAAACATTGAGTGCCAACGTACCCTGTCTACACCGCAACATGGATCCTCCATTCAGAGCACCCCTGTTGTACATTATCCCTGTCCTTCATGGACTTCTCTTTTCGCCCGGAATATGTGACAGGGACATTCAGAATGGGAGGGGGGACTTATGTTACAGTGAATGATCTTGCTCGCACTGAAATATTTTCTATACATATATAAAGGGTCGTTTCAACGCTGTATAGATTAGATGTATACCTAGATAAGACATAATGCATTGCTCTTATAGGTATTGAAGGGAATTCTACTGGCTATGCCCTCCCCCCTTCCCTCTGTTACAATTATTTATACACTGAGAAGACAGTTTATTAATAGTTAATAAATGTAATTTGAAATATGGCGAAATAAATATTTCATTAGGACAAAAAAATATGTGTTAGTCATTACAATGTTTATTTAACTCAAACTATTATTTCAAAGGACTTAATTGTGCCAAATAAATATCATAATAGTTGATGAATATTTTCTTGATTCAATAAAACGTTTATTTCGCCATATTGAAACAAAAATTTATTAACTACAAATAAGCTGTTTTCTCGGCGTAGTCAAATCTCAAAATACTACCTCGTCCAATGAGAAATCTCGCAAATCGTCTTTGAATTATCTTATTCTTTGTTATCTGATTATGATTACCGGTTAAAAATAACATTATCGTCTAACGACCTGCCCGCTGTAGAGAGACGTTCATTTCTATAATCCTTTTAAACTCAGTTTTTGTAAAATCCGTCAAATATGGAAAACGAATTATATGCTATATGCAGCCTGTAGAAAGTAGTTCTAGCGTTATCTCGATGCTTCTTCCGGCACTAAATCCCTCTGTCGAAGAAATTCTTGATCAATGGCACGCATGCGTGACCATGGAACTAGGTTCCGGCGGAAGGATGAGGGGCGGACATAGATAAATGATTGGGCTTAGACGAGCCGAGAAAACAGGAGATGGAAGGACAAGGCATGAGGGAATGATGGAGGATTTTACGTACACGTAAAAGGCTTAGGGAAGGCTTGTCTCTTTCCACTACCCAAAGGGCTTCTCCACCTCTTCCACCTCCTCCTATACTTGGTATTCCGTCATTCCTTGGAACGTCGGATTCCTTTTAATCAAAAAACTTACCGGGATAAAGGAAGAGTCTGGACCCAATGACAGCAAGAGGTCGCTTTTTCCACTGCGGAAAAACCAACCCCTTTAATACGAGAGCATGACCGCAACGGGTATAGCCGGTCAGTCCTGGTAATGCGGGTCCTGGACCTGAAAACAAGAAGAGATAGTAGAAATGGAGAGGTCATTCTAACTGTGTGAAAATGAAGATGCTGGAAATCTCTGATAAAATCTTTTAAATTCATAAACATGTTTCAGTAAATGTCTGTAACGAAAAATTATAGTATTTCTAATTCATTTAGAGCAAGTATCGGATTTCACGATGATGATTCTAAAAGGCACATTTTATTTACACACATTTCATATAAAGGTGGTCATACGACGTTTCAAGAAATGACAAGGCTACATTCGTTACACAAATTTTCAGCGCGATTCGATCAAGCCAATGTTGATAAAAATCGAAGAATGCAGTTTAAATATCTACGAAGACGCCAAATATAGAGTTATGGCATTTCATTTAAATCGAACACTTCGTGTTCCATTTTACGCTTGCTGAGCACGTAGTGTACATTCAATCCACGCTTGGCGTACAGTTTCTGAACGCTTCGTTGGTTACAACATATGCACATTTACAGTACGCTTCATTTTTGCCAAAGATTTCGTAAATTTCAAATATTTCCTGATCCTAACACAATATTTTCTATTAAATTTAATATATCTTTATTTATATATGTCAATTGTATCATATGAGCATTCCTTTCTACTAAAAAGAAAAATGACCACAGTATATGCTTCCATTAGAAGAGACCGGGATAAAATGATCCCTCGGGGTAAAATAATCCCCCGTGATTTTGGCGTCAATAATAACGAAAACTACCGGATCGGTACGATAATATATTCCTAATATACGAGTAGTCCTTGAAAAAATTCATATACTTAGTAGCGTCCACCAAAATATCTTCGTTGTTCAACAATTAAATAATATTCATTTTTTGGTAACCTGATATAAGGTAAGCGCTCTATTTTTTTCTTTTTAGCCATGAACAGCTATTATTCTGTATATAACTATTACAAGCAGATGCCATTACAGGAGATACTTTCTAGAATAAATTACAGCTATTGCCATGCAATTTGTCGCACTAAATTTGTGTAGCTTATATTCTAAAAGTAAATGTGCCACACACACACACAATAAGGGTAAAATAATTCCTCAGTTGGTAGGACAAATGACGCATTCTTCGGCATGAATAACTACGACGACGCTTTCACTTGCGATTTATGTTTGAAGAAAATAAAGCGTTAAGCTTCAGCTATCGTTTTATTAATTTAGAGAGATTACGATATTTCTTTTTCCCATATTGCTTTCTTACAATACATTGTAATAAACAGTCATAAAATATAATAAATGGATAAGTCTTTTATATTTATTTAACTGTGCTGCAATCTCGTTATTCAGCAATGTTGTGAATAAGTTATAAAAATTGGTTTTCCCATTTATTTTACATAGGGGATCATTTTGTCCCATCCGTTGAAGTAAAACGATTTCTTCATACTACTTCACAATTTTAACTATAACTCTGTTTTGATCGAACAAAAAATTTAGGAAAAAACACAATATAATTGAACGACAGAACTAGATGTGTGCAAAATTGCAGACTTTCCCCATAACTAAGCTCTATCGATTTGAACCTTAGGGGGATCATTTTGCCTCGGTCTCCACTACTTTTTATAATACAGACGAGATATACTGACCTACGTGAAAAGCGATAAGATGCCGTAACTCTGGATCAACTCCGAGACGAGCCCGCCTAAAGGCATCGTGGTATCCCAGTTGCTGTAAGAACTCATCCTGAAGCTTCAATGGTCTCTCGTATAAAGCTAATCTTCTTCCAGGTTCACCACCATACTGTGAAGTTACGAAACGAAAAGTAAATCTGTAGATTCGTCTCAGTCTCTCCACCTTATTTTCTCTTTATTTCTGGCCTGCCTCTATTTGTCTTGTACACTTATAATTGCAATTAGGCGATATCCTGGTCGAGGAAACAGTTTACAGGGAAATGGGACACCACGACGCGGTAAGCGGGAAAGTGTTATTACAGAGAAGTGGCTTACAGGAAACGTGGGAAAGAGAGAAGTAGCTAGCGAGAAAATGGCAGACGGGGAAGTGACCATAAACCAAGACCAAAAGGGGCGGCGGGGAGGGGAGGAGGGGGGGTTAAAGTCGTTGAGAGGAGAATAGTAGCTCATTCCTTACCTGAATGAAGAGCGATAAATCGTCACCCAAAAGCATGTCACGACACACGTCTTTCACCGTAGTGTCTAGAGTCATGTAGACGAGATTACTCTCTATTCCTGTATGGATCCTGATCCAGCCTCTACCCATTTCTACGTCTACCCCTGCTCTGAAGTCCCCATCGGATACTGAACTAACGCTGTGGGTAGAATCCACATTAAAGCTGTCCATCAAGTCATCGGGACTACTCAGAAATGTGTCACTGGATTTATTATTGTCAAATTTGCTGATCGCCCCATTCAGTTCTTCAAGAATCTCCTCTTCTAGGATTTTTTGTCGTATCAAAGAATTGGATTTCTCGTTTTTCGCCGGCACCGTTGATAGTAACGTTTGAGGGTTTTTTTCAATACTGGATGATACTTGGTTTTTGGATTGATTTTTTGACTTGTGACATTGAACACTTTCTGAGGTTTTATTTCTGTCTTCGGTACTGAATTGCGATTGATATGCTTTTTGAGTATCAAATCTAGATTCATGTTCTAGGAAGATTTCTTTCACTTCCTCTTTATCCCGGTGGAATGTTTCGTATACTACGATTTTTTCCACGCCTTCCTCCGCTCTCTTCTCTTCATTCCTTTTTTCTTCTTTGATTTTCTCTTGTACGTAAAACGTCGAGCTAATCATTTTCGTTGTCGTGCATTTTTCGTCTTTCGAGCATAGCGAACCTTTAGAGAACTTTGTAGGTCTGACCGGGGAGTTCGGCTTCTTTTGAAAGTATAAATCTTGCTTTGGCGCCAGATTGAAGTTTTCGTTCGAATCGTTGAAAGTTTTCGTTTCCACCGATAAGTCCCGAGGCTCCGTGATACTCTTCGACTCTTTTGGAATCTGTTTTTCCAACTTTTCCCCCGTAGACACGAATCTTTCGCTGTAATTTTTCAAGGGGGTGGATCGGTGGGGGTCCATTTTCCGTCTGTGTATAGTATTCTCGTGCTTCCGAGGAATTACGACTCTATAGTTGTCGGAAACCTTATTTTTGCGTTTGGATACCTCTGATTTAACGTGTTCCTCCTTATGGAAGTCGAGTGCAGCCTTTTCTACATTGGACTCTGGTACTCTTTTCTGATTGTACTTCGATGATTCTTTTAACTCGTTAGAATTTTTCGAATGACTCCTCTTTGATTTCTGTTGAATTTTCTCATAATTCGTCAGAATCTTTTGATTCAGTTCGTGAATCAGTTCTAGCCTTTTCGATATCGAGTCATTGGTCTTATCGATCTTTTTCTTCGCAGCAATCCACTTTTTATCACCATTTGTCATGACCTTTTCGGCAATCTTGAAAGGCTGGCCAGCCTTGGAAATTCCGCTTGAAATTTGACTCCCTTTCTTCATCTTTCTCGAAACGAATTGTTTACTCGGGACACCGATTTCGTACTTGGAGTCACTCTTTATGACGTTCTCGTCATCTGCAGCTACTTTCATAAATTCGCCTTTAGATCTGATATCGGTTGATCGTGAGGGGCTATAACGCTTTGAATCTGTTTCTGGAAATCCAGAGATATTCATTAATGTTAATGACTGTCTTGATGAGTCGTTAGACGATCTTCTAGACCTGATACTGCCTTCTACGTCGTCCATCTTTGAAGACATTTTGAATCCAGAGGTTTTAAGATCTTTACAAAGTTTGATACCATTTTTTGCATCGGCTCTAATTTCGAAACTTGGACTCGAACTGCTACTCAGACTGATTTTCTCATTCAGTTCCCAATTAACTGAAGATTTCTTCTTCGTCTTCTCTTCGGTATTAGTATTCTTCCTCACTGTCGGACGTAAGCTCGGTTTCTCATTTATATTTCGAGTAGGCTTCGCATAGTCTCTACGATTAGTATCATCGATATTCCTCAAACCGAGTCCTGTGGTTGACGAAAGTCTTCTTGAACGTCTGACCTTCGTTGATGGTCCGAATAATGTGGTCTCTCCCGTTCCATTCATGATTACCATCTTGATCGGTGGTTTTTTCTTGTTCGTTAAAATTTTGTAAAGAAAACATACTATGCGGACCTAACTTAACTTGATCTGACAAATGATGTTACTTAAGCTGCTCTACATTCACGATTCCTCCAAAGATACTCGAATATCTTCCCCATTATTCCTCTTCATTACTCGTATTTGCGAAATGACGGCGCCTTTCTTCAGGTGATAATTTTATCTGAGAAAGCAATGTTTCCGTCATTCTTAATAAAATATAACTCGGGTTTATTACTGATGGAGCAAAGTTCGCTACAATATTTAATCGCGAAGGAGCTCTCTTCAAAGAGAAAATATTTCTCGGATGTTTACACGCGCGATTTATAAAGTCCCTATAGCAGTGATATAGAGGTAGTATTATTTATTCCAGCAATAGAAGGAATATAATTAATTCTATAGCTGTTCAGCGCAACCCAGATAATGGAAGCCTTTTTGCAGGTCATTAGGGAGGTTGCGGCCAGAAATCTGCCTCCAAAATTCTAGAGACGTCAGCAGTTAAATACCGCGTTAAAAACGTCTGCAATTATTAAAATATTGACTTTATCGTTCGGTGAAATATAGCGAGGAGGAATAATTAACAGTTTCTGAACCAAATGTTTTTTGCAAATGATGAAAAAAAAATACACAGATTATATTATATATACTCAGTAAAACTTCCTGCTATCTCACTGAGCGATCACACGTGCTGAATATTGTGAAATATTATGTGAGACATATTTGCACTGACATCAAGACGATTTCGAACGTATTAACAAATTTAACACGTTTTCACGCCATCTTGGAAAGGCCTCGTGGTTATCTAGGTTCGCCGATAAGAAGGATTCAAAAATAGGAGTAGTAAGAATAATTAATTCAATTAGCATCTATATTATAATTACCTATAAAATAATCAAAATTATGTTATGCTTACGTACCTATGAAGCAAACGATGCGTCGACGTTTAGTTTAATTCAAATATCGGGTTCACGAATAAATCGATGACGGTAAATTTCCTAGGATCCAAACTTCATCAAAATTATGATCGTGCCACTTCATACTTCAAACACAATTGATGCTTCACTCCCAAATTCACAAAAGCAAACTTTTAGATCTTCAATCCCTATTAACCAGGAATCTTCATATTCAAACTTTGCATATTTATACACACATATATTAACCACCAATTATCCATTTCGATGTACTTATTTACTTTTTATCAAAAGTCGTTTCATAAAAAAATTATAAAGCACAATATACGGAAATTGTTCCCACACTTGAAAAAATTCCACAAAGAGTCCTCCGAATCGTTTTACCAATGAACCAACGTCGCTTAGCTTATCCAAGTCACGGTCGCACGTCAACACACGCCTCACGCATCACGGACACTGACCATCGTTCATGAATGTATCGTATCCATCGAGCCCATCGCCATGGGATCACCTGTCTCCCTTTCTCTTTCCTGCGCACCTCTGCTCGGGTACGTTTGTTCACGTAGAGGCTGATTTAGACTAGGGAACATTCATAAATTACGTAATGCTATTATAGGGATTGAGGGGGAGGATATAATAGCGTCACAAAGCGTGACAAAAGTGGGGTATGCATCAAGCGCGTGATGAAAACTTTGTGTTCTTTTTCCGTAATTAAAATCTCTGAACTTCTTAAAAATGTTTTACACAGTTAAATAATGTGCTTTAAGTGGTGCCATACATTTCTCATTTACGCTCGGCAAATATAATTTACTTGTATAAAAGGTTTCGGTACCTATATCTAAAGCAAAGATAGAAAAATAAGTAATAATTAGAAGAATTTTTAAACCAACGCTACGTACAACATTTTAGGAAAGCATGTAAGATAGGCTTACTTATATTTTTTGAAATGTCTAGAGAAGTTGAAGTGGATGTCTAAAAAATAAAAAAATCATGTCACACTATTTTCGAACGTCCCTTCATGTGACTTTGACGCGTGTATTTCCTCACGAACAATAATAATTTCAAAATAAAGCAGATAAATTAATTTGGACGCTATTACCACCTGAAAATCAAGAGTAGTATTACTCATAAACTGTACTGTTTGGCAATAACTACGAAAACCTATAAATTTTAATAATAATTTCATTCGAGTCGCTTTGTACGATGGAATGTGAATGCAAGCATGGCTATATTTTGAAATCTTCAGCTACACCTGTATCTATTTATGTTTTATCACCCAAACTGGACCAGATAATAAAAATTGTCTGTTAGTGTGCGAATATCAGCGAATCATTAGTGCGAAGTGCGTACGTCTCAATATTTGCTCATATTGATAGACACACTACTATTGTCAATGCTGATAATATACGCTCGATAGAGTCTGAGATAATTCACATTATGTATACCGCACCGCACCGTACCGACCAACGTCACACCGCCCAGCACCACACTGCCTAACTACGCGATTCACATTTGTTAGCAGGTGCTCGCAGGTGCCGATATCCACCGGCTGCCGGTAGAGAGCATACGGTACTCCACACTAAGAAAATAATCTATCTCAATATGAACTCTGCAGAAAAATTTATTTACTTTGAATAATATATTCATCTTAGAAACATTAGTTTTTCCAGATGTAAATATATTTTCGTTTGCTGAAAATAAATTATTAATTTTATAAAATAAATGAAGGTTTATTATGATCGCGAAAAGCGAACCTTTCAGTCTAAATCAAATTGGTTCTCTATTCAATAAATTAGAGTGAAAGAAAGTTACTTTGAAAAAGATTTATTACTCGTTCAAAATTGGAGTGATCTTGTCGTCCTATGCGGCCTAATGTGAACGAACCTTTATCTCTAATTCAAACCGACGAGGGTGGACGAGACACCGACCACATCCTGCTATCGGTTGAATCGCGTCGAGGGAACGCAGTGGCAGAGGGGTAGAGAAAGGATGCGCTCCTCCCCTTGAAGTCTTTCCGTTCGGATGCGCCCTGTAATGATGTTCCAGTAGCGACAACGAGATAGTATTGATCTTGGCTGCATTATGAAAGTCACATAATGAGCAATTTAGTCTCAATTTAAATTAAATAATTTATGTCGTGTTAATGAAAACTACAACTGTTAAACTTGGAACTTACAATTGGTGGGAGAATCTAGTGAATTGAATTTAAACTTTTATTAATTGTCGAGAAAATGTTATAAAATGTAACAACTAGATATGGGTTCACCAAAATTTATTTACGTTTTTACAGTCTAAAATATTTAAGGATACAAATTCTTCAGTGCTACCACATGTTTATTATTAACGCCGACAAATAAATACATTTTCTTTATTCAATTCCTTATAATACTTTGAATCCGAATGCCTCCTACTTTCTCTTATGATCTATATTCATTTTTTCTAAATAAATGCACTTCTATATGCCTCTCTAACAGCGGGTCTCATACTCTCAAAAATGTGATGTACAGCAGAAAACTATTCTTCTTAGGCGAGATCTTATTGCTACTAAAGAAAGTTTGATCGTTGCAAGAAAAAGTAATGTATTTTATTTTTAAAAATAGTATTTTTATTGTAACAAGGATTTTTTTTATTATAAAATGACAATGTTTCCTTTTAACGTGAGAAATATCTGAGACATCGTGAAAAGCAAACCTATATTATGTGATGTTTGAAAGACTAAAAATTCTTATAGTCAAAGAAAATTTTCTCAACGAGTGGCATTGTACATTGCCATTCTCATAAACAAAATATTATGTTTTCGAGATTCTTTATACGCGCTACTTCCGACGGTATATCACTTCGCTCACCGCTGGCATTCATGGTCCAACTTCTGAGAAAAGTCGATACTTTTTTATGCCTTAGCCCTTTTACCACTCGAGCGTTTGTTTTACATTTCAAAATATCTATCATCCTCAAGATTGAAAATAAAAAATGAGTAATAAAGTTTCATGACAATTCAAAAGAAATAAATGCCAATTCCATTAAATGCTTGTTTGTTAAATGAATCTGAGTAGAAGATTCTATTAGTGCAAAATTTCTTTTTAAGGCTATAGTATATATACTATATGGACGCGGAACATAGTTTGAATAACTGTTTCCAAGTTTGGAATAACAGTAAATAATCGTTGAGACTTTACACTACCGTACATGATGTTATATCTTTTTTTTTCGTATACAAGTATATAATTGTATAGGATATGATAAACATTTATTTATACAGTAACGATCTCATTTGACCGCTATAAAAAAACGTTCGAGTTCGACCAAGAACCCCGACTATAACACGGATGCCCCAGCCGTCCCTGTTGCGCGATTTTCATCTTTTATGGAGTTTTTTATCTACTAGGAATGTGCAATGACACTTTCAATGAGGAAGCTATATTGCAGAATGCATTCTTGCCATTACCCTCACACTTACTATAAGTGACTAATCAGATTAATCCAATACACCTACATCTTCGTGCGTAAGTACCTACGACACGAGATAAAAATGGATTGCTGTCAAGGATCGAATATCTATAAACACATTGCACCCCCCCCCCCCCCCTCTCCAAGAATTAAATTTCTTACTCGATACAAATCAATTGTTATATATCTCCATAAGCAAGGTCTCGCAGCGTTCGTCATTCCTCCATCCTTGTGTGATGGAGATACATTTATTTTTCTACATAAAATTATGCGCACACGCTCATACGTTTACGAACACTATGCAGAAGTATGCCAAAGTACTTTAACCTATATACAGGGCATGCGTAAATATTCACAACATATCGCTTTTATAAATACTGAAAATTCCCTTATGTCAAAGTTCTCGCATTTTATTAACAAATCTTTTTTTAAGCGGTTTTATTTATTTGTGAAATTTGTGCTGTGCCTAGGAGATATTCTCCCCCTCCCCTTTCTACCTATCTACCATACGCCTTTTCATACGTCTATACTACATTCACACGATTTTATCGCGGCACTTGCATGTGGCCCGACAAAATTGTCGTCGTTCGCGACCCTGTTGTGTGCTACTCTCGCAAAGCCAAGAGGGCCAGGTCTCGTACAGCTGACGGCAATTAGCCCAAAGGTCGGCCCACGGGCAAGCGTTCTTACACAGCTTGCCGAGACGGCAATGGTCCTTGCAGCTGCTACAGGGCATCCCCGTTACATAAGGGGTGCTGAGACGCTCGGGATGATTCCCTCTGAAAGAGAGAAAATTACGAAATACAGTTAGACAGATATTCGCTTATTTTTATGGTCTCATTTAAATTACATATAAATTAACTGATATCTCTGAAGCATTTGATGATAAAATAACCACTTCCCGATGATGACACGTCTTTTTTGAAAATTAAAGAAGTATTTCCTATATTGGTTATGCTGATAAATAATAACACATAGGAAACCCATAAATGTTATACACAAAATTGCACACTAACGCGGGACAGTAGTTGCACACATAGCTGAAATAGGGTGTGCCACGTGGCCCTCTAGTTCCAGGGCACTTGGTCCATCCACAACCTACTAGATGAGTGGGCGCCCATACCATTTGGGTATAGTGACCGATCTTCGAAAGGTCGTTTTTCGTTTGCTGTCCATACTTGAAAATTTGATGCTCTAGATACCAGGTCTTGATGGCGAAGAACCTAGAACCGAGAAGACTGAAAATTATTGTTAATCCTCAACGATATATTTTCACACACGTATTTATCAAACACCCAGCCCATCGAAATACTGACAAATACGATGCAACACCTGTGAAATTTATTTACTTATATAGACGCCACTCTCTCTCTCTCTCTCTCTCTCTCTCTCTCTCTCTCTCTCTCTCTCTCTCTCTCTCTCTCTCTCTCTCGGAGTATCGACATTTATTCTAATAGAATTCCCCTAAAATATCAAGTATTAAAGGAGCTCTGAAATTGTGGGAAGGGTTTTCTACGTTGGATCGCTGCTTTGGTCATTGATCACTACTGTCCATTGGTTGCTCGATTTCTGGAGAAAAACCGCCTCTTCTTATTATTTGTTCATTTCTCTTAATAGGAAAGTATTATTTTGTGAAACGGCATTGTTAGCTATCTTGGCAAACTATCTAGGGACGAGAATAATAGGGAGGTTCGGTATTTTTGAAATGTGCTTTAAAATAGGAAACGCAACTGAGACGTTAAAAAATTTTTTTTTTAATTATTTTCGACAAAAAGCCTATTTGAAACAAGCGTTCGAGCTTAGAAATGACGTCAAACCGATAGGAAATCGTTCCGGCGGACCATGCCCTAACTTTATTTGTTTATAACTGTGAGTAGAGTTGTTGTTTTTCCAAAATTTTTTTGTTGATCGATTTCTGTGCCTCTTAGTTTTCATTTCAACCTGAAATCATTTTTTCCTATTTTTTTCCGAACCCCTCTAAAGCTTTTATTATTAGCGGAAACACTTGAATCACGACCGATAAATCATCGGGCTTTACGCGAGTATACGGAGGAAAAAAATAGCGATGGTCGCTTTTTAGACAGCAATGATCGCTGTCTCGAGAAGACGTGAGATAGGACACGAGCAAGTCGCGTCTATACAGCAACAACCGCTATTCATTATCGCTTTCGTTGCTAAATTCAACCAGTGCCGTCTGTACAGCGACCATCGCTATTTTTTTTCTCCGTATACGTTTCAGCTATTAATCGACTGAGAAGAACAATATTATAAATTAGAATTAATTTCATATAAAATAAATTACAGACTAGAATAACTTAACATCGATTAGACACAATATCCTTGTGCAAACTACTAACAAGTATTTTTTTTCTTATTTATTAGTCTTCGGAAAATTTAGGGATTATTATCAACCGTAATAGGAAGTAATTTCCATATATACCGTTGTGTGTCTCGATGCGAAACCTTTTAGCTACCAATTCCTTTTTCAAAACGCTCATACATGGTTACCCTATTAGTAGCTAGTAGGGTATTTCACTTTCGAATAAACACACGCCTTTGTAGAGGAGGGCGTAATTTAATAGAAACTAGGTCACTAGAATCTCAACGGTCCCACGGTTACGTAGTTAAATATTTGGTTAACCGCTCTCAGGGTAAAATTTTCACTTGGGAACCAATTCCGATCCCAGACTTACGTCATTTATTATTCCACAGTTTCTTTGGTATTTCGTCTATACTCGCCGTGTTACATAATCAGCGTCTCGCCCTATTCTTGGAAGGTCAAATCCATTATTTTTTTACGTGATATATTGAATAGCGATGGTTACGCCAAAAACATTTCGCTGTGTCAGTTCTTTATTTCTTTTAGGATTAATGGACAACGCTAAACCTATATATTCTCGGCAAGGTACAGTTTTTTTTTCAATTGTAACTCTCTATTAATAAACGCGTACATCCATCATAAAGCAGAATGGAATTCAAATCAAGGCTCGGAGTTTCATTTAGTTTATTCTATACAGCTGCATAATTTTCTTTGAACCCTCATTGGTTATCCCTTGCACATACAATAACGATATGGTAATCATTGCATGGAACACATTTATTTTGCAAATAATTAATGAATAAAATTGACGTAATTAAATATCTGGATAAATAAATATAAATGCTCAGTATCCCATTTGGAACCGAATTGAGCCAGGGTAGGTTCACTGTGGGAATCGCAATCAATACGTTCATCGCAGGAAGCAATGTGTTCGTCATAGAGGAGCCAATGTTCATCGTACGTAACAATGTATATGAGCTTCGTTTGGTTTGTATTTCCCTTTCTCCCTATTCAAAATTCCTATAGTATATATAGATATACAATAAATAACGATTTTCACTTTACAAGTTCTCATTTAGACCAAATTTAATTTTAATTAAAAACGGAACATTTTCGGTGAAATGGTACACTTACCATGGAACACGTGCCGTAGATATAAAGATATTCTGCCCGCAACTGCCAAAAGCGTCGATGTGCAATCCGGTAGCGTTATCGTGTTGCAGTGCATTACAGGTTTCAGCCCATCTCTGCGCTGCTCTAGCCGCCCCCTTATGCCACTTCTGGAAAAAGAAATGAGAAAAGAAGTTCTTTAACATCGACCAACTTTGCATCGACGACTAAGTTTTTCTTTTGTTAATAGAATGAGAGTATAACACATATCTACACGGAAATACTGGTATCAATCAATTTTACTGTATTTACAATAAAAGAGGTACACATGAGGATTTTCCGATATTTTTACAGCGCTGTACAGTAATAGTTCTTTTGAAAACATTAAATTGTGATGGTTTACATTACGATTTACTAGTTTCTAAGGAAAAATTATTCTTCGATACAGTAGAAACATCCGAAAACTTTTATATATACCTCTTTTATTGTAAATACAGTAAAATTTATTGGTATCAGTCTTTCCATGTATACACATATATATATATATCGGCACACTCTCGTCATACATACACCGATTACTCGTTCGAAAAAATTGTAAACTAAAACATATTTACCATAGCGAGCATATTTGCAGCCGGAGGATTTACGTGAGTGCGGAAGAAGTTGTGATATAGAACGATCTTCCTCTGAACCTTTTTGATGTTCGTTGTCAAAACTGTGGTAGGAATTTTGTCCCCATATAATCGTGGTACTAGAACAGAAGAAACCTTCCCTCAGACTGTTTTTTTTAAGAGCAAGTATACTTTAAATAATACAATTCGTTAATTTTAATCGAAAGATTATTCGTCGGTTTTGAAATTCACTTAAAGCATAGCTCATTGAAAGACTTTTCATTGAAGCTAAAAATTCTAGCTTTAGTCGCAAGCTGCAAGTGTTTAACGCATCCTGATGCTCTACATTGCAAAGCTTCTTGATCGAGTACAACAATGTGTGTATAACTTACAATTAAGTTTGAGAAATGGGAATTCAAAGTTTAAATAGAATATTTAAAATGAACTACTTAGAGATAATGTTAAAGAAATTAATCCTTTTTCTTAGTCTTTCCACCTTCAACCTTCGCCTTGTTATCGGCATATTCTCCCTTGCTTGGCCGACTTCTACATTTGCCCGTGAAACTACCATGTTGAAACTCCTTCGAAATGTCGGATAAAAGCTGGAAGCGTTGCATTCGAACGTGCTTGCGCAACCGTGCATCTGACATCGAAAATTCACCATGTAACCATATAAGCTCATCCTCATCAACTGGAGCACAATGTGCTAATTTCATCTTATCGCAGTGATAGCCAGCGAAAGCTTTGTGCACAAGCCATGTTTTAGGTTCGAACTTCATTCTCAAAGTCGTCTTACTCGATCGATGATCAAAGGTCAATCTCGCCTACTCCACTATCGCGAAGAGGTAGTTGGGCTATGAATCGAATTACACCGAGAGCTTCCCTTGAGCTTGGAACTGATGTATAAACCTCAGTCACACGGTCGTCAAGATGATAAGTTTCACAGAGGAGCTCCACCTGCCACCTCCACTTCTAGAAAGTGTTCTTCTCGCCCTCGAAGTTGACTAACGGATTGCCCGTAGCTATGATGTTCAGACGATTGAACTGAAGATGACTCTCTTCTCTCTCATCGTTCACGTGGCCATATGTGGCTCTTTGCCCCCGTTACAACAGCTGCATCTCTCGTTTGCAGAAGGTCTTTCTCGATTCGCAACAGCTCCATTTTCAATGACATTTCACGTCTTATGGTTGGCGCACACAACCACAGCGTCGAGAGCTTTGTCAGAATGCGTCTTGCTCAATAACGAAACGGACGATTCTCGACTCGACGATATCTCGGGAGATCAACTGGATCATGAGGCTGTAGTCTATTCAAAGCAATCGACACCGGGTCAGCCCATACACTCGGATTAGCCCGGGTCAGATTAATTAGCCCCGCAGTAATGCCCGTATGACCAAGCCCCAACAATCGGAGAATAGTTTTCAATTAGCATACCGTGTAGTCGTTAGGGTTTTTCAGTTTCGGCAGTGACATTTCACACAAGCAAATTAACTTCACCGACAGAGAACGTCACGTCGGTTATTAAAGTTGTTAAACCTTCGTCAACTTTTGCGAATACTCGCGAGTCGAAATTTTAATACTAGTCTTATCCTACACTTGGCGAAAGTGAACACATTGGCCACTTGTAGGTCTAAACTAATGTTAAAACCTTCAAATTTAACACTAGTTTAGACCTGCAAGTGGCCAATCTGTCCAGTTTCACCAAGTTGAGGTTCAAACTAGTATTAAAATTTCGACTCGGGTAAACGTTAGAGTTTCCCAGAAATATTGAGGGCCGAATACCGCTAGCAATTCTAACAAGCGAAGTTAAATCGGACTTGTTTTTATTCTATCAGGAAACGATTAGCGAGTGATACTAAACTGGGCTTACTGCGATCCGTCTTCCAAGATATCGCCACTGGCAGCGCGACGGCAATTATGATGCATACCCAAGCCCACCTCATCATCCCCTTAATCCGATCTGAAACAATAGAGGGAAAACATAGTTATTGGGGTAATTTAGCAGTAAAGAAAAACTCGTGGCATTTAATGATGCTACTGTAAACCAGATAGACAAATATTTTTATTCGCGTTCTATGATAGGTATACGAGACAGAAATGACCTTGTGGTACATAAGGAACACCAGTCTGCGAGCAGGGACGTATATCGCATCAGGACTTCCCCATTCCAGAGCCTCTGTCGCATACTACTTTTATCGTTTGAGATCCGTGTAGAGGACCCATATCGAGTGGTCTTACTCGTAATCGAATGTTCCTTTCTAATACAAGGTCGTTTCCACCCTGTATGTAATGTACTAAATCTCTTCTTGGGTACACGGGTAATCGTATTTGGTACGATACAGGATTTCATATCGCGTTATGCCCGATTCAGATTCTCGCTGTGAATTTGTATTACATATCGAGAGACTCTGTAGTTTCGTGCCAAAGACTGACTAATAAATGGAAAAAAAGCGAAGCGTCCACCCGTCGGCGAATCGTATCATTCTCTCATACTTCGCATATCGATAAAGAAGTACATACCTATTCCTTCTCTTAAAACTACGTTTATATGATTAAGAGGTCACATTCGTTATATACCTACATGATTTCTGAATTTTTGTTTGATTGAATCAATGGGCTTACACGCAATTTTCTATACGCAATTCAGAAAGGTACAGTGGAGCAATCGCCTTTTGAAAATGAATACAATTCCGCGTCCTATTGTTATCATCGTAAGACTTTTCGGCAGTCGATGACCGGCGCAACATTAATCGGTCATTTTGATTTTTATCGTCATTCGTTATGTTTTTGACGATTCACCATCTGATTAACCGTCATCTTTGAGTAAGAATACTATATTTAGTCTAGTAATAATTAATTTAAAGTGTATTTACTAAATGCATTATTTAACTATTCGTTTCTTTGCATCAACTGAATATCATTCGTGATTTTAAACTTATATTTGAATCGAATTGCTGATATAATGGCGAGCGAGATACCATTAGTAGTTCCATCAATATACTATGCCGCTTCTGATGCCGACGAGAAAAACGTATAAATATAGCATGGCTTACCTAAAACTTGGGAGGGGCTTTGAAATGGAGATTATCGATTCGTCCGAGAACGTTCTAAAGATACAGGCTCATGCTAGCGCAGAGCGAAGAATAATTGAACACGTCGTCGGTTGTCAACGTTCTTATACAAGGTGGACCTCATCAAAGTAATCGCCCATAGAATGCGTGCGATTGTAAGCGAGAAAGCCGACCATGATCCGGGTCTTATGAATGCTAAATTATTACTACGGTACATGATACGTAGACCCCCATTATCTAAGAATTGATATCCATAATAATTTATACGTATATGTCGCTTATTTAGACTTTCCCTACATTACGATTCAATTTTGTATGCTGTGCACTGTTCCCTACCTTAATAAGACTCATTCTTTAAGTAAAATAGGGAACAGAATACATATATGACATGGTACAAAGATCAGAATGCATATATATATATATATATTTATTTACACCGATGAAAAATTTAACTGATTCAAAATGCAATTATTTAACTCGACGAAATGCTGGTGTCATCGGTTGTTAAATAATGTTGGGTAGAGTGAGGTAACTGATGTATTTAAAAGATGCGAACTGGAAAAAATTGATCGGAAGAAATGATAAATTTAATGAAATAACTAATAAATCTCTGAAATCGATTACTTGACTACACTATGTATTTATCAGCATACCACGTATTTTTTACGTTGATTCTGAAAAGCACAGTAGTTGATAGGTATCTCAAGAAAATGTAAGATTTTTGCGATTTTATTTTGAAAAAATTATGTTTCGTCATTAAATCGTTATCTTGGTTTATTTTGAGGTTTAACCAATAAATCCAAGATTTTCGGAATCAGCATGAAAAAATACATCGGATAGGGTTGTCAGGAGTTCAATTTGAGAGATTTTGTTATAGGCGAAAATGTTAACGGTTACACCTCTTACCATTCCCCATAATGCTGAAACGAATAGCCAGAGCTATAATAATAGACAGTAGGTACGGTCCGTCGTACGTCCACCACCGTACTATTCCGTGACACGCGGCCAATGTATGACGGTCTATACCTACTGGCAGCTAGATCCGGCTTCTACCTTCAGCATCATCCTTATAGGCATATTCTTTATGAAGAATTGACCATATTTATCTCTATTTACCATCATCCAACGAGTAATATCGTTAAAACTATTGACAATTAAATTCGGCCAATCAGATCCTAGCACCAGTTGAAGCATGGTTTTATAAAACTAGGAAATACGTTTTTGTTAAAGAAAAGAAGGGCATTTTCATATACCGGCGCGATATCAAAAAGATGCATCCTTGTAAGCTTGGCATCCGACTTTAAATAATTATATTTTTTATAACTGTTTTTAAAAGTCAATCGTTTGTAGTTATTTGTAGTAAAATTATTTTCATTTGTAATCGCACTGAAAAATAATTATGGCAATTTCAAAAAATCGCTGGATTCCATTTTTTAATAAATCTAATCTAATAGCGTCAGTATATATAGTATTAATTGTAATTGTTTATAATGAAGCTCTTTTTGTTTGTAGTAATTACAAAAAATAGTTACAGCGTTTTGAGAATTCACCCATGTGGCTAATATGTTAGTTTTTGACCGACGTCAAATTTGTTTAGTGGTCTTTCTTCAGAATCATTTGTAGTTTTATGTTTTTTATTAGTCTTTTTATTATATTTTTTATACTTATTATATTCTTTTTATTATATTCTCGAGAATCGTTTGTAATTGTTTATAGTGAAGTTCTTTTCGTTTGTAGTCTTCCCAACAAAAATTACAGCGTGTAACTTTTTTTTGTTGGATACTAAATGTCAAAGTACTACACAAAATTACAACCAATTCAGAAGGGAGAGCGCCAAGCAGATTTGAAGTGAGTCAGGAATCACATGGGTAAATTTTGAAAACACTGTTACTCTTTTTTGGAATGACTGCAAACGAAAAGAGCATCACTACAATCAACTACAAATGATGGAATTTTAGAAACGTTCATAAAAAATAAAATTATTTAAAGTTTGGTGCCAAGTTCACAAAGGTAAAGATACACGTGACTACATGCTTTCATTGCAAATTTAATCACCCAATAAAGACCGTGCCGCAGATGGTACCCTTTCAAGCCTTTCAGCTAAATAATTACAGGCTTCTCCATACGCGTTAGAGGCTACGTGAGGGAAATCTAAAACAAAGTCTCATTTTTCTCTCTTTCTCCCCCCCCCCTCTCTCTCTTCCTCCTTCCTCTTCTCTTCTCTCCTTTTAGTGGAAACTTTCATCAGCCAATACCTCAGTTTTAAATATGGATGTGTTGATATTCTCGCCCTTGAGATTTTGTCGAGTCGGCTCCGAATTGGAGCAGACGTCTTGTCTATTTTACGATTCGTCTGTTTTATTTTACAGATAAATTTTATTGGAAATTTATTTCTTGTCCTCCGTGTCAAGTGCGAATTGGATTTAGATAAAGATAGTTATTCTTTATTACTAAACCATATCGCATATATTAAATATCGCGGCATTCGATACAAGTATTGATTATTATTAACTTCTAATCAGGGCATTGAGATTCTTTTAGCATCTTTTGGTCGAATGATATCTCGATGTAGTTTTCCGACCTTAGTATGTTCTGATAAATAGAACTAATTTTTTTTTTCCAGAACGCCGTTCCGGGACTCTCCAGAATATTACGCGACTTAACTTGTGATCTTTTCAGTTAGTAAATTATTTGACTACTGACAGCATTTCTGAGAAATGTATCCACTCTAATGCTTCGTACTTCGGTGGAGTTTGTGGGACGAGGGTCAAAAGCGTCAAGTATTCAAATTGCGTATCTTCATATAAGCACTACCGCTTAGATACAGCTCGTTTATTAGCAGAGAGTTTATAATAGTGTGTGTGTGTGAATGATACAACATTATATTATAATACAATAGATATTTAACTAATCAGTGCTCTGACTGATGGATCTATAATATTTTCATCAACACAGACTTAATAAAAAAAACGACCCTCAACTTACATACTTGTAATGAATATGGTCTTGTAACTTCTCAAAATGCCTTGTTAAGCAAGGAACTACGAAATGTACATGGTGCAAAGAGAAAATTCGATCAATCTTACTTCTTTTAAAATATAGTCCTTGGCACGAGTTTTTACTGAGTCTGTTAATAAAACTAAATTCTAATATTACTTGTTCAAAGAAGATTTTCATCGTGTTCGTCTCTTAGCAAACCTCGATCGTTTCAATATCGACCTTTATAGCCTCAGTACTCTTAACCCTTGCGTTCTACTCGTATGCTACCCCTTTCCGCCTTCGAACAATCAATTCCCTCAATTATCCCATTATGGTACTCGCAGACTTGTACACTTTTTGTATTGCGCAACCTGGAAAATGGCGCCATTTGGGTATTACAGCGTTTGAATAACGTTGCAAGTTTAAAAATTGCGCAATTTTTAGAAATACACTACACTACACTACACTACACACACTACACTTTTCAAGTTGCTGATACTTTAAAAATTGCTACCTGTGTTGAAGATACTGGACTCGCGCAATATAAATATGAACTGACATGTTGGTGAATAATGTGGCGCAACTTCTGCTATAGTGTACCTTTTGTCTGTTGCGTGAGCAGTAGCTATCTAACCGGACTTTACCTTCCTCCGGTTTTCCCCTACACAGAACACTACGAATAACAATCTCAATGTTACAGCAAGTCGTTTAGTAGGTGAAATCGCTTTCCTCATAAACGTGTAATTTTTTTTTATTAATGGCGTTTCTTTTTCTAATAAATAATCAAAATCGGTGGCGGACAATCACAAAAAATTGTTGTAGACTGCTTCATCGGCATCTCTTAATTCTTGTAATAAATTATTTATTACTCCATAACGGTCATGATTTTTAATCCATTCTTTAACCCGAAGTGTTATTTTTTTACTATTTTGGCGTGTACTACGTTGTCGTCTTCGCAGTAATATAAGTGCTAAGCAGGAAGCGGCTTGTATTTTGTCATCGTCATCACAATACATTTCCATTAAATATTATAAAATCACTATAAAATTTGAGAGCACGGTTACGTTGGAACACGACACGCAATTTTATAGTTGCGCTATAAGAACTTGCACCACAAAAGTGTACAAGTGTGCGAGTACCATTAGTTCTCTACCTACATATTAGGAGGTTGCATTGAAAGCCGCTGTTCTCCTATAGATGGCTTATGTCGTGCGCAGCGACTAATACTTCTTGTATCACTCAAAATTATGGACATTTCTCATTAAGATTCAGTCATTAAACTGCCATTTTTAGTTAATACAAGTCTATATCTATAATCTGAGAAAATGGAACGCGACAAGTTGTTTTTTCGATGTGTACTTCAACGCTACTTTGATTTTTTTTAAAGTGCTGCTGCCGGAATGAAACAATTACTGCTGAACGTTATTAATAACAACTGGAGCGTTTAAATGATAATTTGATGCAAAACCGACTATCAATTGCATGAAATCGCCACAAAGTGATTCTTCCTCACGACAACGCTCGGCTTCATGTTGCTTGAGCCGTGAAAGAAACATTGATGGAGCTTGAATGGGAAGTTCTCCCGTATCCAGCGTATTTTCCAGACCTGGCCCCGAGTGATTATCAATTATTTAGATCGATGTAACGACTTGGAAGATACACACTTCCATAATTACCAAGAAGTCAAAAATTGGGTGGCTGAGTGGATTAGCTCAAAAAGTAGATCATTCTTTCATCGCGGAATTCAACTTCTGCCAGAAAAGTGGGAAAAAGTTATAGCTTCCGAAGGCAAATACTTTAATTGAGGTATTCACATATTTTATTACGACATAATGTTTTTGAAGCAAGAAAAAAACAGCGGCTTTCAGTGCAACCCCCTAATAGATAGGTATCCCAAGACTTTAAATACCTAAGTATATAATGTACATATAAGGTTAGACAGGTGACAAATAATACAATAAAATGAATGATCCCTCACTTAGGGACAATAACACTGTCCAAATCACTTTTAATGATAGATTATAATGATGGCGGGAGCATAGCTAAGTGATACGAGCAAATCTTACTATTCTGCAACAAAAATCTAACCGATTTCAGCATCCGTAGCAAAGAATTAACGTTCGCTTATTTAGTATAGTTTGACTCATTTTTTAAGTCCTTTTGATCAAAACGGGTTAGACCGAATGATTGTCTATGGGCGCACCACGGTGTCTAATTTTCAAGGTATTTTAGAAGACTATGAGCATCAGGAAATTTTTTGGAGTATGGAAAAATGTTGGAAAATTTTGATGAGTTGAATAATTTTCTGGAATTATTTTATTACCTTGTTTCTTTATTTTATTCCAACCTACATACCTATGTATCTCTATAAGCTACGGAAAAAATCTCCTACTTTAAACTAAAGATCCATACATTCCAGGCATTTATACAAATTAAATGCAAATGCAATATTACCGTGTGGGCGGTACTTTTTTTTTAAATTTCTAACTTGATTCATTCGTGATTTTTCGAAAGGACGTACATCGGTTAGGGTGGTTTCCAAAGCATGATACCAAAAATTATAAAAATATTTCGAGAAATTTGAATTGTGTGCTTTAAAGTTTATCACGCGATCCATCTTTAATAATTTTTTTTATCTAAGGGAATGGTTTCTGTTTCCAATGTTACGTTGGCTATAATTGTTACATATTAATAATTACACTCACCTCATACGTAACGAAAAATCCCAAGGAACATTTCTGATTGATGGACAGGTGAAACGAACGGCGTCCTTAATTAACAACAATCATCTCGGGCGCGCTTTGATTATAATTACCGAATCAACCATTAATACTGCCCTGAGGTCAGATCTATAATATGTATTAATGATTCTTCTAATACGGTTTTCCACTCACTCTATATAATTAAAGAAATGTCTTTTCTTATTATCCAAAAAAACGGCCAACCACAGTTTTGAAGCGAGTGCAACGCGTTCAACGTGAAAACTCTATTATATCTTCTATCGTGAGTCGGGATAGCTTGAGGTGGATGATCACAGAGCGACGCAACGAATCTCAAAAGTCCTCAAAATGTGTTGAACTGATAACTTTCCGGAATTTAAAAATTATTCAACCTTAATGGGATATGCTCAGATTTCCGAGGTTTTCGATTAAATGCGATAAGCTTTAAATGTCTTTAAATGTCTTTCAATTAATATGAGCCAGGCCCCTAATATAGTTTAGACCACACCGTCGAACTCTCATCAATCAAAGTTTAGAGGAGTGTCTATTGAACACAACCATGTGAAGTGTCCTTGGTTGATATGACCTCGACAATCCTTTACGGGGTGCTCGGATTATCGTTTATTTCCGCCTTCCGAAAGTAAATGTATTTTCCCAGTCATGTGTGTGTGTGTTCATTGCACGCTCTCAAGACTGTTGACCCAACGTAAGTCATACATCGTCGTGAGAAAGTTCTACTTTTAAGTAATCGTTAAGACACTAGGCCCGGTATACAGATCTAGAACCAATGTCTCCACGTGCATTCGATCGGGATGTGGGAATAATTCTCTGATAAACTGCAGTAATCTTGATTCTTCCTATACGTAATAGTACGCTAGTAGCGCATGGGAAATTATATAAGGATTTTCGAAAAATTCTCAGAAAAACAAAACATAAATAAAGGGCTCCGTAAAATGTGGATTAGGTACATCTTTCAATGAGAATTCGAGAGAAACACGTTTTCTGATGTACTTTCGATCACGTGCGAGACTTCCGAATCATTTTTCCGATAATGATCTCGACGAGGAGCCCGCAGACTCCGTTTTGTCAGCAACGCGTGGAGAGGTGTGTACGGTGAGCCGTTCCAATTGGCGACTGATAAGATCGCTTCTCACGGGCGTATGTAGAAAGAATCTTGGGTAACTGCGAGACGCCGGAGGCACGCTTAACGCGTCCAAAGCCGATCGAGTTTCTGAGCGTCGCTGATGAATTGATCTCACGGAGAGCGAGTTGCGGGATGAAAAGGCAGCTAATACAGGCGCTCTGTCTCACTCATGTACCGCGTGCCACACCACACCGCACCGCACTGTACCGCACAACATAACACACCACGATCGCAACGTACCCGTACCGCGACACGCGATGCTGCGACACCCGGCCGACTGGTGCAAGCTCTCCTCCCGAACTCGGTACACGCCGCCGGGGCTTTCGTGGATTGCGCCGCACGAATCGCAGTACACCGCTTGCGCCGTACGAAGTGTTTCCTACTGGCCGCATCGTACGCCACGCCAGACCGTTAACGTACGAGCACTCCTCCCACTCTTCCAGCTTCGTTCTTTCTACCAAGCGCACAGAGTGCAAAAAAAGAGAGCGCCGTTCGCGTCGGTGTGTTTCGTATCATCTAATCGTTAAATACACTTTTCCAAATTGGAACTGCACTACCGCCAAACGACCGCCTCGCGCGATGGGCTTCCGGCAAAATGAATCCGAGCATAGTCCAATTAATCACAACTTCAAACTCCAAAAAAGCTCTCAAATATAAACGCAAACTATACTTTTTTCTAACAGTCTCATAATGTATGGATCGAAGTATATGTTGTATGCTAGGAACATTGTAATCCGTGAGGGGTGTTCTTTTGTACGCACAGCTACCCTGTGGCTAATAAAAGAATGTTAAGAACTAGTCGCATTGTCCTACGATATGTAAACTTAATCCTTCCCTTAGTATATCCTGTTATACGTACTATATCATACGTTTATTATATTTCAGAGCTTTGAGCCGATTTAAACTTGTAGGACAGTTATGAAAATATCCCGATTTATTACCGTAGATGGCAAGCCAGTGCAACAGCTGGTCACCTTCTGAATGTATTTGATTTATATTTCAAAAGTTTAGTTCAAATTCGCAAAGGTTTTACATTAGTTATCCTTTAATATTTCTTCTTTAAAAACATAGCAATTCAGTTTCATTAATTAAATCCGTTCCGTTCTATAATTAACTTACCTACCTCTTTTAAAAGTGGAGCAATTTGGCTTTTATCAGTTTTTCAATTTGTTCAGATCTCTAATTAACTTGCCGTGTGTAATAGTCATTTGGAGATTGCTTATTTTGCTCTTATTCGACGCGTATTCTTCATGGTGCACGAGCCATATCTACTAATATTCATTCACGATAAGGTGCGTAACAAAGATACCAAAGCCTTCATTATAATCCTAAGGTCGTACTCGTCATTGAATAAAATTCGGTACTTTGTTAGAATGTTAAAAATTATTTATTGAGTTTTCAAAATATTTCGTAGTTTTTAATTTTTCGTTAGATGTTTTTGTTAGATAATAATTAGTGCTTTCAAAAATTCTTTACTCAAGTAACGATCCAAAATAAGATCCGAAGAGTCACTTAGAAAGTAAACAATTTTTCTATTAAATATTATAGTAAAACCGTTAGAGAGAGAAATGTAATAAATATTTCCAAAATTTCATCATTCATCTCAAATACTTTTAAAGAAACTGTAAGTCTACTCAAAGATTAGTAAGATTTTAAAATTAAAACTAAAAGAATTTAATCTAGTTCTCTCATAAAGCCAATTCAACTACCCCGACTATATCAAACATCGTTCAAACTGCACCGAAGTTAAATTCACGGAGAAAGGCTAGAATTCATCTGGGTGGTTTCTGATATGATATTAAATATAGTAAGCTAATTGTAAGACTACGTTTCCACCAGACGCTGAACCTGAGATTTGAATAAGAATTAATCAATCATGTATTAAATTTGAGAACGGGTGATTAATTCTAGACTTAATCTTATTGAATTTATCATATGGTAAAAACTTAGAAAGCACGATTCAAAGGATCATTAACACTTATGCGAAAGTACAAAAGAATATGCAGGATGGTTTATTTTTCAATTTATCAATTCGTTTATTTTCATCATTTATCAGTTTATATAGTCTTTTAACAAAAGTCGCTTAAAGAAAGAATTACAATTAATCATCGAAAATTCAATCAAAGTATCGAAGAATATGAACCTGAGTAAGATATGGGTTACCTGATCCTAAGGGAGCTCTACACCGACTCCATCAATTAAAAGTCCTTCAAAACTGCTAGGGTTAGCGCATAGCCGCCTCTACAACCAGACAACCCATCCACCAGTATCTTACTCCAGTACACGATAGAACATCTGGTATACTTATGATATTACGCGCGGTAATTAGCCTAGTAAAGTATTGGCCGCGAGAACTAGAGAAGGCTGCACGAGGCCATTATGCATATTTGACTGCGATATTTCACTAATCCTCTTATGTGTGGGAAATGAGGTTTCACGCGTGGTTACTTAAATAAACAATAAATAAACACGCTATAAAGTAATAAGTAGAGTAACCGAATGAACGAAGAAAAATATGGCATATTTGTAGACATGCTCATGTGATTACTTTCGCACTGGTCTTCAAAGTTCGAAGCTCGACCGACTTCGAACATCCGTTCTAATATTTCTTGTAGTGACGTATATTCTATGTATAAGTGTGTAGCACAGAACGTGGATCAAGTGCATTGAGTGCTTATTTCAACAACTTTGTTAACAATGAGAGATGTGGTTTTTTTGAGAAGGAAAAAAAGTTTGCCTCCAGAGAGATTTGAACTCTCGACCCCTGGTTTACAAGACCAGTGCTCTAACCCCTGAGCTATGGAGACTTCGTGCCAGTATAGCTTTACAAGGTATAAATTATTTTCAACATAAAATGCTAATGCCTTCATTGATTTTTGGAGAAGTACTTATTTTCGACAATAGTAACCAATTCTGATTTAACTTATTACAATCGCGGAAAATTGAGTCGATGCTCGATTAAATTCGATTCTGTCTCCCCTTATACCAAGTATGCAATGACAAACCGAATAGTTATACATACCTATAGCGATTTCCTCCCCATATAGAATTGACGCCATTTTGACGATATTTGAAATTCTAATTTTCTTAATTGTTAATCTTATATACACGGCTGAGAGCTTCGCGCTACGTAAGAGTATTTGGCGCAAAACTCTACCGAGTTTCTTCATTCGTATTTTATTTCAAAAAATAATTGCTATCGGTACCTATTTGAACGTACGAAATAAAAAGGTGTAATCACTGCAGAATTGTATTGTTCTAAATTAGAAAAATTGAAAGGAGCAGTTGCATAGAAACGATCAGCTTTAGCGAGTTGAAAACGCGCGCGCGCGCGAACGGCCTTTTAGTACGATAATGTTCGACCTCATATTGCACAGAGTTCCTAGAAAAAGCTATTCCCATTCAAATGAGAAGTGCTCCAATATCCACCACGTTTCAATCTCTATAAAATTCGTTAGCGGGAAATATCGCCAATTTTTCAGCTCTTCTGAGAACGCGTGATTGACTGATTTTCATTAATATTAATCTAACTTTATATACCTATACAGGGTGTTACTTAATGATAGGCCGTAATTGCAAGGGCACATTACTGAATCAATTTCCAGTAGAAAAGTTCATATTAACATGTGTTCTAAAATGTCTGGTTTTCAAGATACAGGACGTCAAAGTTTAAAACAAAATCGGTTTTTTAATAATATCTCAGATCCTTGTGCCGATTTTGTTGACATTTGGCACTGTTGTTTATTGTAATAAGACGCTAAGTTAGCACTAACTAGAAGATAATTATGAGTTCCAGTGGCGTCCCAAGGGACAGTCTCACGAATAATATTGACCAAAAAAGTGTACATTTTAGGACACACGTTAATATGAACTTTTCTACTGGAAATTGATTCAGTAATGTACCCTTGCAATTACGGTCTATCATTAAGTAACACCCTGTATATATTTCAAGCTAACATTTTATTTTCTATGGAGAAGTCCACTCTGTAAATTGTACCGTTTCTAGCAGTATAATATAACGTGGACTTTTTTTACTGTTCAGAATGATAAAATTGATTATGCGAATTATTTTTAACGTTACCCTAAAGGTATAATTCCATGTGAATACTTTTTTCTATCCTGGTATCCTCGGACCACCTATTTCATTGCCGGGCAATTATAATGAATCAGATATCAACTTTCGTCTTTCGTCTGGCAGGGGCTTAAAATGTAATCCACCTTTCTGTTTACATTAATCTAATCACTGCGCAATATCTTACCTTACATCGCCCAAGATTTGAGGCATCGAGACATAATAATCAGTGGTAATTCTTTTTTTCGTATCTTCAGTATCTGCCGTCTGTATTCGAAAAACTTCCCCTTCAACGTAATTCTAAAGAAAAAAGTCGTAAAGAATCAAATGGGGTAAACAAAAGGACCAGACCTTCATTATTTCTCCTATTCATTATCCGTTATAAGTATTAATTATAGGTATAAGCTGGCCATTATTAAATTATAATAATGGATGGAGCAGTAATGTATACAATGCAATACGGATGTATGTTATACTTCTTCTAAGTTTCTTGTAGTATCAAGCGAGAAGTTTTGCCTTGGGATGTAATCTCTCCTATGTTGCGGTATGTAGATGGGAAATAATCATATTCAGAACACGTTCTACGTGTATACCCTCTAACCTGGTTGAACTCGATCGTTGTGCTTATATTACATCGAACCGCTGGGATGTAAACATATTTGAAAACCAAAAATAATTCTTTTTAATCGAAAGTATTAATATTGAGAAACTACCAAATTTGTTTATAATATTCTTATTAATTTACGATATTTCATAAATCCACTCGTAAAATGAGATCTTTTCGAATGTGCCTTGTTTATGCCAGAAAGTGAAGGAGAAGAAATGATAGAGGAGAAGGCATCGTAATATTTTTCCCCTTTCAATCTTTATTTCACGATTCAGTTGAATAATATATCTTACACATTGGAATATTTTTCTCTTTATTCTGTGGTAACTGCCATCCATGCCGAACCCTATTTCGGAAACCGTACTTTTACTTAAATTTACTATAAACCTTATCCATAATATTATCACAATATATGATACCTGCATTAAACTTATAAGTTTAAAACGATGTATGTAAAATGTATTCTGAAAATATGATCTTAAAAAGTAAATTTTTTAAAAAATCCAGTATAACCAGACATATGCAATAAGCACTACTGAAATGGAATGGTTCGAAAAACTGTATATTTGTCAGCCACGCAGATCCCCGCATAAATATTTGTATGAAGATTGAATAGACCTTTTTTATCAGCCCATTGGCGCGCTTCGTCGTTTTTAATTTTCTCATTTGGATTTTATGAATGAGAAAATCAACGCTAATTCAATAATATATAAATGATTTCAAAGAACTTTTCACGTGGCATTCACTCAATTCCAATATAGCCATATCATTTTTTAATTTTATTAACAAATTTAATTATATAATCTGACTGAAAAAGAACATTGCCATGTGAATATGTACTGTGGAACTAATGCCAGAATGATAAAATAGTATTTATAACTTAGGTTTATTGATTTCCATAAGAGTCTTCATTTTTTGAGTGAGCATAATGTTTCCTTCGATTTTTAGTTTCCCCTTCATGAATGCAACTTGCGGATTTAACTTACCTAGAGCCTGTATAAAAATATACGAATAAATGCGGACAAACATATATATACAAATAGCCCGTTAAAAGAATAAAATTCACATGTGTCATGTAGAGAATTTGTATGAGACTCTAAATGAGATGTGCGCTATTTTGAAATGAGATGTTATGTGGAAATCTATATGGAAATATTTACAATTTTTCTCAATGAACCAAAAGAAGCAACTGCTACTTACCATTTGCACCATATCCTTGTCATCTACGGTCAGCGTTGTATCAGGTTTTCCAGACTTCGGAACTCCCTTATATACTTCGGCCTTTTTCAAATCCAGAGCTGGAAAACACATTCAAAAATTAAAATTTAACAATGAAACCAAAAGAAACATTATATTAACTTGTTAGTTTAGACATCTAAATGATAATCTAGATTTCATTATTGCTACATTGATAAAAGATTTACAATCATTTTGTACATTTACAGTCAGATCCAAGGTCATGTTTCTAAAATAAGTTCTTTCACTAAACGTGGTAATCATTTATTTATAATTAATCAATCAATATCTTTCTCCCATGTTGATTCTTATATTAAGTAATAAGATTAATAAATTACTAACTCCATTGAGCTTTGACTTTTCCAGCAGTGGTAATATTGTACAGGAAAACTCCATTGACTTTTTTAGCTTCGGATGGATGGGATTTTACATAATCAACAATCTTTGCAAACACTGCATCACTTTCTAAGTTTTCCTTGGCAGAGCAAAAGTTAGGCTTTAATTTTGTTATCTCCACAGCTCGCAAGTCAACATAGGCACCTATAAAAATGCAGATATAATTAATTTTGTTAAAAATCTTATTTCTTCTCCTATTCAGTTACTCTTTCATTGATTTAACTAGATTGGTTGTAACACGAACTGACCTGTTATAACCGGATTATTATTTTCTACGACAATAGTTTGAAAATGAATCCTGTTTCCATCGCGCCACATATCTGTACGTAAAGTTTCTCCGGGATATACTGGCTTTGCAAATCTGGCCTGTAAAAATAGAAGTAAACTTTATACGTGGAAAATGTTTGAAACTAAATTTGAAACTACAGTAGAACTCCAATTATCCGAATCGCTGATTATCCGAATCGCTTTCAGAAAAAAAAATATAAGACGGAAAAATGCAAACAAAATAATGTACAGCACTTGTAAGTACGCTATATAACATGTAAAAGTGTTGCCTTTTCACATTTAATTAATTAAAAATGCATACAGTACCGAAAATAAGCTCTTTTTCTTTAAAATACATATATGTATGTACCCTTTTTTTGGGAAAAGTCCAATTATCCGAATTTTGTATTATCCCCAATTGATTCGGATAATTGGAGTTCTACTGTACATCTAAATAGACCCATTGTGTGTGTGTGTGTGTGTGCACTTTGAGTTTATAATTACATTCATAAAATAGATTTAACATATGGAATATTACTGTTTTAACTAAATCCTACCTTGATTGACTTGAATAAATCTGGATTTCCATTCGCATAGGTTCGAAGCACATGGCGAGCGGCAAATCCAAGAGAACATAAACCATGTAAAATTGGCTTTTTAAATCCACTTAATTCAGCTATACTAGCATCTATGTGAAGAGGATTGATATCTCCGCTCAACCTATATAAAGCTGCCTGAAAAAAAGCAGTAAAAAGAAGGGGCGTATTACAGAAGCTGGGTACCACAAATTATGATAATAACCTGATCGACATTAGTCCTTTGCGTGACGGATGCATCGGGCTTTCGATTTGGTGGATCAATAGTTGGTATAACATGGACAGAATTACGTGGTCCTTTAAAACCTCCAGCACCCATTGCAAAAGCAGATATTTGACCAATTGCAAGCTTTTCCTTGCTCATAGCGTCAAATGTCTCATCTAAGAATACAGTATTAACTAATTATGTTAACAATAATGAACAAGTCATGTTTATTCCATTTAAAAAAAATATAAGCTAATTAAATTTGTTTATTTGTGCTTATTGGATGATTATTATAAGCAGAGTATAGTATAATTTACTGTACATACAGTGTATCAAAATGACAGCTCCTGTTCTTTTATCAAGAACATCTTGTACTTTAAAATATGTCTCCACTGTGGCTTCTGTCGGAAGTGGTTTAAGGACTTCCAAATATTGCTCTCCATGTAACGTCTAAATTGATAAGCTACATTGTATAATTTGTTTTGTTATTCAAATTTTTATATAAATTGTATCTGCTAAACTATAACATACTTGAGCATGGTTTATTTGTTTTCCGGGAATAACATTTTCTAAAATCGAAGTTGACATACAACCCATTGGACCGTATAAGACATAGAAGATGGGCAAAATGGAAAACTGTTCATGATTCTCATATAAGTAGCGTAAGTCCAACGGTTCTTGTACAGTGGCCCCAACTAAAAAGCATATGACAAAAATTACTTTCTATTCCTTGGAGTAGTGCACTTCATAGTAGATGAATTAAATTGGATATTGGTAGCAGAAAAGTAAGCTACAAAACAATTTTTAGTTTCTTTCACTGAAGGCAAGTTAGGATTAGATAAGATATATACAAATAATAACATCGGAATCGAAAATATACTGTAATTACATATTACGTACTACATTATCATACCTCCAAGAGCATAAAGAATGGCATCTCGGTATGTATAATTGTGCTTCAAAACGAACTCCTAGCAGGACAAAAAATTCAATCAAAAATATGATAAATTAAATGAAAAATAATAAAATAATTCTCAACGTACTGGATTTGAAGTCGATTCTCCGAGCTTTAGTGTTTCTACCAAATTCATTAATTCGCCTGTGACTTCCTAATAAAAAAGATGCATGTTAATATTGACGCAATATCCAATAATAGGAACAAAATTAATTCATTATCTTCACCTGAATAGATTCGTAACGTTTAGCTGTTGTCATATTAGTAACTGCATCCCAATTATTTCTCACTGATTCTGGCGTTACTTTATCCGTTAGTCCCTTACGCAGAATACCGCCTGACGATCTAACTAGATGACCTTTGAGAACATGTCAAATTATAATTATTCCATATGTAGGTATAAACAATAACTCGTACGTAATTATATTCTTAATTTTCATTATTGCAGCTATAATAAACTTAAAATTTCCATTTTATCAATGAGGAACTATATCATGTCATAGTCATAACACATATTCGAAATATCAATATCAAATAACATCTCAAAATCAAAAAGTATCATCGATCTGAAAATATTCCAAGCTATAGATCAAATATGGAAATAGTTTGACAGATTCGTGTACACTACTCAACATTATTATCAAAATAACATCTTACATTTTCCAGCCCAACCAAGTGCAGATTCAATAATCACACCATTATCGGTGCATTCTTCATGACAAAGCCATAAAACGACGGGTGCAATCAGTTCTGGTTTCAATTGCATAAAAAAATCTAGAAATGAGGAATTCGAGAGATCTTTCAGAAACAGGTGTTAATATTTGTGTAAGATAGATACTTTAAAAGGGAAATACATATACGGCTTACGCGCGCGCGTATCTATAATATTAGTCATAAGAGTGCCGTAATTATAATATTAGTCATAAATACTGCATCTGAAGCACGTAGCGTGATTGATTGAAATGACCAATTAGACGTCGAATGTGCAAAGGTACAGAATTTGCTTAAAAAAATTCTGCACACAAGTTAGATTTTTGATTCTTTCCAAGGATGAAATACGTCCTTAAATACTATGATCTATTCATGTACATTAATAATAACTATAATACTAGAATTGCTTTTATAAAAGACTAACCAGAAGGTACAACATCTTCCGTAAGGCGGGAACCAGCTGTAGGCACGATCACATTAGTGTGAATATTATTTTTATCACCTTCTATTGCTAAAGTATTTGCAAGGCCAATTAGAGCCATTTTTGCGGCACTGTAGTTGGCTTGCCCAAAATTTCCGTATAAGCCGCTATTGCTCGAAGTCAATATTACACGGCCGTAACCCTGTTTTCGAAAATATGGCCATGCAGCTTGAGTAGTCTTAAAAGCCCCTTTAACGTGGACATCATGTATGGTGTCTGTAAATTCCAAAGGTGTACAAAATGAAATATGAGCTCTCTAGAAATTGAAGTTCTACCGCCATCAGATTTATTAAAGCTGTGTGATCTAAATGCGTCATTATAGATTGCTATGCCTATATCGAGTACTACACGGCAGGTCCTCGTAACTGACGAAAAGGAAATTTTACAGAAAAGACTAAAAACTATGACTGTAATTCTAAAAGTGATTTTAAAAATTTTTTCGGCGATAAAATAGCCCAAAGCAATTACGAGAGCTACTTTATCATTGTGTGTGTGAAAACATTTTTTAAATCACTTTTAGAATTACAATAAGCCATAGATTTTAGTGTCTCTCCTGTAAGATTTCCTTTTCGTCAGTTACGAGGTCCTGCCGTGTAGCACTCGATATGTGCTTCAATAACCCACTCTTAGAAATATTGAAGAGTATTAACGTGAAGGGAGATTAAATCCTTTTAAGTCTCGATTGTATACTGTTATTTCAATTATGTTTAGGGCTCTATATCTTATGTCGATCATAATGTAAAAGAATTCATGTAACGAGTATTTCGCAAAGCTCTTGACTCCAGCTATCAGAGTATTGAATAAAATATAAATGCGTTTCAATTTGAAAATTTTAAAGTAATTGTACAGGTGTATCACTTCAATATATTTACCATTATCACCGAAAATAAAATTTGCTAAAAAAATTCTTAGGCATAACTTTTAGAAAGCACAGTAAAATATCTTATTGGTTCAGAGACTTTGCGAGCTACTCTAGATTTAAACATTTTAAATTGTGGTGTTTTAAGATATAGATCTCCAATTTTGAAAAAAAATTCAATTTCCAACAATAGTGAATCGCGATTACTTACCCCAATCCGTGGTGGATATTTTGGCAAAAGATTTATCTCTTAAAATACCAGCATTATTAACAACAATATCTATACGTCCAAACGAGTCAATTGCAGTCTTTACTATGTTATTTCCATCCAAAACGGAATCGTAATTTGGTACAGCTTTACCACCTAAAAAATTAGATCATTCCTTAAACATATCTGATAATTTTACATCTCTGAAGGTCAGATATATAATGTAATAGTTAAAATTATATTCTTCAGCTCCATTTCTGATATTGAACTAAATCACAGCAAAATTTTGCAAAATTTAACTTAGTAAATGTCGACTACAATAGCAGGATTAATAGGGATGGGGATGGGCGTATAATTTTATGATAACACGAAATTATTTCCTTATCGATACTAATATTTATTGATAGACATGATGTGCAAATTGATATCTATAGATATACCAATGACATGACTTCATCCAATCTGCTTTGAAAATTAATTTAAACAGTTGCAAGACATATCATTCGAAAATTACATTTTGGCAGCGAAATGTAACAGAATGTCACCAATCGCTCCTGATATTCTACTGACATTTCATGCAAATTTTATAATTTTCTGTCAGAATATGTTGAGGAGAATCATTGTTCATGTGTATATCGCATAAATTCTCATAACAATTATGATAAAATGAGTTATTTTTCATGATGAAATAGTCATTTGCCATTACAATCTCCAAGATCATAACAAAAATAAAATACATAGAAATATGCTAAAGTATACTCTAGTATGTATGCTATTAGCATTACCCTAGTAACACTCTGTCAAAGAACTACTGCAAGACTTGTAGTACATTCTTTCAAAATACTTGCAGTAGAGATACTGATTTACTTTTGCATCTTGTGAAAATCTTTCAGAAGACTCTTAATACAGATTCTTGTCTGATCGTATTGATAGGTATTTTCAGCAGATTTAGAGAAAACTAGTATAATATTCTTATTGCACATACTTGCATGACTTTTGTAGTAAAGTTATGTGAGAAATTAGTAATAGAATTTATATTTGTAACTTTAATATCACATATACAATACTATAATAATCTCTGTATCATTCACATTGAATATAGCTTTTAATGAAGCTTCTAAATGTGTCTTTTCTGTTGTAAAAATCTTGCAGTAGGTACTCTGTTAAGAGATTATAGTCATGCTAAAAATCTTCATCAAGTGTTCTTTTTTTTGTTCCAGGAATCTGCCTACAGAATTTTCCCAGCAGAACATGTTGCTAAGGTAAGTCCATGCCAAGGACCCAGTGCAATTAGCATACAGTTTAATCTACCATAGCAAATACTTCGATGTACTCAATCCTAGTTATGATCTGGAATGTTCAATATATTATATATGTAATAAGAACAACGGTTAGTACAACAACAAACACAATGAATTGTAAATGTAATAATCTATTCTAACCGTGTTGTCGTATTTCATTGACAACAGCATCTGCAACTTTAGTGTTACTCCCAGCTCCATCTCGAGAGCCTCCTAAATCATTAACCACAATGCTAGCTCCTCTCGATGCAAATAGCAATGCGTAGGCTCGCCCCAAGCCTAAAAAATTATTTATCCAATGTAATTCACAAAGGTTTAAAATTTTTAGTGATTCTATAAAATTATATCGATATTACCTGCTCCTGCTCCAGTTACAATGGCAACACGACCGTCAAGGCGCAATTCTTCTGACATTTTTGATTGCCTGTTTTGCACGTACTGACGAATAAAGATATTTTGCTATTTAAATTGTTATACTCTAAATTATTCGTTGTAATCACACACTATGACGTTGCAAAAGAACTTGAAGAAAGTGTTCCAACTCCACAAGTCGGAGTTGAACTCTGATACTCCACCTGATAGCCAATCTACAAAAAATAAAAGACCTGTAGAAAGTACTTTTTAGTGCTTTGTGACGTGTCATCGCACTAATTCGTGTATTTCATATGTTCTCTCAAGAGAGGGCAGCTCGAGCTTAGCAGCTACTAGTCCTCATACTTTCCAGTCTATCGTACCCTCTACTATTTTAGCAAGTTATTGTTCTAAAATGTTCTGAAATAATAACATACTGGAGCACCGTGTTACGTTTAAATCCATTAGTAGAATCTTTGTAATATCCTTTTAGTTTGGGCTTCTGTGTTTATTATTTTAATACTATCACAAAAACGTATAGTAAAAGTGTGGTTAGTCAGAGATGTGTCTGTATACGCGAAGTATCAAGTGCCGATAAAATACTACAGCCATAAGTGATTCGCGTGAAATACAGTGTAAATTATTGCCATATGATATGACGACAAGTAGATTCAACACTAACAGGGAACATTTCTTTTTATTGAAATTATTATAATGGGATCAAGATTAAGGTAAGTTTTTCTTATTTTTACAATAAAGCTTATTTTTTGTTTTATATTCTCGAAAGCCCCTTAATATTTTCCTTGATAAATAAACGCCGTGCTGACAGCACTACTTTATTTGTTAAGTTCGTCAAACGCTTCTTGATTAGGTCAAAATATACTTGGTAGATCCTGAATTTTTAATTGCAGAAATCTGACTCCAACATTCATTGTTTTTGTTCAACTTTCACATTTATATGGTATTACCTAATATTTGCTGACAATGTCAAAATGTATTTTTTACAGTTGTTCAAATATTACATTGTATTTTCAGGAGTCTGCTTACAGTCTTCACTGAACTGCGATGATAACTGTTGCAGATTAATGTATGATCTTTTTTTAATTACTCCTATAGGAAATGACAAATTTAATGTGATGTGTCTATTTCTATATACATATATTATGCTCAAAGGAATTTTCAGGATCTTACCAAAATTGATGATAGAGAATATATACTGAACACATAATTTATTTCCTTACTTTATATTTTATCAAAATATCGTTATATAACTTTAAAAATACATCTAGTATGTCTATCATCAAGGTCAGTAGATTTGCTCCAATAAGTGAGTATTAACAAAGTACAAGTTCACCATAGACAGAAATTCATTTTCAGTGTTTGGAGTACAATATTTGACTATAGTCTGTTACTTCTTGTTAGAGGCAGTTTATACAGAATGGAAATAAACTTGCATGACTTGATGAATGAATGTGAATGAACTCCATTGCAATACTAGTGGACACTATAATACCCCTATGACACACTCTAAGTCAAGAAAGGGCTGTCTCAGAATAAAGATCCTATGATAGGGACAATTGTATATTTAGTGATATTGTAATTGTGAATTCTCATATATTTCCCATATGTTGTTTCTACTTTATATACCAAGTCATTAGCCTGACAGTACTGTTAAAATTGTTCTTGTACCTATTCAAGAAATAAATCTGTTATACTTTTATACTGGAACTATTCCTATTTTATATATACCAATAATTTCTGTACAGGCTCTGAGAATGGAAGTTTTCTATCTCACCTACTTTTACCTAGATAGTCAATGACAGGAGTAGTCAATAGTATAAGTCAATAATAGCAATAGACTGAGCAAGAATTATTGAAATTGAGCCATTTTCATTCTCCATGCCAATTCTGAAACACTCAGCAGATATATGTATATCATTTTTAAAGAGTGCCGATAAGTAAATTTCTCTAGAATATCTTATTTTTAGGGAGAATGTAAAGCACCTATTCGAGTGTTTTTGCGAAATTGCAGCACCGGTTGGAGAGAAGGAGGCTTGGGTACTTCAGAGATTTCCTGAATCCTTTTCTGATCAGGAAATATTGAAGTTTGTACCCAAATTTGCCTATCCATGCGAATTTGAGAAGTTAGTAGAGAAATGAAAAGTATAATCCTTTCCTTCTGAAGTTAAAGCCAAGTAAAATGGAAAATAATAAAATTTGACATTGTTATTTCAGTTCAGTGGTGCAACATTTCTCTTTTGTGCTCACGAGTATAGACTCAAAATGGACTTTTGGATTCTGTCGTCATGACCCCAAAACTGAAACAGCTTTAGTCATTTTAAGCGCTCTACCATGGCACGAAATATTCTACAAGTCAGTATTAAAAAGAAAATGATTATATCGAATGTCTTATGCTAAATTGAATGAAGGATTTGACTATAATGGTGTTCGAATTTTTCTAAAATACTGATAATAATATCTACACTAATAATTACAATGGTCGCGGAAGCCTCTAATTTTTGGTGTTGATAACTTCAATAATAGATTATTAAACCATATCGCCACTTTGACAATAAGAGGCGGATGTGGAGATCTTTGGAAATTTCTTGGAGATGTATATAAAAGTGGTGTCCCATCATCCGGAAGTTCTATTGCCATTCCTCTGCCAGATCCCCACATTGTAAGTAATTGAAAATGAACTTATACCTCTGTTCATAACATAGGTTTCAACTATGGGAAATCCTCACACCATATTTTTCTGTTACTTTCAATCTTTACTACTGAAAGGAATAATATCGTATATAATGATTTTTATACTTAAACTCCCTTAAAGCCCTCAAAAATCCTAGTTAGGTATTAAGAAATTATACCAATCACTTTGGGGCTCAAAATAGATAAGATATTTTGTATTCAATTTTCAGATTTTTGTTTGTCAAAGTCCGAAGCAATTTCAGCTACCCAGCATACCAGATAATGTAAGTAGTACTTTGTGAAAATTATAATAAAATATCCGATAGACGGTGAGCAGTGAGGATCAGATTGTCCTTGTTTCAATGAATCGTAGAGTGAGTGAGCGAGTGTATGAGTATATGAACAAATACTATACTGAGAGAATGAAGATACTACTGGAAACTATTGGATTGTAATAGTTATAACTATTGGATTTCAGTAGTTCTCAGTAGTTTTTTCGTTCTCTCTGTGGTATTTTTTCATAAGGGGTTACGATCTCTAAAATAAAGAGTTTTGCCTCAGAGCTATACTAGAAATTTGAGTACTTTTTTCTTGCCGCCTTGGACGTTATTCGGTAGTCCAGTGTCACTGTCTTTTGTTTTCACCCCCTTAGCTGAAGTAAAGCCATTGACTACGACGAAATTTAAGTAACTTACTTTTTAATAGTATAGCAAACACAACTAATAACAATTATTAAAAAGAAGAGGCATTCCTTAAAGTCTGCTCCTTGCTCTCGTAAAAGTTACTAATTCATTAATCGTCTCTATAATTCATAAAAATTTCAAAATTTATTTTGATATATTTCAATATGATAACTACAAATCAATATGATTTTCCATTACAGAAAAACCTAACAGAATATTACAGCGCTGTTGATTATCACAATATGATGACGATATTCGCCTCAATGTTATATGAACGACGCATTATATTTACTTCGAAAAAACTATCAAGATTAAGTGCATGTGTACAAGCCTGTAACGCTTTAATTTATCCAATGATTTGGCAGCATATTTATATACCAGTTTTACCATTGTCTCTTATGGATTACTTATCAGCACCAATGCCATTCCTTATTGGAGTACCAGCACCTATACTTCAGGTAATAAAGTAGATTTGTTACTTCTCTGAAGTCTTCTAAGAAATACGTACTTCCAAAATGACGTAAAAAAGTCTTACATTTGGCGTCCACACACACACACACACAAAAACTGTATACATTAAATTTATATTCAATGTATATTTTTCATAAGTATTCCATTATCATCTGTCGATCCCACTTTTAAAGAATATGTTCATTTACATAATATGGCATTTTTTCTAGCGAATGCGTAAAAGTGATTTAGGAGAAGTGGTGATACTTGATGCTGATAATAGCACAATCGAAACTCCGTTCCAAGACTTAGAATCTTTACCTCAAGATGTGGTCTGTACCTAATTACCATAGTATTAACTCGCGAAAATAATATTTATACAGTTACTGGAAGATCTTATTTCATAGAAATTACTGAGAAAAAACCAAAGGAGTACGATTTACTTATAGGTCTCTAATTTACGAAGAGCATTACGAAACAGAGCTGCTCTTCTTGGAGATGGAGTATCTCGAGCTTTTCTTCGCGCGTTAGTACAATTAACAGCAGGTTATAGAGAAGCGTTAACATTACAGCAGGGAGAGCGTATTACGTTCAACCAAGATGCCTTTGTTGAAAGCAGACCTGCTTCTATGCAGCCATTTTTACGAAAAATGTTGGAATTACAAATTTTCCAACAAGTAAGTGTTTAAGTTGATACATACATACATACATACATATACATCGTATGTATATGCGATACCCAAATTAACAAATAATAGCTCTCTTTTTAAATACGTTCGCTTTATTTATGTCCTGATTCATTCAAATTACTAAATATTTAGACGATTTTTTAAAAATTAAAAAAAACGTTTCTTTTAAATATTCATTAAAAATAGTGTACAATTTTTATATTATACATCTCCTAATGAAGCTTATAAATTTCCTCAAATTATTTATCTTATCATTTGTATTCACATCATATGTACATATTTCAGTTTATAGAGGAGAGATTACATATGCTCAATTCTGGACTTGGCTTCTCAGATGAATTCGAGATGGAAGCTTGTAATTATGCCGATAAAACGAGTAGTAAATTTAAACAACAATATCGAGAGTGGACAAACACCATGCGCAAAGAAGGATCTGCATTTTTTCGAAGTGTTAAAGACAAGGTAGGCATAAACAAAAAATATTGTTAAAAAATATATAAAGAATATTACTTATTCATTTAAATGCACTGTACTATAAAAGGTAGTTGTTCTTTTATGAGCTTATTTCTGAAGCTCAGTTTGTATGTTTTTGTCTACTTATCATAGGTAAAAGACAAAGGAAAGGATGTAAGAACGGCTTATAAAGGATTAAAATGGAAAGGTAATTCACTCTTTCTAAAATTTATTTATATCCAATTTTTCCGATTTTTATATAAATTTCGATATTTGTACAAGTAATAATATAAGCATTTTTTGTATTTGTTCACATTAACTGGAAATAAAATGAGATTAGATATAAATCTAATGGAGTCTAATTGACAAGAAATGTTATGTTTTCTTTTGCATTTAAGGCCGCTCAAATCGAGATGAGAATAGAATGCGATATCAACAACCTAGGTCCGCTCCAAGCTCACCCACGTTAGACAGGAGACCAACTACATTTACTTCTCCATCAAAACCTCCAAGTGGTTTTACAGCTACAACTAGTTATCGTAAAGAACTTCATCTTCGCAATAGTGCTATTCCTGATACAAGGTATCATTTCTATTATCGTAATTAAACATATTTTCAAATAGGATTTCCGTATTAAAGAATTAAATTAAACTGAAGAAATATATTTATACGTATTATATATATATATATATATACTATTTGAGAACTTATATCAAAGGTGCAGTCTTTCAGAGATTGTTTAATTTATGTGCTGTAAAAGAGTACATCAATGTACTTCGAGTACGTCCATATTACGTAGTCATTCTTTAAGCACTTTTTAATCTCCTTGTATTGATAAACAATTACTGTAAGTCGTCGTACTGTGGTTTTTATTAAGAACGTACTATTTTTATTTGTGTTTCATAGTAGGAAACAGTATTCACCTTTAAATCCAAGTTCTTCAGAGGAACCAGAATCTCCACCTGAACGATTAGACATTGATTTAATGCAGGAACTACGCGATGTGATATATCCGGATACTCCACCTGTAGATAGAACAGTGAGTACATCGAACCTTATCTGACATTTATCCGTTAAAATAAATACGAAGTTATTATATTTTTTTCGAATATTTTTATATAGGTATCTTGAAATGGGAAATGATACATTATATTTACGTTTGAATCAACATGTTAGGTATCCATATTTTATCAACTATATTAAAGTATTATCTTCAAAAAATGAATTAGGCCAGGCGAACGTTGAGACGCAGTCCAGTGAGGTCGCCCTGCGTCACCTCACTGAACTGCGTCTCAACGTTCGCCCGGCCTTAGGTGGATGGGTGGGATAATATGTCTGATGATTACTATGATTATATATATATATACCCGCAGTAGCAGCCGCTGCTCTTTAGATTTAAATGACCCAATTTAAAAAAATATTAATTAGATAATCTAAAAATATCATTACAAGCGACACAGATACTTTACCATTTTATCAGACTTTTTTAACTTCACTTTTTGAGTAATATTATCACCAAGTTTTCGAAATTAGTTCCCATTGGTTTAAAATCAAGAGTTTAGTACAGCATTTCGTCCTGTGCGCCCTACCCCACTCTACCATCCTTTATGTTTTCCAATACTACAAAATAAATACACCAGTCAGTTTAATTTATAATCAAATTATTGCCTTTACGTGTGCGCTTTTCTGTTTTTGCGAATGCACTATCATCTTATAAGTATCGTTCGCTATATGAGTTTGTCTGCATGTTTGTCCACGGGATGTTTTTTCAAATGGTTTGAATATAATTATTTCTTATTACTATTTTTAAAAATCAAAATGTCAAGCATGTAAATTAAAATATGAACATTTATTTATATGCACAAAGATAGCACTGAGCATGCCAGCTCGATCAATTTGTGAATGAATTTATATTTTTAATTTTATTTTATATTTCGTTCGACAGATCTCAAGTTAACGTGCATAATTAAAAAAGAAAATCATTTGAACAAAGATCCAATAGTTGACTTTAATTATATCATGAATATCTACATCAAACATTGCATATTAGAACAAATGAGAACGTGATATACGTAACCTTTCAGTTCAAACCAGTGCGCAGTTTAGACAGCTTGAGATCTGCATGGAGTGGGCGCTTGCGGCACGGTCCTCCACCTCGTACCGCTACCTCAGATTCATGTAAAAATTCCCAAACGCCAAATTCCAACTCCTCTACCTTAGATAGTTCTTCCAGCAGTTTAGAGCTTCAAGCAACTCATTGCACATTTAACGTAAATAATACAATTACAATTTCTGATACTTTATTAAATGTCTCTGATACATCGAGCTCTAACGGCAATAGTTCTTTCAATATAAATGGTTCTTGTACGTTAGCAACTTCATTATCGGAACCTTTAATAAATATAAAAGTACCAAACGAAGCCCCGTGTACTTATTTAGATTCATCGTCTGAAAGTACACATTTCGTTTCGATAAATGGTGCTTCTCCCGAGCAACAACGTGCTGGTACCACTCATAAATTTATCAACCCAACTAATCCGTTTATTGGTTCGGAAGTTCATCAGCCTGAGCCGGTACAACTAAAATTGGATAAGCATAATGATGCTTCGGTTACATTAAACACAAATTGCACAAGCAAATCGAATCATCCACATAGTTTCAAAACCCTCGATCAATCGTCAACAACTTGTAATAGCAGTTTGCTGGATGGAAATCTTAATATTACGTATCCGAATTTACAAATGAATGCGGTCGATCCATTTGACACTAGTCAAGTATTGAGTCTTTTCCATTCACAGAACTCCATTTTATCCTCCGTAAGTCCAAAAGTGCCTATCAGTACTCAACCGCTCCTTCCATTAAATACTCAGCACCATCCTGCACATACTAAGGTAAACATTCATTCATTTCATTCATTCATGATCTATTTATAAATGTATCTGAATATCCATTTTGTGTTGCGCTATCATTTCTTTGCAGAACGCATAATCACATTTTGTATTAGTTTCCTAAAAAGTATTTGTTATATCAATATAATGCAATTTTTAGTGCACTTGGCGCGCGAGAAACACTTTCTGCGGAAACAATATTTCCGACGAGCTTTCTCGTAGAGTAAGAAATATGTTATAAGTAATTGTGTATAAATATTCTGTGAATTTTTTAATTTTTCATTACTATCAAGAATATTCTATGAATGTTCTTTAGTATCAAGATGAGATACATATAATGATATACCTATTGTATAAATATTCGATGAAATATCAAGTATTGAAAATATTTTGTGAATGCCCCTTCAATTTTTTATATAATATTCATGAAGGCTTCAACACTTTCTATGAATATTTTAATCGAGTTTAAATATTTATAGAGGAGTATTCATTAAATGCTTTATAAATAAATGTTAGAATTCACTACAAGATTAAGATGGAATATATGGAATTTTCATTAAACATGATTTTATACGCTTTTGGGGTTGCTAAGTCTGAGTCTGAAGTAAATATTTCGAAACGTGAACTGGTGAATATATTAAATATTATGGACTAATATTTAAAAGCGCTTCCTAATAACCGTAAAAATTAGTTCTAAATGTTACTCAAGGTATATGTACCCTTAAATGATACAATATTTAGTACGTTTTCTAAAGCATTACATTTTGCTGCTTTTTTATTATTTCAGATTCCCAATCCCATAATTTTTTAAACTGTTCTTAATATAATTTCATAAATGTAACTCCTCTTCTATATTGTAGAAATTCGTTAAATTAACATGAAAAGACAATTGAAATGGTAAAAGAATTGTGATGTAACAACTATTATGTAATACCTAGATTGATTTTTAATGCGACGTTCGCGTTACAATAGGTGATGTGACCTACATTCCATCGAATGAGGTACATATATGTATTAATATTTGATTTTATATTGTGAAGATAGCACATACAAGCCATTTAAATTATGAATACAATTGCAATTCGTTGAATCAATTATTCCATGTACTCTTTCAGGAATCTCCTGATTTAATCAGATTAGATTCTACAAACAGCGACGAAGACTTCGACCCTCTATTGTCAAGGTCATCAAAATTCAACAGCTCAAAACAAATGACTCAGTCATTGCATCTTCCTCAGATGGGTGAGGGTCTCAGCAACCCATTATATCCATACTTTCTTCCCCAATGTAAAAACCCCGATGGTCAACTTGGACAGAACATGCACGATAAAGTTAGAGACTTCGACTTATTAAGAGAATATGGACTAGATTTTAATAAGTTCAGTCTAACTAATGGTGCTTCGTCGTCGAGAAAGGATACGACAAGTAATTTAAATTCATCAGGAACGAATAACAGCGTTGAAAATGTATTTGGTCCAACACTTGATGCACCTTCCGCAAAATTTAAAAGAAATTGGACCAAATTCGAATGAATATGTTACCTGATATTGTTTGCATATCAGGCTATTAATTGTAAATACGAAAGATATATTTGTTATTATTTATATAAACCCAAAAATACATAAAATGTATGGAAAAAAAAACAATCGCTAAAGTAAGCCGGCGCGCGAAGAATTATACACGCCCTTTTGTACATGAAGCATTCCATTCATTCACGTGCAAAATAAAATTAATCGAAACAGTGTAATAAATTATAATATTGTTATAAAACTAAGTAACAAAAACTGTGATTTTTTAAAGGTTATTATTGGTTTTAGCGTAATCATACCGGATTCAGGTAATCATAATATTTGCACAATCATCAGTAATCCATTTTTGCGGTGTATTTTGTATTACCCCTGACAACACACATATTAGTAGTCTCACAAAATCTTTGTTCCATTTTTCTCTAATAAATGTTATAATCGAAATGTTTATGTTGATAGAGAGAGAGAGAGTGCACTGATTTATAGCTTTTACAACATCCTGAGCATTCATTATCACATGTAATATTTGCTCGAGTTTTATATAACTGTTATTAATGAATTTATGTTTAAATCAAGTAATAGCTGAGCATCATTATATATTTAATATATCATTAATAGCAAAAATACTCAATTCCATTGAAAATACTGGATTATACTTCCTAAAAATCTAGATAATAAATTTGTAAAAACTGATCATTATATAATGTATAACGCATTTCTAAATATATGATATCTTTTTATAGTAACAACTCAAATAACACAAAATAAATTATTACGAAATAAAGTTATCTATTCTCTTTAGCACCTTCTTAATAGTTTTTGTCCAGATTTTCATTCTACACATCCTCTTACATCATCTACATTTATACTTACCACACCATGGGTAAAAGTTCTTTTTTCCTTCAAACATAATACAATATATTACTCACCCCTTCAACTAAGAATAAGCATTGATGTTGTCTGACATCTGACACAGCTGGCAGGAATCAATCATTCTTTTAGACAATTATTATACTTCCACACCCTGTATATGAGAAACTACTAAAGTTGACTACTACAAGATTGACCTGAGCGTTCAGGATGTTCGAAGAAAATTATCAAAACAAAATGAATAGTTTTTATTACAATGAATATCCGTACATCATAGTTTCTACCTAGAATTACATTATTCTAACATGCTATATAGGACTCTCGACGTCAAATTAAGTTGAATATACAAAATGTAGTCAATATTTGCACCGAAAATGGGAGGAGTCCTAGCCGAACGGATTGACAACCGAGGTGACAGCCCGAACTTGAAAAATTGTCCTCTTTATTTTATATCATTGAATTATTATCGAGGGCATGTGGGGACTGGGGTTGTCACTATGCCAGAATAACGTTCCTTCAAGCGATTCGTTAAACCGCATTCCTCCTATTTTCGCCGAGTGAACACTGGTGCACTATGTATACATATTTCGGTATAGACACTTCTACAATAATTTTCAGTAAAAGATTGAACACGGTGTCTAGCGATCAGAAAATTGCAGAAAACTTACAATTAGGTAATTTTATGCGTCATGGAAAAATCAGGAAAAATTAGAGAGCTCTTGAAAAGTTGTCTGAAAATATTTTGTTGCTTGAATCTTTTATTTGATTGCAATATGGACATTTGTAAGTATTAGGAAAACTTTGTTATTTCAAACTGGAAATTTCGATTCTTTCGCGAAATAGAAGATATCTCTGGTGAGCGGGCAAACGAGTATAAGTCAATTTTTGGTAAAAATAGAATCGAATGGTACTAACTGTACAAGTACTAACTGTATGTTTCGAATTGAAGGGCTTCTTTCAAAAACAGCACTTGCCAAAAATGTCAATCCTTGTAGTATTGGTAGTAATGCCCACTCCACCACTACATCCAACCGTGTAACAATGCCTACTCTTTCATTATTATATAATGAAAGAGTAGGCACCACTACACGGCTAGATACAACGACAGAGCAGGCATTACTACCAATACTACAAGGATTGACGTTTTTGATAAGTGCTGTTTTTGAAAGAAACCCTTCAATTGTATGGTACTAACTGAATAAATTGCCTACGACTTCTGTGAACGCTATCATTATGTTCGTAACAGTTTAAGTCAGAAATGCCTGGCCTCCATCCAATCAATGTCACCCCCTGAAAAATCAATAATTCTGACTTGTACTCTTTTGCCCGCCCACCAGAGATATATTAAGGAATACCTTTAGGTTTTGCCAGAAATCGAAATCTTTATGCCCTATCTAATGCATGTTTTCATTCTAATTTCGAAAATTACATCATTAGACCAATAATTAAAAGGGAGTATAAAGTATCAATCATTTAACATGTATTACACAATTCCTCCTCCCATAAGATCATCCGAAAGTATAACTGTTGCGTCCATGCTGTATTGGATCTACATATGTATGTATAAGGTCCAGAAAAAAACAAGTTATTTCAGATTGGAAAACCTGGGAAAATCAAGGAATATTACTTTCAGATTTCGCTAGACATTGCGTTGAATATTGTTCAGAAGCACAATTATACAAAACGATTTCCGCTATCAAAAAGATTAATATAATTCGGAGGTTTTTAATGTCATCGATTGGATTAACCTTATATATACAGTTGAGCTCTGTGAAAGTTCGAACGATTTAGAGAAAATTTGGATAGTATGGTGGGGTCTCGAACTTTTAAAAGGCCGTCATTTCCACGTACCGAACTTTTGTAAAACTCAACCATATTCGTAAATGTAATTTCCCTGATCCATACCAATTCATCATAGAATGGTTTAATGTACAAATTAAATGTTACAAACTTATTATCTATATACAATATTTTCAAGTTTTTTCAACGTTGCCTATTCTGTAAAGAATTACATATTTGCAAATCGTATTTCTCTTATATTCGGACTGTTAAACCTCTCTTTCATACAACACGCGATATTCAATTCAAACATGTTCACAATTTTACAATATTTTAGATATCTTCATACTATACATGATTTTAATAGCGTGTATATGATCGATAAAAATACTACCCCGATAACGGGAAAGAATAATCATATAGTTGCACACATTACTTCAAGGATATTAAAATACAGTCGATCTCGATTACGCAGAACTTAAAACAAAATCAATGTAGCAATTTATTAGGAAGAAGGAGAACATGCGTTATGGATATATCAGTTTAAATAGTAATCAAAAATTGACTCTTATCAGTTAAGATTATGTAGAATTCTTGACTAATGGAAGTGAAAATTTCACAGTGAAGGACATGTATGATGGCTGATTTATAACGATACCTAGGACACTTATGCTTCTGTTATGTACGGATATTATTTAAAAAAAAAGAAACTATTTGGTGTGTCAATTGCACGCAACGTCTCGACTGTCTAATATAATTCGGGATTATACATATACGAACGTGTTCACGATTAAATAAAGGTGCTTACAAAATGTCTCTATACACTAGGAAGCTATCGTAGCTGTTATGATAATGGAGATTATATAAATACGTTTGCATTCATTATCTGGGGTTCTAAAGCAATTATAATTGATAATAATCATTCCATAAATAGTTATACATTAATACGCGTATTTAAATCAATTTCAATCGATTATGCATGACCATCTATATAACAATATGCAGGAATATTTGAACAGCATAGTCATTGTTTAGTTTTACACAAAGAATCGCATTGCGTATCCCACGTCTGATTTAAAGGTAACATACCGTAGATAGAAATAGGTATATATATAGATATTGAAATTTACGAAAAAAATATTAATTCTCAATATTACAGCAATTATTATAGAGTCCTCGTAAGGACCATTTAAGTATTACGAAAGCATTTTCTAGAAAAAATATCCACTTGGACCGGCCCCGAGTTTATACGTATTGACTACTAACCGTAAACGGCCGTAACCCAGATAGAAAAGTTCCTCCAGAATTGCAGTACAATGCCACGGTAGGAATATCAGGTTCTACCGACACGACGTGCTTCGACAAGGTCTGCATCAACTTTAGCGGTATATTGGCGGCACTGCACTAATTCTGTGGCAGACTTTTCCATCTGGGAAGTTGTCAATCAGTTGTCTTCCGGAACAGTGCTTATGTAATATTTGCATAGTCCTCCAAAGTGGCTCAAGCTCTGATTCTTTTTCTCGAGAACAACCAAATCTTGTGCCTCATGAATGAGAAAATAAAACCGCTCAAGATGTTGATAAGCTTATAAGGAGGAAATGTCATTGCAAAACATAAATACGCATAAGATAGAGAGGTGGGAAGGAGGGAGAGAAAGAAAGAGAGAGGAGGGAAGGAGAGAAAAGAGGGAGAGGAATTCCCTTGTTCGCATTTCCTATACTAAACTGTTAATTACACTGTGTCGTATGTACCACTTCTACTGCAGTTTTCTTCAATACATAATTCATTTTCTCTGAGCGCATCATTGATATCACATTAATAAAATAAATAAATTAGTAGTTACTAGTTTCATAGAATTAGTATTTAGTAACTGTGAACATAAGTTACAAAATGTCTAACAATAAATATGTGATGAGTTCACTTCATTAGGTGAACCGAATAATAAGCAGCTCGTATGAGAGATCCAAAAGATCATTTATATTATACAAGTCAAATAGTATACATGTCTTCTCTCTATCATTAATTTTTCATTGAATCAATGTAGATGTATACTTTCATCAAATGTGAATAAATGCATGGACCATGAATTATTGCAGCTCCCCAAAAGAAATTCACAAGTTACACAAATATATACTTAACAATAATATGGTAAATTAGGGCGCATAAAATATATCATTGCTATCGTCAAGAATAGAAATCATGAGAAATTATGTAGAGAGCTAGTTTTCCTTGTTAAATACACCAATATGATAAAATGATTGACTTTCCTGTACATACATGTATACATATGTATGTCTAAAATTCATTATGTATTGTTTGAAGAAGCTCGATCGATATTTGATAAATATAGAAAAAAAACGTTCTTTAGACGTTATTGAAATAATTGAACAGGTTGGGATAAGAAACTAGAAAAACTCTTGAGGCAAGAAAACGATAGCAAAGACTCATCGATACACTAATTCATCAGCTGATATAACATTCCTTTGTGCTCTGTTGACACATTCAAATGTAACTTGGATAGTCTTTCCGAGAGTCACAGACCACCGCATGAAGACAAAAATTTTCAAAACCGGGAGAGAAAAATAATTGCTATGTGTGTGTGTGTGTGTGTGTGTATATATATATATATATATAATCTATACGAGGTGTATGTAGTACGTTATAGAAGTGGTAATGCATTAGAGTACAGATGACGGTCACGATACGGAGAATAGCCGTTGCAATCGTTGCACCGTTCGGCGATCCAGAGCGCACAAGTCAAAATCAAAAGTCCTATTAGTAATTTCATACTGACCAGTCTCTGCTATCACTTGCACGACACGCTGTAACTCCTGATTATCTTGTAGCGTCATAATTTTGTGCTGCAAGTCCTTCAGTTGCGATACGTAGTCGTCTGAAAATACCGGAGGTTCTCCGATCTCGGGTTCCGTAAGGGTATTGTTCGTAGAATCAGGTGCCACTTGTTCTCCCTCACCTTCACTTCCCTTCACCACGATCGTGGCGGTCTGCCCCCCTTGCAGGGCTCTTTCTTCCTTCACTTTCGATATTGGTAGCGGTTCAGTATCAACAGCAACTGGCGATTGACTGGACGAAACTGGTTCCAATGGAGGAGAAGAAGAAGGACCTCTTTCTTTCTCCCTTTTTAATACAGGTTCCTCATCAGCTTTACTCTCGCTCCTTCTCTTCCGTTTTTTATTCTCCCTCTCTTCGGCCTTACTACCTTTAGACTTTTCTCTCTTACTGCGTTCGTTTCGCTCCTTCTTTATTTCCGGAGGTGGTGACAAAGGTTGTCCTACTTCAACGGGTGGGGCCAATAACGATTCAGTTTCTTTCTTGATAGTAGGCACAGGCTTTACCTCGGAGAGTGAATCGTCATCTGGCGACGGTGCGGAATCGCTACTATCCCTATCGGCCATTTCCGCTACGAGGGTTTCTAACGGAGTTGCTGATTGCTGAGTAGGCAAATTGTTTTCGTTTTCGTTTGCCACCTTCGATTTATCTCGTTTCTCCTTCTTTTCCCTCTCTCTACTCCCATCTCTTCTATCCTTTTTATCCCTCTTCTTGTGTTTGTGCTTCTGCCGTTCTTTGTCTCCCTTTCCGTCCTTCGTTTTTCCTGGCTTTTCCAATCTCTCCAACTTACTCAATTTATCGTCCTTTGGTTTGTCACTTTCCTTCGGTAGCTTCGGCGATTTTCGTTCCTCCTTCACTGGTTTAGAATCCTGACTCTTGTCTTTCTCCGTCTTATCTGGTCTTTCAGTCTTATCTGCCTTTTCCATTCTTTCCAACTTATTTACTTCTACTCTATCATTCACTTTCTCTACACTCCTCGAGGTCTCCCTAACCTTGTCCTTTTCCCTTTCCTTGTGCTTCTCTTTTCTTTCTTTATCTTTGTCCTCTTTGTGCTTCTTCTTTTCTTTTTTTCTTTCGCCTTTAGATTCATCCGAGAAAGTCTTTGATTTATCCTTTTCCTTGTCCTTATCTTTCTCATGCAAGGGCTTCTTGATCTCTTTCTCCTTAGCTTTTGGAGAGGGATGTCTTTTGGGAACTGGTGGAGGAGGGGGACTGGATGACTTTTTCGGTGGAAGTGGGGAGGATACCCTTTTAGTTCCAGGACTCAAATGACTATTTTTGCACCCGGGACTTTGAGGTTTTTTAGACTTTTCCCTGACTTTGTCTTTCTCTTTTGCATACTCTTTATCTTTCCTTTCCTTCTTTTCATCACCTCCTTTCTCTTTCTTCCCCTCCTTGTGAGGACTGTACTTAATTTTCAAAGTCTTTTCTGTTTTCTCAGACTTCTCCACCGGCAGTAAAGGCTTAGGGTTTGCCGGCTTCTCAGGTGGCACGACCTTCTTATTATCAGGGGAAGCTTTTGATGCCTTTATGGGAGTTCCAAACAATTTTGTAAACGTACTTTCTTCCGCAGGACGATGTTTCTTTCCCTCGGATCCACTTAATTTTGGTTTCCCAACCATCTGAGGTGGAATTCTTAATTCACCCTTTTCTGGAGCTCCTTCAGAACTAGATACAATCACCTGAATCATAATAATTATGTTTATCCTTTCCAGACTCATACTAACTGATTCTTACATTAATACTTACAGCTCCACCTTTTAGCAATTTCCTTTTAAAATCATCCGAAGGATTGGGAAAGACTTGACTGTGCCTCGTGACATTATTAATAGCTGGGCCACTTTGTTGCAGTTGAAGATCGTAAAGTATCTCCAATTTTTTCAATTCATCCTTATTCTTAAAATAGATATGGATTGGGATGATAAAGCCTGCATAGCCAGATTCTTTCACCATGTATGGTGGTTCTTTCAACACTCTTTTCCGTTTTGGGAAAGTTTCGTGTAGAAAGAAAACAACTAAAAAATATATGTGTTATCAAAAAATAATGCATTGCCATTATCATTGTGATAGGTCTAATCTCTTATATGTTCTGTATGTTATGAGGATTAATAAAACTGCAATACCTTTATCAATATACTGGCGTATATCCGCATTGTCAACTCCACGTACAAAAACTTCCCAATCATGGGTATAACCCAGAGGAGTAGTTCTTTCACGTAGTATCGACTCGTGTCCACACTCTAGAGTCACCCTTACTGCCATTCTCTCTCACAGGATCCTTCTATGGTTATCTCTTAAAGGGAACACTGACCAGTTTTGTTCTTCGACCCAAATTCCCATTACATTTAAAGTCGATTAACGACTCGAAGTTAGCGAATGCTTGGAAACATGATAAAGTTCAACGCTTAAAGCGCATGATAACTTTTTACAGTGACGAAGATCACATTATATTGTTTCTTTATAGCAAACGCTCTCATTTTCTAAGCAAAGGCTGGATTGTTTCTATAATTTTGTGGAAGATTGAAATTTACGTAGGCGAATAGCACAAATTTTCTATGAAAAGTTCGTCCCCTTCTTTTGAGAATTGTGTGTTTGCTCGCAAGGAATTCATTAGTAGCACTCTATGTTAAAATTCATACAAATTACATGACATTCACGCTACGCTGATTGCGATTGTCAACAGGTAAACCGTACACCAGCTACAAATAGTCGCCATCACTGTCCTATAAAATTGTAATGAAAGTGTTGAACACTGGTGCCACCTACAGGGTTGATACGGATTTCGTGCAACTGCACGGCAGATGTGATGACCTCATACAACAAACATCGACCTTGGTGCAGCCAACATCACGTGTAATTCCCCTAGGTTATCAGCAAAATCATTGGTTGAGCATGGACAACTGCACTCGATGCACATGATGCAATCTGCTAAATCTGCACGGCCTGCTCATGTGCAGACGTCGTGAAGCTGTATTGCACCTGTGTCAAATTGTCATTTGATTGTTGGAAGTCATCATTGCCAACGTCGTAAAATCCTTTCTGAAAAAGTTTGCCACCATGGAGGATCCAGTAGTTGAAAAACTGTCGAAAAAGTGAGTAAAACCGTGTATATCAAAGTGAAAGACTCACTAACGTTTTCCGAAACGTCAGTTCTTGAACATAAATAAATCTGGGTCGAATAAGATGATGAGATCCTTATGTGAATACGTTTTCTCGAGATTTGACACCCCACACGTTGTCTTATGGATGGTTGTACATTTTCACGTGCTCCATTTCAAATAAATGATATAGGATAAAATAATTAACCCAAAGAGATTTGCCTCGAGTACACGCAGTAAATATTGACAATACATAAACTTTTTATTTATGTATATACAATGTTAGGCATTCTAACCAAACATATCGTCCGTAAGCAACGGCCGGCATGTTTGAGCGCGTGGATCTCAATCCCGGTGTTAACGTTTCGTCATATTTCCATAGGTCGTCCCTTATTAAAGTGCGTACTATTTACTGGTCGCTTACGTGGCTTACGAAGAAAACTGAAATATAATTATTGCTTTAATTGCAGCGAATTGAAAAGACGATTAAAGGAAGAGCAGAAAGCAAAAGAGAAAGCTGAAAAAGAGGCAAAAGCTAAAGAAGCTTCTAAGACACTCACCAAGGAAAAGAAAGCTGGGAAGCCTGAGGAAGAAGACATAAATCCAAATGTAAATATCATTTGCTTATAGTCATTGTAATTTTGTGTAGTATTTTTATTTTTGTTAATTTCTTTTTTTTTCAATATAAAAAGTAATGCCATTATTCTTCTGTGTAGGAATATTACAAATTGCGCACACTAGCAATTAGTCACTTAAAGACAACAAATGAGCATCCTTATCCTCACAAGTTTCATGTATCCATTTCATTGGACGAGTTCATTGAGAAGTTTAGTCATGTCAAAGAGGGAGAAATACTTGAAAATGAAAGCCACTCTATTGCTGGCCGGGTACATGCGATACGCGAGTCTGGAGGCAAACTTATTTTTTATGACCTCAGAGGAGAAGGGTTAAAGATTCAAGTAATGGCTAATGCCAGGCATTATGAAAGTGAGGATGCCTTTCTTTCTGATAACTCAAAGATTAGAAGGGGAGATATTATAGGAGTAACTGGTAATCCTGGAAAGACCAAGAAAGGGGAATTTTCGATCATGCCACGCAATATAAAACTTCTCAGTCCTTGTTTGCACATGTTACCTCACCTTCATTTTGGACTAAAAGACAAGGTACGCATTTAGAACTATTTCTCAGACCTTTAGGAAAAATTTAAATTTTTGCAGTGATTTAATAAAAGACCATACACTCTGAATTTTTCAGGAAACAAGGTTCCGTCAACGCTATTTAGACCTAATATTGAATAACAATGTCAGACGAACCTTCCATGTGAGAGCAAAGATCATTGCTTATGTTCGTAAATATCTGGATGAAATGGGCTTTCTAGAAGTTGAAACTCCTATGATGAACATGATTCCTGGTGGAGCAACAGCTAAGCCATTTGTTACACACCACAATGAGCTTGGTATGGATCTGTATATGCGAATTGCACCTGAGCTTTATCACAAGGTAAGTGGGGTGATAATATTGACCTTTGAGTTCTGTAGTGAGATTTTGAGCTTTTGATATGCTATTACTATGTGCTCCCCCCCACTTCTCTTTGGTATACGGGGTATTCACAAAGCCACTCTGAGGCAGGAACTGGTCTCTGCTGAATGCGTGAACCAATAGTAAGTTGCCTGAGTCCCCCTACATAGTTAAACCCGCCACACTCGATCTTTCACTAGCTATACTCTTGCTACATTTTTGGAAAAAGTGTAGATTTTTACTAGTCAATATATTCATACGGCAATCAGTCTACGCTTTTCTGGAAAATGTAGCGAGTGTAAGTAACAAGAACATAACTACTATTTGATACAGCGGGGAATAAGTATCTTATGACTGATAAACCGAGCAATATCGAACTTGTTATACTCGGGATATTATGTCAATAAGCTCGATAGTTTAAGCCTATCAAGGAAGAATTAGATAGTCATCTTTATGTTGCAAATTGTCGCGTAAATAGACCACAACAATTACGCCGTTCAGGTTATATCAGTCATATACGGTAAAAATTGAAGTCTGAAGATTAGAAAATGTCTAGTGATAACAGCGCCTTTTCTGACAGTAAATAGTATACCTATGAAATACATACGAGAATACCACGTTTGTTCATTTTCGAGAAACTTACACTAAAAATAATCGAATACGCGTATTCTCAACAATTGATTATAATGATCACGTTTAAGATGCTGGTAGTTGGGGGTATAGATCGTGTTTACGAAATCGGTAGACAATTTAGAAACGAGGGTATTGACATGACTCACAATCCTGAATTTACAACGTGCGAATTCTACATGGCGTATGCCGACTATCACGATCTCATGGCCATCACTGAAGAAATGGTCTCTGGAATGGTAAAAAGCATCCATGGGACTTATAAGGTGGTTTATCACCCAGAAGGGAAGGAAGGTGAAGGTGTAGAAATTGACTTTACACCGCCCTTTAAACGAATATCTATGATAAAAACCTTGGAAGAAATTCTTAAAACTAAATTTCCAAAATCTGATGAATTGAATACGCCTGAAGCAACTGCTTTTCTCAGTGATATTTGTATCAAACACGAAGTTGAATGTCCTGCTCCTAGAACGGCAACTAGACTATTGGATAAAGTAAGACATTTTTACATCAGAATGATACAAATTATACTTATAGTTCGGAAACTGAGAGTTTTCACCACGCAGTCATCAATAGTAGTACAGTACAATATTAAGACTTCTTTGTACTAATTATAGCTAGTCGGACACTTTATAGAAGAAACATGCGTGAATCCAACGTATATTATAGACCATCCTCAAGTCATGTCACCGTTGGCCAAGTGGCATCGTTCGGAAAAAGGTCTTACCGAACGATTTGAACTTTTTGTTATGAAAAAAGAAGTGTGCAATGCATATACCGAATTGAATGATCCCATCGTACAAAGAGAAAGGTGTTTATTTACTCGAGTTTCACTTGTTTGATTTATATTGTAAACATTTTTGGAAAATGCTCATAATTTCATAACAATTCTCGTTCAGGTTCGAAGAACAAGCTAAAGATAAAGCGGCAGGAGATGACGAAGCACAGTTAGTTGATGAAAATTTCTGCACAGCTTTAGAATATGGTCTTCCACCAACAGCAGGGTGGGGAATGGGTATTGATCGACTTACTATGTTTCTTACGGATTCTAATAATATCAAGGTGACTGTTGCAATCAAAATTGGGGCATTCAAGTATGGTACAACCGCGTTAGAAGATTAATAAAATGTGTTCCTAATCATATTTTTTTTAGGAAGTTTTGTTCTTCCCAGCAATGAAACCCGACGACCCAAATAAGAACAAAGAACAGACGGATGAAGAGAAAATTGAAGTAAGCGGTGGTACGGTGTAGTGCCAACTGATAGCGCAGTATTATTGATTATTTATGTTCTGTATTGAAACAAATTTGTAAGAGAACAACCACTGCTTGTATAAACTTGGAAAGAATAAAAGATTTACAGACACATATACCTAATCAGTCACATTTATTTAATAATTATTAGTTAAAAGACACAACTTACTGAAAGTACGTCAAGATTCCTCCATTTTGCCTTTATAATGACTACACGTGTTGAACAATTATCAATGAGCGAAAACAATTTTTAGAGATAGCGTCTTTGTTCATTGTGAATCGGGTTGGGATAAGTAATAGAAGTGAATTTTGTATTCATTTTTTTATATTTGTCATGTATTAATGATATTAATAATAAAGTATACAGAAAATTGCTGAGCCCTAGATTTCGTATAATCACTGCATCGTTCGTAAAACTTCCATCGCTTCGATTAGACGCTGTAATTCCCCTTCACTGTTTGCAAGCTTCTCCTTATTACATGATTGAACATCAACAGGTACTTTGACAGTATAATCAGTAGCTGACATAGCCTGTTTTAATTTATTTACAGTGCCAGTCAATAGTTCTTCCTTCTTTTCAAGTTTTATCAGTTCCTTTTGAGGATCGACCAATCCCTAAGAAGGTTGTAAAGGATGTATTAACATTGATCTCTCATGCGATATTATGAATACTTAGAAAATTGGAAGAAATAACGATACAAATGGATATTATTTTCTATAATTATATTAGGTATATGTCCATATGTACGTTACCTTGAGTAGTAGGTGAACCAGAAGTTTATCAGTCACTGTCAAAATAATACACCCATTTGGTGCATTTCCTGAATGAATAGTGGAATATGCAAGTGTACCAATCATAGAATGGTATGGAATTAATTTTTGTTCGCAACTTGCATCACTGCAGACAATGAATGCTTCCGTCTTCAATTTATTTGGTAAATTATAAGTCGCTCGAGCTGATCGAATGTATTTGACCACTTTTTGCGCAAACTCAACATCTGCTTCAATTTCCAGATTTCTCCAATTGTACTAAAAATATAATACATGTCATTTTATTTATTAGAGCACGAACGAATTTTCAACGAAACTCTAATGAAGTAATATTTGATGAATAAGCACAAAATTGTGACGAAAAATAAGTACTTCTTACTTTAGAAATTTCGGGGTATGGGCTGATGCAAATACTGGGGTAGATTAACTTTGTACGAGGTAGACGTTGATACAATTCTTCGGTAATAAATGGCATGAAAGGACTCAACAATCGCAGGCCTATGTCAAGTGTCTTGAATAGTATCCTCTGTGCTGCTGATTTACTTTCATTACTACCGTATTGAAATACTGGTTTTAAATATTCCTAGATACAAATAAAAATTGAACATTAGTTACTGTTCTAAGTAATGAGTTGTACATGAACATTTCGCTGCTACTATGACACTTATATTTTTATGTGTTTTTTATATTAGTAACCATCAAATAGTACCGTATGTATCATGCCAAATTAAACAAGCAGATATACCGACATTGTCGAAACTTTACCGACGGTCAAGAATTTTATAGTTAGAGTTGGCTTGAGAAGAGTGCGCTGTGTGTGCTGCGTGAGAGCGAAAAGTGTCAAACGTCTGATTTCCCGATAGCTGTTAATTCAAGAGACCGAAGTGTTTCGTCTATTATTCAATACTTCGATTTTCCGAATTGACAGCTATCGGAAAATCAGACGTTTGACACTTTTCGCTCTCACGCAGCACACACAGCGCACTCTTCTCAAGCCAACTCTAACTATAAAATTCTTGACCGTCGGTAAAGTTTCGACAATGTCGGTATATCTGCTTGTTTAATTTGGCATGATACATACGGTATACTGTATACTAACCAAGTAGACATCGCATAAATCATATAACCATAGATTATAACAGGCAGTTGTGGCCGTTGGAAGATCATATTGAGATATCCCTTCATCGCATAATTCAATAGCATGACTCACTTTTGAAAGCATCCATAAATCCATATTCGATTCATGTCCACTTAACTGAAATGTTAATCCATGAACTCTTAACTATCCCTTTGAAAATGTCAAGGAGTTTTTTATTTATTAATTTCACTAGTAATGCAATTACGAAGTCTGTAGCGACAATATGGAATCATTAGAATTTATTGGGCCGTCTAGAAAGTTCGTGCAGTATTCGCACAGTAATCGTGATTTCTACAATTTGGTACTTGTGTGGAAATTATATATTATACCCGAACAATATCTATCACGATTTTTAGGAGTAATTTGTTACTGTTTCGAATATGTTAAAGGGTGAAGTGTTTCACTATTGGACTGGGATAACAACTAATTGAGCATGCCACTTTAGGATAACCCACCTTAAACTTATCACTGTGGCTATTAGTTATTGCAAACTCATACTGGGAAACTATTTCTTCACGTTCGGTTCGAAAAGAAGATCTTTCTTGTTGATTGAAGCTTTTAATATGCTTTTGCCAACGATGTAGGTGTGGTCGATATTTAAAATTAATATGCAGATCGTTTAATGCCTCGTAGATTTTAACGTCAGCTTGAGACGGCGTGTAACCGTCTATATAAGGATACTCAGCTAAATAGTTGTTTAGAGCATCTTGTACACACGTTTCATTTAACGTATGTAGATACCACTTATCATTACCGACCATCTTCTTTGCATTTCCATCTCCGTCGTGATTCTATTACGATAGTAGTATGTAATACTTAAAGACTATAACACGAATTCTAGTTTTGCCAAATGTTGAAAAGTATCGAACGTAGAAGTACAACAACATTGACTCAAGTTCTAGTTTAATTGTTAGTAGACAAAGAATTTGCGTTACAGTTTGCTCCCTCGTGACGCTATAGCTTCATGAATTATTGCATGGGAAAGGATAGTTTTTTGTCATTTGTCTCGTCGCGACAATAAACTTCTCAACTCTTGGCAATTATGCTTTTTTTTTTAAGGAAACTTGTTATAAACATTCTTTTCTTACCCCCTCACTGCAAGTGTCATATTTATACCCATCTCCCAGGTACATCAGAGCGAACTTTGTGGCATTCCAAATTTTATTACAGAAGAATCTATAACCTTGTACACGCAGAATGTCAAGGTTGATGTCGCGACCTTGACTTGTATAAGCACACAAAGCGAAACGCAAAGCATCTGTGCCACATTCAGGGATACCTTGTGGATAATCTTGTTTCTGTCCTTCAATGGCACGCTCTAGTTCCTTTGGATCTAAGTTAGAATCCAGCAACTGCTTATGAAGATTCTTAAAAGAATAAAAGGAACTAGTGAGTCGCCAATCGTGAGATATTATCTCTGTACCTAAGTTTTTAAATTTGTATGCCATATACCTCTAATGAGATTCCATTAATCACGTCCATTGGATCTATGACATTGCCTAACGATTTACTCATTTTTCTTCCATGTGCATCTCGCACCATTGCATGCAAATAAACTTCCCTATGAAGAATGTGAAGCAAATGTCATCAACTATATTAATCAATTCAAGGTTCTCTAATAATTTATCGCATTTTACTGAACAGATGATGTACATAATTGAGATAGTTAAGTTGATGATAGCAGACATTATTTGTAACAAACTTAGCATTTGCATTACATTTGTTTCATGTAAGCTTTCTCAAAAATCTCTCATTTATGATATCTATAATTTGATAACTAAAGAGATCATTTATTACATGTTTCTCAGTTGAAACATTTACGAAAAAATGTGGTTCTGTTAAAAATATTATGAATTTCTGTTATATCTCAAAATAAATGCCTTGCAAAATAATGTCCTATCACATTTTTGAATTAAGTGCTATTCTGATCATAATTTCTGGTTCGCCCAAAGTACAATTAAAAGCAGGATGTCCTATCAATTGATGTAGTTAAGGTTATATAACAAGAATGCAATTTTCAATCGCGCAGTATTATTTTTGATTGAAGGACTTACTTAAAAGGCAATTTTCCCAACAACTTTTGCCCGAAGAACACCATCCTTGCTACCCAAAAGAATATGATATCATGCCCCGTTTCCAGAAGAGTACCAGGATAAAAAGCTTTCAATTCTTCAGTCTATAACAAATAATTTATGGAAACATTATCAATATTGCTTGGTACTACTAGTCAGAAGTGGAAGTAATTAATACGTACTTCTTCAGGCCATCCAAATACGGAGAATGGAAAGAGTGCGGACGAAAACCAAGTATCTAAAACGTCTGGATCTTGATTGAGATTAATTTTATCCACACTCATGCCAAACCGTTTGGCTGCTTTTTCTTTCGCTTCACTCTCAGATCTGGCACTGACCCAATACTTATCATTTATTTCCTATAAGTTAATGTAAAATATTTGTTAAAAATGGACCGTCTTAGAATTTCCTCTGGCAGTCAGTTATTTCAATGAAATAATTACCGCGCCACTGTTTTGCTCTGTACCGGTAAAAGTAACATAATAAGCAGGAATTCTGTGACCCCACCATAACTGCCGGGAAATGCACCAGTCTCTGATATTTCCCATCCAATGATACCAAGTCTTTTTATATTGCTCAGGGATTATTTTCAATTCGCCTTTTTCTACTGCTTCCATCGCAGAGGCAGCCATTTCACTGCATTTTATATACCTGTGACACGTTTGAAAGGTTGATAGATCGAACAATTCAGTTTTAACTGTGTGTGAATCTCGTATTCTTCCTTTTTATTAAATACTGTCGTTTACCATTGAGGTTTGATAAGAGGCTCGACCACGTCTTTCGATCGACTGCAGAACGGTACGACCATAGGATTATCTTTCGTCTCGACATACAAATTTTGATCTATTAGTTCTTGAAGGATAGCTTTCCTTGCGTGAAATCTCTTCATTCCCTGTACGATATATGAATACGTGAACAATTTACAGAAGCAATCTCACTCATTTCAAATACGCGATGCGTGTTACATATTGGGAAAATAATATCGTACCGTGAACTTCCCATAATTCCCAATAATATTTCCATTATCATCAAATATGGTAATGAATGGAAGATTATGCCTCTTCCCTACTTCATAATCATTAGGATCATGAGCGGGCGTAATTTTTACTGCGCCTAAATACATACGTACATATACAGTATCCGATTAGTATATTTTTCAAGACAGATACGATACTTGTATGATACAACCGTATTTTTAAAGGCTTAAGTATATCGCATATTTAAAACACACCTGTGCCAAATTCCATCTCAACGAATTCATCGGCTATAATTGGTATTCTTCTGTCACAGAAGGGATGCTTGACGTATTTACCAATTAGATGGCTATATCGTGCATCTCGAGGATGTACTGCCACTGCAGTATCACCTAACATAGTTTCTAAACGTGTAGTGGCAACTGTCAACTTCTCAGTAGAATTCTCGACTTCGTAAATAAATAATATCAAGACACCAAATTCTATTTTTTCTTCATAACCGGGGATAGAGAGCAATGTCTTCCCAGTTAGCTCCATTTTATCAACCTATATAATTGTTTAATAATTCTATGTAAAAATTTGAAAATAAAATTTGAACGGTAGCTACGACAATAACTATTAATATTTAATTGGAAATTCTCCTGAGAACGTTTTTACTTCGGGATTAGCGAAAAAAAGGTACACAACGAAAGAGAACTTCTGCTCTCTCAAACGAGCATTCATTATTCTTATTACAAAGCTTGAGATACCAATATAATAAGAAGAGCTACAATAGCCTTACTTACTTCAATATCTGATATAGCACTTTTTAATGTGCAGGACCAATTTACAAGTCGATTACTTCTATAGATAATATCTTCATCATGCAAGCGCACAAAGGCTTCTGTAACGGCACGACATAGTTTCGGGTCCATTGTAAAACAGGCACGATCCCAGTCTAACGAACTACCCAACTTTCGTAATTGAAGATAAATTCGATCTCCTTTTCTATATTTCAATGGTAAATCAAATTATTACTATTGTTATTATTATTATACGTTACATTAATTAAAAGGATGTATTTTTTGAAGAGATGAAGAACGACATCCATAGATAAGCATTTATTATGATTTTGCTTAAGTTTATTGCTAATATTTGGAAGTTCACTATATAAAATATAGGTCGAAATTTTAAAACATTATTGTCAAGAGATATTTCACTTTCTACTTACTCGTGTTTCCATTTCCAAACTTCTTCTATAAACTTCTCCCGACCTAAGTCATAACGTGTTTTTCGCCGTTCTCTCCAAAGCTTATTTTCAACAACTACTTGTGTTGCTATACCCGCGTGATCACAGCCGGGATTCCAAAGAGTCGTACGACCCTTCATACGATTCCTAATATTTTATATAAAGTTTTTTTTGAACATAATGTACATCAATTTATACATGCTGGATGAAATAAAGAATTTGTGGTAAATGTGATATAATGTAATACCACATTCACAACAATAGATATATTTTTGTGACATCATAACTGAAATTACAGACTCTTATTAAATGATTCTATTAAAATTAAGGACACTCTTTTTGTCTTCAGTCGAACAGGTAAGAGAAATGAGATAAATACATCAGGGTGGCTACACACCTGGAAAACCGGGAAATGTCTAGGGATTTGATCCACCAGGAAAATGTTAGGGAATTTTGGATTTTTATTGAAAATTATAAATTTAGTAGAGTTAATTTCTCGAAATTTAACCATTGATACATTTCACAATAGAGTTTGCGCTGCTGCTTCAGATATCTCCAGTAGTAGAGCACACCTGTCCCATCTACTAAAATTAGGGTGTCTATCATCAATGTTACTTTCTTTGTATATAAATCTTTTTGCAACCTCGTGTTCTTGTATTACAATAATTTATAGCTTTGTTGATTTGATTATACAAAACTCCTAATCCATTCGTAAAAAGGACATATGACGTAAGAGCCTTTCCGAAATTTCCATTGGCTAATACTTAAAAAATTTGATCTAAAATAATCAAGGAAAGTCAGGGAGTAGTTAGGGAATTCTGTAATTAAGTTTTTGTAGTCACCCTGATACATATAGAGCTTTGGTTTTCTTAATAAACCTAGTATGAACCATATTTCTTATAAAATTATAAACGTACACAAATAATGGTGTAATTAATTCTTAGTTTTCTTACCATCTTGTAATTGCATCCTCTACAGCATTAGTTAAGGCATGCCCAAGATGAAGAAAACCAGTCACGTTGGGTGGTGGAATGATCATTACGAATTTACCATTAGGATTTGGCTCTGATATACTTTTTCTCTGAAGATTGAACGGAATACCCTTAATTATTATTTAATACGAACATTTTTAGAAATTTTTAGAATGTACATACTATTTTAAGGACTAAGCTAAACGTTTTTCAATATTTTTAGACTTACGAACGAAAATATTATTCCATCAATCAAATAAAATAAGTGCATTTTAATAATTTTCATCGTTTACTTCATATTTCATTCTACAGTGTACCTCGCTCAAAGTGTTCGTGCGAGGTGTGACTCAATTTCGGCAATACTTATTCGCAGACAAATATGTCGGCACTACATTAATCGGCAGAATAAAGATTAACCGACGCTTAATTTGGTCAATATTTATCCTTTCGATCATTGTACAGTATTGCAATTTCTTAGCGGGATAAGTATTAGCGAAATTAAGCTATAAATTAAATTAAATTAAATTGACGCGAACCTATAGACGTAAATTTTAATTGAGTTCTGGGAGACACTCAAGTCCATCTACAGTTACTCCTGAGAAAATCAGGAGATAAATACAGAAATGTCATCTTTGGAAGACTCATCTAATTTTCCTCCCTTATAGGTTGTTTAAGATTATTCTTTCGCACACACACGGTTCTGAAACCGACGATGGTATTACGCGCTGTGACCACGTGACTCGCGCAGTTTAACATGGCGGTACGCGTGATAGGCAGTAGTGCCGGTCTACTTTGACGATTGATTTCTCTGAATGTCTCATATTTTTATCCCTTTCTACTTAATCAAGAGGCAAATCGACATTGAATCTCTTTTGCCTTATTCATCTTTATTCGTGCGCTTCAACGACTATTTAACATAAAATGCGCGCATAACTCTCGCTCACTAGTCGTTACTCTGGACATAACTTTTGCTTTCAAGAAAGTCTTGGACAAACAGACCCTACTCTAGTTTCGGATATGGATATTCCGTTAAATTTACAAGTTTTACTTGTGTCGTTACTGATGTGATTTTCCAACATATAAAACATTGGACAGTGTACATGAGTGATGTGAATGTGCTATTATGGAGAAATTATCTGTCTTCTGCAGGATTCAACAGGTTGTACATTTGCTTATTTAATTTTTATATTTACGCTTATTCCCTCTAAACTCAATGTTTGGCATTAATTGTCAACATCCGCAATGTGAAAAAAATTATCGTGAGTTTAATTATCACACATGACCTTATTTACGTCTAAAATACCAAAGTTAATTCAAAATAGTAACAACCCCCTGTTAATTCATGATCTTTTACTTACAATAATATTATTTGTATACCAAAGCCCTTTGAATGAACATTTCTTACACAGATTGCACAACATACCTTATATTCTGGCTTAAAAAATCCTTCCTTTTCCCACCAAGCATACCATGCGGCTTCTACGAATTGTGGACTGTAAGCATCAGGCATTGGATGGGTGACATCTTTTTTCTCACCCAGGGATGTATTAATATTGTAAACAGCAAACTCTTTTAACTCTTTCTTTTTCTCGGGTTTCTAAAATGAATAAATGTATAACATTAATATGATAAACGAAAACATTGTAATATAGGTATAAATTCTATGAGCGAGCTTTAATTCCTAGTAGGCGTATACAAATAGAACTGAAAGAAAAAAATTGTCTCTTTTTTAAACACATCTAAGTAATGAGAAGTCTTATATTATGATGTAAGTCATCCATAGATAATGTAATCAATCATATTTTGCATAAGTTAAAATCAAAATTATGTTGTAGAATACTTTAGGTTCAAAGTTACGCTATGATATTATATATATCTTGCTTGGCACTATAAAACTCTTATTTGACATATTTTTTGAGAACTTGAAATAAGGAAGATATTTGAGGTGGTCCAAGTTACGTCGACTCTTATCGCTTTACTGAAATAGAAATTATACGTGAGACCCCTAGTGTGATACTTTCCAATTTTATTGAATAACCTTCTTTTAAATATGTTCTCATCATTTCTTAAGTAATTAAAGAAGCAGGAGTGATTCCTTTTTACCTCTACCTGTTTTAATAAGAAACCCATATGGATAACATAACAAGTAATAAGAGCTTACAAAAATACAAAGAGCTTATAATCGTACGTACTTCTGATTTTTCTTTTGATTTATTTGAACTAAGGGAATCCTTTTTATCCTGCTTTTGTTTAAATTTCTCCAATTTAGCCAGCTTTTTCGCTTCCTTCTCCAGCTGCTTAGCACTTTTTTGCGGAGGATCTTTCTCACTAATCTTATTGACCTCTGAATCAATCATTTTTACGTGAATACTTATCGGTATTATTATAATATGTCAATCATCAACTGTAAGAAAATGATTATTTGAATTGTTAACCTAGTTAGGAAAACCTAACCAAAAAACACATTACTAACGCAATTTCTTTTTCATAAATGGTCAAAAGGAACAGCACATGGTTGACTTACACACACATGTACTATGGTACGCCGATACAATACGTTTTAGTAACTTTCGTTAAAGATTCTGATTGGAGCAGGCATACAGTAATGTCACGTGACTTTACTGACGCTCGTTGTGAACGTCAATTGATGTTCAAGAAACTGTACCTACTTTAGGGGCTTCTGAAAGTAATCACGGTCATACCTGATGTAATGTGGGTATGTCGGTGAAGTGAGTTCGTCTCCTGGCTTCGTGCTAAAGTTGTGAGTTCTGTCTAAGATTTGATTGATTATTGAATTCTTCTACATACATACATATCTTGCATCTCGCAAAGATTTAAAAAGATTATTGTATGTACAAGGTTAAAACTACATCGAATTAAAGCAAAGAAAATTAATATGACTTAAAATCATTAAGTTTCTGTGTAAATTAAGTCCATATTCTCTTTGTACTAAATCTGACCAAAATATCAAATCTTTTGAATAACCTCAAGATGGAAATGACTGAAGAAATTGTTGTTGAAGAATTGGTGCAAAAACATAAAAGAGAACGAAAAGAATTACAAGGTTGGTACAGATGTTATTTTCATGATTTTTTCAAAATTACTGGACTTTTTTTGAATATTTAACAGAAATTTGAATATGTATAGACTCAGTTTAAATCCTTTAAAGCACGTGTACCGACTAAAGTCAGTCTAGATCTAACTTCATTAAAATTACATGAAAGTTATTATCTACATCGACAGAGTTAGCCCCTTGTACTTGAATCAAGTTCTGATTTGGTTTAAGAGTGCTTTTTATTTCCCCTTATCTTCATATTTTTCTATTAGAGCTTATAGAAGGGTATAAGGAAAGGGTGCTGAAAAGATAATTTTTTTAAAGAATTTGATTATACATAGTTTCATACAGTCCTCAAAATTGATTTCTAAAAACCTTGCTCGAGAGCAGTATCTTTTTGATTTCTAAACTGAAGCATAATCTGTATATATTGCCAAAATCAAAGTAAAAAATCTTATTTAAAGCACTTATGATTTGCCATCAATAATTTGATAATATACCTAGATTTTATTCTGTTCTTCACTTCATTGAACAAATATTTACTTCATTGCTTTGCTTATCTTCTGTAGGACAAATACAAGTGCTAAAGAAATCTATTTGCAAAGGAGATAAGAAAAAGAAAAGAGAAGTAACAGAAGAAATTGCTCGTATGGAATCAAATTTGGATAGAAAACAAGATGAAGAAATGGCAAATTTAAAATTATCTCAAGTTTCAATTAACGAGTTGAATAAAGATAATGATTCATTGAATGACATTCAAATTTCTATCAACAACGAAGAAGTAGACACTAGTCACAGAGTATCTAAAGCCCAGAAGCGAAGAGATAAAAAAGCAACTGCAGAGAAAGAGAGAAATCAGAGAATAATTGAACAAGAAGAGAAAAATGTCTTTGGGAAGAGAAATGTTGAGACTCAAACGATAAAGAAAATCCTCTATGAACGCAATCTCATGATCTATGACATTCCCAGTGATGGTCATTGGTAAATTAACATCTTTTTACTTAATAAGCAGGACGTATTAGCTTAATATCAATTTAGTCTTCTCACTCTTAGGACTTATTCGACCATTATGTAATATATGTGTATATTACAATGACGCCAAAACGGGAAGTAGATCACTGAATGCATGAACCAATTAAATAGCTAGTGAACCGAGTCCCACTGCTTACCCCTTACTGCACCAAGAAGCAAATCATTAAGCATAGTGGGGGTATGTAGTGGAACAAAGCCGACTTCGCTACGGGGGTGCTTATTTATGAAGCTGATCCGAAAGGCGCCAAATCTGTTGCTCTTCTGATTTTTAGTCTGATTAGTTCGACGTTAATGACTATGAAACTTCTCTAAAATTCGAACCAATCAGGCTAAATGGGACCAACAATTGTGTTGCCAAAGTTTCACGAGAGAGCATCCCCATTGGTTCGTGTCTTCTTCAAAGTTCGCACCCAGTCTTGGAGTGAATTCGTGAATACATGGTAGATTTTGTTACATAAAGTTACGTTCATCAACGTTTTGCTATTTATTTAAAATTAATTGTAAGAAATTCGAAAAATATTATTTTATATATTGCTTATTTAATAGATATTTTCGTTATAAGGGCGTGAAGCGCCGTTTTTAACGAGTGTGAAGTTTTCCGCACGAGTGAAACGAGTGCGGCAACCACACGAGTTAAAACGGCGCGAAACGCCCTTATAACGAATTCTATTTTTTGTCGGTAATTGTCAAATACGAGGTTGACGGGGTTGAGGACGCCCGTGAAACCGAGTATTTGGCACTGAGTGACAAAACAATATTAAATGATGTAGGACTTATTTTATGTTCTCCTATTTAGCATCATGGGCACATTTTATTTAAAAAAGTAACGGTTCTTTTCGAAAAGTCAATAAATTTTTAAGTAAGATTAATTTATAGACGCCATGGACAATAATGACTTATTCTAAAATATACTGTTTTACAGTCTTTATAATGCTATTGCTCACCAACTAAAGGCAATAGGAGAAACTCCACTGGGCCATGAAGAACTTAGGGTCAAAACTGCAATATACCTACGCGAGAACATGAATGATTTTTTACCTTTCCTCTCCAATCCAGAATCTGACAGCCTGCTATCGCACGAACAATATGAAAAATATTGTGATGAAGTTGCTGAAACTAATGCATGGGGTGGTGCGGTTGAGGTAACTTCCCGTTCTGACCGTTTTCGAATGCACACATTTCGACTATCATATTGAATGCACGCGTAAGGGGACTAAATGAATTAAATATTTTTCAGCTGCAAGTACTCTCTCGCGTTCTTAAGCGACCAATTGAAGTCGTCCAAGCTACTGGAGCACCTTATATTGTCGGAGATGAATACAAAAGTAATAAAATGACTTTAACATATCACCGACATATATATGAATTAGGCGCGCATTATAATTCTGTTATACAATATGTAAAAGAAGAAGAAAGCTGATGAAATTAAATTCAACTGTTGTGAACATTTATAATACTTATTAAAGTTTTCTCTAATTAAAAGAAACATAAATGAGGGAAAGATGCCAAACAATGGTAGATGTATTTTAAGAAAGAAATATGCATATAAACTCTTGAAACAAGCTGCCACTATGTGTTATAGGTATATTCAAGAGATCCAAGATTGTCAGTTACAATTTTGTATCATATAGCAAATCTACTAATATGTTCTTATTTATTTCTAAAATTATTTGATTGCCTGCTAGTGTTTGAATGTTATCTTAATATTTCCATATTACCTCTGAATGTATTTAGACTATGATGTTTAATTCAAGAAACACTTGAAATTTAATTTCATGAATATAATATTGTAAGTCACCTGCCCTCAAAATATGCATTGTACTATCAATATTGATATAGTATATTTCACTGAATATAAATAAATATTGTTTATATTCAATATTTATTTCTCATTCCAACGTATTTTACTTCTTATACCCTGCTCATAAGATAGAAGCGCGCTTCTAGTCCACTCACGTTTAATGATTTTAACTGATCCATTTTCAATCTACGAGTGTTTGGACTGATGATGGGTAAAATTAATTTTTTCAACTACACGTACAGTCATTGATTTTTAAACTCGTAAATCAAAAGCAAGTCGATCAAAGTCATTTGATACGAATGTACGTAGGGTTTTCCAAGTCACGGTGTCCCTGTTGAATATCATTTCTCCTTTACGAACTTTAGATGTGCAAATCGCTTCTGAAAAGCCTTTTTTACCTTGCCAAATATTGATACGAAATCAAAGTTCTCCAAAGTTAGTTAAGCATTACGCGGTGTTCTAGCTGAACGGCACCGCGCGGTAGAGGCGGCATTTGCGGTTGTCGCGACTAGTGTCATACGTATACACAATATTTGGGTCAGTTTCCATGTCGTAGTTGAGAAAATCCATGCAGAAGATAAAAAGCGGTTTTCTTAAATAGTTTGACCGCGTAGGCCGCTCGTAAAACGGGCGCACCACTTTAAATCTCGCACGTAGGACAGTCTGATTTATTTCAACCCTTTTGACACTACCCCGTCGGTCGCGCGGCGCCGCTCTGCAGGTAGAACCCCGCTTTATACCTAAGTATCGACTCTCGTCGATAAGACGATTTTCATTTATTTAAATGCGGATACTAGATACATATATGCATACTTGTCCGTAACCATGACTACGGTTTATTGATAAAACCGTTCTGCAATACCGTCTAGAGTTATAACAGCAGGAAAGATGAATAGCAGTTTTATATACGCCCACATGTAATATTCAGATTATAATAAGAATAATTATTTGAATATGCCGTATTATTGGTGAGGATAACGTGAATTAGTTCTCTCAAAAAAGGACTGAAGTGAATGAGCGAGAGTAGCTAGTAATTAATATAGAATCAAGTAGACGATTTCATTTATTGAAAATGGATGGAGCCTTCAGCTATAATGAGATTAAGGCCTTGCAAGAATTAATAGTTCCGTCAAAAGAAGACTCGGAGACAGATGATGATTTGCCACAAGGTGGTGGTAAAAAGATAGGTGCGTAAAAATGTCAACATTAAATTATAATTACCCTCAAATTTGATAGATCATCAGACGTGGTTATCATCACGGTAGTACTGTATGTCATGCTTGCAAAATCTTAACGTATCGAACTACATACTGTAATGGAAAAACTGAAAAGCACATCATTATGTGACTAGAATACTCTTATAATAGGAACCGGTAATATAGACACGTCGGAAAAAGTGTCGCAAGAACATGTGAGACCTCATGCTTTACTGAAAGGGAAGGGAGATGACATATGGCATCCTTCAGAAGTAGTTACTACTCAAACTCTTGAAAATCTAGATCCGCGTGAAATTCCCGAGTATGAGATGAATTTTAAACAAGCAGTAACAACTGAGGATGTCTTTCTTGGGGTATGTATCCAGGCAACACAAAGAATTCTTAAAAAATGCCTTAGGTCGCTCTGAAAATGCTTTCATGTTTAACTCAAACGCGTGATGGACTCTTAAAGACATGTTTTCTAGCTTTATGCCGTCTGGGTATAATTATTTATTACGTAAAATGGCGCGTGAAATTCTATACTGAAATTTAACATCTTCGATTTCAAAATGCTTGATTATAGCGTTTTAGAGGGCTTGAAAGTCTCTTCACAATTAATGTTAAAGTTCTTCCGAAAATAGATCATCAGCTTCAAAAAAATGCATTGAAATAGCTCTCAATAAAAGTCAGTAATAGACTGAAATTTAATATTCAGATGGGCTTTAAAACTCCGAGTACCGCATCTTGCGAATGGCTCTCTATTTTTATTAAACTTCCCGGGGAAACAATGGAGAAGGTTGAATTATCAGTAGAATCAGAAGTTATAGATGTACGCAGTGCGAGGTAAAGTATCATAATTTGAAAGTTTCGGGACTACGACAGTCCCGTGATACATTTTTGACAAACCACCTTCTATTGGAAATAGATTCCATAGATTCTTTTACAAACATATATATTTTATATTCATATTTATTTAATAAATTTGAATATAATGTAATACTATATTATCCCAAAGCTCTCTCATATTTATGCGATATAATTAAAATTACAACTCCCCTTCATAGATATCGATTACATCTCCCAACACCACATCCGGTAGATCCAAAGACGTCTTCCGCTAAATGGCACGCAGACTCATCCACCTTAGAAGTCGTTCTGAAATTAATGCGCGAGCTGGATTCTGTGAATTTTTAACATTCGAGATACTTTAAGAGTAACTTACATATGTATATGGTTCGGCATCTTACAGTTTTGAACCCTGTAGAACCAAAATGAATAAAACTGTATTCAAAATAAAGTTTGAATTATCACCAGTGCTTGAAACTTTTCAAACCACAAAGGTGGTTCATATCAGCTGTCGATGCGAGATCCCCAATAATAACGCTTCATTTTTTGTACTAAAAGAGCAACTGCAAGGCGAGTTGTCACTTAGAATGTGATTTTATCAAAATCTGGATATAAGGAAAGTAAATTTGTGGTTTTTATATTACGGATAAGTGTCTTTCAATTCGAATCTCTTCGAAATGTGGATAATGAATGACAAATACGGGGACAATGTTTGCATGACATAATTACTAGATCTCTGCTAGTTCCATTAACAATAGTATTATAGCGTTAGTCGATAGAGACTAAATAGGGTAGGCCACACATCCAAGCTCCCTGGATAAATTGACAGTCTGTATAATTAACGTAAATAAATGTATTCCTATTAAGTTACTAATTCATTATTAATATCCTGATGATCTCTGATTTATTTTTTATGAGCTCTTAAATATTAGTGAAATAATCCGCAACAATTCATAAATTTATAACAAGACATCCTGAAGACATCCCTGGTACTTTTTGTACTTTGTGAGCTAGTTAAAAAATAAAAATGCAACTTAAAAACAATCGAAACTTTACCGAATAATCATTCGCGATTATTGACGTTAATGCTATGAGTATTGCTACTCTTCTTCCTGATGATATACCACTACCTGATGATAGCCACATGTTTTTCTGAACAAGTTGACGGTTCATGAATGTTACAGTTCACCATTTATCAGGGCGAATTTGATACTCTAGTACAAAAAAGTATTATCTTTAAGGTAGTCCTTTTTATATTAACCGGATGTGCTCCGGAGCATGCTCGCGGACGGTCTTTGTTATTCCACTTCAGTATAAAGGTGTGCTCGATTTGAATGTGGATATATGGTACACCTTAAGCACCAAATTCTGTTCGGCAAGAATATCTACATTATGTATAGGCAAAGGTTTAACGCGAAAGTGAGTGTAGAATAGTTGAGCAGTGCGTACGAATATTATATGGGAAGTTGAAATTCACACTTAGCAAATTGTCGAATGCACGTTAAGTTAAACAGAATAATCGCGAGATTAAGTATAGAAACTCACGAACTTGTACAGTCGTGGTGAAAAGTGACTACAGATATTTAAAACCTGATAAATACTGTTACTTTACAAGCTCAGCCTCCATTGGAGCCAATGACAAAAAGAACTACGTGTAACCTGTAACTCTACTGATTCCATTTTATACATTTCAGGAAGTCATCATCATTCTCCATATATTGTATATAATAATGTTTATCAAAAATTTGATGTTTTCTCTCGCGGACCTTATCATTTCTACTGTAGTTATTGCGATTTTTGGTTTCTAAGTGATGGCTGCATCGACGCTCATTAGTTTGCTGATATTTTGGGAATCCTGCAACTTTAACAGAGGATGCATATCATACAAGAGCCAAGAGTAGTAATACTCGCTGTAATAACAATGTTTAAAAAGATAATGCGTTTTAATAAGCAGAAAAATTATGTCTTAGAAGTCACAAAATTTCACAAACTTACGATCTATGGCACAACCGACTTATTTATTTATCAATATAACTCATACATTTACAGCTTTGAATAAAAATATTGTATCCTTACACTCAAGGAGATTCCTTCTCTTTATCTTACACCTCCAAATGCTTCAAGCATCATAATTTTTTACGAGGGTTGCACTTTTTTTTTTTTCAATTTCTACACTTATTCTCTGGACCATCCCGTTCAACTTAACGAATTCTCGATTTCATACATATCGTATTTTGATAGTTCGTTCTGTGTGAATTTGATTTCTGTAAAATCCGCATATATCGCCCAGCTATTGTATATTCTCGTCTCGAAATTAAATTTCCCCTATGTTTCCGATAAACAGATTTCATAGCATTGGGTGTATCGCACTCGAACGACATTATTAAGATTAATTTTAATAATATTTTGGTCAAAAAAGTTTACAAAGGAACCGTTTATTTTCGATATACTTTCAGCTCAAACGCAATAGATATCATAAATATTACCACTTCTGTACCGTTTTAGGACTGTTACAGAAAGTTACCGATTGTCAGGCACAAATTTCGGTCACACTTAATTCGCTACGATACGGACGTGCTTTGTATACATTAGTGGCCTGTGTGTAAGACATTATATATAGTATGTATTTGGATACCTGCGCGTGCAAAGCGTTGGGTAAAATTTTTAGTTGTTATTTACTCGCTCGATGTCCACACGAACGATCTTGGTGGTGGTATAATATTAGGTAATTTTATATCCTTTGTCACATGTGATTGATTTCGGTTTTTGTGATTTAATTATCGCCAAGTTCATACACGAAGAGCACAAATAAGTAAATAGTAACCAATATGTTTTATATTCTTCGCGCGATACTTCAGCATTGCCTACACGAATTATATGGATTTTAGTTTATACAGAAAGCTTGGAATATTATGTTAACTTCGTAAGTTTATCAATCGGTTTCTGTATTGTACCGTAAATCATCTATTCTAACATTATTTCGTAGAATGGAATGATACCTGCCCAAAACTAGAAATCTAGCAACTTTCATTGTACAATAGGATATTAATTTCACTTCACTTCTCCCCATATATTACATTATAAATGCTTTGTTATCATCCTTATCTCATTTTTTATTCTACTCTATATTTACAACGTCAATAAGCAATAAGTTTTATCTCACCTTTGTCCTACTCTCACTTCACTTTTTTACTTCTATTTCATATCCCATTTAAGCGTGATCAATGAAGCGTAATCACTTTAAGTGGGACCTAATGAATCATCCCTGGAATTATCGTGTCACATCCTACAGTCTGCATATGACCTAAATACAAAATGACTAGAAAGTCCTTATGATAGTTTGAGAGATTATAGCTCTGTTAATAATCAATGAATTCTACAATCTTTGTTTTTTTTAATACATACTTTTCCATACTTATTTTGTTCCAGCAAATTTGGTGGACATTTCCCAGTTGATCCAGAATAGTTTATTTTCTAGACAGGAAAATTCTTTACGAAATGAGCTTTTCTGGAATTTTTTACATACATATGTTCATGAAATTAAAATTATCGGAAAAGAGAGAATGCTATTCTTAAATTACGATAAGGATAACATATCCTTAAGTTAACACTCTTTTCGGTATGATTTATTAGGCCCTGCACAGTGATTCAATACGTCCCAGACCTGCAGAGCGTATTGAATACACCAAGATTAAAGAAGATGACTATAACTCTGATCCTTATATAAATATTAAAAAGCTTCGAATTTCTTCAAGAGAATCGGAGATCTATACTGTATTACTATATATTTCTTTCCGGTTTATAGTAAATGATATACGAGCTACGATTCTGTGAAGAAAAAAATGAGTTATTAAACTCAGACCTCTCCCCTAATAGTATAATTATTATTTATTTTTAAGATCGTATTCTCGAAATTCAGCATATCGATTGGTACAAGAGCAGAGTATCACTTCAGTGAACTCCTCGAAATAAAAAACTAGAGTAGCATTTGTGAACGTGAAAAGTGAAACCCACTGTTAAATATGACCTTATATATTTGTATACAAATAATATAAGAAGTGCCTCGTATGATCGTCATAATAAAGAGTAAGGTTTGTTATCAACTCGACACGTACTTCCAGAGACAGAACATCTACCCGCCGGGAATATAGCCCCGGAACTAGTATGTAGAGGAGCACAGCTAAGGAATGTGAACGCATCTAATAGTTGTTTTACTAGATAGACCAATCCGTGTTTATACCATTCAATTATATTCACTTCGACACTTTTATGCAGTATCCAGAATTTTATAACTTTTCCATTTCGAACACCTTTGGAAAGATTTTGGGTTATTTTGCCGATGTCTCTGGGTATGTGTATTCGAGTGCGTCAAATTGTAAGAATGAGCCTACTAAACGGTTGAACCGATCGGGTTTGACTTCTATAGAAAATTCATGTTTCGGTCACAGATGGTTAACTAAGATTTTGCCAGTTCTAAAACCGATATGAAAAATATTTTATTTAATACTATGCTGATTCGAAAAGAGAAATATTTTTAAAAAAACCTTAATAATAGTAATGAGAAAAAGTCTGTCTGAAAGGAGGACCCTAGACCTTGCAGAGCAAGAGTAGGTAACAGCAATACTTCCCTGTATACTTGTTTAGAAATGCGACACTATGCAATTAATACGCTAGTTCCGTACCTTCATAACCATAGCTTTTGTTTCTGTTGTATGTTGGTATAGAGAATTTAGCACCCCTGTTTTCCCAAAAAACCAGTTTGATACTATTGCTTTCTGTATCCATGCAATATACATTCATATATTTGATAGTATGCATGGGAGGTACGCAACTATTGAATAAATGTAACGCTATGAAATTGATAGCAGTGACGTTGTTGACAGAAGTGGCACTCATCAATGCGGCACTAAATTCTAGCTATGCAAGAGTGATGTCCTCCATAATCTCTTCAATGAAGGACATGATCAATAATGTCTTCCCATCTATAATAACCTCACCATTTTATTTATACGCAAGCGGTCATTCGGTATAATTATTTTTAACAGTATTATTCTGTGTAGTTGGAATTTAACTACATCGTGTTTTAGTGTCATTTGTGAAAGTATAAATAGTTAATATTTGAAGTGTTCTCATATCCTTCCCACTACTCATTCCATCCCTAAGTCTCCTGTGTCACATGTAATTGGCTAGTGTTAATCATTCATATCGGCTGACGATCGTCATTTTTATTATAGACGCCCCTCTAATTTTCCATTCATATACAAAAAAATATGTGGAATGGTATACGAGATCAGAGTGAAAAATCCGATACTTTTCTAGTAGATCGTGGTGCGCCCCAAAGTCTGTAAAGTAGCCCCCTGCTGCAGTGTTGACCTCTTCGTTTGATGACAATTTCTTTCCAGCCAGCCATTTTTTCAAGTCTGGGAAGAGAAAGAAGTCGCAGGGAGCCAAATCCGGTGAATAAGGCGGCAGCAATTCGAACTTCAAATCGACCAATATCGCTGTTGCAATGGTAGACGAGGTGCAATGTCGTGGGGTGGAACAGAATTTTTTTTTCGCCAAATGGGGGCGTATGCTCATCTTTGTGATCGTACCACCATCTACTAGAAAAGTATCGGACTTTTCACTTTGCCCTCGTATACATTTTAAGTGGAGATGATAGGGAGAATAGATTAGGAATAGATTAGGGACAGGAGAATAGTAAGATTTAAAAAAAGCCGAAGTACAGTATAGATTATTATATAAGTTTAAAGAACATTCATATTTTTTTAATTTTTAATGCTGTACGAAAATCATTATAAGTATTCAATTCTTTTACGCTCATGAATAGATGTATGTATACAATCTGTCCCTTTCAATACACGCCAGCGTAGCGGGTTGCATATCGGTTATCCGCCTGGCGCCGGACACAGGCGCATGGCCCCTGCAGCGGATCGGAGGCGTCAACCGATATGCAACCCGCTACGCTGGAGTGTGTGAAAGGGACAGATTGTATACACATCCGTGTAGAAATCGGTTAGGGGAAGCGCGATTATTAATAGCCCTAGCAGGAGAAAATGTTTATTGAAAACCATGAGATAAAAAAAATTTTTTAGTTTTGTAGATCTTGTGGAAATTTCTATGAATATTTACGGAACAGAATTAATTTCCCGCGAATTCTTACGACTATGGCTGATAATTTGTTTACATATTCGATTATCCACCATGACCATTATCACCATAATTATTCATAGAAACTACACAAAATACCCTCAAATCAAAATTTCTATAGAACACCCACGAAAGTGAATCAGGTTCTAAAATAATGCTTCGAATATTATAGCTTTCCGTACTGTTTTACGTAGATTTTAATTGAATTTGTTTTGCTAATAGGGGGAGGGGTTCACGGGGTGTAGTTGGGGCACCCTTAAACAAGAAATATTTATATTAAATCGCCATTTGACCTTTATTTAGCACTCCCCTGTACATCTTCGATTTACGCGAGAGAAAGAATAGAGAGAATATTGCATAGATATTATCTAAGATACTGATGATGAATAGGAGAATACCGAGATAATTAATTTTGAAGAGTGGTGAGAGATTTAGTTGAACTGGGAAATGGAATGATGGAGGGTAAATACTCTTACTTCACAAATGATGAGAAGTGATTATGCAGAGTATTCGGATGGGTAAGAAAGGCTCACGTATGATAAATAGGAACAAAAGGTGGGGTGAGGAATGAGAAAAGTTTGGTGCATTTTAGAGTATGATGCTTTAGGCATAATATGGATAAAAGAATGGGAGGCAATAAGGGGGAAATAAGAAAGTGTGAAGGTGAGGAATTGAGAGAGATGCAGGTGTGAATGTACCAAGGAACAGTGTGATTGATATACCTACACATAACTGGACCGAAGGTAGGGGATAAGATAGATGAGGCAGTAAGGCAGTGAGAAGAGAGGGAAGGGATAATGAAGTGTATTATATAAGAATAAGAGTAGAGGAGAAAAGGTAGGTATTAAAGTCAACGAATAAGAAATAGCAGAGCTAAGGATGTAAGGCATTATAAGAAAAGTGATTGATGGAGGTTTGATATGATGATATTTATGTTGACTTATGAGAATGGGCAAAGCTCATATATAATCACTGAAATATTTAGATATGCTTTAAAACTCACGGGCAACAAACAAGAGCCGATATATATCAGCATTCAAGGAAGTTTAAACGGAATCAAGAAATTATTATTGCGTCTGTGCTCAGTTTGGATTTATTAATTTTTTTTACCATACATTTGTGACTGCAAAACAAAAGTGATACAAGCAATATTTCTAATGGGAGTCATTTGTGTTGTAACGTTATATACTGAGAAAGCGAACCTTATTGACAATGTGACTTATGCAATTTTGTCTTACAGCCACAAACATTAAAATGGTAAAACGAGATAACGGAGCCTATTAGGATTTTCAGTTAGGATTTTTAATTTGAAATCTACAATTCTAAAAATTATCTAATATACAGGGTGGACCAGGTTAAACGTCATTTTTTTTTATATGTGATAGAACAACAAAAAAAGTACTCATAAGAAAATTTTTTTCAAAAATGTTTCCTAACAAAGATACAGGGTGTCAAAGTTTCGAAAAAAAATGGTTTTCTCATCATAACTTCTAAACTACTTGATCGATTTCCATGAAATTTCGCACACAGGCTAATGTAGAACAGCTCTAAGCAATAATTAAATAATTTTTAAAAATTCTCCAATGGCGTAGATACTAGATACCGGTACCCCTCTTTCCCCCTCCCAATCTTCGGCGCCACTGGATATTTTGCAAAGAAAATTTAATTATTGGATTCCCCGTTTAATTTAGAGAAGAAAATGACCCTTGCAAATTTTTGATTTATGTCTTCGTTTTTGAGATATTTATTTTAATTTATAGGATTGCGAGCAGGCCAAAGCTAGGTTGAACTCCATTAATTGTGATATGTGATAGAGCAACAAAAAAAATAGATTCTCATGAGAAAATTTTTTTCAAAAATGTTTTCTAACAAAGATATAGGGTGTCAAAGTTTCGAAAAAAAAATGGTTTTAGCATCATAACTTCTAAACCACTGGATCGATTTCCATGAAATTTCGTAGGGGGAAAGGGGCGTACCGGCCCCCAGTATCTACGCCACTGAAGAATTTTTTAAAACTATTTAATTATTACTTAGAGCTGTACGACATTAGCATGTGTGCGAAATTTCATGGAAATCGATCAAGTAGTTTAGAAGTTATGATGAGAAAACCATTTTTTTTTTCGAAACTTTGACACCCTGTATCTTTATTAGGAAACATTTTTGAAACAAATTTTCTTATGAAAGTCTACTTTTTTGTTGTTGTTCTATCACATATAAAAAAAATGACGTTTAACCTGGGGGGTCCACCCTGTATATATACTTCAATTCTTGAAGCAATTTGCATTTTAGGTTAATACCGCGCGATTGAAAAAACGCAGGTATTTCGCTCCCAAGTTGTGATATATTTTTTTCAGAGATGCGCTAGTTTTTTCTATAAATTGTATGGTTTGGATGCAATCATATATTGCCTCAATTGAACGATGAAAAAAAATTCATTAGAATTTGATATCTAAAAAACTATTTGATAACAAAACCTCAATGCGCTTTAAGTTTTGATAAATTTCTGAATTGAGAGAACTGTGTGCGTCATTTAACATTTAAAATATTGAAGCTTCTTTAAGCGATCACCAAATGGTGTCACAACGCACTAGTTATGAAAAGTTTATATTTGTATCAAAATAGAAATTATGGTTAGGCAGGAGTAGAGTTAAAATGGATGCTTAATATAGGCCAATGAGAGTCACGTCCATTATATCTATGATGGGTATAACCATGAAAAGGATTAATTAATGAATATTGAAACTATATGATAGACATAGATGAGTACTATAATCGATTCGAAGCATGATCGTAATTATTTTACACATAGGGGATAATAATATTTAACTGGAATTCCGATGCAAAAAAATACAAATAATAAGTGATACTTTATTGGGGCCTCTAAGCTTGAGTTATTCAACGTCAAATAGGTATAGAAAAAGGAAAAATTGTTAACCAAAATATCAACAACCAAATGCTGGACCGTAAATCGAAATTCATATTCGTTTTTCGATTTTTTACGAAATTTTTATTCAATAAAATTTGTTTTGCTATAACTAAAATAGTTTACCTCTGTTTTCTGATTTTCTTTTATCTAAAGAATTTAAACGACCAAAAAACAGATGCAGGATGGTCGTCTGAGAAGCTCGGCAGGAAATTCATTCCGTATAATGTGGCTTCGTTTGTATTACTTTGACGTGGAATGATTAGCAACAACTGGGACGAAGAGTACATATACGTACGATATTTTGCAATTGCTTTCGATGCTCGAAAAATATCAGCACTGGAAAGTTCATCCATTTTTGACATGTATTAATGCTTCAGTATATATGTATGCACTTTAACAGAATGCTCGATAGCATAGCTATGTGCAAAATACGTATTTGTGATGGCCTCCATTACTAGTTTGAGAATCATTCGTGAGACAGTCTCAAATGCAGCCAGAGATCTCTACATATCTCGTATCTGCTGTTAGTCTGCGTGAGTCAAACATGAACCGTTCTTTTCTAATATCGGTCGACCTACTCTAGCCAGCATTTTAGTCGACCCTCTATAGCTTCATTTTATCCACACACCTGTTAGAGTCCAAATTATTAGATGATATCTTTTATAGAACCAGTTGCGGCAATTCCACACACTATCATTATCATATGACTTGTCTAAAACTTGTCAATCTACAGGGTTAGAGTAAAGATTGACCCAATAAAAATGTACTATGGTAGAGTCTAAACTGTGAGCTCTTGTGCAATAGTCTATACAGTTGCGTTTACTTTAAATTGTACACCAAACGTAATTGGTGCAAAGACTAGAGTCTACCACAGTATATCTCTCTATGTGACCTCTCTCCGCTAGGACTGTACGGGAGGCATATGTTACAGCAGTTAATGAAAATATAAGCAAATATAAAAATATCTAATCTATTTCTGCTGGATATCTTTCGCAATTTTGATGATAACTGATCAAATTCAATTTCTTTTAAATGTCGAAGAGGCAACCTATTTTTGATGTTGCCATGCTATTACTGACGTATTTATCGCACCGTCTCTTCCATACCTGTCGTGTCAAGGTTTTTAATTATGGATTATGACAATAACAAAGAACCTTTGAAGTATTGCATAAGAGTCTCTCTATATGAGCATTTTCTACTTGCGTGGCGATTTGGACGTCGAAGTGTATCGCGTTATATGTACTTTTTTCAGAGTCCATACATCTCAGGTGATGCAAGAATATTTCGTTATAGTGTTCGATGTCCAAGTGCACTGCACCGTAATGTTTAAGATTCAATTAGATCTTTTAATAATTTAGTTCAAAGTTCAGTTACATCACACCACAGTCTTAGAAACTCGAGCATGCATAATATCGCGCCAAAGTTTCTTAAATTCTTTTGGATTGTATCAGTTTTTTATGAAAATTGCAGGTGCACCGCAACGATCTTCTGGGAGTGGGAGTAGACGAGACGACGGGATTGATATTTATGTGTGTGCGTGCGCACGCGCGCTCGCATATGTGATAGTTAGTCCCTTCTACTCCAAATTGTCCTCTCTAATATACAATCAAAAGATTAAACAGTGAGTTCTGACAATAATGGTAGGATATATCTGAACTTGGAAATCGTAATACGAGGAAGAAGGAGGAGAGGAGAAAAGTTGCCTCGCGGGTTATCCTAGATATTGATATATGTACAATATAAATTTTAAAAGATCGAAGCGATGTATTAAATATCCCGTAGTTTCATACGATTACCACGAATTAAATGCAAGTGAACAAACTGCTTGCTTAGATCGATCGTAAATTGCTATGAATTAAATTCGTGCACGCTGAAGTGTAACATTAATAAAATATGTTTTTTCGTTCCTATTTATAGGAAGATAAATGTAATCAATCGTATAACGTAAATGAAAGCTACAGATGGGTAATTCGATTAGGATTTGATAGAGAGGGTAATCTTAATAGGACGGTAATGGTAAAGTTGTAACATGTGTTATGGGAGACTAGATACATTTCCTTACAGGGACTTCGAGAAAAACGGGACAGCTGTAATAGGCTCCCATGAGACCCCCAACAAAATTTCTCCACGGTAATACGTTTATAAGGACGACGTATACGTATCACTGAGAATAATAACCTGGTCAATGTAACCAAAATCCTGGAAACCATAACCAAACTGTTTAGTAAAATACGGATCCTCTCTCTCTCTCCATTTGTGTGTGTGTTTGGATAAACAGACTATCTTCTGGTTACAATAACTAGACATGTAGGTAGAATAACTAAATAATTGGTTCCACTTACTAGTGTTTTGGTTAGAATACCTAAACTCGTTTAACCAGATCCATTTTATCATTTTAACCAAGTTATTTTTCTCAATATATATGTAATTCACAGGGACAGGAACTGTGCATAGGAATGAAAATGTGCGTTCAACCCCCCTTTCTCATCTCACATAAAGTCTCTCTCCCTCTTTCCCTCGTTTCTTTTGTTTCACTTCTCTTTCTCGCTCCCCTTATCTCTTACACTCTTTTCTCAAGCCCCTCTTTCACCTTTTCCTCCTCGTCCGAAGTGTAATACCAGGGGGGCACATGAACTTTTTTTTATTCTGATTCTATTCTCCTCCGATTCTCTTAATCTATACGGCATTGATAACCCGCTCCAATTAAGTGGAGATATTTCAGGCAACGATTGTTATTATTCAGATATAACAAAACAATGAATATAGAAAACTCGAATGAAACTCGAAGAACGTTCTTAATTAACCCCAACGTACCAGGGAAGTGATTACTCGGTTAGGTTCAACGTCGGCCGTATTCATAAACATTTCTTAAACCTACGTGAGCTAATTTCGCGTCCTAAAACAATGTACTAAAAATAATTCACAAAACGTGTAATCTATAATTAATAGAGGTTTAAAATGTGTTTATGTATCTGGCACCCGTTTACAAAAATTACTATTAATACCCGCACAACTATGACATATAACCTGCGTATGATTCGTTTATTCCATACGATCGTCGAACTTAACTTTCTCGTTTTTCGTTTTCTTCGCAAAGTCTTTTGATAAGATGTAAGATTAGTGTAACAGGTGGTCATTTATTGAGTTTATAGGCATTTTGTTAGTCATTTATGCATTCTTTACGAATATCCTATTAAATTGCGTACATACTAGAATGTGTGACGACTAAGGGAAAATCCAGACCGGACGCGATTTTTGTAATAACATTACGCAAGAGCCAGTAGGAAGCAAGATTTCATAACGCGTGGTCGCGCGCGCCGATCATCCGCCGTTCCCCATTGACAATCGCGTAACACGCGACGCGTCTAGTCCGAGAGAGTTCGCCGTAAATACATAGGAATATTGTGTCCTAATCTTACCTCCCAGCAAAGGACATTGGTTCTAATCTCTCAGGGAAGCGCATCAACGTGTCGCAAATTTATAGTGATGGTCTGACTGTACATCGTATCCTAGGTCGCCCCCCTCCCCTCCCCCCAACCCCCAACCCCCAATCGCCTCCTCATCGTGACTATCCGCGCGGGTCAGAAAAGGGGACATCGATCCTCGAGTTCGTTGGGGAAGTAACTCGAAGACCGAGGCTCATATTGTTCGCCTCCCGAGACGTCAGTGCCCGTGCCAAAGTTCGTTTCGAACATAACGTTCTACGCAACTCTGACTCTCCGAGTTGCGAGGACGTTGCACTTTTTCCCCCATTTCTCTCTCTCTCTCTCTCTCTCTCTCTCTCTCTCTCTTTTTCTCTCTCTCGCTCTCGCTCTCGTTCTCTCTCTCGTTCTCAAGCAATGACGGAAGCGGCGTACGGAGGCTGCTTCGAAACCTCTCCTCGCCTCGGTCCGATGGCTTCGATTGGCATGGCCATGCAGTCGTTTAAAGGCAACTCGTTGGAGGATATTTTCTTATTATACAACTATAAGGCTGTTAAATTTATTAAATAACGCGCGTGTGCGATTTAACTGGGAGGAGGACACAAACTTCTCGATCAAACGTCCGCCGTACGCGACGTGACACTCGGCGATCGACTATGTATAACCACCCGATGGCCGTTCTTCGTGACGAAGCCATCGCTTTCAACTAGAACAGCTGTTTGTCGACCTCGCGGGTCAGTGTCGGGATCGTCACTCTCTTCACTTGGTCCGCCGAGGCGTTGCTGCTTGTGCTTTCGCCAAGCGTTTTGAATGAGACGTGCACAATACTCTTCGCGCTGACGCCAGAGCGTGGAAGAGACCGGCTCGTAGCCGGCCTCGTCTGGCCTAGCCTGCACTTCACCGAGTTCGGCAGTCTCCTCTATCGGGTTGCCTTTTCTCGCGAAGAAATCCTTGGTGAGCGCGTCCAGGATGTCCACGCAGAACATCAGATCACCCTTGCATATCGGAATGTCCATCGACACTATTTTATACTTATTTGGTTTGTGTATCTGCAAAGGTGGCTCAAGCACGTCCAGGAAGGTGGAAAGCTGGTCGTATCTGATGTACTGCGTGCCGTCCGGGTCGAACTGCTGCCAAATTTCATAATACATGTCGTAATCGTCATCGGTCAATCCCTCTTGAACATCTTCGGTAGCTTGCGAGTAGTTCTCGAGAATCACCGCAATGTACATGTTGATGACAATGAGGAAACTGATGACGAGGTAGGAAAGCAGATAGGCGATTCCTATGGTCGAGGATCCACAGTTCCCAGGATAACCGATCTCGTTGTTTGGCTCCTGGCAGTCCTCCTCGTTGATAATTCCGTCAAGTACTCCATCCCAACCGGCGGATGTAGACATCTGAAATACATATTTTACGCGGCCGAATGTAATACCTACGTAAAAAAGACCTTTCCGCACGAGCATCGCATATCCCGATTGTGCTAGCTGCGTAAACTGTCCAAATAGTAGGATTTCAATGTTTAGGTAAAGGCCCGATTACCTGGAATAGTAGTATCATCGACTGGCCAAAAGTCTTGAAGTTGTATACGTCGTCCAGTCCACTTTTGTCCTTGACGTGCATAAAGAATGACATGCCGAATATCGCGAAGATGAACATCACGAGGAAGAGCAGCAAGCAAATGTTGAACAAGGCTGGTAACGACATTGCTAACGCAAAGAGCAGGGTCCGGATGCCTTTGGCACCTTTCACTAGACGCAGGACACGACCGACCTTAGCCACTCTCACCACTCGTAGTAGGGTGGGTGACACGAAGTACTTTTCGATTATGTCACTGAGCACCAATCCTGTAGGGGAAATGGATATTTATATTAGAGTGTAGCGTATTTTATTCGTAAGTAAGGTACAAGTGAGACGCATCTAATTTATCACGATGCAACTAGGGTGACTACTATACTCTATAATTTCTCAAAATGTGTAAGATCGCTACGATATTATTTCATGATAAAAGAACTTGTTAATTTAGGTGACGTTAATAATGTAGGAAGAAGAAATAGAGAATAGAATAAGAGCGCATTGCTTGGAAGGGTCTTACCGAACATCTCGATCGATAATATCGATACGGGGTCACGATAAATCATATTTACCCATCAGTTTTAGTAATTCTCTATAAAGACACTCAACGTGAAAAGTAGGAGGAGGGACAATTATTTAACCATAATCAATGTAAGGCTACGTAACGTAATGGCATCAATCAGTCATGAAGACCCAAGTGAAACTCAATCCTGTTTGCTTTATTTGTAATAATATTGTTATGTATGAAGAAGAAGGTGAAGTATGTGGCATTCCATCTAATAAGTCTAGCAGTGAGAAGATAAAAATTGGCATTCAGTTACAAAAAAAAATTTTGTGATACAAGAGTGCATTCACTGCATGTTAGCAGTACAAAGCCAACAGGGTTTCTTTTTCATTTGACATTCGATTTGTTTCAATAGGGTCGTATGACTGAAATAGTCATTACGTTACATTACCTAATATTGATAATATAACGACAACAAAATCAAACAGGTTCCACGGCTCCTTGAAGTAATGGTACCGCAGCGCGAAAATCTTCATTAGACACTCGCTAGTGAATATAACAATGAATATCATGTTCAAATAGTCCAGCACGTTACTGAATGTATCACTTTGCTGGTAGTGATCCAATGTCATCGTCAACATGTTTAGTCCGATGAATAACATGATTATCATATCGAACTTTTTATCTGTCACTATTTCAAACACTATCGCCTGTGGCCTCCACTGGAAATAATAAAGCGGAATGTTAGATGCAACATTTGTCTACTAATCCTAAACGACGAAATTAGTGAATGCAAAATCCAGTAATCGAGTTTCGTTTAAAAAACTGGGACTAAATTAGATTGCAGACAAAAAGTCATTACTTAAGTGTACATATCTCTTACCCTTGGCCGAGGAATAGCCTTCAATGGTTTTTTACTGCCCATCTTTTTCATCGCGTTGTAATACTTCTTTTGGTCCTCCGTCATGAACATTTCAAGCGAACCACCAGCCTTCTTCTTTTGCTCGTTGAAGTTATCGATGATTACTCCGATAAACAGATTTAGAGTAAAAAATGATCCAAAAATGATGAAGAATACAAAATAGAGATACATGTAGATGTTGGTTTCACGAATCGGTTGTTTGTTTACCTGTAAAATTCATGTAAAAAGGAATGCTCGTGCCACTTGCAAAACGGATAAAAAATGTATAAGATTGCTTTTGTTTATGCGTCTCACATATATACCATACAAATGGGTATGGTTCGGTTCAAACGACATCACAAATACTAATACCAAATGCCCTAGAATACTTGTCAGAGAAGGATAGGTATAATCGCGAGACATCCTTTGTCTATAGATAATTACTAAACACTCTAAATAAAGTAGAGTATTTGTCGGATATCGCTTGGCCGCTGTGAGATGTTTGTGATAACTGTTACTGTTAATAAAAATATTTATAAGGAGAGAAACGATAATATCCCTTAAAATTAAATGTACATTAAATGAACGCTCTCTCTATATGGATTAAGACGACGTAATTAGTGTGATTAAAATAAAATAGAGTTACCTCGTTATATTCCAACAGCGATGAGTGAAAGAGAAACTAGCTAGACGCATAAACAGGAAGAGGATCCTATCGTATACTCACGTCTCTTGAATCTATCGCGTCGTTCATTATCTGAATCCAGCCTTTAAATGTTGCCACTTGAAAGAGACACAGATAAGCCTTCCCAACGTGATCAAAATTCATTGGGGAATTTTCCCACGTGTAGTTCTCCGCAATACAAGCATTTCGGTCCGGTATTATTTCATGACTTAAAGTGGTTTTATTCACATCGACGCACTGAAAAATAACAAAAATGATATCGATGTTCGTAATATATCTATTATTTATTTATCTCTGCAATTTACCTTGAAATATTTTCCGGCAAATAGCTGAACTCCCATTATAGCAAAGATCAGCCAGAATATAAGACAGACTAGCAATACGTTGAAGATCGATGGAATAGCTTGTACCAATGCATTGACGACTACCTAGGAGGAGAAGTTCATTATTACAATATATTTGTTATACGATGACGATAGCTGAAATATTCGGTTGAATTTTTAAGTGCTTGGCTAAATGAGCTAATTGCCAATGATTAGCGATATTTTTGAGCGAAACTTATATTTGTTTACAATTATTTGTCTACTTATATTCTCCTAACAATCAAATTATTCCAGTAAGAGGACTTAGATTCAATGAAGTTATTCTTTACGATTCAATAAATTTTATGTGAATTAAATTTATTTTTAACCCTTTATTCGAGATGTAAAAGAAGTACAGAGAGATATCCGTATTTTTTTTCTATTATCTGGTAACACTTATAACTACGAAAGATATCTGAAATGCTCATAATTAAATTGGCTGATACCGGGTGTTACCTCCCTTTCTTCCCCTTATAATTTAGCTAGTCATCGAAATGTTTAATGTGTTAAAATTTGATCCGAAATTTATAATTCCTTGAAAAGTATCGGTGTACGAACTACATATGAATCCATAAACAAAACGAGCCCAATCTAACTTTATTCCCTAGATTTGTTAGGCAGGCTTGACTCCCCGTCCCCGTCTGGCCTCACCCTATTTTTTTGTAATTCTCCATCTTCGAAATGTTTGGCTCCAACCTTTAAAATGGGATATATTGTACATGAAGAAGCTAGTTTTTGCCGAAACGCAGGTGCTGTATTTGACTACTAAGGGCGATTAATGGTCATGCCTGTTGCGAAAAAGCAAAGCTTTTTCACTTTTACTGCATAATGCTGTACTTCTTTAATGGTGATCGATCGTGCTTAAAAAGAAGCACAGGTAGGAGGGAGAGAAGGGGGTGCCATCTATTCCCAAAAGGCCCGAGGGATAGGGAGGCGAGGCCCCGCAACAAGTCCGGCGACTGAAGAAAAATTGAACTTATTTCATTATCCGCTTTTACTGAATTTAATAGTTATTAGTATAATTATACGAATACGATTAACTCTCCCGTAGTGAATGTGGTTCACATTCATGTAGCCAAACATGGAAGTACATATATATCTTATGGGAAATTGGTGTAATGGTGTTTTTGATACATACGACAATACATCTTGAATGTAATTATATGCGTATTCATATCGTAATATTTATCCTAACTAGAGGACTTTTTGCGCGTACGAGCGGTTTGCGCGCATAAACGTTTACATGAGTATGGGGAATTTATGTCTATGCGTAGGGGCTGAAGCATTTTTGGTTTTGAGCCATGTTCTGACTTGAGTATTTTTAGTATTTTTGAGTTTGATCATGAACGCATTCATGCGCAAAAATGCTCAAGTTAGTATACGGTTTTAAATTACTAAATAAATACCGGCAATATAACAAATATACCTAAAGGTAACTTAGGTATATGTAAACTTTAAGGTTTCTCGAGCGGTACAGGAGCTTTTTCCCTGCTAAAAGTTAGTCCACTGAAGTACAGTAACACTCTAAAGTATGTTCTTCATGCGATGTGGCAACAACGTTTGACGTACAGTAGTATGTATGTATCTGTGAGTTCAAAAATGGAGCCCAAAACATGTGGTGACGTCATGCAACGTTGCCACATTGACTTATCAAAGGTTAAATTTATAAAGAACAATTAATAAAAAAAATAACAGGCTTGTTAATGAACGTGAAAATTGGTATAGATGATTTTAGTTCATTAAACTTGCTGTTCAAAAAATTTCAGAATTTGTTCACTATTTTTCTCAGAAATATCGCGGTTTCTTAGTTATAACCCATAAGAACATATTATGTTATTTTGTTATTCAAAAATCTTTGCAACGAGCTTTTTAAAAGACTTGAAAATTTAACTGAATTTTTTTTTACTTCAATCTGCCGAATGCAATCATTTTCAAGCGTTTCTCACTATTTTTAGTATAACGCTCGAGAAACCTTAAGGGGGGCGTAGTAATTTTACTTCTTGCGGTAATTATACAGATTGTATTAATTTTTCCATAGAATTCCTCATAAGTTAAATACGAGTAGTACAACCACCGTAACTTTTATTAATACAAATATTAGTAGAATGCAAATAATTACAGTATCTATTTCTTTGCTCTATTTACAGGTAGGCATAAAATATATTATGATTAAAAAATGAAATTTTTAATCAAAGGTCTTTTGTTGCTTCGTTTTCGCTTCAGTCACGAGATAAATCATTTCAAAGGTTATATTTCCAAATTATTTGAAAGTGACAATCCGTCTCAGTGACTGCACAGAATGAAGCCACATGGCCCGTTAGATCGGGCGTAATAAGTTGACTTAGAACGCGTAAATAAATTACTACTGTACCTCTAGATGATTCACGAATGTGAATGGAGCTCGCAATGTATATATGAACTGTATACATCAAATGGTGGAGGCGGTGCAAGCACACTAAAGCACACGAAAGCCACATGCCATTGAAAAGTAAATAAGAGTCACGTGTCTACCATATTTATACCAATTATGAGTAGTACACGTGCAAGTAAAATTACATGCATGAATTCGCAATTCAAAAACGTTAGTAGGTATAGTTAAGTGTCGCGGTATGGGCATGGTCGCGATTTTACACCCAATGTCTCAGCGACCTTACACGCTTGTAGATGTAATAATTTAAGTATTATCTAAATGCTCCTATCTATTTTGATACCCACTAGGGAGTGTAAGTACGTGATACGTGTGTATCGTGTGTATGTTGAGTTAAATAAAAAGTAGCTACTTGATTTAAGCTATTCATACGTCCCCTGCGCGCACATGCTTACTTGAGAAACATTTCTTCATCGATGTTTAAACTTCAGAAATGATTCGAAGTGGTTGTAATGTGCATGTACTTACACTTCAAATGTAAAAAACTGTAAGACTGCCAGATTAGGTCACTACACTGGGTCGTTACTATTATACTTCCAACGTTCCGAAATAAGATTCATTGCAATATAAAGGCAAGGAATAGTTTCGTTAAAATAAATTAACGAATCTCACGTAACTTTCCCCTTAAATTAGCGTTAAAGAAGGAATCAATGATTTTCTTCAGAGTTTAGATTTCTTTTTGGAGGACGCTTAAAATACAGAGCAATCTTAAAACATTAGTTTATCAATAAAAGTATGGATTAAAGCAATTTGATCGAAAACCAGTAGCGTGCTCAAAGACAAGGAATTAGTTAATTTTTTAGAATTGAAATCATTATGTTATTTAATGGCCTATCTGATCATATATTTCAAACCGATAGAAGTTTCCCCCTTTAATCTTCGCACGCCTACATTGTACTCCATAAATTAAAAAGTCCTTAAAAAGTTTACAGTATCATTAATGGAGAAAAGTGTCCCATTGAATAAGAAATAATAACTGTCCAGTGTTGCAACCATGAAATTTATGAAGAGAACTTAAGATATTGCGTTTGACTAACTAGGGAAAGCTATAGTCGACCTGTGATCGTCAAAATGCAATTAAATTCGGTGACTTCTCTAATGCATCAATCACTACAACGAGAAGAATGACATTGAAATAAAGAAATCGGGCAGTATCGATTCAGCAAATGAATCAGTATAATATAAAGGATATGTGACAAGGTCCGCTGAGACGGTGGGCTACATACCCGCATTCCCTGCATTCTAGACATCGCCCTGAGTGGCCTTAGGGCCCTTAGGGTCCGCATAGTTTTGAAGGCTTGGATCCCGCCTGCGCCACAGAGCGACGCTACGAAGTTAATGAGCGAAACCTGCGAGCGAGAAAGGAGAGCGGATCATAGCAAGGTAGAAGCTACGTGATTCGATCGTTCTGCAGGATTCAATGTGATTAAGAGATACACGCGTACACGCGACAGCCAAACAGACACACGCACGCAGAAAAAGAGTGAGAGAGGAAGGATGTGGGGAGATGATGAGAGGATAAGAAAAGAGAGAGAGAGAGAGAGAGAGAGAGAGAGAGAGAGAGAGGGAGGGAGGGAGGGAGGGAGGGAGGGAGAGAGAGAGAGAGAGAGAGAGGGAGGGAAGGAGGGAGGGGGGGGAGAGAGAGATATGTAAAACGATGGCGAGGAGAAGGAAGGGAAACGATAGGGCGAGAGAGGGATAGAGTGAGGGATTCGAAAGTGGATTTGATTACGGAAGGTCGTGACAGGTTCACTTCAAACAGAACGTCGACATTACTTCGAAGCATATATGCAAGAGTTCAGCCGGTATTTCGGCATATTGATTCCGGTTCGAACTGTTGACAATTAGTACATTAGATACAATAGAGAGTGTGGGTACGACAGCAGTAGCAATAACAACCAGGAGATAATGTAAAGAGTATAAGACGTGAAAATACGTAGTGATCGTTACGAAAGACAATCAAACGTCGGCTTCATCCTGAAACAGACTAAACGTATGAAGGTCGTTGCTGTCATTCGCTATGCGTTCACTGCTCAATGCGCGACATCTTATATTTATCAGACTGTTACTTTTGGACATTCATGGTGTTGGGAGGTTACTTTTTTAACCCCCCGAAGTGGCCATTATATTTTCAAAAACTGTAAAACATGGATGTCCGCTTTAAGAAATACGAATATTTAATACCATATATACTTCTCGATGTTCATATTTTTATTTGTTAATAAGCTCTGTGATAACTAAAAGTGTTAATAAGAGCATGAATTTAGTAAAAACCATTTAATGACGTTATTTTATTTCCCGTCAAAAGAGCTAATGATGTTTAAATATATTATCTATCTACATAGGCACGATACATTGCAGAATCAAAGTTCTCACTGGAATTATTTAAAGACCATAAATGTCCAAACCTATAGGAACAGAACGCATTTGAAATCATGAAAGACCATCCCGCACAGAGTAGGCACCTGCGCAAGTTAACATAATTGCCCTTTTTTTCTGTTCGCGATAGTCAGCATCGGATAAAAAAATAAATCAGTGCATATTATACATATATACATACTTGGTAATGTATGCATATACATAGGAGACACAGAGGGGAATTAATACATGACATACAAAGCATACTTGTCACTTTGCACAGCGATCATTTGACCAAAAACTGTAGAAAAGGCGTACACGGCAATAGCTAGGTACGACAAAGGCTCCAGTATCAGTGCAGACACCAAGTAGATTTGGACGCCAGTGTACCTCGACACACCAGTAAGCACACCACAGTATGCTACAACGAAGTAGCTGCAAATTTGCCACTTTTGTCACGGTGAAAGCTGAAGCTTAGTTTCGCTCATAAATCACCATCGCCGTTGTCGTCACCGTCATCGTCGTCGGCCGAACCGGCGGCATAGCTTGCTTTTCTATCTATTTCTGTAGGACGATACTTTCTTACGTGAAATATACAAAAGTGAAGATGAACACGCAGGATCGGCCGACGGTTTCCTCATACATATGCAACCTTAAGGAAATCACTTAGCACGTATAGATAGAGTACGACCGACAGGATTTTCGAGTCTCCGTTGATCAACCGATGACTTACTCTCATGCCTTCCCAGCGAGAAACCGCACGCAAGGGTCTCAGCGCCCTCAGTGTTCTCATTGAACGGAAAGCCGGGATGTCGGCAGCTCCCGCCCAGATCGCACCCAAGTTGATCAGGGATAGCTATCATCATCAACTCAAAAACATTATAAATATCCGTGGATGGTATAGAATACAATATCAAAAATACAGTTCAATTGTACGATCACTCATAGGAAGGTAACCCACTGGAAACTTCTACGCTCTGGTTCGGACAGCTTCATACAGGTACATGATAAGAAGAAAGATGGGAAGAGAAAAAGAGAATAATAGAAGAGTATTTAGAAAATATCGCTGAACGATGTTTGAAGTGCTTGGTAATGTCGAAGTGAGTACATTCCATTCACATCGTCACAGAGTCTTTTGTTGTTAAAACGGAGAAGACGAGAAGAAATAACACATGCTGCGTTACAGAGACGATGGAGTAGATGTCTCATGATTTGTTAATAAATCTTCTCGTAGTAAAATTTAGGCTGTCATATAATTAGTAGAGTTGTTTCGTTAGTGGTTTTACGAGCAGTAGTGCAGGACACTTATTCAATAATACCGGTATCCGATTCCATTGTTTTGAGATTAAATTTTTGATCGAGTGTATCGTTATATCTTAAGTTTGCTTGAAAGTGGCATTAAATGCAATATATATTCTAGAAACGTATTGATTACGGAAGAAATTAGGGCGTTTTGGTTTTAGACACTGTGGTCGGATTACAAGTCAGCGTCAGAATCCAGAATAATTTCTACTTTGCCGTGGCGAAGCAATTTGAGTTGACTTCAACTCGATCGTTCTTTGCAACAGATTATACTCACTATTTATGAATTTCATTAAAATAACAAGCAAAAGTTCTCTTACCATAACGATTATGAAGTCCAGCCAGCACCAAGCGTTTGTAAAGTATTTCTTAAAGCCCAACGCTAGCCATTTGATCAACATTTCGATGAAAAATATCACGGTGAATATTCGGTCCATATAGTACAATATGTCTTGGAGAATGGGTCTTTGTTGTAGATGAACATCTTCCAGGGCCTTAATATATTTCACGAATTATGATTCGATCGATTGTTAATTATTTCAAATCTTTCATGAGTACGAAACTTACCAATGCTAGACTGCTGAGTAAGATCATCGTAATTACTGCTGTCTCAAAGTATTTATTCTCAATCAACTGGAAAGTTTTCAATCTTAGGTTGGCCCATCCTTGCCAGAAAGGTGCATCATCATCACCAGCCAAAAATGGGAACTTTTTATAACAATTGTCAGGGCAACAGTCTGCAGGATAATCCGGATCGATGATATCTTCATCCGCATGAATGATGCCGTCATCCAGTTTATCCTCTTCTTCCTCATTATCATCTTCCAATTCTGAAATACATGCAGATTTCATGTGGTTGACACTGTAGGTAATTATCTATAACACTATCAAGAGTTTGATGACCAGTTACATATCGAGTGTCCACAAACATACCTTCTTCGTCGAGATCTTCTTTGCTGGCATCCTTCTTTTCCTCTCCGTCTGATAAGTCTATACTTCCCTTGTGACTCTCGTCTTTAAATGGACGATTTTTATGGCTGCCATATGATTTGTTACTATCAGAGACATATACAAGAGCATAATTTTAATCAAGATTACTTCAATGAACAAAAATCCGGTTCGCCATGGACGCATCTTACCGACCTTATATTATCCTCTTCGTTATGATTCATGTATTCGTGTTCTATTCTGTTGTCTCGATGACTTATTGAATTAACGAGGACTTTAGTATTGTTCATACATAGTTTTCCCTTTTTCAGTCTATTTGTCAGATCTCCTTCGATTATGGAAATGACGATGAAGTTAATAAAAATGCTTAATGAAAAAGATTTTTTTGTAACACCTACGTCGAAAGTACGTCTTTATTGCGCTTATAAATCGTGCGCAAACTCGTCAATTATTTAATTCATGAGAAAATATTTATAGCGTATTGGGGTTTACATGATCAGATTTAATATTTTTCACTGATGAGCATGCATACTTAGATGGATTCCCTTATTTTTTTAGACACCTACTTTTTTTACGATCTCTGAGCATGCAAACCTCAGTATGCTATGAAAGTTTTCCCACCTATGAAATAATTGATGAGCTTGCGCATGATTTATAAGCATGGAAAGATGTATTTTCGCCCGCAAGAGTTACAAAAAATATCGTGTGCTACGAGTGGCAGTTGTCGATTAAGATTTCGCACTCGCGGGCAATCGTAAATTTCCGCCACTGGTTATAAAATATACTATTGTCACAAGAATTATTGTAAATTTACTTATATTATTCTAATAAAAAGTTAAAATAATATTCAGTGAATTAGCTCACCATGAATGGTAAACTCCATTCCATCTCCAATTGCAACTTCGAGTTGATTATTCAGATCTTTCGCACTCTTCTTATCTCTGTACCCATCAAGTTCACCGTCAGCGAGGTCTAGATCTCCATCTCGAATACCATCTGCACAGTCATATAGAATCTATAATGCTTTATCAAGCGAAATATTTATTAAAAATTAACTTGTAAAAAATCAACATCAGATGGTATTTTATATAATTCACAGTTCTTCTCCAAATAACATTTTGTTAGTAAAAATTTGGTAACAGTTTCTCAAACCTCCGAGAAGTTTGTGGAGCATTCAATCGTTATGTTGAAGTCTCAAATATAGAGCCATGCAAGCTAGATGTGAGGAAAGTTGTAGCACAAGATGCTTTCGACGTGTTGAAGGTATCTAATTGATTCTGACCATATTTATGCTTTCAAATTGTTATTTGGAAGCACATTAACCCATTAAGTATTCTTTCAATTTCCCGACTCATAATATTTTTAAAAATCATAAAAAAACTATTCTTTTTATGGGAACAATATATATGTAACTTCGAGAAATTGATGAAATTTTAATTATCAATATACCTTAATGGGTTAATACACACATACATACTGAATACATAAATACGACAGTTCCTCCAGCAATGCAATTACAGAAATAACTTGGATATACATTGTCCTAAAATAATTCAGCCAATTATATAAATTGCATGTTACACAACCACATTCTACATAGTATTTAAATAGAATTTAATTTAATTTTACTGAATTTACATATACCCGAGAAAGCAGTGACGAATAAGCAGTAATTTCGTATCATTAGACGAACTAATCTAAAAATATATTATAATCGCAGAAGAACTTACTCATCTTATTACTCCTTTTTAGAGGCAATTTGACATAAAATTTACAGATAAACTCTGCGATTTTTTTATTAAGACTCAAACCTATAATTTGTATTCTCATTTCAAGAACGAAAATATATTCTATTCCCTAAAAATAGTTTCAATATAGAACAATATAGAGCTCAGCAGAAAGATTAGTTAAAACTTTGTAGAAAAAACTCTAAAAAGTTGCGATTTAAGCTTTACTTTAAGAATTGTGAGACTTGATCACGTATCTTATGTCACATTGTATATTATCTATTGATAATATAAGAATAAGATTCCAGTCATAAAAATATATATCAGAACGTGGATTAATGCAATTCTATCTTATTATAACTATTAAAATGAAATAAATAAAGATTTGTACAAGAAATTATCGTAACTAGAAGTTCCAATAAAATTGTTCAAGTAAACGTCTTGTTGAATTCTATTTAAGATATATGTTTTTCCACCATTATTAGTGCTTGGGTATATGGAATTCAACTACAAATGAAGAAATAAAATTAGTTCATTTTGCACGAATCATATCTACTTTAAATCTAATTAATAAAGGCAACTAACATCTGTTAAAATATTTATGAATAACACTAACAAAAGACTTTAATGATGAAGCAAAACAAGGAATTTCGTACGTAAAGTTATAAGAACACGTAGGGGGGCGTTTATAATATTTTTCTTAAGTACAAGAATTCACAATATTTCCACATGAAAAAAATATTAAGAATTTGAAGGTCGTACGGAATTAACAAATAATTAAGTCTTATACTTCTTTTGCAACTTTATACTAATCTAAAGGAAGACTACTCTCGATTTCAGTCGAATGACGTTTGCAACCAAATTAATATGTTTCATTACCATGACAGGGATGGCTATCTATAATCGATTAGAAGAATAGTATTTTCACGAATAATATTAATAGCAATCTAAGTTCGTTGAATCTCTACTTAAAAATGCTAATCGTATGAATATCTATGTTTTGTCCCATCATGTTGATCTACGTAAAACATAAGGGAAGTGAAACATAAGAGAGGAAAAGACAACGAGACATACTACACAGCGCACACATCAAGCGAACTGATTGGATATAAACCTTCTTTCCAACTGTTGGACGGTCCCTCACCTGGCGCCTGATCGGATATCTGATTGGTGAATTTAGCTCGCATCAGCTTAGCGATATAAAGAAGATTTCGCTTGATCCATGCTACAAAACGTGCTATCCGCTCGATTGCCTCGGTTATTTTGTTGGTATCATTGTCCGCCGTTGGTGCTGATAAATTCGATGAACCAAAGTTGCTCAAAAGCAGGGCCAAGAAGAGATTTAGAACCTGTTTTCCAATCAATTGAATCAATTTTAGCATTTTACCAAGAATCACATCTTTCGCTCAAACGAACTTGCATACTTTTATGCAAGATTTCCCATAAATTACGAACACAGAGTACGTGGCGTGATTCTTCTTGAGAAGACTGCACAGTTACTTCCTACTCCTGTTGAACATCTAAAGTTCTGCAGGACAATTTTAAGTCTAATTTTTCATAGGAAATCACTTCACGTATTCTGTATCCATCATTTATTTGGCACATTGTATATGGCATCGAGGAAGGTACGGTGTCCTGCGGTCAGGGAATTCTGGAATACTTGGAATTGTCAAGGAATTATGTGGGTTAGTGACAAGTCAGGGAAAATAAATAATTTTCTAGAATTTGTCAGAAATATTCAAATTTCATAAATAGTTTGACTTCTAATCTGTTAAAATGTTTAAGAATTTATATAAAACTCTAAAAAATTGTGCTCCATGTGTGTATATATGTATTTATTTAATATCTTTCTTGTTCTAAAAAACGTAATTAAATAATAATATGATTCAACAAAATTAAATTATCTTAATGCTTTTTTCTCAGTTGTCATAACCCATTCTATGAATATTAATTAATTTATTCATTCGACGAAAAATGATTGATGCGTAATACTTTATACTAGATCTGTACCCATAGTGGTCAAGGAAATTTGGCTATTTCAGACTAGGAGACCTGGAAAAGTCAAGGAATTTCTTTTTTCACATTTTGCTAGACACCGTGAAAGGTGATAATATAAATGATTAGGTAAAATGCTCCTGATGTGCTAAACGTCCCAGGTTATACTTACGACCAAGTTACCGATGACGACAGTAGCCAAGAAGAAGGGAATACAAGACACATCTCCGACGAGCATACAATCCCACATGGACTCGATCCATTCTCCACAGAGTACTCGAAATACAATCATGAATGAATGCATGAAATCTGTGAAATTCCATCTCGGAAGATCACCATCGGGAAACCGATCTACATTGTCCGTATAATTTTTGCCGAAGAGTTGCATGCCCATCACAGCAAATATAAAGATGATGATGCACAATACGAACGTCAAATTTCCGAGAGCTCCTACCGTCCTTCCCATTATAGAGATCAACAAGTTTAACGTCGGCCATGATTTCGCCAATTTGAATACTCTTAACTGCGAAAAAAAATCAAGCATTTTATCAAATGGTATTCATAAATGCCATTTTTAAAAGAATTTTTTAAAAATAAATCAAAATTGTGTCGCCATTTAATAACATCCTCTTATCAATTTTACTTACCAGTCTGAAAGATCGCAATACCGATAAGCCTTGTACTCCTTCCAGACCTAATTCAAGAAGAGACAGGGCAACTATGATGAAATCAAAAATATTCCATCCCTCTTGAAAGTAAAATTTTGGACTCATAGCGATCAATTTTAGTGTTGCTTCAATACCAAATGTTGCGGTGAAGAACTGGAACAAATTAGATAAATTTAACCGACTTTATTGGAATGAAAGTTACATTTTTAATAACAGCTCACTTACATAATTTCCGGATTTGAGTACTCTTTCCATATCCTTGTCCATATCGTGATGGTCCAATGCCATAAAAAGGGTGTTTACGACGATACACAAAGTGATGAAGAGTTCCACAAAGGGGTCAAAGACTATTAAAGCCACATATTCTTGAAATTTAAGCCACACCCAACAGCAGTCCCAGACGCAGAAGATGTCGATGCAACGAAGGGATAGGACTAATAACTTTTCCTTGAAAGTAGGACCTTCTTCATCGTCGTCTGTCGGAAAGTAATAGATCGAAACTGTACCATATGTTAGTAAGTTTGTTTGACACCACTCTTTTTGGAGAAAGAGTTTTTTTTTTCAAGAAAAAAGAGGGCTTAAATGACCGAATGTATGTAGGGTTGTAATTAGTTGGGAAATCACAAAATGAGAAATTTTGAAGGGCATATTGAATTGTAGGGGGTTTGACGATTTTCCAAAGTAATTTAAACATCATTTCAGTAACCCAATTCATAAATGTTTGGTTATAAAATACAGTTTATAAATACATTTTATATCTTCTTTTAAGTCAGAAATATACCGAATAAATAAAGTTTGCGAATTTTGGTAACGATCTAGTAATTAAATAGTTTATAGAAATCATCGTAATTTTAAGAGCAGTAAAATAAATAAAGGAAAATAAAAAAAAGATAGCGAGAAAGAGGAGAGAGAAAACAGGAGGGAGAGAGGAAGGAGGACAGAAACTGTAGGATGAACTAGCCAGTAAATGAATACTTAAGCGCATGACAAAATCCAGTGAATTAACAAAAACCTTTGAAAGCGTTTAAGTGTTCATTCACTGGTGAACTCACCCTGTGACGAAGAATTATGAATTAAATAAAGAACGATGAGATCTATGTATGTACAAGATAAGTGGCGAATGTCACACTTAAAGTTTAATATATAATGTGATTCTTCGTGAAAAACTAGAGATTTGAAGTTTGAAATATTTACTTATGTACGATTAAATTTAAATAGTTGTAGGAATTAACTACGAAATTATATTATAGATTGAAAGGAAGATCCTCGATGCTCCGTAATATACGACTCAACAGAGGACTTATAAGTCGTCCTCATTAATTATTCGTGATTCACTCGATCAAGAGATAGATAATCGTTTCGGAGAGTATTCTTCTATAACCTACAATGCGATTGCACTGTTATTTTTAGCTCCCATTTAAAATCAGTAGGTAAGAGGCAAATTTAGTTTACGCATTCGATGTTCAATTCTTTACGGATAGTCCCTCCATGTATCTCAATTATAACATTTACTACTAATATATATATATATATATATGTAAATGTTAAATGTTATGTTAAAATAATGTTAAAATAATTATGAATTTAAGAAAATGATATTACCTCCATGATCCGACGCTCTGCTCTGTCGACCTGCAGCTTGCTCGATTATATCGTTCAATACCATTACGTCTACAAAAGGAAACGTGTTATAATGAAGAATACTCTTTGTCGAAGTAGTTAATTCATTATAGCGCCTCGTGCAATCTTTCATTTCCGGTCAAGAAGTCGCTTGATTTTTAAGACTTTACCTTTCATATCAACTATAGCGTGCTGCTGTGAAGGTTCGATAAATGGATTGTCTTGATTCTTCATCTTGCCCATCGGATCTTCCACATCTCCGTCCTTGAACGAAGTTGTAAGCTTCTTAAAGGGTTACAAATGATTGAGAATTTTTGGGAAATAAATATCTGATTACATATTTTTAAAGAGTGTATGTGGAGTAAGCTCTTTAGCTTCAAACTAGTTACGTTAAAAAATAACATGTAATGTTAAATCGTTAAGAAAATCGCTAGACTGTCTCTTCGATATACATAAGAAATGTTAAGTTCTATAGTACCAGGCGTTAAACGTAACGCCGAAAGGTATACGAGCTTTCTGTTGTTAATTTGCTTATTAGTCAAGGTAAAGTTAAGAATATCTCCTAGATCTTTGTTAATAAAGTGAATCTATCTCTTCAATCCTTAGGAAATATTTTAAAGTAGGTACACATATGTATATTCATGGTGTCTAGCGATCAAGAAATTCTAGTACCTATACCTGGAAATATCAAAAAATTTTATTTTCAGATCTCACTAGACACCATGATATTATATCAGCTTTTGATGTATCGCAAAAATTATTCAAAACATTTTATTTAACGTAAAAACATATAATGAATAAGAATACTCACAAAATGATGTTTTTGATTCGATTCTGCCATGAGTCCATTTAGGGAAGGAGGTCTGGCAGATCTACTTCGAAGTTTACTTTCTTTAGTCATGGTTTTACCAGCACCAACAATTCCACTAAGAAGATCTCCATGCGATGTGTATGATAATCGTGAGGCATGTGATGTATAGGAGGAGTGACGTGAACACAGACTTGCATAGTACACTGGTACCACAATGGTGCCATTTTCCTCGGACATAGGGGTGACGGCATTCGAATCGTCTGCGTAGGGTAAATGCTCTTGTGCGTCCAAGTAAGTAGAAAGAACGAGAGGTTTCCTATCACCACCTGGAGGGCCAACAAATCGGCCGCGACCATTTCTTATTGTAAATTGATGACTTCCACGACTACCCCTTCTCAAATTGAAAGGAGAACCTGGCAGGCTGAGGCTGGCCTAAGATATGAAGTGCACAAAACCATATATATATTTTTTAGATTTTTAAATTTCTACATACAAACACCTTCGATATTTGGTCGAGATCGATTAGTTTTGTCACCCTTAAAAATGCACACGATTTAATCGCTATCGAGAGATTTGATGGAGTCTCGAGCCAAATATAAGGCATTCTAATATGTATTGTATAATAATAATTATTCTTTAACTATTAAAAATAAACGCAGTGGTTATAATTTTACATTTTGACTTACGGTGCTAACTTTTCGTACTTTTCCAGGAACACTGCCGTGATTGCTGTTGTTCGGTTTTATCCTGTGTTCGCTCACCGACTCCACCGATCGTATGCTCATCCTTTCCTTATTGTTGTCATCATTCCCTTTTTCTTGGCCAACGAAAAGTTCGTAGCTATGGCAGGAAAAGTCTGATGGTGATTTGACAATCCGTTCAGCCGCAGCTGCGGCAGCCGCAGCTTCTCTCGCTGCTTCTCTAGCTGCGAGCTTGTTTTCCTTCGCCTTGACTGCATCCTCCACTTCCTATCGAAAAAGAATTCGATATATCCATCTATGCCCCATCATTGGAAAATAATTCACCATAAATGAACATCTGACTATTTATGCACCTTTAAAGCTGCCTCCTCAGCTGCCTCCTCTTCCTCCGCCTTTTTCTGCAATTCATCGTACGACATAGCGACAATGGCGAGAATTAAGTTAACGAGGTAGAAGGAGCCGAGAAAAATGATAACGATGAAGAACAACATGTGCCATGGTCCAGCCGATCTGAGAACCAGTTGGTATAAGTTCTCCCAATAGTCCTGGGTCATTAGGCGGAAAGCAGATAACAATGCCCATCCGAAAGTATCAAAGCTTGTGTATCCGTAATTTGGGTTAGAGCCGTAACCTTGTAAACACGTGTAACCGGGATCGCACATCCTAAAATACAAGTAAAGTTTTTGAAGACAAACATTTATCATTAATACCAACATCATAAACAAATTGAAAAAATATAAGTCACACTTTTTCAATTTGACATTTTTCATACATAGTATTTATAGAAAAATAGGTATTGAGAATTAGTTATACGTGATTGATGAAATAATTAGATGACTAAGAAATGCTAAGTAGCATCATAAGTGTACTGCTAGATGTATAAAAACTCGTACAAGAATTTATGGAAATCAATCAAGTAGTTTATTAAGGATATAGTGACGAAAAGTTCTGTATGCCGAATTGCAGCGTAAGAGTTCAAAGCACTGTTTTTCTTTTATTCGTACCATTGGTTAGTCTTTATTTTTCTTTGTTAAGTAGCTCAAAGCAGCTTTTTCTGGATAATTTTAAGGCAAATATATCTTCTCTCTCTTAAGAGATGTACAGATAGAATGTGTATTCGTATCACTAACTTACCCAGCTCCGGATGAATTCCCGCACAGAGGCATATTTCCACCTTCGTCCACGTACCAATTTGCTATGTATGAGAAATATGTCCGTTATTTTTTATTTGGTTTCGAAATCCGTATATTGAAAAGGAATGAGTATGTAAGAGGTATTATATAAATGAGGAATAGAAAATAAATGCTATCGATATATTTCATGCTGAGGTATATCAAAGATAAATTGTAAATAACGGGAAAAAATTATGTTGGTTTGGGAAAGATACAAGTGCCCCTTATAGTATACTATATTTTTGAACAATATAATAGTATTTGGAGAGCTTACTTTCGTTACTAACAAATCGCTCCCAGCTTTCATCGGTGAGATTACCCCACGATCCGTCCTCAGGGAAGTTTTTTATACACTTTTGCGTAAGAACCCCCATGTAAATCTGAAGGCCCATCAACGCAAAGACAGAGAGGGAAAACATCGTTAGGATTATCACATCACGCAGGTTTTTTACGGATTCTATCACAGCGCCGACGATGGTTTTCAGACCTAAACAAGCAAAATATTGATTTACTTATTTGCAACCATCCGAGTGGCGAAATAATGATTTTAATTATGACGATGGAATGGACGATAATGGAACTATAGGTGCGTCAATACTCGAAAAGGTGAGGAATCGTGTAACTGGTATTGACGGTTACGTATGTTTGCTAATGTAAAACACTACTACACTAATCTAAAGTCTAAGCATACCTGGTACAATAGCGACAGTCTTCAAGGCTCGGAGGACTCGAAATGTCCTGAGAGCGGCAAGGTTGCCTAGATCTATGCCCATCGTCACATAACTGCAATACACCCGAACATCACACACATTACAGTGATACAAACAAAAATGAAACAAACATATCAAATAACTCCTATTGACTCGCTACTTCCTATACAGCCTACAGTATCTGTTAAAATGTTATACTTTATAAGTAATATAATTATTACACATGCATGATATGAGTATGTGTAAGTACATGTTATCACAAAAGTACTGGACTTCTGAATGTAGATTCGTCTATAGATAGTTCATAAATATACTAATCTACGAGCAATATTAAGTAATTATTAATTTAGATTATATACTAGTCTAATAATGAGTTACAACGGTAATATATAATCTGGTATTACTATAGGTGAAACGACTATATCCCGAACTATATTTGCTTATAGCCAATATATAAAGTAATCGATACTACAATGATTACGATAGCGTATTGTATGTATTGCTTAATAAGTGTCTCATTTTTAACCGGGAATTAATATTGGATAATGGCTGATAATGTATTCGTTAAAAATACACACGGTGAATCATCTTGCGATAATTAAGGAACCCGGTAGATCTTAAGTAACATTTATGCAACAGATACGTTGAAATAACGCTCGTTTCAATTATATAGGGATTAGGAAACAGCATCTGTTACGTATATGGCATATAATGGAAGCGAACAATTTCGATGAGTTCACTGCGTAAATGTTAAATAAAGTTAGATAGGAATATGATAGGTCAGGAATACTGATTTGGATCAATTGATGCACGCAAAATAAAAATAAATCTGCAATAAGAACAATGACAACAGTCGGAATCATATACATACGTGGATTATGTTAGTTAACAAATAACTGTCGTAGATTAAAATATGATTAATATTTAATGGCATGACACGACTCGGCATGGCACTACAAGACAAGAAAGTTAATCTTAAGAACTATGTAAGTCACTTTTTTCGATACCTCAGAATAACGCCTGAAATATTATAATATAGTAGTATAAAAGAATATTCACATACTTATTTATAGCCCTCATTAGCACTCAATATTAGGAACTCTATTATGAAGTTAAAATATCTAATTAAAAAATTGTCTTAGATCTGAGTATTAAGTGAAATAAGCTGTTAAAAGAATCTGAAAATCGAAGTATTTAAATGATTATTTATATCTTTATTTGATCCTGGAGAAAAATATCTTTTCTTATTATAATCGATTGTGTGCTGCAGTTGAGCGGTACCAAGGACAATTTTATCTTGAGAGTATAACGTTGGAGAGTGCCGCTCCTCATCATCGGTGAATGAAAATTTACAGTTCTTCCACCTAGCTTTCGATTAGCTACAATGGCGTTTAGTTAGAAGCAGTGTTCACCTAATTAATTTTCTCTCTCCCTCTCTTTCTCTAATGACGTCTAGAGAATTAGAGGGGAGATATGCATCGCACATCCGTGCTAAGTGTCGACTCTGACTTCGAAAAAGAGGGTACTTCCTTGTCAGTATATGATGATATCCTATTACATGTATATGAAGGGTCCAGTGGAAAAACGATGAGGGTCCATTTTTTTCGAAATCGATATTTTAGCGACATCTGTTAGCTTGTAACATGAAGTATCAACATATCAAACCTTACAGGGGACGAACACTGATATTCCACTAAAAATTGTGGTTGAAAATAGGTGGCACAGTGGACTCCCGTGCATTGTGAAACTTTAAATGTCGTGTTTCTCAACTTTTAGAAATATGGACCCTCATCGTTTTTCCACTGGACCCTTCATATGTATACTAGATTACGCTGAACTCTTGACTTCCATATAATGTCATTTCTATTAAATATGTACTTTTTTATAGTTATAAATATTCTGCTATATCACATACATATTTATAATTTTAGGATATGCAATACCGTGCCATGTAATGCCAACAAATTAAAATCATTATTTAATATATATTAGTAAACAAATCGCCGTCAATCGAACCACTAAGAATTATGCTATTTGAACAGACCTTCTTTAAACTCGGATTAAGACCTGCCGGACTATTGGTGACGTAATCCAGCACTCCCTATAATAGTGACCTACTCAATAACTGCTCTATCGTTTTCAAAAGAGTAAGAATTTAGAATTTCCTTGGTTAACGGTTTGCACATTTCAGTTATCGATTATTATAAACCCAAGAAAAATAGTTCATAGGTTACAATACCTATATTCTCTCTTTTTTTGATAGAAGAGATTATTGTTATATTTTTCAGATTTTCTATTTTTTCAATGGAAAAATTAAAAGAAAACTTTGTAAAAGTAAAAAATGTTAGGTTTGAGCGGCATTAATATGATCAAGTGGAGGAGGGACTTTCGCAATGGAACGATTACCACTGCATCTCATATGTAGCTTGTCAATACGATCGGTAGAAATTGTTTGAACTTTGGGGTTTCTAATAGACATTAATTCTAAAATTAGTAGGTATTAAACGGAGATCCTACCCGCGTTAAGTTTTACTATGCGTTTTCTTTTAGTGGAATTATTATAACTGAATGATGCAAGGAAGACTAATATTTATCGTTTTAGTGTATATAACATTTTTAACAATCCCTACTTTATATTTTATTTACCTGAGATGAAAAATTGATATACTGCAGCAGTATAAGTAATAGGAAAGTCGATGTATTTAAGTATACTGTAACGTATAGCTTTTTGTCACATCATTAAAGAAAAATTAATTGTACTATATAACAGGTGAGCATTTAATGAGTCTAAAAGTATTATATATAGCGAAATTGAAATTGTTTTGATGAGTTTTCAGATTTTGGTGATACGATATAAAAATCGAATGCATTAACTGAATAATTTTCATAACTGCCGACATCACGAGAAAGTATTTTATATAATTAAAAATTTGTTCTCTCTCTCTCTCTCTCTCTCTCTCTCTCTCTTTCTGTCTATCAGCGTTACTCGTTATAATTCTAATTCAATATTTTCGACATCTATACTATAGAAAACGACCTTCAATAGATGAAATGGTAGGTTCATATTAAAACGATAAAAGTTTAATCATACTTCCCTAGTAAAATATTATTAAGTTGTTATGAAGAAATAAATATGTTTAACTACTCACGCTAAAGCTATAACTACGAAGTCGAGCCAATTCCATGCATCTCTAAGATAGGTAAAAGGCTGCAGAATGAAACCCCTCGCCATCACCTTAACGGCGGATTCAAATGTGTAGATGCCCGTAAATAACACTCTGAAAAATCACAAAGATATCACTCAGCTTTAAATATGGGCACTCTCTATGGAATTTTATTCTACGTACTATTACTGGCACATTTATAATATCGGCTCTTAATATTTATGACTAGGTACCTATTAACATTGATGTATTAAACATATAATTAGGTACTCTATCGAGTTCATGCACCGCGTTAGATTTATAAATCAATAATCATATGCACTGGTATCGTAATAGATGTTCTTTCCATAGTACGAGTACTTCAATGAGAAAAATGTAGACTCTGTTTTTTGCACCTCTATGCATGGACTTGGACTTCTGCTTTAAAAATGATACGCCTTGTAATAAAGGAGTAATATAAACATTACATTAAACGAGAAATTTGTTAGTTGGTAGTACTATCTAACATTCGCTAATGAAATATTAACTTACTATAAGTACGTAAGATTAGATTTTGTGTAAATGCTATCACATTTCCTATCCACTATACTTACAGTCACTCCTCATTTACATCCAGTCTAGAGAGAGTGTTGGTATTATAACAATTCATAGCACATGGTATAAGATAAAGTAGAAGCTGAAATACAAAGATAGAAGTACGAAGTCCATGACAAAGAGGCTCTGTATGTAGTTTACCGAATTTTATCCACGTCTCTTTGGCATTGAGTATTGAATTTATCCCCTTAAAATTAATGATTTTACATTCACTAGCAATCTTTGGTCTATTTCTCTAAATCAATCAGAACTCTATAATGGAAAAAATTACAAGTTCTATCGTGAGAAGCTGTGTTATATGTACTGCCCGAAAAAAGGGGTTCACTGTACTTGCGAAGCACACGAAGTGATTATTTGAAGCAATTAACGACGCGTATCTGCGTTTAATATCCGAGTCATCATTCAGTTCTAGTACTATTAGAATTTCACTTACTCGGTGGACTCGATGGTGGGCGTAGTAGGCATGATCATGAGTATGCAGTTAACCAAAATTGTGGTGATGATGAAGAGAGAAAACAGAGGGTGGACCAATATGTAGATGGCCACCCGCCGTATTGGATTGAAGGGATCGAGGATCCATAGCGCGTCCGTCGCGGAAAAACGGAATATGTCTTTCCCTTTGCTGATGACCACGAACGTCTGAAAAAAGAACCGGATTGTTAGTGAATTTTAGTCACCATTTTAATCTCGATTTAGATGAGCACACCACATTATAAATATTATCTACAAAGTATTTAGAGCCAATGGGCATGTTTACAACTTTTTGTACAGCTGTTTAAAGTACATGAATCGGAAGATTAGGGTATTAAAGTAATGTAGGTAAAAAATGGGTCATTAAAATAATGTTTTTCCAGTATTTTTGAGATGTTAAAAAAGGCATTCGTTTTAAAGCGTCGCACTTTCACCGCCATTTTAACTGACCAATCAGAGTCGCGCAACAGATTCTCCACCATTCACAAACCCGGGTTTGGGCTCTTGCCAGTGGCTTTAGTGACGTCACTAAGGATTTCGTTTGAATCGAAGTCAAACTTTAAACACTAAAAAAAAAGAAATTAGTGCTCAGAAAAAAAAACAAACACATCTTATTAATAAGCACAAAAAGTATTAACGAATAAGCAAAAAAAAAAAATCGTGAACATGCCCATTCTCCCGGCCGATTCTTCAATATACTGTTAATATATAGATACACATGTACCGTCTGATTGTGGTAGTAAGTATCAATATCCTCAAGAGGTGTGGAGGACAACTCGGGGGGAAATTGGTTGTGCAATCGGACTGGAATGGGCGCTCCTTGCTCGAGCATTTGATCCGGCTGAGGTCCCTCATCCTCGTCTTCATCGTCGTATCGTATCTATGAATCAAATAATTTGTTTAATTTCTTGATCAATGACAAAGTAAGATTATTAATTTTGATAAGTCAATATAACGTATGTGTACACATACATAGCCGACATATCTTATTGTCAGAGTGGAGCGTTAAAAGCCTTGGCGAGAGATTTTGCTCCCATGATTATAAAGGGTGTAACACCCGAGTGCCAATGAGACGGGCCGGAAAGAGATTACAAATTTTGAGAAACTAAGATATTTACAGAAATTACTAGGTTTAATTTATTACATAAAATGAGTATGCATTTCGATTAGTCCCGTTAGTAAAATTAAAGCTATCGCCAGACCCGAGGACTGCGTACTCTCGCGAGATGAAACACTCAAGCCCAGCCTTTCGAAATCCTCATGAAACTAAATCAGATTATTCACCCATTTATGTTACGATCTTCATTAGATGTAAGTCACAGAAATTGATACTTCTCTATTATTAGAAATGCTAAAGCTATGTGATTTGAAGGTAATAACTTCGAGCGTTATTATTAACTATATTTTCAATTTCCAGGACTCATGTCCTATGAAGACCAAAAAACAAGGAAGTTTTTAACTAATATTTAGGAAAATCGTTAATGTCAAGTGTCAGAAAATGTAATCAGAAATGTTAACTCCAATTTGAAAATATTTATCTGATTTGGGCGCAGCCGTGACTAAACCAATATCACCATGTTATGTCATTTTCGATATATCGGAGAATTTTTGCCTGGAATACCTATGGTTTATAAAGCGATAAATAACGAAATTAGACGATATGACAGATTAAAATGGGTCGATCTGTATACCTACATATACTGATATGACATAGATAAATGTCATATTCCATATACCTTCTATTATAGACATAGGTATAAAATAGCGTCATACATATGTACATATTTTCAGTAGATATTTTTATAAAGTATATCATATGTGCGCTATAGGCCTTATAGATAGGGAGGAGGAGAAGGCTAATAATTATATCTATATATAATACGTACTTATATATTAGACATTTTGTAGTATTTGGGTTATTTTTTCAGATACCAAATACAGCTGAAACTTATTAATTAGAAATTAAAGTAAACATGAACCTATTTGATTCTAATTTTAATGTTTCCATTGGATTAAGGTTATTTTATTCACACACCTTTCAATATACCTATATATGAGATACTCCATCTGAATGTAACACTCTTTAAGATTGAGTCTTTTATACCATAATAAGTATCATTGAATAATATGACCTTCTTTTGAATGGTTTCCTTTTTCTGTTGCCCAGCACGATATGCTATTTCCCATATCTTATATTCTACAATATAAAAAAAATATTATATAAACAGATAGTTTTTCTTTAATCCTGGAATTCTCATCTTACATTACTTATTATGTCGATTCGAAGAAGAAATTGATATGTCCTTGAAATTTGGCGATCTTAATTGACGCTCTCTTAATGCTTAATAATGTTGACGCAATATTAAAGCATTCATTCGAGATCACGAATGTTGCTTGTTCATATTTTTACTCTAATTATTTGAAATATTCTAAAGAAATATCAAGCAACGTAGAGTGTTATTACCTACTTTTTATTCTCCAGCAAATATAATTTTTAAACGGTAATTTTTTTTTCGAAATAATGCTATGTGATCAAATCCATATTCATTCATATAAATTCATTTTAAATGAATTTAATCCAGATACAATCTAAGAAATGATGTATCGAAGTCTAATTAGTTGGAGCCAAAAATGAGGATAATTATTTCAGTCGAATATTACGCCCAGCGTTATTTACGTGCAAGAAGAGCCTCATGTCATTATCTAAATATGAAATCGGTGCCACTCACAATAATATTGTACAGTTCTAGTATTGATTTTCTATTCTCGCATGTAATACGAATAGTGCCTACAAAAGCATAGCTGATAACCGCACTCATTCTATAAGCATGTCGAAGCAATCTGCTGCAGCACTCTTCCTAATAAATTCATCCTCCAGCAATATAAGAAACAATATCGTCCGTGGTTGATTTGACTATTTCCGCAATCAAATAATATTTTTTTCTTCTAATTGCCATGGTGTTGAGCGCTATACAGTCGCATTACTAACACCTGTGTGCATGCACACCAATCAGAAAGTTTAACATTTCCAAAATTGCAGTAACTTACCAATATTCCAAAAAAAAAAAAGATAAGTCGAAGCACAGGCAGTGAATTGCGCTCTTTAGCCAAATAAGCACACATTGGTATAGCAAAGAAGAAATACAGAGAAGTCTAAAAGCAGCTGAAATGTGGTACAGTATCGAGTACGATGGATCGATTGCACACTGAGCAGACATTTAAAAGGTAGAAAGAGTACAATAGAGATTCTTCATTATTAGGTATAGTTATATTTATATTTGTTGTTATTCTCGTATATTCTATTCTAAATCGATGAGGTATATTCAAATATTTTTTCTATATGAATATGAATCTAGCCATTTTAGAATGGTACTCAAGATCCCAGTTCAAGTAGACTCAAAGTTTTTACAACCCGTTATCATTAATAAGCTAGTAGTATGGTCGGCGATTTGCATGTTTCCAAAGTACGAGTATCTGTAGAAAGGATTAGAGAGCGAGAGGATTGGAGGGTATACTCCCTTCCCGAGAGGTACCTATTTTACTTCCATGTGGTTTCATCCACACTTTTCCTGTTATATCCGCCGTTTCTGATTATACGAAATTCTTCATTTCGTTATCATTGCGTAAAATAAAAAGGTTAACAATCGATGCATCGTAGTGTCCGCAAAGTAAATTGTAAGTGGCATTATATTAATAGCAAAGCTTGAGAAATTGGATGAGTATCACTTTACTTAGAGAATGGCACATCTTACTTCTTTTTTCTTTTTCTTCCGTCCATAACCTTCCTGTAATTGGAGAACGAAGAAACAATGGTTAAATAAATTCAAAAACACAGACAGCACGAAAAGTATCGAATGAATAGGAAGGTGAGTATAATTTTCATTTGAGTTACGGGATTCACAATGCATACCAAGGTACTGATGCATACAATGAGAAATGAAATGGCAGCCGTATAAGATTTAGTAAATGCGCTTCAAGTCGCGTCATCTTACTGGATAACTGCCTTTTCATTTCATACCTGTGTGAAATATGGAAGAAAGAGGGAGGCAGAGCAATGGCGTTGGCTTAAAGGAAAATTGTTATTATAGCCACAAAAATTATTATATCAAGGTTTTAAATACGCAGAAGTCTTCTATCGTTATTAAATTATAATAAAAGGGTCAACTTTTTACTTCCACGCAACCTTCTTGTCCCTCTCATCTTTCCGAAGGTCGTTGAACTAGCTTCATTGCTTGGACGATCGGAGATTGTAGAGCTAAAATCATCTATTGATGGAAGAAGGTTGCAGCGCTCAAAGTATTTTATTTTTCCGGCCTTCACAACACTGCAGTCTAAGCAATGAAGATCGATCAATGATGTCTCGAAAGAATAAGGGAAAGGGATGGGAAATAGCTGCTGGTAAAACATTTGCCCTTCCTTTTTATAAGCTTTACTTCCGTTGTAAGATGTTCCTGATAGTATCAAAGTTATATTTAAATATACTAAAATGCATTACAAGAAGGGAATATAACAAGGAAATGGTTGAAAAATATCTACTTGTTAGAATAACAAAATATGTAAATAAAATGTACCAACAGAAAATGTTATTTCAGTATAACGAGATAAATTAACAAAATAATAACTACAAGAGATTTAATAACATTTACGAATATACTGGTAGGTATATACAGGGTAACTCAATAGAGTCATAGAAGCCACTAGTGCTAGATTCTTTATGAAAATAAAAAACGATAGGTAGTCGTAATAAAAAAGGGCGAAATTAAAAAACGGGCAAATAGTACCCATCGTCCGGAAAGTAAAATTCGTACATATATGTGTGTAGAAAGGAGAACAGAGACAAAGAGAGATTTGGAGAGTGGTTTTTAGATTAGAAAAATATAGCCGTAGGTATTACACCTGTACAACCATGCGCACACATATATATATATTTATTTATACACATTTACCCCCTCACACAAAAACGAACACAAATGCAAGACATATAAGTTACCTACTATGGCGAAAGTTACGCGGATGCAGCTTGAGACATCAAGAAGGCAAAATTTGGCACCACCATTTATTTTTAAGAACTTCAGATAATTGAAAAAATAATCCTTCTGTTTATTTGCTTCAGTATTATTTTCGTACACTATATGCTCCAAATATTTATTCTACGTACGAGTTTTATTTTCCAAAGGATAGGCACTTGAGCCGCTTTTTTACGTTTTCCTTTGTTGAGCAATGTTGCCCTATTTAAATTTAGTAAGCTATATGTATAAGTTTTCTTATTTCCGAATTTCATCTAATCCTTTTCGAAATTTCATATTTATATATAATTCGTTTCAAAGGCATGCATTTCTGAGTATTGACGTAATAAAAAATTTCAACATTCAATGAATACCATTTGTTTAAGTTCATTTGTTTATCACCTAATACATGTTTCTTAACTTATAGAGAAACGCATTTGCATTTGAAGAAAATCTGGAAAGAAACTGATGTACGAGTATATAAATCGATCATTGTAGAAGGCTTTTATAGAGACGAGATTCCATCTCAAGTCGCCACGGCTAAGGAGTTACTCGTATTTACATAGGTATATGCACATTGCGGAATACGCGGTTCCAACTCGATGTTGACAATTTACGTCGCTCAGTTTTGATTTTATGCCGAAGAGAGAGCAAAGCTGTTAATTGATTTTTGATTCGATGTATTAAAATCCTACCTGAATTTTCTTATCTACCATATATCTGAGCTTAAATCGAACATAGCGAGACTTATGCAAAATATAAAGCCGTACCTCTCCTTCCGCTCTTTTCTTCTCGAGTTCCTTCTGTTTAGCACGCTCCTCGGCAATGCGAGCGTGGATCGCTGCTAGTGATTCCCGCGTGAACGGACGGAACAAACTTCGTTCTTCCTCTGATAGATCGTCAGAGTCTTCGGACATTGTCTAGGCTGCAGAAACCTGAGCCACCTCTCTGCAAAAATGTTAATCGTACCTATGGTAACTTATTAACTAAATCTACCAAGGAATTTTAAATAATGAAGAACCACCGATTAATTCGTGACCATCGTACGACCATTTTGCAACTTCTTGCAACCATTTTCTGAATTGTTGCAATAATTGAATTAATAAGGAAACATTTTTTTAGGAACTTTACAAGTAAAGCTTCTAATAGGGATTCAAGTACCTATGCCCTTCTGCAGAATTATTTTAATATCTCTATTTTACCAATAAAATTTTTCTTAAAATCATATATCGCTCTACCAGAAGGTTCTATATCAAGATAAGCCAAGAGATCATAGAAAGTAACACGCGATCGCGATAATAATCGTGGCTTACTGATCAACATTGTATATGACTCTTCTCTGGAGACTTTTTTAAACGGTACCTGACGATTGGTGCTAACAGTTCTCGAAGCAGCGCCGATGTATATTCTGAGAGGAGTAGCTTGATTGCTGACGTTGTTGATGAAGTCTAGGATGAGGATAGCCAATAACGTATGGCTTCCGCGATGTGAACCGTTTAGTGAAACCCGAAGTAGTTTTGTGAAACCGGACGGAGGGGGAGAGTTGTGGCGTTACCCTGATCTTCAAATTCTCGATTATAATAATGTCTTTGCTTCCGTTAGTGCTATTGGTATTTTCTCTTTCAGACGAGACTCCCTTTGACGAAACTGCAGCGATCTCTAACGAAAGCGCTGCGGCAGTGTGTGGTACGTTTGGGGCCGTCCAACACGAACCAAAATTTTTCATGTCCGACCTGATATATAGAATAGTTTACAAAATTTCAGTAACGTAGAGCTTTTGTCTTAAAGATCTGGTGCCGCATTTTTCCTTGATCATTATTATTAATTGATATTAGAAATTTATGCGTGTAGTACACCCGCATCTAAAGTTTTAAAATTCAATTATATTTCATTTAGAGAAATCCCTCAACCCGTCCATTCAAAAAATATTATTGAAAAAATGAAAATGAAGTTTCAAATTTTTAAAATAGTCTTTTGGCTGGTCCATATGTCCGTTGGTATGTTCGTAAGTTCGCCTATTAATTCGTTGTTCAATTCAAATATTCTTCAAAATAATAGAAAAAAAAAAGATTTCATCATACAGCCATAAAACAGTGCTATAAACCTTTTCGAAAATTTGCTATGTAATTAAAAAAATAATAATTTCAATCAGATGCGTATTTTTCAAATGATTGATGCACAAACGTAATGGCTTAGAGAAATATATATATTTTTTCTTTCAATTTCTTTGTGCATATTTTAATAACTGCTCGGTGTCTACGTCAGAAACCATTCAGACAGACGGAGGCGGAGGTGGAGGAGGAAAAGGAGGCATGGTACAAAATAAAATAGAATATTTCGCATTCTATTAAAAGTATACTTGTTGTTTACTTACGTATACATGAAGTTGCGAGTAGAATCAATGTATTATCCGAATTATCATAGTCTGACGTTTAACTGAAGCTCTTATCTGTAACAAATAATATCACTATTATTACCAACAATAGCTCTATTTTACGTATATCATTTTATTTTTATAATAATTACGGATCTCGACCGTATAGCATTAGCGAACAAAAATGTGGAATCTAAATAACTGAAATTTTATTAATCTCTATTATATTTAAAGTATTAATTGTAAGGGCGACGTTAATGTAGACTTTCTGTCTTATATTAGTATTAGTAATACCTTGCAAATTTTCTGCTTCCTAATTGCCACCACGCGTAGCTGCTATATTGGAATAAATTTACCAAAAATCGGCGAAAATTCAATTTAGTCACATTAACATAGGTACTAGAAAGGCTTGGGTACGTAGCTATTCCTCGGAAATGCAACATAATTTATTGAAAAGTTAGTGGAGCCTCGGAGTAGGGATTATCGATTCGTTCGAGAGTTATCGAAAAGATACTAGTATTAAACCAAAGAAAAAAGATCAGTTAGACGTGTCGTAAAAACACGATTGAATGACAAAATTTTAATTATTTTTAAAGATTGTGACGCTAATTAAATTTATTAACCTTTTGCTTAATAATTATTGTGTTATTATTTCATCAATTCTAATTATAAATTGAATTCGTATATGATAACCTGTTCTTATTACAACTTTTACTGTAACTTTATTTTTTATTGTAACTTAATTTCGTTCGTATTCGATAGATAGAGTTAATCGTGTGTAAGGATTAAATTAGTTGATACATTTGAATTCTGTACATCTATACTACGTTTCATTTAACTAAATTTTGTAAACTACAATTTCTCGAGCGTCTAATTAAATATACAGTGATTTCAAGAAATATGTAGTTAAAGCAAATAAAATTTATTTGAAGTAACTAATTACTTAGCTGCTTCAACTAAATATTTATTCAAATAATAATATATATAGTTTCCCTCCCGTAACCACAAAATTTAGTTGAATCAAACGATTTTTTTCTCAATATAGGTTTGGTTCAACACCATACACAGAGAAAAAGAAATAGTCGGATCTACTGAAAATTACTTGCGGGGTCGCAAGTAATTATTTATTTTTATCAATGAAATTTTTTAATACATCAATTAAATATATCTTTCTTACAATGATATGGAATAGTGTGAGATTGCAAGGAAGAAATATTTAATTACAATGAAAATAGATTTAATTGATTTAAATGAATGATTACTTGTGACCCCGCAAGTAATTTTTAGTTGATTCAACTAATTCTTTTTCTCTGTGTACTTCCATCGTTCGTATGACAAAAACTTTTGTTGAAACAAACCAACTCAGATTAATTTAACAAAGCAGTGAAAATGAGTTCATTAACATCTACGAATGAAACGAATTTTATTGGATGAAATGAAAAAATGTAATTATTCCTATTGTATACATTCCAACCAAACACAATGATTAGACCTTGAACCAAATCATTTAGTTGGAGCCACTAAAATTTGTTCTCAATGAATATTAGTGCTATGGTTTACTACGGCTGCTTTATCTCAGGTTTACGAAGAGTAATACAGGTAATCTTCAGTTTGACCGACAAATGGAGAAATAGATTTTTAACTAAGTGATTACATCAATTAAAATCTAACAGAAAGCTATATAATTGCTATAATTTATTTTTTATTTCGTTTTCAAGAAGTTGATACTATTTCGTTTTTATATTTATACAAGAGAAACGCGTTTTGGACGTTTGTTACTTATTAAATGTTGTAAAAATTCTTATAATCGCAACAATTTTAACAGGCATTTTTTGTCAAACTAATCACGTATTGTTGTATGAAAGAAGTTTTCCCGTAAGTACTCAAACACCAACAAGATAAAATCTAAAGTTTAGTATGACAAAATAAAAATTTTAAGTTTTAATACATTTGCCATTAAATATTCTTTGTCTTCTCCTTTCCGCCCTTCTCCTTCCCATACCCTCACCCTTCCACTCTTTCACTCACTCTCCCTCTCTTTCACTCATATACAGAGGCACGCGCACAGCATCGGCGCGAAAACGGCATGGGAGGTGGATTATCTTTAAATAATCGTCACTAAAACTTAAAGAAGACCATACAAGTCATTTTTGTTTCTGAACTGATCGAAGAACTTTAACTACTCAAGCATAGAGGCGGCAAGCACTGTGCTTGTGAACATTGTATTAAATGATACTGCGGGAATTTACATTAGATAGTACTATTCTTTACGTTTCGTATATATGGGTTGAGAAACTAAAAATAAGTGGGTTTGATTTTATGAAGTCTTATCATATAAAGCTTGATTATATCTTCTTTCACTCGGAATATTACTTCGTACACATAAATTGGATAAAGTTCAGTAAAAGAATTTCTCCAAGAAATCATGTTCTTAATATTGAAATTCAATGCCGTTATTCAAGAAACATTTGGTGCATCAATAGAACAATATCGACTCACATTCTAGTGCGCATAAAATATGGTGGAGAGATCACAGTACGATGAGCCACTTAAGTTAGCCCCAGATCAGCACAGTGCATTGGGTAGTTAAGGGCCAAATCAAGTGGCTCGCCGTACCTCCGTTCTCGTATTCATAATAACTAGCTATTTCGCATTGCTTAAGTTACTTGTAGAATCGTGTGAGTGACTCGATCGATAGATTTAAGTAGGAGGAAAAAGAGAAATAGAGAAGATTATGCTTTAAGGAGAGATAAACTATACGAGAACCGAGAGAGTAAAGTAAAACGTACTTTGAGAGAAAAAGCGGAAGAATTACGACATTTTTACTTACGATTTGGGAGTTCTCCCCTATTAGATATAGGTAGGCGGAATCGAAGCGTAGAAAAGCGATTCAGGATATAAGCAGGCACTGACACGTCAGGGGCGGGTTCTTCCGAGGATACCTCTTCTCACTTTACTCGGTTTGACCTGCTTCGGGGCACAACACTGACACACTATACACTGAACTGCAACAACCGAACGATCACGCATTCCACGAGAGATTTAAAGCAGAAATTTATCCACGGTACGTTCATAATCTTCACTGCAGCGTCAAGCACCCGCCCCGTATCATACTACACGAACGTGTAGTGAATGAATAGAGCGTAAAACTTGCTTTGCGACAACATCTCAGTCAATTATCTTGGCCTTATCATTCTCCACCACCTTCTTGACCGGGCGAACCTACTTCCCTTTTTACAATCGATCGTTCACTCTCTCATTTACGGTGCACTTGATTTGTCAGGACCACGATTGATTCGGTGCCTCCTTCACGGTGCGTCGACGTCAAGCGCGATTGATTCTTCCTACTGATCTCTTTCACCCTCTCCCTCGCTCACCTTCCTTGCGCGTCTTTCGAAACCCGCTTCGCGTTACCCGTAAGCTACTACTACCTTATGTCACAATAAAAGTATAATAATATAGATTGGGTTTTTGTGAAGGCAGTCTTGAGGGTTGGTGTCCAAGTCGCGGGGAGGCAATCCGAACCAACGCGGATGTTACTGCATCGTTCCGCGCCAACCTCACGCAGCGGACTTTTCGAGAACTGAGTCTGACCCTTTCCCCACTACAACCTACTTGGGCTACCCACTGCTTTGGTAATTCCGAATCCGCGAATTCACTTTTTCGATGGAAAATGAGCATTCTAACGTCTTCATAAATATATATGGGGGAAAACTGGATAGAATCGGACACCGTGGTGGTCCCTAAATCCCATTACGAACTACAGTAGTTAGGGGTTTTCAGGGTTACTGGTACTATCTGATTCCCCTCTCTAGTGTCACTTCGTGTAGTATAAATCATTGACTCATAGAGGAGAATTACTTTAAAATTATCTCCTATAGATACAGATGAGTAAATACTCTTACTTTTTTATACAAACGCTTGGATATCAAAATGCATCAAACACAAGCTTTAGCCGTTATTCGTTACAGCCATAGATATTATGGTGTAGCCTCATTTTGATAGGGTCTGTTAAACAGTATTTCTCTCAATATGAAAATGACTCAAAGGAGATTGACTTATTTTTACCGTTGGTAACCGTAGGGAAAAAGTGGAAGTATTAAATTGAGATCATTTTTCTAATGTAACTCATTTAGCTAACCCGACTAGAAAGATGGACTGGATTTGAATTCAGGTTTCGTAAGTTCTCCAACGTGATACACCGATGGCTCGGACGGATCAATGAAAATATACTCCGCCCCTCCGCCAATCTCTTGCCTACAAGCAATAACACGGTACCACACCGCACACTGTTACTATCTTAGCCTGAAAACATTGGTCAGTAGCTACCATCCAACCACCCCCTGGGTAGTTAGCAATAAGCTCGTCCACGTTGATGGCCAGTGGTACAATGATACGGGGTTCTGTTACTTCGCGACCTCATTATCATCTCTGAGAAGTTCCAATATTTTTTAAACAAGTAAAATTGTGGTTAACATTATTTTCGAATTTAACGTAAAATAAGAGCCAGGCATACATATTAGATGAAACTATTTTTTTAGAATCGTATATGTTAAGAAGAAACATCTGATTTTAGCAAATTTCAATTGTGATGAATTTAACTTGTTCAATCGCGTCCAGTTTTTATCAGAGAAAAACGTTGTCATTACTAATGAGCTTTAAACTAAGAGTGTCATAAATAGAGATAGTAACGTTGATTTGTCCTCTTATTTAAAACGATTAAAAGTACATTTCGTTATAAATGATTTAATTAATATCCCTCATACTCCGAGTGTACCTGCTCTGTAATGTACTTCGAATCATTGTAAAGGAGGAGAGCAGCACATTTTAATATGACTATTATCTGTTCATAATACTATCATTCGAGGGTTGGATGGTCATCAAGGGTACTTCCTTTTGATACGATTGCATCAAAAGTTTCTGTAGAGTCTCGTACAAAGGACTATACAGAAAATACAAGGTCACCGAATCTCTTTTCCTCCTCGGGTTATTTGTACTTGTTCGCGAAGAGCCTATTTCTCTGGAACTAGGGCACAATTATTTTCTAATCTTACGAAGAACTTGATGGATGTGAACAAATTTTAATCACATTTTCAGAATATTTGTACGCGAAGAATCGTGTCACGTATAACAATTCATTGAAAACTCGGATATTATAGAATGGACATGGATCATAGTAAGTGTTCTAGAACATATCGCACGCCTAGATCAAAACAGTATCAACTCAAAAAAAACTTGTTTTTCAGAAATGGCAAAAAACTGATTCTCATGTCGATATTTGCTAAAGGGTTTATTTTTTTTGAAAAACAATTTTTTTTGAGTTGATACTGTTTTGATCTAGGTTTGTGATATGTACATATACCGAACTAAAGAGGGTACGTGATCGTAAGGATAATTGAGCGCCAATCCCAGCATCCCCGAAGGGCTTTTAACAGTCGGAATTAGCGCACATCTGGCCCTACGATCTGATAACCAATTTCACTTCAATTTATATCGAGGGGAATATAAGGAAAGCTTTTAATGTCAGTTATCAGATATACGCAGTACGAAATAAACACGTTATAAATCAGGAGAATTTAAATTAATAATTGTCATTTGTTCAAATAAAGGTTATATATTTATAATATTGTTTACTTCTACAAATAATATTTAAATTGCAAGAAATACACAATGATAGAAATAATAAATTCGATATTATATGTTTACTACAGATATCCAAAACTTATCATCATTTCCTCTTTTTTTATATATTATAGTATATAGCAACAGCCAGTATGGCTCCACATATTAATATGTAGAGTTTTAAATCTGTTCTAGAAAAAATACCTGCCCTAAACAAATTAAGGCATAGGCGCATTGCGAATTCTGCGTCGCCTTGAAGCACGACACATTTCCACATCGATTCATTCGATTTACCTTTTCCGAGAAAAAATTCCCGTATACGCTCGAAATTCTAGGGGCAACGTCGCCTGGCGCATGCTCTGGTTTATTTCGCTGGGGTGATATTCAGTCGAGCGAGCTAGGCTCAAAGCAACCGATCATTACGAGGTTGTACGACGACCGTGTGTCAGACAGACTCAAGCATACTCCAAAAGCCGTTTATAAATCATCTTGGAATATATCACAGGCGCACCTGCGACCACGGAAGTGACTCGAAACGAAGTTCCGGTAATAAAGTGTGCGTGATAGTGAGTTTCGAGAGAGAGAGAGATTTAAGGTAAGGATTTTTTACGGATGGAAGATCACTTTACGTGAGACTACGATATATGAAAATTGGTGTTAATTTTTTATTATAAAAATAAAAAGTATAATTTTTCTAATTATTTTATTATTTACTTTTAAAACGTGCGGTGACGAAGTTCTTGAAACAGTGATGACTTCAGCTGAGAATAATCTTATCATTTATTCGCGATCTATTAGTGTCAGTGGTTACACTATATATTGTCAGACCTATTGTGTTATTGCTTCTTATGCTCGTACTTCTTCTGGTTCGGCGTAACATTATCTCTCAAAATAAGCAGCGCATATTTAGAACGTTTCCAAACTTAGATTATTCGTTGACGTTTTTTTTTACACTGCATTAGCAAATAATTCGAGCATCCTTTTCAGCGATGCCCAGGACTTCCTTATTTTAGTCCGAAATAGAGCGATCAACCGATCGGTGGTTAATATCGAGTAATAACCGGTAAGATGACCGAAAGAATGGTCTTGACTTTCCACTCGCCCATTACGGAGGAAAACGAGAAGAGTTTGATGGCAAAAACTCTTGAGCAGCGTAAGGAAGCTTTTAAAGATGACGAAGAACTCATGAAAGAGACAACAAAGTTCGTTACTGATGTTATCGAGACTGCAACCACCGAAGCATCTAAGAGGAAATATCAAGTTGGTATTCGTTCTCAAAGTTCCATATCATTAATCTTCAACGGATAAAGTACCTTTCCCCCTCCCTTTATTTTCATTTCAATTTTCTTCTTCTTCCTCACCTTTCTCTCCACCTGTATTTTCATGTTCCTCTTTGTTTTCAGATCTTAAATTAGCCTCCCTCAAATGAAATCGTTTGACCCATACATTATCCAAATCTATATTTTGTTTCAGATGTCCGAAGCAACCGAGGGTAAGGCCTTCCATGTAGCATTCGACATAGGTGCAATGCGTCACTTAATCTTGAGCAGCTATTCTTCTAGCATAGCATTTAGAAATATAGAATTAGCGTGTGAATGTTTAGCTCGCTCATATCTATATTTTTGAACTCAGCGAATTCGAATTAATAGCGATCACCATATCGATTAACATATTATGCATGTATGCAGGCAGTAGATTGAAGGGCGGAGATCGCATCGACGTCTGGAACTCCCGAGCTCGCGGCTTCTGCAATCGAATTCTGAATGCACTTTGCCCGTGCCTCGTCAACAATGGTAAATCATAGACTGACATAAACCGTAGTGGTTGCTACCTACGCTACTGCTGAATTCGGATCCGTTAGTCTTGCACCTGATCACCGCATCATGACATGTCATCAATGACCACAATCGACACTACTATTTATTAAGTACTTCATATCCACTGCGTCTGTTATTCTTTTCTGGTGGAGATTCACGAGAACATTGCAACACAGACTTCGATGTTCAATATCTCCTTTGCAATATCGAAATCTGTACAACGTTCCAATATTTCAGCCATTGACACTGCGAGCAAGATCACTAATGAAACAGTAAAATGGAGGAAAAGGAACGAATGTAATTAATGGATAATTATACACGGGAAGCGAAGACAATCCTGTAAAACAACGTTACCGTTTGAAAACCGAAATTGTTCGATAAACTGCCAGTGTCACTGTTTTACGAAACATCGTCAAACAGTATTACTTGGAAGTTAAGATCCCATTCCATCGATTCACCTTCAAATCTCATTCATTCTCACCTTCACAGGCTTTAGTTATATATTACCCACTACATAAATCAACCTCGTAGAAGTGACACCGTTGTATATCTGCGCACGTAAGAAAGGAAAACAACCTTAGTGCCGTCCGCATGATTTTACAGTATATTTATACATCTACAGAGCAACCTTGTTTTCTTCTCTTTCTTATTCTTGATTTTCTTCCGCTCTCCCTTTTCCCTTCGATTCGCAATCCTTTGTAATATGCGTACAATTACAATAAGAAATATAGAGGCGCAGGCACAATCCTTAGAAACCATTATGCTTTATTAACAATCGACATACACTGCATGCATCAAAACGGCTACAACTTTGACGTCAATTCTGTAAGTAGGCGAACATTTAACGTTGCACGCGAAGGACATCCTGAGACTGCATCGTAGTATATTTTGTGCAGCAAGTATTCGACGCTTCCTTTAACATAACGGAAAGATTAAGTGGCATTCTTGCATGCCGCACAACGTAGTCGACATGACACACTCTTGGTATATTGGATTTAATCTTTTCATAGAATTATTCGCCTGGACTCCCTACCGGTACCGCTTCACAAGACCTTAACCGTTCTGCGGAGAGTTCCGTTCGAGCGAAATGTTCGCTTGAGACGTTCGGATCCTTAAAGACTTCCAATTTAAGTCGTTACGTCAATTTGATCACGCTATTCTTCGAAAGGGAATGGCCAGAATCTTCGGCCCTCTAATGGGTAAACTATAAGGGTCATGTTGTATTCCTATATGTATATAGAGTAGAGGAAACTGATCTTAAATGGCACATCGTTCATTTCTATTTTTGCCAATCGTTTTTAGTACCTGCAGTGTTATTAAAGATATAAGAAGTAGTAGTGAAGAAAAGGAGCACATAGGAAGATACTGAAATAGACTCTAGCTTATACAATATTGATTAGCTGTATGCTAATACACGCAAAAAGTTTCCATCTGACTATACCGAATACGATCGGTATAATATCATTTAGAGTCTATTAGAACATATCTCCCTATGTGTACTATCCTTATTCTGACCCTGTAGAATGTAGCATCGATAGGTTTATTAAACTTTGCAATAATTCTATGTGCTTTGACGAAACTGCGAACGGAACTTTAAACTACCTTTCTTTTTTAAAATTCTTTACCTATTTTTGACCAATATATCTGCCATGTTCACATAACTGTTCGGAACGATAAGTTAGATTCTAATTAAGTTTCATTACCTAAAAAATAAGACCAACGTACTTCCTTACATTTGTAAAAATGGATAATTTTATAAAAGTATTATTATTTATTTTTGGCACAATTGGTTTATATATACCTATAGTACATGATCCTTTCGATTTAAGAGAAGAAAGGAATCTAATTTTATGGAATGATGTATTTTTTATACCCTGCTTCGAAACGTATTGTATCTTCTACACTAAAAGAATCAATATAGTCAAATTAAAACAATAATAGCGTTATGGGATCAACAAAAATAGTAGTACAAGAATTTGTAATTATGTATTTCGATTTGTACATATTTTTACTATTCCGTGTACAATCAGGAGATTTGAATTTATAGTAATCTTAAGTTAGAGAGGATCATTAAAAATTAGCAAAATTTTGAATTTTTTTCGTGATATTTTATAACTCATTTGTTAAAACTTACGCTTTCTAGGAATTAGAATAAGTTATGTCTCCTGAAAGAAATATTTCGTCTGAAATATATTTTAAATCTCTGGGGTAACAAATATTCTAGGATTTTTAGTTTTTCTTTGAACTACTTCTTTATTTACTCGTATTTTTTCAGCCTGATACTACTAACAAAATTTACATTGCATATTAGATGAAATATTCATTTAATCTGTCATAATGTAATAACAGTTATAATATAACGAGTATATTATGTATTCGAGATGATATTTATTACAAGCGATACTGTATGCATGTGGAAACTTGGAGAATTGAAGAATGCAAATATTACAAAATTTATGTGATGCTTTAATATGATAGCGCATTTACTCTTGTCGTACTTAGGTACTAAATTGACATGCTGGTAATATGCGCTATCCAGACAATATAGGTACATAATTCCATACGAGATAATGTATTTAGAAAAAGTTATAGTAATTTTGTTACAATTACATGCACGTTATTTACTTGCATGAATAATAATTGATTTGAAATTAATAAACCTTATTCAATCGCACTTCAACTTTAATGAAACATAACAGATTTAAAGTTCCTCGAGAGATGATAGATCAATATTTTTTTCGAGGGTAACTCGATTTGAAGGGGGGAATCGGTCCAACATCACACACACAGGCCCCCATTTAAACTACCACGGAAATGAAGAAGCATAAGAAAATCATTTACATAAAATGGTTATATGGTATTTTACAAATAAAGTAGAATTAATACATTTTTAAACTAAGTATTTTTCTTCAAAAGATATTGTTAGCCGTATTTATTTTTAATTTTTAATTCAAATCATTTTATTTTTTATAAATATTTTTTTGAATGTTCAATATTTATGTAAAACGCGATGGCTAGATCTGCCAGTAGTGCAGAAAGACCATTGATATAACGTTAGAAATGATTTTATTTATTATATAATTTAAATAAGATATCGTACGGTAAGTTTTCGTATAGAAGAATAAATTCGATCAAACTTCCGATCCAGATTAATAATATTTACCGTACTTTACAAATATACTATAGCTTATCTATTCCGTAAGTTGACAAAGCATAGCCACCCCTCTTATAATCCAATGATCCTGAGGTTTTATTGTCGGTAGCCACATAGCTATGACAAAATTAGTAGAATGTCCCGTAGTAGATAAAACTCCCCGACGTTCACTAGTTTTATAAACAGGACAAGTATACGTGCGTCGCTGCGGAACTTCTTCTTTCTTCATGGGGAGGAGCCACAGCTGTAATTTTAAATTACATACGCACAATAATAAATAATATGTAGGTTGTGGTTTCTGTCACTTTCACACTAAATATTATTGTAAAACTTACGAAGGGCACAGTGTCGTATAGCACTTTAGGAGCACTCTCATCTACTATCATTTCTTCCATATTGAATCTGGCTCCATCCAGGAAGAGTCCATAAATATAAACACCATTTTCCGGTGGACTTGTAAAGACGACTTCCTTTAGAGGTATGAAATCATAAACGAGTAGATCGATTGGTACTTGATACTTCCTTGCGTAATTTTGCCTAGCTCCCGTCAAAAACGCTTGGGTAAAATAGAATCCAGATATCCAAAAAGAGGCAGGGGATCCTTCGTTATACCATTTCTAAATAGAGATAGAGGGAGAGAGAAAGAGCACTTTTCTTAATACGTATATACTAATACATAAGTGTAAAGAGATAAAAGATACAGAAAAAAAGTAGCACGTACCTGTAGAAAATGCAATCGCTGAAGAAAATCATTAACATAACTCCCCAAAGGCTTCAATGATGGATAAGAATTCTTCTTCCATAGAGCTGGGATCTTGCCAGTCAGAATAGCACCGACAACTTCTTCCAGTTCGAAGGACATTGTAATTATTCCTATATATTTCTCAATTAAATAATTTTGTAGTAGCTAAGAGTTTCGTAACTCATTCAGAATATATATGATTTTACTGAATGTATTGTTAATATTACCCTTTATAGCCTTCTGAACGTTAACGAGACTACCTCTGATGCACCTTAGTAACTTATTAAACCTTCCCATTTCTTGTACAAGAACGGTGTTCATACATTGTTCATACAACGTTGGATACTTTTCAAGCGCTTCGTCCAAGTCGTAATCCTTTGGAAGTTTGTTCAAAATATCTTCGGCAATGGAAAACACTATTTCATCCATAGACTTTTCACCGCTTTGTCCTTGAGCCGTCTCCTATTAAGCATATAATTGAAGTAATAACACTACGTAATCATATCAGTTGATGCAATGAATGCTATTTGTCGTGTCAACCGAACACAATTATTTTACAGTATTCAGTTCAATACTGCAAAGAACAGAGAAGAAGCATCGATGTCTCGCCACGCGTTCACTTAACTCACCTTCAAAACCTGAATGAAAGGCATGAAAAAAAAGATGCATAAACATTTTAAACAAACTACTTGGAGCTTTCATTGCAACATACGTACCTTCTTCTGCCATAAGTCCTAGTAACGAAAGTAGTAAGAATAAAAATGAAAATACAAGTTAATCAAGTATTCATCCTGACCGAATTTTAACCTTTTGTGGTACTTACTGTACGATCCTGAGCAGCGTAAAATTATAACAGAATATAAAAAAATCACGTAATCATGATTGATTCAACGAGTAAGGACCTTCTGCAGTACCTGAGTTAGTAAAAGTGACTCAAAGATAAGGTCAGTCTCGTGTTGATCTTTGATAATGTCGGCATTTTCATTCATTCCAAAGACACTTGATCCAGTGATTAGAGGTAGTTGTTTAGTATATTCCAAATAAGCGTCGTACTCTTTTACATCCGGACTGTAATAAATATTAGATGTCGGGTCGAAGTAGTATCTGTCACCCTCAATAAGTTCCCTGCGGAATAAATAAAATCATTATTATCATAATAAAGAAATACGGATCAGCGTATAGCAATTTGATCACTTGCGTGCAATAAAATTTCGACAATATAGTATTCAAAGTTCTTCTATCCCATTCATCTGTCACTCGTCCGCCATAATTACACTCTCCAGTAAGATACTTCAGTGCTTCATATTGTATGTTTTCATATTGATTTAAGAAGATGTGTAATTGAAGTACACTGATCCTGAGATCAGTCTCGTTAAATTCATAAGGCGTGTTCCACCCAATAGGACCAAACTTCCTCCTTTCCTGCACAATGGCATGGAAAAAGCAAAGCGAGTAGAGAAGTTTCTTAAAAGCTGCGCTTTGCTGACAGGACTCGAAGAACTCGGAGTCTGAAATGGGATCGTTCAGATAGGATCTAAGGATATTTGCCCTCAACCCCTTTGGTGGTTCGTTCGTCATCTTAACGCCATTTTGGAGAACGGAAACAGGAAAGTATTCAGCGGGGTAACTCGTTAGCCACAATCGAAAGTCTGGATGGATACTGTCTGGCATCAGTCCTTCGCATATCTTTTCTAGCGTTCCCATCCAACTTTTCGCCAGATGACAGTTTTGGAGAACCACCCAATTGCCATATTTCACACCATCATTTATCAACTGTACGGCTATCGGTCCCTGTCCTGTAAGAATAACAAGGGAATGAGCGTTTGTATCTAATAGTTCCCCTCGAAACATTTGAATTCGAAAGTCATTTACCTTGACCCAGGGAAAGAGAAAAGAGTCGATTTGCCCCGAACCCCTGATCGTCGGCAAATTTTAATAGCAATTGGGCAGGATCGGCTCCCGGTGTTAGAATGAAAATAAGGGGTATGCAACTGTTAGAATCAGCGTAAGAAGAGGCTAAATCAAATGGGGGTGGTTCAACAAATTGTGATCCCAACTCGGCTGAAATCATATTTACTACTTTAGCGAGATACATACATTTCTAACATTTTTTTAACCATCGCAATTATTTTACGAAGACGTGAAAATGAATTAGTTTTGGTATACGAAATTTTTTATACCATCTACGAAATTCTGTATGGCCGGAACAATTTTATCGGGGCGAATGCATCTTAGGACCAACATTTTTTCGAACTGAGTAAGCTTGTCAAAAGGCACTGGTAAATCCGCGATATGCGGTTCCTTCTTGTCGAATAGCTGCTTCCACTGAACTTGATTTTTAGTGAAAGCTTCCCTGATTCCCTGAAATATAATTTCAAAATGTACCTGGGAAAATTTATACCAGCGACTTCCAGTGATTTAAAAATACATATATATGTATATATATATATAATCAAAATATACAGTGTCTAGCTATTCGAGATTGGATTTTAATATGAGCATTTCTAAGCCTTAGGAAAAGTTTATTATTTCACACTGAAAATTTCGATTTTTGTAAAAAATCGAAGAAATCCTAAAGCATTCTTATTACTTTGCCAAGTACCTCTGGAATTGATCGCTCAACCATCCTATCTATTTTATTCTCCCTAAAATCGTTAAAGAGAATAGTTGTTACGTCTAATGCTGTACTGAGTTTACATGTACATGAGGTTTCGAAAAAACTATTCATCTCAAAGTGGAAAACCTATGAAAAGTTCAGATTTTATTTTAAAATTTCACTAGACACAGTTAAAAATAAGTAAAACGAAGTAAAAATATTAAATCAAGACTAACTTTGAAGGTCGAAATATCGTCGAGTCTACATAATTCATTCCATAATTTGATTGGAAGCCACTGGCTTGGATTTTCATATGGATTATCCAGACCGACACCGCCAGTTAAGAGAAACATCCACTGCGATTTTGACAACACTCCTTGTTTATCCAACAAGTTAACGACAAGTAGCAAGGGAAATAGCAGTTTGTCCTTTTCGAAGAGCGATCTGCAGATATTCGTGTATAGAGAGTACGTGAAGTACTTCGTTAAGTCCTTCAACCGTACATTAATGTCCTCAACCTGTTCGGTATTTTCGATAGCCATTTGATATAGGTTGACAAACCAGGCTAAAGAATACTGATACATCGGATCTATATTGGCTAAGAGAGCTATAACGGACACAAAATTTAAAAACGTTATTATTTTCAAGTACTTTGCGGCTAGTTATGTTCTTAAAGTCTAACTCTTGTCCAAGAAATTAAAAAAATCATTGTACCGGTTGTAAAGAATAGCACAGTAGAATAGACAGCGATTGGTGTGTATTGAAGTCTAGTAGTATCAATCGACTTCTCCGTAATTTCCGCCGCTGCTTGCTTCATTTGAATATCATTACTCAAAGTTTTCGAGGAGGTCAAAACAGCGATGGCTTCTTCGTCTTCCAAAATATTACCTTCGGAGACAGATAGGACCTCGAGTATTTTATCCTCCGTTTCTTTTAACATTCTAAACATGGAAAGGAAATAGAATGAACGTTAATCATCGTTATTATCTGTTATTATGATTATTGAAGATATAAGAACCTTTTATTTGCGGCCCCTTGTATAATCAGCGTATTTTTCTCAGACTCCAAGTCTGGTCTCTCCTTGGCGACGACTATGCCTAGAAGTTGATCTTCCAAGCCATCAGGTGTTATCATGAAATTGAGAAGAGTCACTTTCACGGCGATTTCAGGCAGGTAATGAGGGTTTCTCAATTTCGTAGTGATGTACAATCTGCATAAAACTGGCGAATTTTTTTCCGAATTTTTATGATTTGGGAAAATACAGCGTAGGGTATTATTACCTGAAGTTATCGTTGTATTCGACTACCGAGTCACCAAGTTTAAGACACAAAGCACCTCCTTGCTTAAATGTCTGTTTCAAAAGAACTGGTTCTAACATGACGTCCAATTCCTCCCCAATATTTTCAAGCAATATTGGTAAACCAAACTGTATCGCATTTTCCAGTATTCTTGAGTAATCACTCTGGGTAAGACGAATTATACTCATATTGTTCTGCTTTTCCATGTTCTTTACCCACTTATTTGCTTGGCTCTGAGGGTCTATCATGAGTGGCCAGCGTCTCGCGTTCCTGAAATAATTTAATTTACGAGAATTAAATTGATTCGACTTGAATTTTTATCCTTTTTTCTTACGATTTTGAATTATCTACAAGTATAATTAGATAATTATATACGATGGCAAAATTGACGAAACTTACTGTACTATGATACCATTATCAACGGAGAACGAATCACTGGGTAAGCCGAATATATTCCATGACCTTATCAGGACAGGATCTCCTAGTACATCTCGAAGTTGGAAGTCCTGGGTACACACGATTTTCAAATCCGTGCACAGTTTCACCCAGGTTTCTACCTGTCGTATGCGAAATGGCATCGTAAAAGGACCCAAATACGCTACCACACCGGAAGCAATGATGACGTCACCAGTCAGACGATAATACCTTGAATAAACCGAGAAAGAATCATCTTATCGCGCAGTTACGATACTGATTGTTACCCTGACCTACCTTTCTCCAAGTTCTTTTGCACTTTCAAACCATCGAATATACTCTCCGCCTAATCCTCCAATCAGTTCCTCAGCTCGTTTCAACTTTTGTTCGCAATCGGTCACTTTATCGGTCATGTTTTGATAGTCATTCTTCCTAGCTTGTAGCACTGCTTCCAGAGTTGCTAATTTTGACTGATCGATGATAAATGAGTTAGTTTTACTTATAAGTTAATTTATTACGTTAGAAATTCTCTCTAAGAATTACCGATATGTATGTATTAATAGTTATTAGTGATTATAAAACTATCTGTTAACCTGAATTCCCCTCAGTTGCTCACGTTTGATTTCCAATTGACCCATGGCTTCGTTATAGACTGCCTGAGCCTCCGCCAGTGCTTTTTTCTTCGGTGCAACTACCTTGGCAACTTTATCATATTCAGACATGGCGAAAACCCACTTGCACAGACCCTCACAAGCTGTCGAGGCAACTTTGATCTTCTCAGGATCGAAATTCACATTGGTTAAATACTCCTTACGAATTTTTTCTATTACGCGTTCTTGAATATTGTCTTTATCAAAATTTATTAACGAGTCCAGGAACTTGATATCGCTCAAAATCTTCAACGAAGCTTTCCAGTAGTCCTCGACAAGCCTCCCATCAGGTTGTTGTATTCTCTCTGGTTTGACTTCCTAAATGAATTATCGATATTGGGTGGAAAAGTAGGCCATTTTCAAAATTATCTCGAGAACGAACCTTAAGTATGCAAATACTCTCCATGACGAGTTTTACGCCAGCTGGTGGATTCTTCATAGTTTTGACTACTGCAATATCAGCCGGCGTTAGAGTATTCAATGCGGCATTGGCACGATTCAATATTGGCATAGCTTCCGCTAAATTCTCATCGCATTCGGCTTTTATTTTAGCAGCTTTTTGGGCAATATCCTGTAAATATGCATAGTACAGAACTAATGAGAATCAGGAGTGACGAAACAACAATTTTTTCAAGGACAACAAATTTTTACTTGGGCTGCCTCTTCATCGATTTTGACCACCTTCTCGACCTCGGCTACTTCAGAACTCTCCTTTTCGACGTTGGCTAATATTCTTTGAACTTCTTGAGCAGCCGTAATTAGCATCGGCTGTAGATTCTTTAATGTATCCTGCATCTCTTTGACTTGTTGATTTGTCCCGTCCAGACGATCTAGACCGCCTTCATATCGAGTTTTCGCCAATGTTACCTCACTTTTGTTATAGGGATATATTTACATATTAATAATCATTTACTATTGGATTTCTATATCATAATGTAATATTTGAAGAGATGTTTGTATGGCCCTACTTTCTCTTCTTCCTCAGCAAGTCTTTAAATGTATTAATCATTTCAAGATAAGAAGTTGGTGTGACGTAATTGCGTCTGTCGAGACGAATAAGAAACTCTTTGCTCAAATTTTGCGTAGATGTATGGAAAAATTGACACATATCTATTCCAGCCTTTCTCTCCTCGTCGACTAGTTCAATTTCACCTAAAAATCTTGTAGCTACTGCCAATAGAGCATCTTCTGGCCAAGTCTAGCTCAAATAAAATAATCGTAAATCTCGTAAATTCAGCTTTGTATTTATGCAGTCTATGGAACAAAATACCAGCGCATACCTGAAGCCAGTCGATGGTACAACAGTTAACAAGAGCGGGAAATTTTCTAATTCTGTTGCGAAGACCATCGCCTATCGGAGACATAGCTATGACAATATGTAACTGTTCTCGAGCTATTTGAACAAACAGATTGAACAATGCTACAGGACTTCCATCGGTTTGCATGGATCTTTCCCTTTGCCGATCGATTTGCCTCATTTTCTCGCATATCTCTGCTCTCTCGTCAGCATTGAATAAGTTTGGAACCTGAAGAACAGATTGAATAATCAACTGTCTATTCTTCCACTTGAGGCTCATCTTATAGAAGATATTCCTATATTCGTTCACCTCCCCAGAGTTTAGCATATTGCTGATATCCTCTAAGAAGCTCTCCTCCTTTATCTGGATATCCGTGAATAGAAAGGTAGAATGCAATTCCGTAGCAGTAGTTCTTCTCAGAATATTTTTAATGTCTTCGTGCCATTCGTACAGACCATACTGCCTGCTAATCTCTACTTGGAACAAATCATACTCGCAGATGTGGGATGCTAGTCTCGTTAGGGACTGCCTTCCAGAACCACCGACACCAATGAGCAGTGCATGGCTTCGTGGTTGTTTGATGATACGACAGATCCTTGACAAGTGCTCGATGGCGAATCTGTCGATTATTAAGACCAATTAAGAAGTCATTACGTAGAAGTTGGTTCAAACTTACCGGAAGAGCACCAAATTCATCGGCTTCTTCGTCATCGAATTGAATTCTACAAGATAAGCTTCGACTATGATTCGTAGAGATTCCAAGTCGTAAACTTCCTGATAAAGACGCACATCTGCTTTTGGATCAGCAAAGTCACAGTACAGTAAATTTCTTAACTCAGTTTCACCAATCTGAAATTAAGACAAACAAGTTCGTAGTCCGTAATCTTGCAACTTCCGTCAATTGCTTTTGTTTACGTTCTTCGTTTCCAGAAACATTTTGCAAGTCAAACTTCAGAAAATTACCTGAGCATTTTTCTTGTCCGGTACCAAATCATTAAACATGATATTCATGTCGATCTCCATTTGCTCTTTAACTGTTATGTGAAACTGCTGTACGAGCCAGTTCATGTCCATTTCATCTACCAGGCGGTCACCATAAACGCGTAACACTTCATGAACCCAGAGCCTCTTCATACTTACTAATGTAGGCATTGTTTCAGGCACAGATAGAAGGACTCCCTGAAAATGTGGTAATTAAGTTACTTTCAATTAAGCCTAGACTCAATTATCGAATACTTATTACATGCAATTGTAGAATGATAGTTTACCTGAATCACTCTAGAAAAATCGCGAAGGTTAAAAAGATAGTGAGACTTAGCAGGCGTTGGCAGCAGATATTTCAGGCTTTGCTTGTGAACGTCAAGGGTTGCCAGGACGATCTGATCGATGCAGGGATCAAAGTCTTTGCTAAAGCCTCTGCGAATTAGATATCACCGATTGATTTATATCCGTTATTTTTACGTATCATTTCTGCGTGCCACGAACCTGGTATCCAGATGCCAGAGAATTATTTTGCTGAATATCATCACCATGACGGAGTCCTCGAATTCTGATATAGCGAGAGTAAAGAAATGTCTCTTAAATCTCGGTGTAACGTCTTTCCCTCCGCCTGTGGGTGGTCCCATTGCACACATGAATTGAATCTCAATTAGTTTAACAGGAGTGATCTCCTTTCTGTCATACCTGCTCATTAAATAAATAAAGAAACAGCTCATCGTATCACATTACTAATTTATTAGAACTTTCGCTTTTCAAATTCAAATATAAAATTTCCTGAAGTTTCGAGGAATTTCTATGGTTCCTTCTCTTTTTTAGACACCAAATTTTGAACATCAAATCGGAAAATATTGAAAAATTAACACCTACCATTGTCCGTGATCCAGCCACTGCCGTAATAATTCGATAGGCGGCTGAGCTCCGTAAATTTCCTTCATGGGCATTGATACATCGTCTACAAAAATGACCCAACGTTTTCCAATCGGAGGCCCATATACGCCCTTTCTTCTCTTGTCCAATTTGCTCATAATAATATCCTGAGTCTGATTGGCAGTAGTTTGCGCAGAGAAATTAACAAACAGTGGTTTGTACACCGCCGTATCATTTTTTTTCAAAAGAAAATCTTGGATATAAACAGATTTTCCGGTTCCCGTAGGTCCAACGAAGAGAACTGATTTCTGATGTTGAACGAGTAACTGAAAGAGACTGATATATCTGATGGTTTCTATCGTAGGAACGATGATCTGATTTATGGGAATATCTCGAGGAATTGGTGGGGCGTTCATCAGCTCGTCAGACCATAACTTCCATTTGCCTTTACCCTGAGAAGTGCATTAGTAAAAAGTTCTTTTTTCTGTTGAAAGGAAGGCTAGAAAAAAATGTTGCGTATAGTTTCATACTTCTCTAATAAATCTGTAATCGAAAACGAGTCCATCTTTTGGCATAACAAAAATGTATGGCTTCAGTGGTGGTAATACGGGTTCAGCCAATAGAAATTGAGTCATTAAAACTGGAGGAAACTCCTTTTCGAGAAGACCGCGAAATAATATACTGAATGGTTCTCTGAAACGCGCTTCAAGAGTTCCACCCATCGCCCAAATGCAGGAAAAGAAGAAGGAGCCCTATAAACGAATTGATGGCTTTAATAATTAATAACTAAGCAGCTCGTGTGACCAGATTAAATATCGTTTCCTGTAAATGACCTCCACTTGCGCTCGTAAATCCAGCTCGCTCATTCCTTCCCTCACTTTCTCGTCGTTATAATCATCGAGGAAACAATCCATCAGATAAGTAATCGAACGTAAAAGATTTGAATCCGGCATGGGGCATATTTCCTGAAGAAGATAACGTTCCAAAGATATAACTTCGTTTGATTTGAATAAGAAATTCACATTTACCTTGAGTCCACCGCGGCGAAGCAAGTAGAAAAGGGGTTTGCAAAATCTCAAGAAAAGGTGTTCGTACATAAATTTTTTTAGCCATTCATCCAAGAACTCCGGTGTACTTGCGATCCACGATTGAAGCATAGGTTCCCATCCCAATGCAGTTGGTTCCATATAAATCATACCTGAACTTGGCAAGATGATTCGTTCATATTGATCAACGAAATCGATCGAGAAAACTTTTAACTCGGAAGAAATGTTGTATTACTGTTCAAACTTACCACAACGTGATACAGTAGCTGGTGAAGCAGCTTCCAAATCCATCGGTTCAAAAATTAGATTAGTAGTAGGTGCCAATTGAATTATTTCGCCACTCATCAGGCATAGCTTTTTATTATCGTCCAGCACGGTATTCATATTCTCTATCCAAATGGCATCGATTGGTCCGTCAAATACAAGCCATTTGCGGTTTTCATTCGTCGAAACAGCAAATTGACGGTAGCTAACAGCGAGGACTCCATCGCTCCATTCGTGGGAAGCTGGGTCGAATTGTCCGTACAACTGACCCATGGTGATAGCTTTTGGATTTATGACAGTTATTTCAACTTTATGCTCTCCTAATAAATTCTAAAATAGACCGACGATACCATTAGCAAATTCTTAGTTAACCGTCCCCACTTGGAATGCTCAATGAGACTTACTCGCTCTTCGCACAGTTCAAGAGCGGAGGCTAATATTCCATACGCCGAAGTTTTCCCCCCAAAGGGAAGGCCGACTATCATAAAACCATGCCGCACGATCATCATCTCGTATATTTGCTGGATCTTTTCCAAGAAAACGGGAACGCACTGTATGTTAGCCGCATCACATGCTTCATAGGCACAGCTATTCAAGTGAGTGTAGTCGGGTTCCGGAAGGACTACATTTGGAAAGAGATCCGAAGCGATACCCTGAACAAAATCGTTTTAAAGTTGGAAATATCACCATTTACGAAGATTCTATTTCGTTACTTCCTGAACTTACATGAAACAGTGGCAAATCATGGCTAAGGAATTTTGGTAGATTAACGTCTTTGATGCTGCGCAGCAAAAGAACGTCTTCATTTTCATTCGGATAGTTGAGTTTTAAGTTTCCTGCTGCGATGAGGACTGATTTAACTGCTCTCATGCCATAATCGTAATGACTCTGACTAGACAATTGTTCGGAGCACAGTCTGTAGGCCATGACGATCTTCACAGATAAGGGTCGGGCATTGTAGAATCCTTGAGAGTAAAGAGTATTCTCGGATATCAAGCCGTAATCTGGTACCTAGTAGGAAGAAAGTCAAAGGGAATATCGGCTTTAGCGAAAAAAGCTGGAGATTTGGAATCTCGTTGAACCGACCATCATTGCCACCGATCTAAATAGAGCCTTCAAATTATCAGGCAGTTCGGATCTTCCGGCGTATCCTGGATTCATCGTGATGAAAACCGCACAAGTAGGATCCAAGGTTAATTCGGTACCCTCGAAGATCAATGTCAATTTTCCGGACTGGATACCTCTTTGGATGGTGAGAATTTGCTGGGCTACCACTGATAAGACCTCCAAGTCAATCCGATTAAATTCGTCGAAGCAGGACCACGCTCCGCAAGATGCGAGACCCTAAAGCCGTCAGGCACCGCCAGAATTAACCAAGTGATTTAGACTGTTGAACAAAAATTGAGTACCTTGAAGAATTTCCCAAGAGCAATATAATCCAATCCATCGGAGCAGTTGAACACGACGCATTGCTTCGCCATTGCTTTCGCCAAGTCCTTGGTGGTCTCAGTTTTACCAGTTCCAGCGGGTCCTTCGGGAGCCCCGCCAAGGTGTAAGCTCAAAGCTCCGAAGAGGGTTCTGTAGCACCTGTCCGTTAAGGGTGTTATCACCAAGCGCGGCGTGTTACCCAAATATTCGTAGCCGTATTTCAAGGAGGAGTTGATCATCATCGTCAGTATGTTTTCCGACTATATGTGACATGACACATTAAACTTTTACTATATTTTTACCAAAGTGGAGAACTCACTGATAATTAAAATAGAGCTGTACTCTTATGTTCCAATTTTTAATGCTTCGAATTATGCGCATTTAATTCTTTTCCTACATTGCGTTTATCTATTTGGAAAAAAACAATAGTTTTTGAGTAACTCTCAAAGCAACAAACCATCCAGTAGTATCGCAATTGACAAAGCCACTTGAAATCTGTGTCACTGTCTACGTTCTGTTCGAAGAGTCCCGTCAAAACATCAAGAGCATGCACGTCTATAGTCACTAAGGCTTCTGTAAAAATGAATATGTTTCTTTAAAAAATCTGAAGAATTCAGTACAAAATGTCTTCATATTCTTCCTAAATATAATATATGTAATTGTTTTTCTCGATGGGTAAATATCGCTCCTAGAAAACTTTAAAGGAAAATTTGTTTAAAAGGTCCGAACACCGATTTACCCAAAGTGGTTCGATTTTGTGTGGAAAGCTTTCCACGAACGAGTTTGATAATTTGATTGAGTTCATGATTGCAAGTATCTATGTATGACTTCAATCCCTCGGATCCATTAGTGAAAGCCGTCGTGATATCAGCGGTCCAATAAAGTTGACTTATACAGAGAATCGTCTGTCCTGGCCAATCCAAAACCCATTTGCTGCGAGTCTTCTTCAAATAGCTGTCTTTGGCACGAACGACCATCGCCCTCACGCTCTTCTTCATATCCGCTTCTAACTCTAGAAGCCACTTCTCTACTTGGCCATGCGCCGCTGAAGTATCAATGACATCTTCTAGAATGACCTCCTCTCCTTCCGAAGACTTCATCATCGTAATGTCCATATTCGACGTGAAACTCAACTTGGCTATGCCTTCGAAACATTTCTTCAAGTGCGGTTGTACTCTGTCAAATCAGCGTCGAGATTCGGTCAAGAAGAAAGCATTTCACGCGAAAGGGTCAAACATGATTACTTTAAATCGAACATTACCGAGTAGGATCCTTCGTCTCGGATAGTATCTCAAGTAACTCGTCATTCGAGAGGAAGAAGAAGCGTGGAAAATAGAGCCTCTTCTTTTCCAAATAATCGTTCAGTCCCTTTTGTATCAATTCCAACAAACCGGTGCTCTTCTTCAAACGATCGAGCATTTTGTCTATTTCGATGACAGGCATGACTTTCGGGTTAGCCACTACGGCAGACATGATATCTCGCCATATCTACTTAAACACGAAGAATGCTGTTATGCATTTGTAAAATTGGGACGGGAATGACAATAAAATTGATGATCTTGATGATACAAACTTTATCGACGGCGCTGAAGCGTCGGCCTTCCTCCGGCATTTGTTGTTGAATATCAGGCGAGGAAAATATAGGCTCCAGGTACATCCAAGTCGACTGGACCTTTAGCCAGTAGTCTATGATATCTTGCAGCAAATGCAGTTTGGCCTCCCATTCTCTGGAAAATAATATTATTACAAACACATCGAACTAACACTAAGATACACCGCAAAAACTGTTGAATATTTTCATTATGTCTCAACCAACAGCGTTTCTTTCTCGAAAGGCTTGATGTACAGAGAGTTTTTCATGGTTTGCGTTTTCGTCAGGTGGTCGTCGAGTAGCAGTTGAATGTCATCTACGCTAGCGACGACGTAGGTGCCAGTATCACGATAAGGATTGACAGTGAACTCTATTTCTGTCCAATCCGAATACATTTTTATCAATGATTTCTCCAAATTATTCTCTTTAGTAGCTGCTTCCGAAATAGTCTCGAATTTCGGTACGTACTCGTCCAGACCAAAATCGATGATCTATCCAAAAACCAATCAAAACAATTAATTGTAGAAATGGATTGGCGCTAATCAAAGTTATTTACCTTGGCTAGGGTCATATTCTGATCCACTTTGATAGGAAAACCAACAAGCTCCGATACTTGTTCCCAATGACGAGATTTCATTCCAGGATTTCCCAAATTCATTATAAGTGGCATGTGCTCCTTGAAATCTTCAACCTTCATCCTGATAGTCTCCGCTAATTTACGTACAGCCGGTTCTTGAAAAGTTTTCTCCAACTTGTATATCGTGCGAAAGGCAGTGCCAGTCTCGGTATCGATTTGTTCGGGATCATAAGAACCCACCATAGATCCCATCCATTTGTTATAATTCGTAAGAAAATCACAGGCGGCGTCGAATAATTTTTTATAAGGCGATAGTGTGTCAGCTATCTGATTAAGAGAGGAAAATATTTGTTTGGCTTTAAATTACGCTAGAAGTACTTCATTTTCCTTACCTTCTTTCTTAGAGGATATTGCGACATTTCCCAACCAAACATCTGTTCCTCTTCGTTGAATTGATCGATGATTTCCATTGCGTGGATAAGTCGGTTCTCCAGACTGGTTGCTTTCTTCCGATATCGGAATATTTCCTCGATGTTGCCCCAATATTGTATTTCATCGCACTGCTTCGAGTAGAGCTGAAGATCCTGCTGGAACTTTTCTTTTCTCATCAATAATGCTTCCTGGTACTCGCCTGTTTTGTTGGCTATTATTTGACGGTGCTCTTCGAAAACGGAATTCATTCGATGGTACCTTTGGCAAACGACGTAAAAAAATGATAGGAGCGTTTCGCTTATCTGGATTTGAGAAAATTGAGTTTCTCTTTCACATTACGACAATTGCTTACCACTGGAAAGCAAAATTGTTCGTTTTCAATTCCACTGGCGAGAGTAAAGAGTAGTTGGACAAGAACAGAATGTATTTAATGAGTTCTCTGAGTCTGTCTTCCAAATCCAACACCATTTTGGTCTCTGCCTCTTTAACGAATGCGATAAGCTTCATCAAATCGGCTGTATTTGGTGGAGCAGTTAATGCTTTATCGGCAATATTTCCATACTCTTCTCCTATACTGAAGATAAGACAAGTTTTAGTAACCGAACATAATACTGTAATTAATACTTCACATAGTAACAATAATGAACTGAATAGAGTTGATCTCATCTTGCACGAATGGTAACTACTTTTATAATTGTAAGCATCATATACACCCTTTATTTGAAAGAAATAATATCAGATATTCGACAGTTCTCTTATTCATTAAATAAATAACGTACTTACGCCTTTGATTTATGTATGTAATCGGTGATCATTTTGCTTAATAAGTTTTCTTTGTGTATCTGCGCCATGTTGGCTAGATTTTCTAACAAGTCTTTTCTGTGGACCTCGAAAAGTCCCGTGAAAACTGTGTGGTCGAATTTTACCGGAATATTCATACTTAATTGATAGTATTTATCAATGATTTCGGCATATTCCTCGAAAGTATGCTGTGGTTGGTCGGCCTCCATAAATGACGTAACGAAAATTTCATCTTCGTCATTGATCAGTGAGATGTAAGAATCAAAGTCCTGGATTTGCAATTCCGGTCCTATTCTGTGCTCCTGTATCAATTCTATAATGTTCTTCGAATGTCGTTCCAAGATCTCTTCTAGTATCGTCGGCTTTGTCAGAAATGAAACAATATTTTCTTTGATTGTACTTCAATTTTCTAATCTCAAAACTGAGTATGACATAATTTTTTGCAGATATTAGAATACATGATTAGAAAGAATTACCTTTAATACTGCTTTTGAATTAGCATATCCGTCGTACAATTTTGTTTCTATACGCGGCAGTTCTAAAACTGCATCGTTAAGCGAACTTAAACAGCCGAGCAGCGTATCCATGAAATCCTTGAACGAAGGTTCGAATCCAATGATTTTGTTCCTTAGGACGACATTTATACTGAAGCCCCAATTGGAATACTGTTTCAAAAAAAGGATAAATAAGTAGATTATCAAAATAATAAATTTGTTGCACGACATAAGATAGTAACAGGAAGTTTCGTTCAATTTTTCATTGTTCCACTTACGATTCTTTGCTTGCGAGATCCTCTGGTCTGCATAAAGATTAGGAAAAAAAAAACCGAAAATCTTATTTTGGGCGAGGAAATTACATTATCTACTTCTGAATAATTGCATACCCCTTCACATGGAATTTCAAATTTTCCGTGTCGCGTTTTAGGGGGATAGACAGATACAGATAGACTTACATGTATACAATTACCTCATGCTTTTATTATCGCAAAATTAGTCACTGTAAGGTGAACGCACGTACTCGTATGGTTTTATACATGTGTGTATAATTTAGTGCATGAGCACATGTAATTAAAACTTACTCCAATGTCCTGCATATAACTCATGAACTCATCCATCGACTTTAGACAAAGACTCTGCAGCTGGGACTCCATGATCGTAGCTAAACAGTTGTAAAATCTTCTCATCTTCACTTCATTCGAACCATCCGGTAATATACCTTTTTTATAACCCTAAGAAAAATATTAGGAGATGAAACAATGTTTGTAGCACAGATTCATACGATGCACGAAATGATGTATGATATTTCTCGTGTACCGTCAAAAATATATGATGTATCTCGGGTATCCATTTATTCAACAGAATATCTCTCGTTCTAGCAATCATTTTCGAAAATTTATAGCTGAAAAGCGAAAGATTGCTCGCCTGTGGGTGGTCTTCCAATTCCTTTCTATCTATCAGCCTTAACGTACTACGATAAACAACAAACACAACACAAAAATACATTTAAATTACAATATGATTTATCATATTCTTTTTTCAAGCCTTTTTGCCCACAGCATCATCAATTCTGCTCACTTACTCGAATTCGCGATACCAAAGATCTAAAGTTCTTCTTATACAGGGATGATACAAGTTCGATACCTTCTGTAGCTTCGATCTAGTCTTTCTATACTGTACAGAAAAGTCAGGAAGGAAGTCTCTTATTTCTAAATTTTTTTTCGATAAGAGGCTTCTTTCATCCTCCTCCGAGACATCTTTCAAGGGATCCTGTAGGACGAAATCAACGATAGACTTCTTAATGCTCATAGCGAAGTCGTCCTTTGCTTCTTGGATAACGCGTGTCGTAGTCGTCTTGAAGTTTAGTTTCCACCTGATTGGAACCAGGCGAAGAATTTTGTTGAGCATTGTAGCATCGATTGGAGCTACGTGAACGTCGTCGATTCCATGAGTCATATAATAATAATATCTCAGGACTTCTTTCTCTTCCAACGACAACCAATTCTGGTTAACGCCACAAGGGACTACCTTGCTGATAACATCATTATTTTCCGTCTGGTCGGTGATCAATTTAATGAGATTTCGACGGAATTCCTCGCGTTTCTTACGTAAAGAGGTATAGCAATTCATTCTGAATAGGAGCTCTTTTTCTTTTCGCTCTTTGGACGGGGTGCACTTCAGCATCCTGTGTATATAAAACACTATTAAGGCACTATTGATATATTTAATAGCTAAAAAGCATTTAATTTTTAATTTAATTGACATTGTATTAAATGTATATCGATAAGTATATGATGCCAAAAATAGTAGACACGCGGGGCTAAAGCAAGGAGTAGATACGGTCCGTCATTTATCGTATCTGCCGCCGTACCGTTCCTGCTAAAGCGACAGACGTATGACCGTCCGTAACTACTGGCTGCTGGTTCCGACTACTAGCATATTATTACTTCATCTTATTACAATAGTTAAGCTATGGAAATCATATTCTTATTATTCTTTAATATACAGTAATTTGAAACCGATCCGATAGTTTTAAAAAATATATTTTTTTCTACATACACAGATGACCATTGTCTTGAAATAAAACTCACCTAGGTATCTTTCTTTCAGGAAAATCGTAAGTGGGATGCGGAAGTGCGAAGATGGCTTCTTCATCGAAAATATCACTCTTCGGGATGTGATCTTCACAACATTTGGAGCGTTTTTTTTTCATGACGTTAGCGAATTTTGCAAAAGGCGGTAAGGATCTCGGATTTCGACGGCTGCACGATGATTCGCAGTGCATTTCCATGCACCTATAGGTCGCTTTATCCGCTTCGCTTGGTTTTGATGTAGATTTCGTACATATCTCGAAGTCTTCCAAATTTTCGTTCAAAGAAGAGATATGCCGAGTTGTACCTCTCGATCCACCAGGTGAACCCATTAAAATAGATCTACTTTTGAAATATAGACTTTCTTCGTGTTCCGCTTATTTGATAAAGAAATTAATGTCTTTTCTTTGAAAGACTGTGCACCGATTCTATGTTAACCCATGCTCTTTGCGCGTGGTATCAGTGGTATCGGTGTCGCGTAATTATCGAATAATAGAATTACAACACAATGTCTTACAATTGATTTGACAATATACTAATGATAAATCTGGTATTTACAAAGTTCTGGCATAAAAATTACTCGAAGTAAACACCTTGTCAATGATGACAGTGACAGTTTACAGTTAGCACAATGCAAAACAACTGAATTGCTACACACTCGTGGTGCTCTGGGAAAGCAACACCGTTTCATTTCGTTACGGCGTTTCCACAGTAACGTAGTATGGGAGTTGCTAGGGATACAGTTTGATAAGGTGTTAGGGTATAGCAAATGCACTTGTTACTCTCCCTTTCCTCGATAATGAACACGATTAGTAGACGCAATACTTACACAACTGTCGAGTGGACGCGTTTCATCCTGTAGCCACCGATATTTTTAACAGGTTTACTGATTAGATGCTACATTGTTTCTCAAACGCGAAATCTAGCAGTTAAGGAATAGGGAATTTTCTAGATTATTGAAAACTGAGGGAGAGTTTGATAAATTGAAGCATTCTTTGGAATTATTTTATTATTTTATTTATTTTATTTCAATGTACATTTTTGTCGCAGAAAATGTTATATCTCAAATCGAAGAACCATAATATGTTCCAAGCTCCTCAAAGTATTTGTATGATCCTTCGAGTCCACTTTTACGCGAAAAAAGACTACACTTTTTTTAAAAGCGTAGTCCAATATATAATTGAGACATTAGAGAAATTTAATTCGTAAAAAATTATTTTTTCTTGGATTTCTTCTTCCTCTTAACACTGCTCTTTTCATAATAGATGCGCCAACTTCTCTGAATAACCCTTGCAGCCCGATTCCTTATGAAATTGTCTACTTTCTTTTTTAACATCTCCGCTAGAAAGTTTTCTTTCTCCTCTTTCAACTTGAAATATAATATTTTTAACTCCTCCAGTTTATTCTATTGATTCGGAAACAATGGATTACACAGACATCTAAATTTTCCTTTCGATTTTTGAATTTATAAGAATACCTGAAGATTATCCTTTTCTTCTTCGAGAGTATCGCACTCTGCCATCAAGGCCTCTAGAGATATATGACGTGCTCCAATTTCATTGTCATATTTAGCAAGCATTTCGATATACCGGTTCTCCGTTTTCAAACTATACCATAAATTTATGCCCGAGTATTTGCTTCGCAAAACTTCAATCATCACATTATTTATTCACGAACGCTTACCGTTGCGCACGAAGCTTCTTTTCATTTCGCAAATTTATTTTCCTTGTGTCCTGTAAATTATTTGTACAACGGCAGATTTGGTCTCGCAACGATTCCTGCTTCACCATAAACCTCCGATACATGCTTATCATTTGAACCTCGGACTTCAGCCTGAAAAATTTGATCATTAATCTAATTAAGAAAATGAGATAGAACTCTCGGTGGGTTCGTTAGTACGTTCATCTTCTCAAATTGTGTCACTAGACTCTTAAGCGCTAAAATGGAATTTGAATATTCTTTTCAAATCTATCTTTCACTGCTGAAGTCGATAGTAATGTTTACTCACACTTTTTCCATTATTTGTTTCTCGTGTATACATTTTCGATTAATACTCGTATTTGCCATAGTATAATACACTCTTACTCTCGAGTGGAAAGAAAAACGCTACTTGATATTTCTATACGTCCCTCTATATTAATATTCTATCACTTAAATTCTATATAATAAATATAATGAAACAATAAAATATCTTTCGGCTCTGCGGGAGAAAATATTTTTATATCGATTAAAATATTACACACAGTATTGGGAGCTGAATCGTCACTGCCTCTTTCACCGATTGATAAGTTGTTACACGTTTCCATAGCAACTAAATACCGCCGTTTTCAGCGAACGAAGGAAAAGTATATGTGTACCTATTAGGTATATGTATAATAAACAGATTACGGATGGGGTTATTACGATGAATATAGCAGTTTTTATTCGAAAGAGAGAGAGCCACGATGATGGTGTACTCGACTTTCTCGTAACATATTATTCTCGTTAATTATAATTGTACCCTAACTTTTTTGCTGTCTCTTCTGCAAAATCGGTTGTAGTTCTTTCTAGTGAAAATTGCATCGTTTGTAGTCATTCCAAAAAATAGTTATGGTGTTTTCAATATTCATGCATATGACAAGTTTGTCAATTTTTGACTCGTTCGCTATGCCCGGTAGACCTCTCAATCGTAAATAAACAATGATAAAGTCTAGTTTAAGCTAGTCTATCGCAACCCAAATTATGACTAGGCAATTTAATCAGATTTCCTAGAATCGATTATTATATTTTTCTTTTCGAACGTCGATTATTATGCTCTAAATGAATTTCAAAGGACGATCGAAATGAAATGCGAGAGTGGGAGGGACAAAGGCGACGTCCGACCAGTACTACCAATCAGTTCATACGAACTTTCGTGAATTTCGAATTGTACGCGAGTGTGTTCCTTCTTGTCGATTAATTGTTAAATTGTTAAGTGTGTAAGGACAGTGGTGGTGTATGTGTTATGCGTGCAACAAGATTTTGGTACAGTGCATATGGATTATAGCAGTTCAATTCCGAAGGTCCAGAAATTGGATACAACATTCTTCGCCACGTGAAGCGGTGAGTCCTAACCTAGCAAAGTATTATAAACAACGCATAGCTAACCGCGTTTAATGTAGGACTTTGTCATAATGAAGTAGAACAAATCCATCTTAACCTAATTTAATGCAACCCAAGCGTCAATTTGCTCCTACAATTAGGTATTGTTTAAACATCGCTCTACGTTAAATAACAGCGCGTCGAGTTCTCGCGCTTTTTTCGTTATGCCCCTGTGTTAGAGTGGCCGGCAGTGCATCCGTGTATTCGATGGGATTGGTGCAGTGTTCCACATACAGGGTCAAACGAGAAAATACAACATAGGAATAGGTCGAATTTGAGAGAAAACGCCGATTAACCCTGGTAAGCGCATAAGAGCCTCTTTATCGCATACACTTAGACAAGTTCAAGAAGCACAAAGACCGTTTCATGTGCTCAAGGTGTTGATCGATGTTCTCCCCCCCCCCTTGCACTATTCTCGTGTCGGATTTCTTCGTCTTGGCCCTGTATGATAGGTCAACCAGTGATTCCAGTTGATGACATGTCAGTAGAAATTTCTACATTCTTTTACGATTCTTTGAGAAAGTCGTAATTTTTGAATAGGATTTTTCTAAATATATAAATAATTGTTTTAAAAAAGTTATCTCTAAAATTGGAATACCAATACAAGAATTTTATTCCAAGTGCAACGAGAACGTTTATTCATTTAACCTAACATAAACGGCGTGAAAAGTCACTGTTGAAGAATCAGCCTAAAATTTGAAGGCAAGCATATATACGAAGCTGAGAACGAATAGGCTAAACTAGAACTGTGATATAAATAATTGAAGCATAGATTTTTGAAAAAGTACCGCACTTTGACAATGGAAAAGCAGAATTTTCCGCCACTAAAGAATGATCGCATTCTCAGAGCTGCTCGTGGCGAAGATGTGGATAGAGTGCCGGTTTGGATAATGAGACAAGCAGGACGATACTTACCAGAGTTCAGAGAAACTCGTTTGAAACACGATTTTTTTTCAATTTGCCAAACACCAGCATTAGCGTGCGAAGTGACGTTACAGCCTCTGCGGAGATTCGACTTAGATGCAAGCATAATCTTTTCCGATATCCTTGTGATACCTCAGGCCATGGGATTAGTTGTTGAAATGAGACCTAGCATTGTAAGAGTTAATTGCAATCTCTTAAAAGAGTATAACATATGCTGGGCGCAACGCTTTTAGTCCTTGGCAGGAGCCTCTATCAAGTCTCTTAATTTCATAATCAAATTTTATAGGGACCTGTTCTCCCTGAGCCTCTTACTGACCCGTCGCACTTATCAAGGTTAATAAAACCAGATGTCGAAAAGGCTCTTGGATATGTCGGTGAAGCTATAACTCTCACACGTCACAGTCTGCAAGGAAAAGTACCTCTTATCGGCTTTTCAGGAGCCCCAGTACGCATTACAGAATCCCTTAGTACATTCTTATAGTACTTTTTTATTAAGGAAAAAAGTTTCTTACTATTTTTCCACTACAGTTTGTTTGTCTTTTATCCAGTGGACACTGATGGGTTATATGATTCAGGGTGGAGGTAGCTCCACAATGGCTCAAGCTCGTTCTTGGCTTTATAAATATCCCAAAGAATCGCATGAACTCCTACAACTTATTACTGATGTTGTAATCGACTATTTAGTCATGCAAGTGAAGGCTGGAGCACAGGCAAGATAGATGACCTTAAATTCTTGACACTTTCAGTAATTTTAGTATGTCATACAAGATATTATCATTCTCTTTGTATTCTGTCACAGTTGCTTCAGATATTTGAAAGTCACGGGGATTATTTTGACGATGATTTATTTAAAGAATTTTCCCTCACATATCTGACACAAATTAGCAAAAGTGTTAAGAAAAAATTGGACGAGGAAAGTACACCTCATGTACCGATGGCAAGTAAAGAACTGTTAAAGCATATCGACTGAAATAATTAAAAGTTAAAAACATTTCTTTACTAAAAATTCAATGACGCTCTAGGTGGTCTTTCCAAAAGGTGCTACTTTGAATTCCCTAGAAATGCTTGCTAAAGAGAACGCTTACGATGTAATAGGGCTTGATTGGACAATAGATCCATTGGAAGCAAGATCCCGACTTGGATCTAATGTTACTTTGCAAGGAAATATGGATCCGTGTTCATTGTACGCGAACGAAGTAGGTCTTATTTTCAAACCATCAGTTTAGGAAGAAATGTTATCTTGGTCATCTCATGATCCTTCTGTAGCATATTGTTACATTTCTTTGTCACTTACAGGACTCCGTGAAAGCGCGTGCAGAGAGCATGGTTCGAAAATTTGGGAAACGTCGTTACATTGCAAACCTAGGTCACGGCATTTTACCAGATATCCCAATATCTTCAGTAGAAGCATTTATTAGTGGAGTACATTCCGTTTAATCTCAGCTTCACCGAATATTGTATAATTGAAAGCAAAATCACATAAAAAAATACTGCACTATACTGTGATTGCGATTTTTGTAAATGTGTTTATATCTGGAAATAAAGTTTTTGGTATATCCTTGGTAATACTATTGTCATTATTGCTCATGAGATCTGGTTAAATTGTCCCTAATGTCGCCCATTTTGCCTGATTCAGTCAGTAACATCTTCAGTATAAAAAATTTAGGATCAGTAGAATCAATCCATAACGCCGTTTAATATGACATGATACATTTTCTTTCATATAAATTTCATGGTGATTTGTCTGCTAATTATTTTAATCAGTACTTTGCTTGCGAGTTAATCGGCCATTACTAAATTCTGGGGAACTGCCTAATGTTAAGAATGGTTTAGCGTAGGAAACAATGTTTATTTCTGCATTAAAACTCTTCATTCGATTTATATAAAAACTTTGCTGTAATGTTAGTGTACAATCATAACATAAAATATAGATATTTATATTTATATAACACAAATATTATAATTAGAACCTTGTATTAATTGTACTTTCATAGCTTTACTTTTTGAAATCACTGGAGGCACTAAGCGTTTATTGCATTGGACCTTTTAAGCGTGAAAACAGATTGCCATACTTAATGTTGATTGGAGAAGTAGCAAGTAATATCTGGAGGTGACTGCAAATATTCGAAATCCTTTTTCACCAATAATTAAAGCTACTGCAACCTTATAGCGTTTACATGTTGCGTGGCCCAAAGTGGTAGACAGGATATCTTGGTGCGAAGTGATTTCTCGAACCCAACATTTGCACAGATTCATCAGAATCGCGGATACTCCGGGCGCCGTATACTGATTCTTCGTACGAAGGTGGAGCTGTTAAATGAACGGAATAAAATGAAGGGTAGATTCTAAAGTAGAGTCCACTGTTCCAGCCGAAATTCCTATTCTCGGTCGCATTACAAACAGATACTTACGCAAGCTGGGGTATAGATTAGAGACTGGTTGAGGTTGCGCCGGAGCTTCGCCAGGAGGTGTAGACAGTTTTTCGGCAGGCGGTGCCGTGGGGTATCCTTCTCCCCCGGGTGTAAATGGTGGATAACCGCTGGGATATCCACCGTATGTAGGGTCTGGTGATTTTGTTGGATAATCATCCATTCCAGATCCGGCAGGAGGGGCAATTGGAGTCTGATAGTTAGCTAATGGAATGGTCCCGACAAACACCAGTGTATCTCCTTTCAAATTACGATGATACCTACAGAGTCATTTTATTTAAATATATTACTTAAAATTAAACTTTTTCATCCCGAACCCAATGTAGATAATAACCAACCACGCAGAAACGCAGGCTTCAATTTGTAGATTGTACTCGAGATCTAGAATTCGGCAGTTATCAAGGTTCGATGGCGGTAGTGGAGGGACTTCGAGTGATTGCTCATAAGTCGTAGTTTCGTTTCCTTCCACCGGACCCTTGCTGACTTGAGCCACGATTATCTCGTTTGTCATTGTGTCCACGCGAGGCGTGGTTGAGTGATAAGTGACTATCTGCAATATAACGTTAGCATCGAAGTTTATTTTCTGATATTACTTATATCTCACAAAAGCCTTTCCTATATGTAAAAGTACATGAATGCGTACCTTGCGAAGGATCAATTTTACGGTATCAACAGTAACTCCTGAGTGATTCTCCACGTTCACTGTTACAGGAATTATTTGACCAGGAACGTACCCTCTGACCGGCAGCGATATGTTGATAGTTAATGGGGCAGATGCACAGCACAAGCAACAGAAATTCTTACTCATTTCTTGTTGCACGGGTTCCTAAAATATATGATAGAGAATTGAAATGAAAACGTAAAACCTCTTTTTCAAAATTGATATAAGGTGTATTCTGAATGTTTCTCCTTGCATTTGACTGGAGTACTTTTTGAACCGTTGTTAAGACTAGTTAGAATGAACATATGCAATGTCAGAGTATTACAAATGGTTGTAACTATCTGTATAATTAATCATCAGGACTTTAAGAAATTTTAGTCATACTATTTGGAGAAAGGGTACTCGTTTGTTCAGGAAGAGGATGAGGCACGTAAGCCGATGACCCTGTACTGTTATGGGTTTTTTTTTCAAAACCGTCTGAAGGAATTGTAGTAATGGGAGTAGATAATATAACTTACCAAAGCTCTAGGATTCTGATTAAGGTCGAAAGGTGAGATGACCGTAAAGGCAGCCTTCACCTCTTGGTCAAATTTCCAAGGTCGATCCAAAATTGCTTTAACGGTATATCGCACATGTCCAAAGTCCGATTCGAAACTGCTCGGCAAATTTGGCGGCAGAGGACAATGAAACGGATAAGTATGTTCCCCGGCGGATAATTGAATTTCATTACCTGTTTTTATTAACAAAAATCGCATTATTAACTATGTCGCGAATGATGTAAGTACCGCAATGTATTAATTTTGTATCGTGAACTAGACCAAGGGATTTTATTTATATAGATTTTTCAATGCTGATCAGAGTTTCGATAAAATTTAATACAAATGTAGCAAAAAGGTAGTCCTTACAATATTTAAATCGGATTTCAATCACATCGCCAGACAGTCATCTTGAATATCTATACTTCTCGAAGTATCTTATAGGTGCGGAGAAAATTCACCTTGAATCATCAGATGTGATGTTACCTGTCGAGGATCAAAATGGCAATCGAATCGTTGCAATCATAACGGTTAAACTTAGTACAACACATCGAGAATGGAACTAGTATTTTCTTACTTGTTTCCGTTGAAGCAAGTAAAAAAATGCGGTACATCTGCTCAATATCAAAAAGAATACAAGCTATACGCTTTCAACTTTGCCACACTAAATTTAATCGTTATGGCTGTAATAAATTGATTACTACCTCAATCCTTGTCGAGTAACATAACATCCGAGTAGCGATTGAAGTAATAAAACTAGTCCGGTTATCAAATAAACGTTGATTCGCTACAATCACGATTAAATTTAGTTCCGCATCATCGAAAACATTCAGTTGGCATTCTCTTAATAATTTTCAATTCATAAATCAGGTAAAGAAATGGGTATATCAAAATTTGCCTATAGCAATTGATCAGTGGGAATGAATATATTATACGCATTATAATTTATAAAGTTTATACTTCTCCAACAGAACGAATAATTTCAACAGAATTTCTTGTTGAGGTGTAGAGCGTCTATATTTATATAATAGGGGAAAAGAGGATAAAATTACTTTCATTGGCCTTTGGTTTCCATTAGTATTCATGATAATCAAAGGCCAACTTGATTCCCCTATTTTGTTTTACTTTCCCTTATCAGGATTTAAATTAATCTATATATTTTATTACCAGTAGCTGATCCGTGGAGGTAATACTGTACATTAAAGTACTCTTCGTGCCCAGTTAATGTCTGAGTTCCATCCTCGTATCGTCCTTCATTGTTCAGCTCCCGTTTGCTCGACGACCAACAAGTGTTCGCTTCTCCTTTTATCTTGATGTTCACACCTGGAGCGATAGAGATGATGATATTTCTTAATGAGATGGTGCCTATAGGAGAATATTCTATGGTATGGCCGCTAGCCATCTCCTTATCCCATGAATTCACTGACACGCATCAAAGTAATAAAAGGGATCTATGGCAGTCGATCATTGGTCAGCGGACGTGAAACAGAGCTCCTGCTATAGCGAACTTCTTAGCTTTGCAGCCTGTATAATTGGAATTTATTTATAGCAAAAACTGAAATATTTGATAAAATTTCAAATAAACAATTTGACGCTTTTTTCCATAGATGTGCTGTTGCAAATAATGCTATATTATTATTAAATATATCTATATTAAATATCGAAGTACAGCTTTGTATATTTATCAATTAATAATTTAAAATTCTAATTACTAAGGTACACAAACTCGATAGCTTATCTCAATTTCTGGGCTGTTTCATTTCTGTTGTTTCCAGTGTGGGTAAAAATTTCATATGATAAAGAGGAACCCGTTTCTACATGTCCCATAATTCGATACAGTGAGCTCGTGTAGTACAAATATACCTATTTTCTACCTCTGTTGCTAATTTTATTTCGCAGTTGACCGTTTCACGCGCAGCAAAATACAAAGACGTGCGCGGATTCAAGAGCAATGTCGTAACTTTCTCGATTTTACTTCTATCAATTGATACAAATATTCCATACAGCGGTAGTGTTCCACTTCTACAGAAAATCATAATAGTCAGATTCGCTCATAAAATGTACCAATTTACGTTGTATTGTTACGCTATTGCAGCCATCTAGAGCCGCCATCTATTTAGATGAGTTATCGGAATGGAAGACAGATTTTTTAAAATAAAAGGATTCAAATACATTATACATAAGGAAATGGAGGGAGTGTATTAAAAAATCTTATGTTCTCTTATGTAGGTGGAGGATGGGAGGGATGAAAAGATGGAGATAACGTCAGACGTAATTTATCTAATGATGCGGCCAGAGCTATAGCAGATAGTAGGTATGTACCACCTATCATTTGTCAGTTATTCTCGGGAAAACGGCAAACGTATGACGGACTATAAGTAAATACCTACTGCTTGCTAGCTTCAGCATCATATTTATGTATGCTTCCAAAGATTCGAACTGGAGGAAATACATATGTTTCAATAAATACCGGAAACAAAGTGATCTTGATTATGATCTATGATTGTGTCGTTTAATTATACTGCCGTATTTAAATAATTTCAAAAAATAAATTAAGGGAAGAAATGGAAAATACCAGAGATTAGAAATGAATGATATTAAATGAAGTAGTCCAATTAAAAACAAAGTAAACATGTAAGGAAAAAAAAGAGGAAGAAGAGCAGAAGAGGAGAGGAAGGAGAGAGAGTGGGGGTATTTATTAGCTCTGGGAACTGGATACCTGACAATGAGATATGAGTACACGCATCTGTATAAAATATAAAGAATAGCTAAGATGCCTAAATTAAATGTAAAAAGAACAGGAAGAAGAAAGACATAGGTAGAATTAGGTGCTCTTCAGTGATTTACTTACCGCGAATTTTTTTTGGTGCATCCAAAACTAAGACGACACGCCCAGAAGCCGTTTGCCCGCAGTAATAAGTGCTCCACGGGTTGTCAAATAGGATTTTAAAGTCTTTCAATCCCATTTTCACTCGAACCTCACCTTTCAATTACAAAGCAAAATTTATTGCTGTCAAACGGACTACTTGGAGCGCTCACTCTCCGACGGGACACGCGCGTGTGAATTTCGGAGTTCCTCTTTCCCCGCGTATCAGCTGGGTACTATATCGAGCCTCCATGGAATGGCGAGTTGAGGAGAGGGGGTCTAGTGAGACGAGGAGCGTATGTATGTATAAGTACGCCGGCGCTGGCAGTATCGTCAGTGATGTCATATGATAGCAACGCGATGATACTGTGACTGACGCTCATTCAATAATGCAAAATCACCAACAGGTATCCACGTATACCTAAGGTTAAAAACGCTTTGACCTCGATAAATTTCTGACAATTGCATGGGTCATTCCATGCCAAATCTATATCTTTTTGGAGTAAATTTTCAATTTTCTTCAAATTTTGATATTTTTTATCAGTTGCATTGCAAATTTATACGTCAAGCGGTTTTTTGAAAATTTTCAAAAATATAAGTTTTTTTTAATATTACTTATTTTTCGTATAAAATATCAGCGTACTCGCGCGAGTACGCCAAATTCCATTAAGCTACAACTTTTGCTTTTAATGTTATGATTTTTTTAAACAAATTGATTCCAAAACTTCTAAGTGTTATAACTTTTATATTTTTGAAAATTTTCAAAAATCGCTTAGCATACATATTTGCGATACAATGGATAACAACATATAAAAATTTGAAGAAAACTGAGAATTTACTCCAAAAAATGATAAATTTTGCATGGAATGATCTAGATGTGCTGCCGGTAAAACGATTGACCCATACTGAAAATCTTCGATCATATTGTAAAATTAGCAATTCCCTGAACCCGTTGCGGAAACATTACAGTAAACTCGGCAAAAGATCATCCATTAACACTACAGTGTAATTGCGCAGTTACTACTTACTGCTGCGTAAAACGTATGGGCCAGAATTCAATTTCGGTTGCACTTTCAGGATCCAGTTTCTCATAAAGAATTACGCAATGCGTTCACCATTTATAGAGGATACGCAGAATAACAAATATTATGCTAATAAAAAAATGTAATCTAATCAACCAAATGTTGTTACTTTGGCTCTCCTCTAATTAACTGAAATAATATTCTTTTTGAGTCGCGCGACTCAAAATGTGATGAAGCAATACTCAACCGAATGATACAGTTACTAGCATAAATTCAATTTACTGCAACTTTTATTCATTTTAATAAGATATTTGGAACATATACCTACATCAATGAAATGAAATGTTAATGAAATAATTTCACCAAACAGTTTTATCGAAATCTTTAAAATTTAATCCCCGACCATCGTCTCTGATGTATTTTTTTACGTAGATTATACAAATTACTGATTATGTTCAAGAAGTCACAATCGAACGCCGAAATATTGATGATTTTATGGCAAAAAACTTATTATTTCTTATATAAAATCGCTAGTATTTCATATCTCTTTTGAGATGTCGACCAAATAACAGAGGTTTTCGTAATGAGCGCGAAAAATACATAAGATAGGATGGTCTAGCGATCGATTCCAGATATTTCAATTTTTAGCAAAACGTCAAAGGTACTGTATTTTGATAATTTTTCAATTTTTTGCAAAAATTGATGTCTGGAAGCAATCGCTCGACCACCTTATCCGATGAATTTTTTGCGTTGATTCCGAAAATCACGTATTTATTGATTAAATTTCATAGAAACTCCGAGGTATTGGTGATTCTTTATGAAATAATAATTCTCACAAAAAATCATTATATAATAACGGGATTTCTCTATTTCTATAATCATCGTCGAAAGATGTATATCTACCACTATACAACTATCCAGCAATAAAAGATAATGATGGATTTCATGGATTGTATAGTGCTTTGAAAAGTGCACACTCGAACCTTTTTCAATTCCACACCCCCATTGATTATCGTTTCTTAGAACTTTCCGTACATCGCCCCTACATATGCGACTACATCCTTCGTGGAAAGCCGCGCGCAAGCTCAAAGCTATTGATCCCTTTCCGATGTGCCAGTCGGAGACTCACGGGTGCACGGTGTAAAATCACTAAGTGTGCCGAGTAACACAAACCTCTCGTGGATAAAGTGTTTCTTTCCGAATGGCGGCCAAAATGGTCGGTGGCCTTTTTGAGGACGGCCCCGTGATAAGACCGGTGGATTCGGGTGAGTGTCGATTAGATCGTTTCCGCGGGGCATCGCTATTCTAGATCGATTGGCACGAGTCTGGATGGTGACTGGATCGTTCGACCATTGCAGGAAACGCGATATTTTTCTTAGGGCGTTTCACATTACGGTTATACGCAGTGCATTAGTAATGTGTTATTTCGTTTTTGCTCGGGGTGAAATATGAAAATAGCTAGGGCAAATATGGAAGTATATCCTCGGCTGCCATTGCGGGATCATGGCGATATCTATAGCCGCCCGTGGAAGGCGAGAAAGTACAAGCGTCTACGCAGAAGTGTAATGATTGTGAAAAATGAAGGAAATCATTTTAGGTTGGAATTTACAATAATTGAAAGATATATCTTTCAGCTGCACGATCCGCAATAGCCGTGAGAAATTCAATGGTGCGTTTGTTTCAATGTCGATTCTCTTACTTCTGAATTATTTCTCCTATTTACTTCCATATGATTTTGATATTTGCTGTAGAGAGTATATCTACGCGACATTTTTTTTAAACCGCATCACCCAATACGGCTAGTAATACCAATCTGTTCGTCATAATATGCGTATTATTTTTCGTAAATATACACCCTAATACACGATATTTTAAATTACGGCAAATGACTCGAGCAAATTCACTAATCGGAAAAGATGATAAATATAACATCTCTAGTATGTGCTTCTTCAATGTTCACACATCGAAACTATAGTTAGTCATCGTGCCGTATACTTGTTGCGATGTCGATCGATGGAAAGGACGAGCAGGTTTCTCTACGCCTACGGCTCGCCCTTCCGCCCCCTTCAATGGTTTCAGATATCCGTCTCATATTTTGAAAGAAATTCGCTCGCTTCTCTCGATACGACGATATTAAACTTTCTCCTCGCTGAACTCCTTAATCTTAGAGAACGTTTGCTTTTATTGTGAGGAAGTTAGCACTTGTGCGTTATATTTTGTTTTTCTAATAACCGGAAAAGAGAAATTGCCCATCTTACAAAACCGATATAAAACAATTCTTTCGCCGACGTTCCCATTGAAGAAACTCGTAAGGTAAACAATACAGCGGTTACGCACCCCTGTGCCGCGTAGCGTGATTGTGCAGGGGTGCGTTAATTGCTGTCTCGTTCATACCTTACAAGTTTTCTCAATGGAAAGAGCGGCGGAAGAATTATTTTACATCAGTTTTATAAAGTTGAAAACTTTCTGGAGTGAATTAACTGCAATACCCTGACCTACGGTATACGCAAGATATTTGTCTACACTTTGAACTTCTTTATGTCCTTGTATATGACATCTCGAGTGTAAAAGTACGGAGGTAGTTTCTATAAGCACACACCACGTTCGCCCCATCACGTCAAAGAAACGCGTTTCCTGCGAAAAGTCATTTTTCGGTCGAACCTTTCCATCTTCTGGAGTTGAGTCTTTTTCGGAGAAGGGACTAGCTTTCTTCGTGCTTCCAGTCTCCACGACAACTCTGGTGGGATTATGCGTTGGCGCGGCACTTCTGGTTTGCGCGGTTGCAATGACATGGTGGCTGTGCCATCGGCGAAGAGGACACACCAAGCTCGGTTCCGACAAGTCCCTGGCCTTCAGACCGCCCCATCGGAAACCTACGGCCGTTAAGAGCCCCGGAAGCACCAGTCATTATCTGAAAAAGAGTCCCAGTCCGACCGGTCCTGCGAAGAGTCCACCCGGTTCGGAAGGTGTTGCCCCTAGCCCAACTGGATCGCAACCCTCGCAACAGTCAAACAATCCGGTTTCCCAGCCCAGGACACCACAGAGCGGCGGCGTGCCTCCCCTGCAAACGTCACCCGGTGAGATCACGTTGACCATCGAGAACGAGAGCGACAAGGCCGAGCTAGAGAAGAGCGAAAAGGTCGACGTCGGAAATTGCATAGACTGCAACAAGGATGGCCTGGGTCGACTGGTCTTTAAACTTCGTTATCGCAGCGAGCAGAGTACTCTCGCAGTCACAGTCGTCAAGTGCAAGGGGCTGCCGGCCCGTGGCCAAAATGCCACTAGTGACCCCTACGTGAAGCTTCAGCTTTTGCCTGATAAGCAGCATCGAGTGAAAACACGTGTTTTACGAAATACGAGAGATCCTATATACGACGAAGATTTTACGTTCTTCGGTATATCTCAGATCCAATTGCAGGTGGGTTTGTAAGGTGAAGTAACAAACAGATAAGATTGTTGGTGATGTGATACCTACATCACCTCCAAAAATTTTAATTAGAACGAAAATAAGCAAGTATTGCACGTAGAAGCGCATCCGATTCATTACAGTCGACTGAGGAGTAATTTCTTTCAGAAAACCACATTGCACTTTGTGGTGCTGAGCTTCGACAGATATTCGCGAGACGATATGATCGGTGAAGTGGTATGCGCTCTGTCGTCGGTGAGCGGTCTCGAAGACGCGGATAATCAGCAGTTAACGCTCTGTCGAGAAATTTGTCCGAGGAGTCTGAAGGTAACGTGTTCCATGCCCGCCTTCGAGTAAAGAATCCTTCCTCTCCTCCCCTTCCCTCCCCCCTAAACAATGTTAAAGAAAAGCTGTGCGAATTATCGTTGCAACTGTTGTCGCGCGTTGACTTTCAGATTCAATCGCAAGGAAGAGGAGAGCTTCTGGTCTCGCTGTGCTGGCAGCCAGCGGCCAGTCGTTTAACCGTAGTCGTTTTGAAGGCGCGCAATTTACCAAAAATGGACGTGACGGGTCTGGCAGATCCCTACGTTAAAATATACCTTCTCTACAATTCTCAGCGCATCGCTAAGAAAAAGACGCACGTGAAGAAGCGCACTCTCAGTCCGGTCTTCAACGAATCCTTCGTCTTCGATATACCGAATGGTAACGAAGGACTCGGTAACATCAGCTTAGAGTTTATGCTGCTGGACTGGGATCGCGTTACGAAGAACGAGGTAGATGTGATACTTACTTTCATCGCTTCTTCTCATCCCCTCGCGGTTGCCCGCTTCCCAGAAGTCACATGAAACTAATGATCGCACGATTATTCGAATGCTTCAGGTGATCGGTCGTTTGGAACTTGGCGGCTCGAAAAGCCAAGGTTCCGCATTGAACCACTGGAACGAAGTCTGCAGTTCCCCGAGGCGACAGATCGCAGAATGGCACAAATTAAGGGAGTAACCCACCCCCGCCCTACACCTTTGTCTCCCCAAAACTTGATCCCATCCAGTACCTACTCATCGTGCACGGCGCACCCACCTAAACGCATATTCCCCATCCCGTCGTCCTGAAATGACGTAAATATAAGGTGACCGTTTTTTAAACCTACGTTATACTCGATATATATTACGCTTGGAGCGAACGAACAACACTCCTGATAACCGGCGGGGTGGAGGGAAGGGCTCGCTGCTGCTAAAGAAGAGAGTTCGATCTATTAATCTGTCGCGAGAATACTCGAAGAGAGTGAAAATATTTATACGGTTCGTCCCAGGCGAGCTTGTCGACCAGTTCGACGAAAGAGATCCGCGTGGATCGTGGATCCGTTGATTCGTTCCCTCCACTGAAGCGATATCGATATGCCCAGCTTGAGATCGGCGGTGCAGTTTACACTTTCCGTGTGTTACTCGGACAACGGCATATCGGAAGGCCCGGAGATATACATAGGTTGAGAATGATATTATAGGCCTCCCGCGCACAGCGGATTTGGTAGAGTAAGAGGGGGAAAAACAACCCTTCCTTCTCACATTCCATTTATGGTAGTCCCTCGTAATACCTGAAAGTCCCGAAAAATTGAAACAGAGAAGACAGAAAGTGTGACATTAAAGTGAAGAGAAAAAACCTTAAAGCGTTTCGCTGTCTTCTAGGTGTTAGATATTTTAATGGAACCATTGGTTTAGCGATATGCGTTATATCGACACTCTGCGGGGCGATCAAACGAATTCACGATACACCGCCCGCGTTACACGCATGTATTATACATATAGGTGTATGTATACACATAGTAAGGATCGGTTTTGCAAAATTCAAAAGAAGCTCAAAACATTTGTTTCGTTTACAGAGGTAGTTCATTTCGCGAAGCCTACATTTTGCATTTCGTCCCTTCTGTAATATAGGTAGAGTTGTGCAACATGCAAAGTTTAGAGTTGTCTCTCCCTACACTGCGACTGTGTATATAGGTAATTAATATTATTGGGGGTGCGGTGAGAGAAGATACATCCATTTCTTTAATTTCGCGAAATATAATATGCGTACCCGTCTCAATCTAATTTCAAGTCACTTTTCTTTTAACGAAGCACTACGTAGAGGAAGTTGAGGTAAAATGAAAGACTAAATCGACCCTCGATTGTCATGTCAAGCGGAAGCTAAGGGCTCTAAAGTTTCGTTTCCTGCATACCTATAAAACTACCGTAACATCGACTATTCACCTTTAGCTTCGCGCTGTAAATGGAAGATATCACGATTTTTTTTACGAAATCTAATTTATGGAACGATTTTTTGCTGCCTTTTTTTTACTTTCCGTTTAGTCAAATCGAATAATTAATCAACAACGCCTTTAATAACATAGATACCGTACATCTCGTACTATACCAGATAATCCTGTGTCTGAACTGAAGGATATGTGATATGTGATATGTATAAGATGTACAATTGCCAGACTTGGAGCATGTAGCGCGATTTTTCATTAAAAGCTACAAGTATATTAAAGATGCAAATCGAACTTACCTTCATTCAGCAGGTTTCATATTAAAACGAGAAACTGTGGCATTGCATTGTAAAATGAACAAAAAAGGCCTTACATTATCAATCGACCTTCGGTTGAGAATATTGCGAATAAATGATACTAATATTAAATCGTTTACTTCCTTCGTGTATCTACTAGGAAACTATATACCCTTTCACTCATCATCAACTTAAACTCACACGTTTAACTATCATTCTCGTTATTAAAAAGCGTGAAATTTCATCATCTTTAGAATTATATCAGCTTATATTTCAACTTATACAATTTTAAGAATTTAGTTAAAAAGAGATCGTGAACTCAATGCGTTAAAATAGTAGGTATGAGAATCACGTGTGCATTGCTACAGAATTTTTATAATTCTCGCACTGTGTGCCCTGTAGACGTGTCATACGCGCGTACAACCACGTGTATGCATATAGAAGAAGTCGAACACATCGACTGGTACCAGAAAAAAGCACGTATCTTTTCACTATCATAAAAAATCGTAACTCGTTTCTATGCAAGGAAAAGTTGTAAGTTACATCGATTACAAGGACTTACGATATTTTCTTGCATAGCAACAAGTTTCGACATTTCTCAATGACCGTGAAAAAATACGTGCTTTTTTCTGGTACCGGTCGACATAACTCACCTTTACACTTCTGATGCTCACAAAGATGCAGCGGGCTCTCTCTACCTTCTATGCTGGATAGTGCATTCTGTATGCTGTTATTTAAATATTTTCGCTAAACAAAATGTTCAATATATAAAATTGTTTTCTCTATTAACCGCGTAAGCTAATTTCTCTCATAATTTTTGAGACCAAATTAAATATTGTATGTTTATTATATATATACCCAAGGGTTAAAAAGATGTTTCTAATTGGCAATAAAATTAAATTTTTGCTAAAAAAATCATATTATTGTATAGGCTCCAAAATGTATAAATCATTTTAGAGATTTGGATTATCTTCCATTTGTGGTAGATATAATTTTGAACGGCACATTGAAAAAATTACGTTTTTTATTTGTTTTACTTGGTTAATTCACGTGGAATTCGTTGGTTCATGCGTGGTTTTATGTATAACTCCACACATTCCCAATTGTGTGAACCGTTAGTTCATAGTTTAATCTTTCATAAATAAAAGAATCGCGCCGCATGATCCGAATGTGGCAATTAAAAGCTGTATCCCACAGAAAGTAACATTGCTTATTCTTTCATACTCGCCTCTTTCAGTAACATTATTTTAAAGCCACGGGGGCTGAATATTGTTATAGTTCGGCTGAAAATCGAAAAGCACTATACGTGTAAGTGCGTTTGTCAATGTTCGGCAAGACTGTTCCAATGTCCTCTATTAATAGTGATGAGAGTGATATGGAGTGTATAAAGCGGAAATTACATTTTCTTCGATAATGTCTTCGTTGCGCAGGTATGCCTCAGTATTCTCAAAAGCGCAAGTGCGAGAGACGATATTTCATAACGAAGAAAAAAAAGAACTACTCACGACACATACCACATAACGCAATGACGCGCCGTCAGATGTACACGATGTTGAAAGTAATAAAACGTCTTGATATCACAGGCAAAGACTCTTAAAAGAGATACACCGAAATAATAACTATATCATTACACTACACGACTCAACCATCGACGTTTAGAATCGAAAATGTCAGGATATTTGTTTCATCGCTATATGATATAAAGATAGCGATATCGAGACAATTATTATAAGAGTAGTTCATATTAACTATATGCTTCATCTGTTGTTTTCACAGGGTGACAAACCGCACAAAAGGATTTCCGATTGGAATCTAGAATGATGCGGATGTTGGACGTTTATGAGTGCCAAACTTCGTGAAAACAAGAGAATTTCTACATATTTCACCGTCGCGATAGAATGCATTAAATCCGTTGTTCTTTTGCGGTGCATGCAAATCTTTCTAGCGAGAAAATGTCAAAATTCAATGTTCTAAAGCCTGGTCAGATTTTAAAGGTCTGCTACAGCGATAAGACAACACGTTCAGAAAGACACGTACTTATGCCTTTAGCAGGCCTTTCAAACTCATACGGGAGATTTCTATAATGTTTGTGGAAATTGAAATTGAGCAACCCTTTCGTAAACCTCGACAGTTTATTATCTGCCGATGTTATAATTACACGTGGATATTGCGTATTCTACCGCGATTCATTGGGAACGAAACGGCGTATGACATGCTGTATGAAGACAGGTTTTAAGGCTGTGCGGTCAATAAAACATTAAAAAGCCCTAAAATGTTCTCTTCTTCTACCCTTTCAACGTGTTTTACGATCTTGCTGAAAGACGAAATAAAAATTACATTTGAAATAGGTATAGGTACTTACATACGTACCCCAAAATTATTATACGTGTATAAAAATACTTTATTGATATAAATACATCGATCTCCATAAATCCCATATAAAATACAATATGCGACATGTAAAAGGACGCCGATGTAGGTATAAAAACGAATTAGAAGAATGTAGAAACAAAGGAATCATTGATGGCTCCCTAAGCGTTAATAGTGATAATGAAAAATATGCTGTAATAACAACAATTGAATACCTATAACAAAGAGAGTTATAAAACATATATATACATACAGAAACATTATCAATAATATGAATATATTACAATTTCAATCCTGTTCGATTTGATGGCTTAAATCAAGAATACATTTTAAACATACATGCTCCCGCTCCCTGCGATAAAAAGATTTATACAGTCCTGATAAATAATCGCAGATGTTTGAAATTTTCAGACTTAATGGCTCCAATGTCCATGACTTCGAATATGTGCAAGTAAAGACGACTCAAGTCAATTTACGGTGTCATTGCAAACAGAGCTTCAATTAATTAAAATTTGTATGCCAAATCTTGGTAATATACACTTTGACGAGCTCAATACGATTGTATACAAAATATATTGGAATATAAAATATAATCGAAATCGCCAAAGAGATTAATAGAGAGACTTAAATATCCTTTAACATAGGAAAAAGTGAGGAGGGCCAAAACGTTGAATGAAACGGAATGGCAAGACGAAACGTTAATAAAGTGCATAAAATTTAAAAATCCAGTACAATTTCATACGTAAACATGAATTTTAACATCTGTATTTTTTATGTTATTCCATCATAACTTCCTTACATTTTGTATTATTTGTAGAAGTTAGAGCAATTTTTGATAATAAAAAAACTCTAAATGCAAAAGCGTGAAACCGATTCGCATATATTTCTAACGATACATAAAAAGATAAATTGTGCCGTTTTGTTCCACTTTCTCCTAATAGACTTACGACTAACAATAATTGATAGAAGTTAAATCTGCTTGTTAAATGTTATAAAAACAAGAACTACTCAAGTTACTAAAAATCCAGGCCCCTGACTTTAATTGTTTATAATTTGACGATAAAATGAGTACACACAAACGTCTTCTCACAAGGATTCTTTACTCTCAATCACTTTTCAAATAAATCAAGCACGTTTCCGCATACTGAATAATCAATACTTATTTAATGCAACTCCTACTGATGTTGCTTCTCTTTCGGAATGTAATAATTATCGTGAAAAATAAATCATTTTCCGTTATTGAATAAACAATCTTGTTATTATTATTAATATTATTATTAATCGTTGTTAATAAGTAACTAATTATCTTATTTGGTAACGTGATTTATACGCGCGCGCGCGTGTGTCCTTCCAAAGCAAGAAAATTGTCATGAATACTTCAAAATTTATTCGCCAAGTATGATCCACTTTGCGTCCGGAAATCAATAATCGGTAGGTAGGTATACGTAAATTTGATATCATGTCTTATAAATCTTATACGTAAAAAAAAATTGCACGTAGAAGAATCTCAGAATTTTAAAATGCTTAATCACGAATTATATGCAATTAATGTTAGGGGGTCCTATACTTTTGATGCAAATAGTACGCTATTTTTGGTGATAGATCGTATCATACTATCACATTAGAACAACAAGTTATTTGCGTGGACGATTATAGTCTTAATAAAAAATAATTATATATATTTACAATAATTTTTCTATTCGCAAAATCCAAAGTTCGCACAAATAAGAAATCAAATGAAGAAATATGGATAGCAAATGATCTAACCTTGCCATGGCATAGGAGAAAATATAATCATTAGTTAACTTACCAAGGTAGGAAACAAATTGAAAAGAATGAAATAGAGATGCAAATAGAAACCGTACTGCTAACCGTATTTTATCATCAACCCAAGGTTTTATGAATATAAAAGAACCCAACACAAATTAAATGCTCACAGCATCTACTATCTTATCTTTCTATTAATGTTTTAGCCAGATGGAGGATACTTTGAAAAATAGAAAAACTTTTGTCCATTGGGTTATTACATTCGAAGAAAACCTGCAGAGCCCTAATGAAAATAAATGCACAAAGCTACGCTGTAGTAGTCTCTAAGCTACACGTTATAAAAAAATGTACACGTGGCAAACTCTCAAAAGTTATATCCAATAGCGTTTAACTTAGAACCTATCACAGCACATTTATTTAGTTGCCATCCTCATTAGGAAACTATCATTCAAGTCACTTTTTTTTCTTTTAAAATATCAAATAAATATCGTTTGCAATCATACAATGGCATCTCATACCAACTATAGACATTGTACTGTTTTAGTCGACAATGACATAGAAAATAAAAATATAATTTATACACCAAGGGTCAGATACATTACCAACGGCAACGCCAAGTTATCTACTTGGTTCGTCCATGCTTCTACTAGTGATACGCCAGCTACTGCTAATGTAGCTCTTATCAGCAGGCAATCATCAGGTACCATTCCTGTACAAAATAGGGTATAATCAAGTCAACACACTCAAGCATTACCACTCGATTACTTTTTACTGATTATTGACCCATTAACTGATATGTCTGAGATAACTCGCCATCGAGCCTCAGTCATGACCTCTTAATAGTAACTAGTATATTCAATTAAAGTTATCACATATCAAATTTCGTTAAATATATGTATATATTATATGAAGGGTTTCTTTCAAAAACAACATTTGTCAAAAACGACAATCCCTGTAGTATTGGCAATAATGCCATTATATTATAATGAAAGAGTATGCACCACTACACGGCTAGATACAACGAAAGAGTAGGCATTATTACCAATACTACATGGATTGGCGTTTTTGACAAATGTTGTTTTTGAAAGAAACATGTACACCCTTCATATATGTTCATTCCTACGCATAAGATAACATACCGAAATATGCAAGACCGTAGATGACTGTTAACTGAGATAAGATACAAGCAACCGTTCCTTCCATTGATTTTTTGGAACCAGACCATTTATGTTTTCCCCATTTATTTCCAATGAAACTGGCTGCTGTATCTCCTACTCCGACGGTCAAGACTCCACTGAGTAGAGACAATAATCCAAGATTATTGGTAGGCATCCATAAAGGGAAGGATAAACCACAAAGCAGATACAAAGGTGTTAGAGAAATCAATACATCTTTTTCATCAGCAAATACAGAAAAGCCTTGCTGTAATAGTTCTCCTACAGGTGGTACATCTAATATCCTCGTCAACTGAAATGTATGTCAAGCCATTAAAATGCAGTAATGTAAAAAATTGATTTAAAAAGAGTACCAATGGTCAACGAAATCTTTCATTGAAAAGCTATTGGCTCCTATTATAGTAGTATTAAAAAAAAATTAATGCTACAATATTTTTACTATCAAATGTGCACACACCTCGAGCATAATGAATACACCCAATACTATACCACTGGCTAAATACAGTAATGTAGGTTCCCATATCATTCCTGGAATATAAACCAATACTGCCAATATGTGAAACGTTTTTCTAATTGAAGTTGAAGCTTGGGAATTCGACAAGATCTGATGCATGACTGCACCAATTGCGCATGTAAAGCACAGTACCCAGTATAATACTAAGAAAATCTGTAGACATATGAAATAGTAGGGAGAAAGAAATTAATCATCTTTTTTTCATAGTTGTTTATATTCATGTAGATGCTATCACATGTATTGAAACTCACCCTGTCTACTTTTTCGAAAAGGTAGTAAAATATCCAAAGAAATACACTCTGGTCGAGGAGTAAGTGCAATGATGGAATTATAATTAATAGTAGTGCGCCAATTGTTATCATATAAAAATATTTGGGAATGCGAAATATTGGAATATATACACATAATAAACAAAGGGAGGCTACGTACAAAATGCCCACCTGAAATATTATGTTATCAGAATATACTGAATACATGATTGTCAAATGATTTGACAAAGAGAATAATAGTGATATTCTTTACAAATTTAAGTAAAAACTTACTTGCAATATAACTGTTATGATATCATTGGTATGAATTGGCGGTAAATGGTATCTCAGAGGCAAATTTGTTGCAGCTGACAGTAAAAATAAAATTACTGAATGCGTGACTGCTAAAGCTTCTCCAATAGTAAAGCAAAAGGGAAGCTTTGCCATTGCTTGCAAGACACCCCATGTACTCAAAGTTCCCACGATTAGCCCCCATGTGACACTAACCAGTAATCCTGTACTTGATTCAAGAGAGAGTGTTCAATTTTAATAAAATTCATAATATTATAATGGATAGATCTCATGCAGTTAACTCTAGGACATGTGTAAGTGTAAGTGTTAATATATTTAAAGTAGATAAATCTGTTTGCAAAATTCTTGAAAAATAAAGAATGTACAACAGGGGGGACACGTCTTTTTGCCACTTACACATTTCCAATAGAAGATTATGAAAGATTTACCTCTTATAAAATCAAGGGCAAATAGAACAAATACTTTCACGAGCTATTATTCTATTATAGGTATAATTATATGAAGGAACATATTCCTAAACAACTACGAATCGGTTTACCTTTATTTGCCACAAATGAATATAATACAGACATTGTCATTGCTGGCAAAAAGTACACCAACTGAAAATCTTTAATGGCAACTTTTTCCATTGATAATCTACCAAAGATACAGGCACAACTCATAACAAGACCAATGCCTGTAATTCCAGATAGTAAGCAAATTTCAGAATGACTATCTTCTTGCAGCATCGTTACTATTGCACTGAGACCAACAAGTGGTCCCAGCCATAATCCTGCACTGCATTTAGTTCTGAAAAGGAGAGTAAATAATAATCTCCCAAAAGTCAAAACAATCATTTACAAGTCCTTGTATAATCATTGCATAATTGAGAGAATTAAAGCATCTTCAGGTGTATAGAATCAGAAATATAACAATTGTGAAAAAAGAAAAGTATTGACAACGTGATAGATATAAATCTACTGACACATAATAAAATATCATACCATGAACTCTCTGTAAATAAAAAGAAATTGAGAAAATATTGAAGGGATCTCTATATATAGAAGCAGTTTTAGAAATTCAAATGTACCAAAAATATTATTAATCTGTAACAAAGATATGAAGATTATAACGTTCTCTGATAGTTGTTAAAGGGACCCTCTACCTTGAAATTAACCGGACCTTAACCTCAAAGTTTGCCTAAAGAACGTATTAAGTTCTGCGTAGTCATGCAAATTTCGTATAGCACTTCAAAAATGTAGAATGTAAAGACTGTGATCAATCAAAACTTTACCTGTGATTTAATCCATTATTCTTCAAATTCAGTAGTATTCTTTGTTCGAAAATTCTGTACCGCTTAACAACTTCCATTCTTTTGAACAAATAATAATCTTTCACTGGTCATCTGTATAACCACACCCCGTCACTTATGGCTATGTAAGAATTTGTAAATGATCTTTTTAAACTTGAAATAACAAAAATAACAACTCAGAAAAATATTGATAACTATCAAAGACACTGGATGTCTTCCATTTTGAAAAGAAAAACAAGTCGACATCAATTGGTATTGGCTATTTCAAATAAAGCGCGCCAATTAATTAGTAGCTGTAACAGAACCGCGTCGATTTGTATATTTTCTTAAATGGAAACCATCTCATGAGTACTTACGAAATCATAATATCAACAATCCTCTGTACTAGAATTTAATAAGAGGTGGTTGGCTTTAATATCAATTTTTTAACGTGAAATCAGCCTAAATGATTGACTCGCCACTTTTAGAGTATCTGTAAGATTCTGATTCTCTGATCCATGAATGTATGAAGACTACCCATTTATCCATATTGAACTTATTCTATAAAATTAGAAAATATTTGTAAAATGAGATTTCCAAACATGTATCCCTAAAACTTCACAAGGATCATTTTGCCATAGAAAACTTACGCAAAGATAAGCTTACTGCTACTCGTAAAGTACACGACTTTTTTTTATTACTAACGTTTTATATTTTATATATACATACATCTAAATAGTCATTATACTTCATACAACAAGATTCCATTGATATCATTTAGCATTCGTATGTACACATTCAATTAACAGTATCTCCCATAAATATATGTATATCAAGATAGGATACATACATCTCATATGAATTAATGCTAATTATTGTGATGTACAATAATATAACATATATAATCTAATATTAAAAATTGTCCGAATATTTCTGATAGTTCATGATTATATAACATAAGCAGAACTAGGTTTGTCTAATATAAGTTTGTGGTATTAAAAAAGAATGAATAAATATTTCCCCTTCAGCAAATTTAGGCTTTTGTAGCAGTTGAAAAAATTATTATTACAATTTTTTATGGGATTTTAGTATGGCCCCTGACATGGGCAATTCTAATGTTTCATATAAATTGTTATCTTTTGATACTAATCTTAATACTGAGGAGAGATTTCCATACATCCTTAGAAAATACTTTATAAAATATGAATCACGGCTTTTTTAGAGTCTTTTGCTTCACGATGGCTAGAATAAAGGATATTACTTCTTAAATTCAAAAATATTCGGTACAATGTGTCAGTTTTAATTAGTGTTTTGCTCGATTAATAAAGGAATAAAGAAAATGTTAGAGGCAAAGAGTATTTTGGAATCGCCATTTCCAATATTGCGTTGAAACGTGCTGCTATAATTTATATCCGGTGCCATAATAAATATATCGTAAAAAATAAAATAAACGTGCCTATTACGAATTAATGATTTCTATTTTACATGATTTTCACAGCATTGCGGGGTATCTGGTATAGTACATTATTTCAACTTGCACTTTCTGTTCTACCCAGTAACACCTATTACTCTGCCCATATTATCATTTACTTATTTCTCCAATGATATTTGTAATTGATTATAAATTTGATGTCCCTATCCTAATATTATACAATTACGGATCTTTAAATTCTTGATGGTATAACATGATTATACTACTATATTAGCATTCCAATAAAGAAAAATAATGTCAAAACTTCGAAGAGTAACGCACTTTACAAGAGGTGGTCTTAGAATCTTTTGTTCTATTCAAAAGTATAAAAATAAAGGTTTGCTTCGAGACTAGAAGCCAGCTGCGCGAATGTGAATAAGTTGATTACATTGCCAATTGCCACAATGATGATACAATCAATACAAGTATACATTAGAGTAATTCATTTCACAGTTATTATTCAGTTAAATAAAACAGAGTTGGGATCTTCATTGTCGAGTTGTTTGACGTGCCTTAAGACATCTTTCTTCGTAATTACGCCCAATAGACGGCTGAAATGAAAATTTAATTAAACTACTATGCTCTTGTCCTATCTTATTATGTATAAATAACAGAAAGCAACAGATATTCTCACCCGTTGTGGGTAACCAATGTTTGCCTTAAACCCAATTTTCTGAACATATCAACCACAGTCTCCATCGGAGTTTGATCCGTGATTGTAATCGGAGCCATATCGAGAATTTTTTTTAATTTCAATGGCGGAGACCCGTGGGTTTGAACGTTGTTTCCACTTGTAAAGACTATTAGCGATTGCCCTGTAATTCCTTCCATCATTTTTTTAGCATTTGCTATGGCAAGATTAAGATCTCTCCGTAGAACGAACCCAACCAAATACTGTGATTCTCGCGAAACTATTACAGGAAAGCCGTTATGTTCGGTCTCTTTTAGCAAAGTCTCTACATCATCAACCGTCATTGAGTCTTGTGTAAGAACGTTCAAAGCTTCGTTGCGCCTAAAATAAATGGAACTTATGTAATTACGGAGATGCAAATACGCCCAGAGAGATACGACAGACTAGGGTGAATGAGGAAGGTATTTCGCCTTTCAGAATTATTTTGGAAAGCGTTCCTTCGACTAATAATCGTGTGCGCAAAATAATATATAAATCGATATATTGAATTTCGAGGAATTCTCCAAGCCTATTTATTAATCGTCAGATTAACCTGGCTGATTATTGATATCTGCCATTCAAGAAAGGGTGTACGGTATATATAGGGGATGGCTCATTTTGATTCATCGCCCCGTTTATTTCCACCCACTTAAAGATAGTCACTCTACATGCATACATATACCTATATATGTTTTAAAATAAAAAATCAAGTAATCAGTTTACTCACTTAGGTTGCATAACATCGGCTGCCAAACTGGTATGTTGAAATTCGTCTTTGCTGTCCAGAAACGGATATCCATTCAACCCGATATGGGCATCATAAATGCCCTGTTTTCCCAAAGCATCACCAACCCATTTGCTAGCCATCGCGGCTGCCATTAATGGAACGATATATCTTACTCCACCAGTTAGTTCGAACATAATTACAACCAGAGATACAGTCATCCTAGTGACACCACCCAATACAGCTGCTGCTCCGACCATAGCATATAATCCCGGAGTAATACAATCAACTCCGGTAGAACATTCTTCACTGAACATCCAAATATGAGGATAATTATAAGCGAGCTGCTCCATTCCTATTCCAACTATACGTCCCATAATGGCTCCCAGACAGAGAGACGGAATGAACAAGCCACAAGGTACTTTCATACCAAATGTGAATATAGTCATAATAAGCTTTAGAATCAGTGCCAATACTAGAAGCCATACAGCTTTGTAAACTCCTGGTCCAGCTGCAGCAATTTCGATAGCGGAATTGACACCCGTAAAATTGCGATTGTAATCACTATTTGGAAAAAACATATAGTTATAAATTCACATGTCTACACAGTCAAGAGCTTAGTGTACTCCTAAGCATCCCATTCTTGCTATGATTCTGTACGAAACATTGTTACTAACCACAAAATATCGGCATTGGATACACCACATTGGCTGAACAATAAATAAATAAGCTGGCTCGTGTTCATTCTCGTGTAAGGATTCGGATAGGCTATGATTGCCGTCGCAACGGTTACTGCCAAAACTTCGGTGACAGGGTATTGGCCAAGTTTCGATGTTTTGCGATAACGACACCAATAAAGATTAGCTTTGATAAATATCGTTGCAATTACACCCTGAAAGAATAAAACATCCAAAAATGTTCCTCGGTAATAGAGATTTTAGTCGTATAATAGAATTGTTACAAATGTAGTGTACTCACTCCCATGATACCAAGCATAACGAACGGTACTAACTCAAAGAATATCCAAGGTTTATTATATGCGACGTAAAATAATACAGAATGTTCGTTTCCAAATGGGTTTATCGATCGTAAGACAAAGGCAGCTATCAAGGCGCAAAAGAATGATCGCCATAAAGTTTTTAGAGGAAAATAATAGCTGACCTATAGAGAAGAAAAGAAACTTTAGTTTTCAGGATATAAAGGTATTTTAAGCGATAATTGCATATGTATAACTTAGCATTTCTCTCTACGAAGAGCATCGATATTTTTTAAAACCAAATAGATACCACGTTACTCTACCTCTTCCAAACTGAACAGTACACCACCAATCGGTGCACCAAACGCAACCGAAACTCCCGCCGCTGCTGCTGCCGATAAGATTTCCCTTTTCTTGGCTTCATTTCTACCATACTTTGGAAAGAGGTACGAAAATATGTTCCCTATACAGCAAGCTATATGCACCATAGGTCCTTCTTTGCCCAGACTCAAGCCGGCTGATACCGAAAGTATTAGACCCACCGATTTAATAATCAACGTCCATTTACCCAAATAACCCCGAATAATAAAACCACTTAAAATTGTTTTAATCTGAAACATATCATCACGGTAAGTTGAATATTTCGAAATATCTTACTGTATTATCCCTTAAGGAAACAACTGATCTAGTCACCTCGGGTATTCCAGAACCACACGCGTAAGGCGCAAACATCCTCACTAACGATGCGGATAATGATGCGAATAAAAGGGCCCACGCTATATAGAACATATATGAAATAATATATGGCCCTGCGCCTTCTTTAGACTGACTGAACACTTCCGGCCATGACCACCACTGTGAATAACAGTAAATATAATTCGTACACAGAAAATGCACACAAGAAGTACATTACATTTACATTACCTCATATGTATATGTACATCCCTACCTGAGAACAGTTTCCACCGTCAAACGTTGTTTCGTTATAACTCCAACAACATTGTTCTTTATTTAACCAAAAAGCTTGTGGGCAAATTCCAAATTTTAGATCGGTCATCCACGATGCACCGATGTCTATAACACCGGCAGCTACACCCGTAAAAAGCCCAACCAATAAAACGCAGAGCCAACCGGACCATGCATCGTGAGCTCCTTTTATCAAGTCACAAATTGAATCGTGTTTCTTTTTAATAATGTACCGATGACGCATACGATCTCTAGCAATATCTCGTTGCCAATCAATTGTGTGAAAGTCGTCATATTGCCCAATTCCTGGGATATCATCAGAATCGGCTGAAACTGGAACAAAAGTTCTATGAACAATTGTTTTTCTATTTTTGGCCATTTTTTCACGTGTAGTTACTATATCTTCGAGTTCGGGCTAATTTCTTTGGTCTATTACAGAGGTACTCTACAATGTTAAATTTAATTCTGCTTCCATTAAAAAAATGAAATAATTTAAGTTCATGAATATTTACAGAAAATGATTTAATATTATATGAAAATTAACTTCTTCTCTTAATACACAATGTGTTCCTCTGATTACGCTCAGTACATGTGTTTAAGTGCCAACAAATACTTGTTCTTATACGAATTATAACAGGGAGTGAATATACCTTCTAATTCACGTTTGATTTCTATTGTCGCATTATCCTTTTCTCTTCTTATATCATAAATATTCTTGTTAACATATACATGCATACGCGTGCAAGATTAATTATTTTTAAATCCCGGGCTTAATGTACTATAGAGACAAATATCAGTATTACTCTATCTGACGTACAATAGAACCTACATATCTATTGTGTATCCCCTTCACTCAAGTTCAAGTACACGCTCCGAGAATGGGAGTAAACTTGCCGAACGCACAAGCCAATAGTGAATTACCGGCTCCAGCGAAATGAACACCTTTTTCTATTCCTTCATATTTAACAGTTACTCGTCAAATCGGTCACAACCAAACTTGATCGAGAATAATATAACTTTTCTTACACAAATTTGCACGAAATTTCCAAGATAACCAATATAAGAATATATCACAATTTTCCTAACGCCAGTACATTCTGTGCACAATGGTGAAAATTGTGAATAAAAATATAGCTATAGTTTTACCAATATTCACTTACCCTGTATCCCAGAAAAAGATACCCCACCTTCAAACAGAAGAAAGGGCTCTAAATACTTTGATATCATAAAGTGATATTGATTCTAAAATAAACCAATCATGTTTACGTTATATCAAATGAACTCAGTTTTGCGTAATATTAAACGCAAACTAGACTACTTCTTCAATTTTTACTTAGGCACAGTCATTCTGTTATTCGTAAATCGAGCTAACAGTATAATCTTAAATTCTATAGAGTAAAATTGATAGCAGTAAAAGCTGTGTGAGAGATAAGCACGCAAATGCATGGTAAATGAGTATAAAAACAACAAAACTTTAGTTTCAACTTAAAATATCAATTACATTTCTAGTGCAGATATCTTTAAAATAAAAAAATGCACAAGTAGTTTCTAAAATTTCATAATGGAAATTTTTCAAAAGAAAAGACGTTCCTACCGTTTGAAAGAAGTGGATTATAGCATCCTGTAAGCTATAATTGAAGATGTTTAGAACCTAATGCATAATGAGACAGCTGACATAGCCAATAGGTAATGAATTCAAATAAACGATACTCAAATACCAATATAGTTTTCCTATGATAAATGTCCATGAAATAAAATTTCACATGACCACATTGTATATTTTTAATCTGTCCAATTTTGACTTCAATGGTTTTATGTTTCTTCGATTTATAAATTGGGTTAATTTAAATATAAATTGTAAGAGGGAGAGAGAGAGAGAGAGAGAGAGAGAGAGAGAGAGAGAGAGAAAGAGAGAGAGGGAGAGAAGGGAGGGAGGGGGAGGGAGGGAGGGAGAGGGAGGGAGGGAGGGAGGGAGGGAGGGAGGGAGGGAGGGAGCGAGAGAGAGAGAGAGAGAGAGAGAGAGAGAGAGAGAGAGAGAGAGAGAGAGAGAGAGAGAGAGAGAGAGAGAGAGAGAGAGAGAGAGAGAGAGAGAGAGATGCGGGGAAAAATATTTCCTATTTTTTGACTCCATTACTGTGCTACCAGAACAAACCTATGCAATATCCTCCAAGGAAATATGCACTGTCAGATGCGAGGAAAAGAGGAAGGGGAGTTTATTCAGTCAGGCTCAGTGATTCGCTATTGGCTAGCATTCGATTGTGCAGTTGTTCAATCTACGATCAAACACGAGAGGTCTTTGTGCGGCTATGTCCTATAGAATTTATGAATGGACATTCTGCAGTCCAGTGTATTGCTTCATAATTGCGGAGTATAGGAACCCCTTTACTATCTAAACTACGTGATACTGCTTGATCTCGTATCTTAAAACTAGGGATGAAAATAAAAGACGCCCAAGGAAATTAATGACCAGAGTAGACCGGCTCTATTATAATTTCCTATTTTTTGTTGGGTACATTTTTATTGTAATTTGGTAAATATTCGAAATTGTTCATAGGCTATTCGGTATGTACCATCTAGAGAAATGTAATATTTTTTAGGAAAAAGACGACCTAAAATCACAAAAGTATACGAATAATGAGAAATAAGATCTATGAATATTTTGAAAACCATATTTTATGTATCTCATCAAATAGTCATTCCCAAACAATTTTCTTCAAGGATAGGTATATTGCATAAATTGGTTTTGGATGCAAGGAATAGATAACGTAAAATCACGAACTCCTTGTTTTTGCGAATTCGATAACAAATCATAAATCACACGATTCATATTTTTAAAGACAATTTCTCTTATTCATGCAACAACACTAAATAAAATTACCAGGACAACAGTCCTACCCTTGAAAGTTGATTTTTAGATCAGAAATTGCAGTCAAAAAGTAACCTCTGTGAAGTTGGCCCCCATTTGAAAAAATTTGAAAAAAGTACAAGAGTTCTGATAGCCACCCTAAGAGTACCGAAGTACTTTATCGGTTTTAGAAAAAGTGCTGGCTCGTAACTGCCAAAAAAACGGATCTAAAGATATGGGGGGGCGAGTTCACAATTTCCAGAAATCAAGTCCTCGTAACTTCCTCCCTTAAAGAGCTAGTACAAAATGTTATAAGAGTTTCTTGCAGCACTCTAAGGGGGCCACCAGCACTCTAATCGAAAAAATCGAAACTCAAAATTTTGACTACACCTATTTTTCAAATCACTAACTCTTTCATTTGTGAAATTAATAGGATAAGTTATAGAATTGTTTGCAGTACTCCGGGGGGGGGGGGGGGGGGCACCCGCACTCTAACCGAAAATCCCGACACAACATTTTTACTACCCCTGGGAACTTAGCTGATTTCAGGATTAGGAAATTCAAACCCGAAACCGGCTAAATCCCCAGGGGTAGTAAAAATATTGTGCCGATATTTTGGGTAAGAGTGCTGGTGGCCCCCCTCGGAGTACTGCAACAAACTCTTATAACATTTTGTGCTGGCCCTTTAACCCATTCGCTGCCATGTTCCATTTAATGCATATTTCAAAATTGGAACATGTGTGGCAGCGAATGGGTTAAGGAAGGAAGTTACGGGGACTTGATTTCTGGAAATTGTGAACTTGGGGCCCCCCTATATCTTTAAATCCGTTTTTTTAAGTTACGAGCCAGCATTTTTTCTAAAACCGATAAAGCACTTTAGCACTCTTAGGGGGGCTATCGGAACTTTTATACTTTTTCTAAATTTTTTTAAATGGGGAGCCAACTTCACTGTGATAAAAAAGTCAAGACTTCAGAGATTAAAAAATTATAAGTAGCCTGTAAAAATAAGGCCGAATAAAATCATATTTTCGTCAATCAGTGCGTAAAACTCGGTTTCACGGGCGTTCTCAACCCCGTCAACCTCGTATTTGACACTTAGTGACAAAAAATAGAATTCGTTATAAGGGCGTTTCGCGTCGTTTTAACTCATGTGGTTACCGCACTCGCTTCGCTCGTGCGGAAAACTTCACACTCGTTAAAAACGGCGCTTCACGCCCTTATAAAGAAATGATCTATTTTGTATATTGTACTAAAGTACTCACAGTGAGAAGTAGCATCGTCCATGCGAACACTGCGCTCATGGAAGGCATTATTCCCAGTATGATGAGACGAATGGTGATTAACGTCCAACATGTCTTCGTCGCTACTTAAACTGCTATCACGATTTTTAACTCCACTCCGTAATCGGGCATCACCCAAACTACCGTTATCTACGCCATTCCCATTCTGCATATTAAAAAATTGAAAATATAGTCAACAATTATAGATTTCATATTTGTATTATATTTGCACATATACAGCGCAGGCTGGTTGATTATAATTAATTACAATTTTATGAATATTCGCTTATGTGACCAAAAATTGGTATTTTTATGTCTTCATCCAGTAGATAAAAAATGAATCAGACAAATCGTATGATGATAGTTTTGTTAATATCAATAAAGCTAATATTTAATTTTAGATAAACATGATGAAAAATACCTATACGAACGAGATATTTTATACAATTTATACAAGATAAATATTTGTTCTATATAACAAAAATATTATAAAAGAGTTTACTATTATGATAGCATAATATCAAGCTATAATATCTGAAGCCATACATGAAAATTTTTAAATATGAACAAAATGCCATTTCAATACATACAGATACTTAATAAGATTGATCCATAACTTATAAATTATATAGTTCAATATATTTATAATATTCATTCTATGACTTAAAAAGACTTTTACATAATGATTCTATAGATGTCTACCTTGGCATCGACTGAATGATAGGATGTAAGTGCATTCACTTTTGTCAGATGGCTGGTTGAAGTTGAGGTTGAAGTACCCTTCAGCGGAAACTTCTCCATAGCACCGTTTCAATCTGCTTTTACATACATACATAACACATAACACGTGTAAGTGACATTTGCTATTAACCATTCATTAGGAATAATTATATAAACAACTTGTTCAGGCAGTTATACTATCATTTCTTCTACAACTTCATATTTGTTTATTTCTTACATTTTGATTGCTTTATAAATTTCATAAAGGTTCAAATATTATTATGGCTTAAAATATAAAATAAGATTACAAAGCAGATGTTTCAAAGATTAGAAAGTGCGCAATATGGTTCATAAGATTTAATATTGGAAGCCTTTCACTTGAAAGTATGATACATTCTAGTCATCTATTAAATGTGGATTATAGGTTTCTAAAACAAACTGAGATAACTGATAGGATGAATTATCTAGTAGGTAGATTCTTCTATTTCTTCTATATTAAACTTTAATATAAAAAGCGTAAAGATCTTTAAGCCTAGATGGTATATTGAAAGATATCATTCGTATCCATACGCATAAAAGAATGTTTAAAAATTTCGAGTTTGCTGGCTTGACCATAAATACATATTCCTTTGATTAGTAATTTAACAAACTGCTATTAAAAATATATTATAAATGTATTTTTCCTTATTAAAATTTTATCATTTCTGTTAATTCTATTTTCATATTTACGATACTCTTACTATTGAGGACAAATTCAAAGAGCTACTAAAAGAAATTCAATTACTTACAATAAAGAATAGAGAAGACACCCTCATGGATCAACATGCCGTAAGAAAAAGCGATACAACATGCAATGTGATATAAATGTAAATCTAAAGCTATTGAAGAGATTATGTACATTTGTAACTGCGTTGCAGTGACATGTGTAGCAGATGTTGGAGCAAAGTTAATCACTGAACAGCTGTATAATATAATAGTGCTTTAATAACACAATCAATTTTAGAATAATAATTTACATGTCGTACATATTAGGTTGAAATGAATTCCAGTTTAAATACATCATGAAGATGCATTTTCTAAATCTGATGATCATTATTGTTATGTATGACTGTATTTAAATTCTTAGTTACATCTTGCTACTATTAAAATGTTCTCAGCTATTCAGTAGACGATTGCCCCAACCTTAGGTAATTTTATCTGGCAAATTATTCAAGCAATTACTATATCGATTGGTCTATTTGTAATTTAGTTATCTACTGGATAAAAATGGCTCAACTGAACATGCTAGGATCACAGATTGTAACTGAACAAAGGACTGCACTGGAAAAGCATATGCGATACACATATCCTTTGTTAATGATTTTAAACCCATCTTATCACTATGGTTTTTAGTTCTTCGTAAGGAATTTCTTCTGCGTAAAAATGAAATTTTTGCATTTTCAAGTAGAATATTTGTGGAAACTTAATGACTACACAAAATATTAGGGTAGTCCAAAACTTCTATTACAAATATGTCTATAATATATCATAAATTTTTTAACTTTCTATTAAACCTTACATTTCTTTTTCTTTATTCCTCTCTTGTTCTTCTTCATTTTTTCATATAGAAAATTAATAAAAGAAATGAGACTGGCAAAGTGATAAGTAATCATGGCAGTTTCTAGCCTGAAACGAAGTTAAAATTTCCAACTGACCGCCAGAAACACGGACCATTTTCGAGGTGATCAAAATATTTCAGCGAACTGAAGGAAAGTCAAGAGAGGAGTTGATTCGCAATTTCAACTGGCTTCATTCTAGATTAAAAGTGCCACGATTGCTTTTTGCTTACTAATTATTTGAAAAACAATGCAACCAATATGGAACATTAATGCAAAAAATGAAGAGAAACAAGAAAGCGATAAAATAAAAATAGGAATCTAAGATCTGGCAGGAACTTGAAAAATTGTGATGGATTGCATACTTATAACAAAACTCGGGCTATTCTGTTATTCGGAGCACTAACCTACAAAAGTCAACTATAGCCAAATTCATCACAAACCATACGTGTTTTAATTTGTACTAATTTACACGGTCGTAACAACGGTGCATATTTCAAAATTGAGGAATTATATTAATTCTTTTCAAGACTCATGGACTTACCATTTTCCACACTTATGATTTTCCGACTGATTGAAATCCCAGACGCACTATATTAAAACACTTTATATATTGCCACCTCAGTAAAATACTTTAAGACGAAGCAGATAATAATAATAATCCAAGTATGTAATGTTCCATTTGCTATCAAAAGGACGACACAGAATATAATTATAAAAAAAGTGGTATAAGCAATATTCCCGACATTCGGCCCATTTCACCACCGAAATTTCAGACTTAAGGCCATCACACGTGAAAAAACGTAAGCAGTAACAGTAAGGATTGACCAATCAGAAATACTATTCATACGGAATTATGCTTAAACAGGCTTTCTGATTGGTCAATCCTTACTGTTACTGCTTACGTTTTTTCACGTGTGATGGCCTTTAAACTCGGTATAACCAATCTACGTGGACACGGCCAATGAATTGCTTGGATTTCTAAGTTAAACGAAGGTTATTTTTTAATTTTGTTGGTGAAACTAGCCCACTGCAGCCCACACCACACATTGGAAATTTCTGTCAATACATAAGTACATTCATATCCGTGTGTTTTCGTACGCAGGAAGTAGGTACGGTAGGTACCTATGCGTGTGCATTTTAGACCATCGATTAATGCATTATGCATTCACTTGGGTTAATCGACATGTTTTCTCATACTCAAATGTCTCCTACGGGGTCCGGACTTGTACGAAACTCTCTGGGCCCCCTTTCTCGAGTCACTCGCAAGAGAAACGTATACGTTTCTTAGCGAATAGACCAATCAGGACCCCCACCACAACGGAATACTCGATCCTGATTGGTCTATTGGCTAAGATGCGTAATACGTAACTTTGCGAGTGACTCGAGAAAGGGGCCCCTGTCGCACAAATGCCAACTGGATAAGGCCCGGTTCCACAACTCGGGCTTAACTCTTAAACGGAGTTTAAATCATCCGTCCAACCAATGAGCGCCCGAGAATGAGGATTTAAACCGAGTTTATCTAGATAAGCCCGAATTGTGGAACTGGCCCTAAGTTTAAAGAAATGTGCGATGAAGAGGTTCTCTCTCGCACTCGCACGATTGCTAAATGTAGGTACCGTATGTCCGCGATCATTTGAACCATAGAAAAATTGCGAGTTTTGCATGAACATCCCTTTGGGTCTCCTCGTCCAATAAGATCACCGGAGAAGCGTGAATGCGCATGCGTAGTCATCCGCGAGTGATCGATAACCGATCGATCTATTTCGATAACCGATTTGAACTTGCTGACATGCCAACACTCGCGGATAACTACGCATGCGCATTCACGCTTCTCCGGTGATCCTATTGGACGAGGAGATCCAAAGGGGTGCTCATGCAAAACTCGCAATTTTCCTATGGTTCAATTGATCGCGGACATACGGTATATGGGGTGTTTTAAGGGCCAGTTCCACAATTCGGGCTTATCTAGATAAACTCGGTTTAAATCCTCATTCTCGGGCGCTCATTGGTTGGACGGATGATTTAAACTCCGTTTAAGAGTTAAGCCCGAGTTGTGGAACCGGGCCTAAGAAGCTTGACATAATGCCGCGTTTACACATGCATGGATTTAGTGGCGCCAGTAAATTAAATTTGCAAGTGTAAACATCGACTTGCATACAAGATGAATCTTTGCACGCATAGACTGAAAAAGTCTGTAGTATGCTGAAATCATGTAAGTAGAACTGGCGCGACCACTGGTGCCACTAAGTCCATGCATGTGTAAACGCGGCATTAGAATTACGCAAGTGCGAGAGAGAACATATTATGGCGAATGCATAAGAGTCTCTCTGTCGCACAACCTTCAACTGGACAAGCTTCCTCGAAAACACCCCGTATCTGCAGACGCAAATCCAAGTCCGTCCTTATAGAAAAATACTACTGGAAGAACGAAATTACTACAGAAAACTATTTCATTTTAGTAGTACTAATTACTGGATTTCAGTAGTTCCCTGTAGTAATTTCATTCTCTCAGTAGTTTTTCGTAAGGGCAGACCCTGAATGTACATTCAACCGTATTAAAATTATTGCATTATGCTATTCCAGCGAAACCCTTCACTAGACCGGTGTAGATAATTAAGGTATTCCTAGCGCGAGATGAAAAATTTCAGAGAATGCTAATTTCTTTGTAGAATGGAAATTAATATCGTATGATTATTTTTGAAAAGTTTCAGGTCCGGTTACCGGGTATTTAAGAAAGAATTTTGATTTTGAAATTAGAACATTTTTAACATGTAACCTTTTGGAAGACCACTTTTCCACATTTTAATGCCAAAATCTACCTACATGTTTTAAATTTATACACATTAAATAAAACCATTTCCATATCTTCAGAAAATTGCATAAGATCTTTTGAGTTCATAAAAATATAAGGTCACCGAATGTTTGACAAAGATATTGATGTTCGTAAACAGCAAAACGTAGTGTTTTGACTATAGAATATAACCTGAAATAGAATTGGCAACGTTCATCATAAGGTTCGTGCATGGCCGGGTGATGGCGCGACAGTAAGCAACGTTTAACGCCACCGGTGGCCATCTGAGAAGTATTGTCGTTATGAATTGTAGGTACCTACTGTCACTAATGGTACAGAAGTGAATTTTATTATAGGTATTTTTTAAAAATGGAAAAAATTTTGATATTTTCAAATTCTTTTCGATGAGTAAAGATTTCGATTAGTATGAGTTGGCGGCAATATTTGACAGCAGTACACTGAATTCGGTAATTTATAAAGGTTATGTTTCAGAGCTGTACGGATATACGATTATTCTACTCAGGGCCGTACTCCTGTCATTTCATAAACCATGTGATGCGACGTTGCCAGATTTCAAATGTGAATATTTTTCAAAAATTTGAAAATGTAAATAATAAACTTTAATACTTATTGGCCTTATCTTATTTATTCATTATCAGTATTATGGGTAATATGAGTAATTATATGACGTAGAATTACTGATTTATGAGCGGCCCGCCTGTGGCACCCTTAAATATCGCTCCTACGCGCTAGGAATACCTTAAGGTAGTACTATCGCTTGACTCACTACCTAATAGGGGTACCGGAGGGGTATAAGAAAATGTTCATTTCGGCAGGAAAAAGTTTCTAAAATTTGCTCATTGAAGCTTCATTTGAATGTTTTTCGTAACCCTTTGCGGGACAAAAACAGAAATAAATTTTGTAGCAAAAAATATTTCATATTTTCTTCATGCACCACACCGTACAGATTCGTACAGCCCTGTCTCAATACATTCCCGTTTCGTATATACGGATACACGCACACTAGTATCTTAAGATCCGCATCGAAAACGTGGTAACACCGCTTCATTACTATACTGACAAAGTGTTGTGTTTGGTTATGTGTTGCTACTGAATACGTCACGCGCTGTTGCCACATTCTGTCCGTTCAATTTTCCCCCTCCTACGTGATTGATAGCGTCATTACATTATATTTTTTTACTCAATAACTAAACGGTGGATATTGCCTATTTTTAATATATTTTTTTATGAATATAGAACTATGTGTGAATTTTTTTAACCAATCGATGGATGTTTTAGCTTCAAAATGTAAAAAATACTTCAAAGCATGCCCATTTACATGAGGTTAAATGGAAGAAATGCACATCTTTAAAATTTAATATCTTTATTTTCCGACGGTAGATCGTTTTTTTTTCACTAACAAAAATGTTTTATTTGTCGAGATCTACGTCTGAAAAAAAATTCAGAATTTCCGTAGATGAATCGATATCGTGATAGTACTACCTTAAAACCGTTGTCTCTGTACAAGGTGACACGTTTCATACACAACGGATGCACGGATTGTCAGCTCGGCAGGCGCGGCTAAAGATTGAAGTAATAGCCAATAATAAAAGAACCGACAGATAAGATATTTAATTTCATGATCCCAAATGAGCATAAAATTCTCGTTAGTGATCTGGTTTTTGTTACCCAAATCAGTTCGTTGATAGTGGTTGGTTTGTCTTCATTGGTGGTTAATGGCTATGAAAGACTCTTTCTACTTAAGAGAAGAGTGGTAGACATTCCGCACAGCATGTGAACGTCCCCTGAATGTCATAGGAAGCTCCCGAACTCTCCTGCGACATCGCCGATTTCTGCCTTTATATTATATCTCCCAAACGTCGCATAAAGGTCCCATTTCCATCTTTCAATGTTGCAATGAGCTCTTGGAACGTCTCTAGAACGTCACATGAATGTTCACGGGGCCTTCCAGAGAGTTCCTGACGCCATTTGTAATTTTTATCATTTATAACACGTGAACGCTCCCGAACTCTTCTGCGACGTTGTCAATCTTTACTAAATTGATATTATCCAAAAAAAAATCAGATTCCACTTCTAAGTCGAATGTATCCCATATGCTTTTCACCCCAAGCCGGTCACTCATCTGCAATATACTAACCACCCTGATCCATTGATCGGCAGTATCCTAGTCCTCATCTGGTATGTGTGATTCTGTGTAATACGTGCTACATTTTTTTCATGTATGGTGAATCTCACAATAGCCATAATAATTTGAAATAGTTAAAGATCTTGTGATAAATATTGAAGGAATTGTAGGGTAAGTTAATACGGAACAATTTCTTTTTTCAACATGAACAATTATTTCTCCGAGCATGGTCTCGCTTATTGAACGTTCTGATAATGAATTATTTGTATCAAATTCATATGGGAACTTATGTCAAAGAAATACAAGGCTATACAATCAATCTGGAACGTCCCCTGAACGTCTTCAATAGCTCCCCTGAAGACGTTCATTGAAGCTCTATGAGACCTTCAAAAAGAACTTCAAAGGAGTTCAGTAAAAGGACGTCTGGGGGACGTTTGTTAAAACTTTGTGTTCTACGGGATATAACTTCAATATTTGTAGGTATTTACTTAACTGACTCATAGCAAATAAGAATGCAATACATACATGTTGTTTCTTTGAGTTTGTTTTTTTAAGGCATGGGGTTCTTCCATAATATAGATCTTACACAGTCACAATAGAAAAGATGGCTATTATTTTAGACGTACTTAATCACCTTTGTTGCCTCTTTCATCGGGGCACATTCATTTTATCTCTTTTCGTACGAATTCTCAAAGGAAGTCCAAGTCTTCCCTATGTAGTTTCTTCTATACTAGCAGAAAGTGTCATAGATACATGCTTTCTGAGATTGTTTTTTGGAGCAGGGTGGCTTAGTACACATTTTCTTCGAGGTCTTGATCGTATAGGTATACGATTTTTATCCTCAGTCCTAAAGGAAGCGCGAGGATCAATCTACTATTTTTAAATTATTTAACAATATCGATTTATTTCATTCGCGTGTCCTTTCGAAAAGGGATCAGAATTAGTCGAAGGATATAGTCGCATGATCTAATCTACGTCTTCATTCTAGTGGTTCCACCTCGTATCCTTTAGAAATGGTTCTAGGTTTATCTTGAAGTGTACGGGCGTGAATGAAATTTTCAACATGATGGTCGACTGTTAGAACTATAGTTTCAGTTCGAATTTTTATATTTTGATTTAGAGAGAGGCGTCATCTAGACATGGAGAGTGGGGACGAGGAGAGAGAAAGAGAGAACGGGTAGGGATGGGGTACGAGAAAAAGCAAAGCGAAGAGAAGAGCGAGAAGGCAAGTCGAGAAAGTGTGCACCCAGCCGGCCAGACAGATCATTTCGACGAGGCTACCCCATGAAACCGGTTTTCCGCGTGCTCTTTCATTCTCTTTTTTCGACGAATCGCAGCCGCCGAGCAGTCATCGGCCACTACCACTGGAACGCGGTTCGCTTCTAAAACACCCTGCCTTTTATGATTAATCGTCTGTAGTCGTACCTGCCGGCAGATATACTGATTTGACTAGATAGATTGAACCAACGCACACAGGGCTCGTACCCGAATGGTGGCACCCCGAAGCAGGGCTGATAGGCGCGGCAGAGGTGAAGGACGAAGCATCTCTCCTTGATCTGGGCTTGCAGTAACAGTCCTTCACCTGTTGCCATGGCGTCGTCTCACCTTGTTCAGTTCTTACCCAACCTACTCTACCCTACTCCGCCTTATATTACCTTACCTTACATTACCACACTATACCTTACCTTTTTTCATGCCCGTCTCACCCAACCTAACGTTAACCACCTTGCCTTACCCGGGCCCCTCGCATAAATCGCTACGGAATACCAGGCGACGCTCGCTTGTTTCACGGATCGCCTCTGTGGTTATTCTTTCAGTCCTTCGAATTTTGCACTACCTCACTTCGCCTTGCGACGTCTCGTCCTCTCAACGGCGCTCGCGCATATTTTACGGTTGCATCCTGTACGCATACTCGAACACATGAGTAGATTTTTCTCGGCGTTAGTAAGTGCAAAACCGATCATTTGGTTAGCGAAAAGTTGTGCCTTAGCTTGGCCCTTGCCCAAAGTGATCTTTTAGTCGGCTTCACAGTGATACGATCGGAAAACTTAATCACTACAAACTACCGACCGTGTGAAAGTGGAAACCTTAATCGACGATCAGCGGTAAGTTACACCCGAGATATATTATACAGTAATACCTCGACTTACACTACCCCGACTTACGTGATTTCGGAGTTACGCGGTTTGTCTTTGAAGCGCCGCGCAACTTTCGATAGTCTCGCGTCGCGCTACTCGTAGTAGTGAGCCAACATACAAGAAGTTCGGATGTTTCGCCAAGTTTTGCGCGCAGTTGACGCAAGGTTACAAATTATCTTGTATTCATTATATATGTACATGGATGCCCCGACTTACGCGAATTCGACTTACACAGTTATTGCTCGGTCCAACCTATCGCGTAAGTTCGGGGTATTACTGTATTTATAATTTTTTTGTCACAATAATGCGGTTCGCGTTTGAATAATTACTGTATCCGATCGGTCAATTGTATATTATACAGGTATCGGTTATTATACTAACATCGCCTCGACCGCATGTTTTGTTGCAAATCGTTATATGATCTTTTTCCAATTTCTTACAAGAGATTGCAAATTCAATTTAATTTACATACATAGTTGTATATAACGTTTTTACAAGAAATTGGTATAGGATCTTATAAACGACCTTGCAAAAATTTGTATTAGGTTACGTTTAACGAACGTCCATTAGATATTTTTGAATTCTTATTTATCAAATGTTTCAATGTGTCCATGCGATAATTACGTGAAAAGCATTTTTGAGAATTTAATTTAACCGGAAACTTCGCACGTGATATTAAAAAAGTCATTCTTCAAAATTAAATGGTATATAAACAGCACAATCGCGTGACATTTTTTTAAAACGATAGATACCTACGTCATTTTTTTCACGTGATAACGAAAAAAGAAAACTGGAATCTACATCGTTTTCTATATTATCGTTGTCATCGGTGAATTCGAACTGAGTCAACGACGGCCGGATATTCAAAAATAAATATAAAAATCTCGAGTACCTAAATTATCGATTCTACTAAGTTTTATATTGATTATATTCTATGTTAAGCGACTTATGCATGGAACACAATTTATTTATTACCACTCCCACTTATTGACCAAGAATAAAAAGTAGGTATATTAATGCTCGTATGTACCTATAGCAATAACGATAATATCCGCGAGAGTTCAACATTTTTTTATGTTTAGTTCCGTTATTACTAAAATCAGTCGTGTCAATTTGGATTGTGAGCTTTGATTACATTTTATTATACCTATAGAGTGTTCAAATATTTGCCACGAGAATGAGTGGAAACTTTTCCGGATGTGTCTAACTAAAGGCGGGTTGCCGGTTCCGGCGTAGCAATGGCTCTTCGAGAAAACTCATTTTTGTCGCGTATTTGTATAATGTACACTCAGTACACACACAGCGTGGTTCAGCTAAAAGATTGCAAGCTAATATCTTCTGAAATATTCACGACGTAGGTTAATATTGAAAACATTTCGTACCTACGTAATGGCGTCTCTCTGAAACTATAGGTACAAATTTTTTTCTGAAATAAACTCATTAGTTTGCGATATTCTCGATCGAAAAGCCGTCTCCCGCGTAAAATTAGTAATAGGTTGTATACCCATGCATATGTGATTTGCCTAATTAAGGTTTACTTTTCTTTTTAAAAAAATCCAACACAATACATCCCATACGTGAGCAGTTTTCTCCGAGTTTACGCGAAACTTTATTCGCGCCAGTTTAAAGAGTCAGTATCAAGGCTTGGTAACTCCACCACCGTTGGCGTATTGAAGGAAGCCAATGGGGGCAGAGTTTCCTTTCCTCGGTGCAAAAATCTTCTAACAAAGATGTCATATAGCAATTGAAATAAGTAAATGGTAAAATATCTCGATTAACAAACACTGTAAGTATTACGTATAAGAGAAGAAAGCCATCAATTGAAGAATAAGCGAAACCTTATGCGTGAGTTCGAGCAAATGTAAGATGAGCAGGTGATGTACCGAATAGTGTGGTTTTAATAGTTCATCGGCACTGCTAGTACGAACACTTTATAACACTAAATAGTAGTTAAGAATTTACTATTGCATTCGTAATGCGGTGGTGCGAACGTATCATTTAGTGCTACAGTAGTTTTATTTTCTCTGTAAGAGCAATCGAGGTATCCTTTCCGCGAACCTCTACCTACACTGATTGTGAGAACAAAGTTTGCTTCATCGAAATAAACGTGCTTTTGGATAGTCCTAAGAGCACATTTATTCCATTCCAATGAATATCGATTTGATTCAAATAATATTTAATTAAATCAATAATATTTATATTCGTCCAATCGATGTTCATTCTAATCGGATAAATGTGCTCTTAGGACTATTCAAAAATACGTTTATTTCGATCAAGTAAATTATTTTCTCAGTGTATGTGCGATTTCCCAAGACCCCATAGCTTTGGTTTCTAATAATCTATTTGCGCCTTTTTATTTTCTAATAAGAAACCAAAGCTATGGGGTCTTGGGAAATCGCAATAGGCTTCAGAGAACCGCTCTAACCCTCGATGCCGCGAGTTGAGGGAGAGAAGTCTTCGCTCCCTCAGTCCTACAGACTCGTGCAATTACGGTGATGATGGGGAAGGGGGGTCCACGGTGCTGGCGATACCTTGCCGTTCGGGTCCGAGTCGCCGGATGCTGCACCGAGATGCTGGATCGCGTTCCTTCCCCCCTTCGCGTTTCTCCTCGCCCCGTTCGATTCTCAGTGCCGTTTTGCTGCCTCTGGCGCCCTTCGCCTCTTGCGTAGCATTTTGTATCTCTTTCGTTGCCAGGCCACGCTTCGAGAGAAACCCAAGTCTCGCCGTTCGTGCTAATGGGTCAAATTGATGCTGATTTTTTAAGCATCGAGAAAAGCGGTGAACCCAGGCTACGATTTCAGAATCTGGTCTACTGCAGGGTATGTCGCATAATCTGAGATATCGAGGGACCGGCAGTGGCGGGGGCGAATGCGAGTTCCAAGTCTGGCAGTCCACTGAGAGGTCAACTGTCGCACTTGCACGGCCTCCCGTCGAGCTATGACCTCGAACTTTGCCGCTTTCTGTCGCGCTTTTACTCCGCCCATTTGGCAGGCCTAACTGCGACAATCGCTTTTCTATTTGCGCCTTTTTATTTCGCGGCTTCTCGCGCTTGGAGGTATAACTTCTCTTTGTGAGGCTTTTTCTGATATGGCTTGCAATTTTCGCAAGCGGCATCTCGTCCTTCCATACTTACTCTTCCTATACTTCATTTACCGTGTATCTAACATACCTACTGATTCAATCGGTTCTGCAACTCTACCAGCATTCGATATCAGTCTTTAATCTCTGTAGTATACCACGAAGAGAGTACAAGGGTAGGGTCTCGAAATTAATGAGAATCTCTTCATCATTGTTGTCCTTATTCTGAATTTTATCTCTGTAGATGATGTGTTGTAGTACACTAATAATATTTGACGTACAGCTTAGCAATCACATAGACGTTAGACGTGCTTGTAGCCCCTAAATTATTTATCTTTTTATTATGCTTATTGTACTTCATCGACCTTTATTTCTCCGTGAAAGGTTTTACAAAAAATTCTTTGTTTCTCACTTTTCTCTATTAATTCGATTTTGTTTTAGAGAAAAAATATGGAGCTTATTCTCACGGGGACTATGGTTTAAGATTAAAAAGATTGATAAACTGGCTTCCATATAAATATCACATTTGTGGAGTTTGTCTTTACTTTCAAATTTTGGAACAGTACCAGCCTAAGCATGAAATAACTCCTTGCAACCATTTGTACCACGCTGAAATACACTTCCACCCATTACAGGTGATGCTTCTCTTTATCGTGTAATAATAGAATTTCGAATAACGAAATAAATTAAATTTTAATATACTTCTCGCATGTTTATTACACGTTGATCCACCTATTTTACATATATACGAAAATGTTGAACGGCGAAACTTTGTAATAGAATTTGATGTGCTGCGAGTTTATATATTTTATCAGTAACATTCAACTGTTCCTGGCTTCTCAATAGTTACAATTTACATTCAATTATAACGCCAGCAAGTTACACTTATCAACGAGAAAAGATTTTGTCTATAGTGGTCATATGTCCATTATACGCATAGGTAAACCAAAGCAACAATTTGCACCGTCATATTTTTTTATACATTTTAAATAATGTGTACAATACTGTAAGAGGGACTACACAATGCCCTTTGTTAGACTGCCTTTTCTTATTCGAATAGCTTAACCATATATTTATATTTAATATCTCATATTAATTCTACGCAATATATGTATATTTATACACATACACACAAATATATTAATTCTGTATATTCTGTACGACTTTTCTATATAAATGTATACACTTGTTATTACATTTCTAACAAATTGCTCAAACATAATTTCTTCTCATCGAGCTTCAATCTAAATTTGGTATACAATTGACTTCTTACTGAAACTCGTTTATTTTGTTCTTTTATTTTCCTGGAATTCGTTGAATAATTGTTGAGAAATTATATATAATTACGATAGTGGGCATAAGAGTTTAAGATAATTTCTCTTTCATAAAATCTAACCGGCTCTTACAAATAACTTGAACCGATTTCCTGGTAGCATCTACATATTTAACGTAGAAGCCTTCCTCGAGGCTAACAAATAACCAACGTTATTTGTTGAGGCGGTAACCAGCTCCATTGTTGATTAATAAAGATTAATCGTCTTAAACTTATATCCGTTACTATATGTCTCGAATAAAGAACTTTTAATTCATTAATTGTAACAACGATTATTTGGATTATAAATTATTATTTGAAGGAACTTAATTCCCTATAACTCGACATAATGCACGTACACGAATATGTGAGTAAGTGCGATATACGATCAACCTCCATTGAGACATTCACATTATTTCTTCAGCATAATTGCCTCTCTTTTAAGCAATTGCAATCATAAGTAAAAGGAAAATATTTACATAAAGGCATACGGTAATAAAATATTTTGATCTTGCATTTATATTACCGCCGCCGTAGAACTGTCATAAATCAGTATATTTTTTGAGTTACTTAAAAGAGCTGGCTGTGGCAGTATGCCGAAGCAATATATCATTTAGCATTATCATATTTTTTAATTTGATCATTGGTCAATGATCGTAATACAATCTCAACAACCTTATGGTAACAATGTTTTACTCCAACTTAGTAAGTATACGCGTTAAGGGTAATTGTCTTCTGAATTGAAGGAAAATGAGTTTACTAATAAATTAACTAAAAAAGAGGTATACGTAATATCGAATTCAGTGGATCGAATGATTCATGTTTCAAAACACCTCGCCATATTTTTTTTTATTAATGAAAATGATTTCTCCTTCATTTAGACCACCGTAATGGTAATACAGTTATGTATAAGACGATAGTCCCTAACGTCAGTTAATGTACATATACCTACTATATTTAAGAACAATGAAGATATAGTTCAAAGAAATTCTAGACAGTTATAACGTCTTTATAAAAATGAAACTCTTTAATCCCTCACGCACAGGAAGCTTGACCCAAAATGTAATCGATATACGGTAAACCCAGTGCATTAAAACGAAGAGTATGCCCATTATAAATTGCAGAATGTTCTTAGTTTTACGTACGTGGGTACGCATATGTATATCTGCAAGAATGAATACATAATTGCTCCAACATTCAGAATCGTCACATGGAGATATACACATGCATACATACACATAGCTGGATTTTTTATTTTCAACGCTAAGTAGAGTGCGCTCGGACATTTATTTAAATACTTTCGTATAAGCTTTAGGTTTTACAAATCATTTTGCAGATCTGGATTACTTATTAATTTGCACAAGATCATTACGATTTTTTACAACACATTAAGAAGTCTAAAAAACCTGGCTATGCAGTTAAAATCGGAAAAAGTACTACGTGCGAATCCCGTACGTAAGGGATTCATAACGAATAATTTGAGTAGTTTCGTAAGATATAGTATTAATTTTCCAGAGGGTTGTGCTCATTTTTCAGATTGCTTATATGTTGAGGTAAAGCGTCGCGAATGCAGCCAATGTAAGATATGGAAGAAATTGGAAAGCTATAAAGATACGATTAATTCGAGATTGTATGCAAAGCATTGAAGCATTTGGTTCGAAAATGGACGTAGAGTCGTCTGTCATATGCACTTATCAATATCAAGTCGATTCAAGCAGACTGAGCTCTAATCGGTTTGCGGGATCTTTCAGTTATCGACTATTATAATTGGGAGATGCTTTACCCATTCTTGAAGTCGATACTTGAATATTTTGCATATGCATTCATCAATAAAACTACAATCGCACGCATATCATCAATTCTTGTGCATATGGTAATGTACAAATTGTATAGTGTATTGCAACGCGAGAAGCTTTCTTCTGTTGCATTCTTGTTGCAAGAAGAAAAGATATATCTTGATTTTCATAGGGCACTGTAGCTCAGGGCACTTCTTGACTGAAATCGAATATTTCAATGGGATTTATTACACGTGTACCCCGAGCTACTACTAATTATTGCATCGACCTAAGTTAGGGATTTTAGTGAAAGTCTAAAACGGAAGGCATATATCATTTATTTTTCCGGTGCTCTCTCTGACCCCAAATTTAAATCTATCAACGGCAAACTTCGAGTGTATAACTTTAAAAATACTTCTTATGGCACCAATAAATAGAAATAAGCAATTTACGAATAATACAAAATAGATCTAGATAAGCTCTACAGAGATATCATAGAATCACACAGGACTAGTTGAAGAAGTTTTCTAGCACATCGATAATATATACCGTATTATTCTTTAAGCAGAACGTAATATTGTCTTCTGCAAATATAAGTTCCAAAGCTTGAAACATAACAATTAGCCTATTTCTTTGTTCTATCTAGTATACACAGAAGATTATAATAGCAAGTTAAATCTCTTAGGTTTCCAAATTAATCATTACAAGTTTTGCTTCAATTAATTAATGTGGTATATCTCACTTTGGAAATGTTTAGACATAAATCGATAGATGTACAGTGAACGTTATAACATACGAATATATGTAGTTGAATAGTTTAACGATATCATTAACGGTTAATATAATTATTTTTCATAGGCAGAAGGAATGATTGTTAATAATAATAATTTAGATTTTATCATATGAAATAGACTTTAGATAGAAAGGTAGATTGCTATGCCGTACTGGCTCGTCTGTATAAATCCACCCTGGATATCTTGCATGTAAGTCAAGATCCATTTCAAGCGATACGCATTTAAAAAGAAAGACCGATTTGCACACAGATCGACACGGTAATTTGTCTACTCTTAATTCATGTCAAATGCTAGTTTCACAGATTTGTTCAATATTTAGAAAATTTTAACATAAGTAACAGCTTATGTATAGCATTTCCACGTAGCGGGAGATTTGCGTCCATGTAATGAAGTAGTCAGCATAACACAGACCCGTATCCCACAAAATCGTTACATCCATGATCTGAAATAAACTATCGCGTTGTTCTCTAAAGCGGATACCTTAATTTCAAGAAGATTAGATTAACGTGACGTTTCATTTACGTAAAGGCGCGTCATTGTGCGAATGAAGTATTTACTTTTGGCACACGTACTCATTCGACGTGTTACTATATATACCTACGTGCAACCGTATATCAATAAAAATTAACAATTTTGGAGAAATATTTGAGAAAGTTAAATTAATTGTCCTTTAGCTTTTATGATTATCTCCGGATATGAAAGAATAATATATATGTATATAGGAAAGCATTTGCAATGGTTATATCATTAACAAGCTTTCTGCATTCTAGCAAGAAAGCAACATATGAAGCAATGAAATAGACGTGCTACTGGTACAACGATAGTTATAAACATATGGGAAACAATCTATAAGGAAACAATTATAATCTTGATTCGTATATTATTCTTGTAAGACATTATATGGCAGTGTTTTTCCAAATGGATTTATAGTACAGAATAGTGTGGAAATATATGTATAAGAACTATTACCCATTAAAATCTTGCATTGAAGACAACTAAAATTTCAATGAATTTCGTCGAAAAAAATTGTTGTTTCGGCTGTAGGTTGAAAAATAAAACAACCGGAAATGGTAATTTAAAGAAATATAATTGCGAAGGGGTTAATTTTATAGGGTCGGTCTGGTCTTAGCTTTGAATTAGAAATGTGTAGAGGTAAGCCAGGATAACGAACCTCTAGATCTTCCCCTCTCAAGGAAGGACGAAGCTACTATCTCTTCGTGTGTGCATATTGACGATGTCACTTGAATTGCGTAAACTAAGTACGTAACCTCGAAGCACTGACGAAGTCAATGTGGTTGGAGTAAGATCCATACAGAAAATTAAATTAAAACTTCTCAACTCATAGGAAATTCGACTGAAGTTTAACTTTTCTCCGAGCTATATAACGCTATGTGAAGAAGGCCATTATTGTTAAAGTTTTCACTCAGTTGCTCTGGTTTACTTACTTAGTAATCGTCATCTAATCTTAGTAAAGCGCGTGTACTATGCAGTCCCGCTCTGGCAGTTGACGAACTTTCATTGAACCATCCGCTCCACACGAAAACAGACGTCCGGCAGAATCCACATGTAACTGGGTCACACCCTGAAATCATAAATATATTCAGGCATTATTTAGAGCTCTATCTGAAATTAGTTAATACAAATACAATAGGGCATCGCAAATTTTAGTGTTAATTTGTTCGTGTTGCGTTTCTACTCTATTGCACAAAAAATGAGGAATATGAATAACTTACCTGACCAATATTTTTAAAGAAGCTGGATCTGGGATGTTCTCCGGGGAAAGAATATAAAAGAGAATGGACGGTCAGGCCCCAAACCTGGTTCAAATAAGGCATTCATATAACGGCGAAGGGTACACATTTGATTATTCAGTCAATGAAGAGAAAATAATAAAATATTAGAATTTATTATAATCCAATTAAGCATTATATACCTTTATGTCACCATCGCCAGCACCACTAACAAAGAATTCCTCATGGGGATCAAGAGCTAAACATTTGACTGCGGACTCATGAGCCTGAAATCGGTGACGTTGCTGCCGTTGTCTTACATCAAAAATGTTGATAGCTCCTTTCTTTCCACCGCTAATTAGTAGCTGATGTTGCGGTGCTAGTATTACGGAACTCGCTCCTTGGTCGTGACACGTGAAACCTAGAAATGTCATCGTTGTCAGGCAATCATGTATCAACAATTCTTTAAAATGAACAACTTTAAACTCGGCTCATTTACCTTGAATGAGAGACTTGTTTTGGGGCAATAAAGTATCCCAAAGAGCTACGTTACGTCCTTCAGAACCATGGCCTGCCGTTGCCACTAAACTACATGCCCCCAAAAAGACAAAGTCTGACGTAACTTTACTATGACACTGGTAATTCTGAAAAACAATGTTTCTGATAAATGCATTGTCTTCATGAGATGATTGAATAAGTAGCAGCCATTGCAAGGGTACACAAAGTGGCTGTACTTAAATTAAACATTGATTTTCAAATATCTTACAAAGAATGGTCTGGATGGCCCTTCCCTACATGCCACTTGGAATAAACTAAGGTGTCCGTCCGAGTCTGCTACGCCAAATTTATTTCCGTGTTGGGAAAATCGAACACGTGTCACTTTAGCAAAAGTACCGGCTGGCCTAGGAGTGGAAACTGTTGTTTGATGACCCCATTCCCATAGTGACACAGATCCATCTTGCGATCCCGTTAAGTCTACATTTGTGGGATAATATTTATTCATATAAATATTATGCTAAAGACCACGGAAATGGATTTGCGCGACATTCAAATTGTACATTTTGAATACTTTTTAAATATCATCAAGTATATTTTGTTTTTTTTTTCCTAAGAAAGTCCTGTATTATCATGATATAGAACAAATTTAAAAATAAATAGAATTTTATAAAAGTAACTTATTACACGAGAAAGTTACATAGTGGTCAAACTTACATAGTGGTAATAGTGGATGTGAAGAAAGTCTCCTTATACCGTCAACTTTATGTTTCAGAATCTGTTCGAACAAAATATAATAATACTGTACAAATAGCATCAAGAATAATTGGCAATTTCATATATATATATTGTAAATGCAAAGGAATAAAATTCGAACCTTTTCACTGAATATTGGTATACCAAACAATCCGAACTTTTAATACAAAAACAGCAATGTTTTTAAAAAATGTACTAAATCCATGTATAGCATGCGATGGAGGCCGGAACTTTAATATCCGTCAATAGGTTTCATTAGATTGTATTATTAAAATATTGAACTTCAAATATTTAATTTCCCGTAATCCTTAAGATATTGAAAGGTTAAAAAGGAATAACAATTTTATCTGTTTACTGGATTAGAACGGACCAATTGGATAAACCAACATAATAGCTACTGGACGAATAATGGAGAAACTAGCCACAGCCGTGCGATATTAACAGCTACAATAATTAACACGTAAAGAAATTCAAATGGTAATAAGTCAAATTTTCAAATTAATATACATCCTATATGCGCATAGTTGTATATAATTATAATTAGCGACACCTTTCATATTCCCATTGTAAAACATTAATCTCAACAATAAATTGAAATGGTATGACCTTAAAATAACGAATGATATTTACTGAAAAAATGATTGGCAATCATATCTATAAATAGATTGGTATGCATATTACATGACCAAGCTAGAAATACACATACGAATCGTAATGCTATATTAACTGATGTGGAACCGTTGCAGAAATTGGACCGTACATGCATGATTATCTGTAAATGACGCAAATGATGTCGTTTCGACGTGGGTCGAAGTAAAACTACGAGTCCTTATACATATTTTGATTTCAGACATACAGTATAACTGTAATATTTTATATACCGCTCACGTTGCTTACAAATTTAAAAAACACTGTAGCTTCATATATGGTATAAAATATGCAAGGATTGCGTTCGATGCGTTTAGCAATAAATAAAAAGGTGAATGATATCTATAATCTTAAGATAACTAACTTCATGCCTGTTTTGCAGCGTGGCTTAATAGGTATGCTTATATGCTTTTAACAACAAAATCTGGCTTGTGATATTCTCGATCAAGCGCATAAGTAAATATCTCACTGAAGATCAGAATGCACATTTCTAAATTGAATCGGAGATGAAAGCAATTTCATTTAATACCACTTGTTACGAGGGATATTGCAAGCCAGAGGCTGAACGGTGTTGTTAGACAAATAAATTGATGAATGCAGAATCGACACTAGGAGAGGCTAGGATATCTGTTAGATATTAGTCTCACCGGCTTCAACAAGTGTTTGCTCCTATCAGCGACAAACTGACAGAAGCGCAGGTCGTGAGAACCAGGGAAAGCAGGCATCCCCTTCATCTGAGTGAGCGAGTGAGCCACCAGGTCAGTGACGCAGACCGAGTTAGATGTTAGGCAAGCATTGAACAAGCAACATTGTCTCCGTCACCATTTATGCTATCCTAACTCAACACGCCACACTCATGGCTTTCGAAGCTTAGCTCGTTCAATATTTTAAGTTAGTCGCTTGTTTTCTTAACTACAATACCAAAAACCCGCAGTGCATTGAAACACTTACAGAAAATTCGATTTCAAAGTACCATCTCTTTTTCAGGCAGCGTGTATTTTAAGAGATCATAAAGTTTAGTGCAATGTACTGACTTGCAAGAAAATTGACCTTTTCAAGAGTATACGGAAATGAATTTGAAAAACTACCGCGTACAGCTTTACTAGAAAAGCGTGACATAAATCGATTAATCAAAGAAAGAGTGTATGTTTTTACGTCAAAGGTTAACATCAAAGAAAAAAGTAATTATTCAGAAAGTGAGGAAAGTAAAAGAAGTTGGTTTCAATTGTTCAATTATTGATTTGACTATTGCACAGCAAGCGATTGTTATGTGGAACGAGCCAAGCTTGTAACAAGCCATGCCCTAGAGGTGTGCAAAATGTAACTCCTTCACTCCAGTACATCAAGCAGTACGTTAGAACTAATACGTTTGACTCTTTGCATACGTAATTATTAGAAACACAGTTTATCGCACATTGCATAGATAAATTGGAAGAACGAAACGTGAATTACGAATATCTTGTGTAATCTTATAAGTGCTCAACAAATATATATTCGAGTGCTAGATTAATATACATCGGTAAAAAGTAACTTGAATAGCGAAGCTGCATATTTGTAAATGTTGTAATGTAACGCAGAGAAATGTCAGGCCCATATTCAGAGTATAGTTTAACGTGGATTTAAAAGACGTAACTACGCGTGTGATATATTTTCGCATGAACGATTGTTTCCTTAGAGCTTAGGAAAAGATAATTAAGAATAGCATTAACATTTCAATGTATTCCTAAATAACGGGATTCAAAGAACAATACTTCTGCCGAGACGTAAGCTCTCGTTTATTGTTATACTTAATAATGATTAGTTAAATCGGTGTTTTAATGTCTTCTAATCAAAGTATAGTGATTACCTGATCAAACTATTTATATCTGAGTGAAATGACGTGTGATTGAATGCTATTATATTATAATGTCAGAAATTATTCCTCCTACGCATATTTCATTAGCGAGATACGTATTATATCACCTACATAGGGGTGCCGATATAGACGTATAATCAGATGATATCATATAATAAAGATAGGAAAAGAAACTTACCACACTAGCACCCCTGCCACTTTGACTTCCGATACCGGATTGTGGTTGTGGACTGCTGGATAAGGGGCTTTGAGCGAGCAGAGGTCTATCGGCTGCCGTCTATAGAAAATACAAATTAAAGAGAGTGATACTAATAAATTACACACTGGAGTACAGAAATTGAATAATTACCTGTATAACGAGAAAACTGGTAGGTTGTGTAGATTCTGGTTCGGGCTGTTTATTTAAATTAATTATATCGAATTCACACTCGTCCTCCAACCAGGATGGCAATTCAAGAAGTAATGAAATGTCCATTTCTTGTACCTCGCGTGGTGTAGCCATGGCCATTAGTCCTGGATTCACCTGTATATCCAACAGTTCAACACAATACACACATATATATACATATGTAGCATTACATATCTCAAACACACATCTAATATGAACGAATATAATAAATTTCCAGTTTAAAATGCAGGTGTACCTGGTTGAGGCAGAAGGCACTAATACTGTCCTGCTCCTTGTGGATAATTCTGACAGGTTCCGGAAGAACGGTTGTACCACTGTCGCTACCTTTGTCTTCGCCCGCGTTCGTCCCTCGATTAAGACCGTCAGAATTTTGATTGTTTTCTAATACAGATGACAAAGAACGTCGCTTGCCAAATACTGCACGAATAAATACGTCTTGAACCTGCTCCTGTCTGACTAAATAACACCAGAGGCGATTGGCAGGAGCCGCCGATGCCATTCGTGTACTGTTTTTTATTGAATAAGAGAGAAATTGTTATTCAATGAGTAATTGTGCGATTATAAATGATGTTTTATTATTGCTTGTATACGTACTTGAACGGAGTATTACCCTTTTCTAGTAAAGAACGGTATTTGTGAATAGCAGGCCTTCCTGGCGTTGGTGTAGGATCTGGTGCACAGCCTGGTATGAAATTTACAGAGGGTGGCCCTCTCGATTCTAATTCCTCTCGCAGGGATTCCTGCCACTGAGCAACTATGCCCAACGTTCCATGAATCAAGGGACTGCTCACTGGTAATTCTGTAATAATCGAGCGCCATAAATAATGGTAGTATATTATAATTGGATTGAATATTAGCATAAGTAAATGTATGCTAATATATCAAGAGGTTCGCTAAAATCACTTTAATTTGAATACCTTGCATTTCTATGCCAGCAACCATTAGGAAATCTTGGAGCTGTTGTTGTAGTATCTTAACTATGGTTAATCTCATGATACACCAACTATAAGAGTTGGGATTTAAATGTTCTGTGTTATCCTTTGGTTTAATCTTTGGTTTTGCATTTGTATCAAATACGTCCTCCTCTTCTTCAGATGAATCTAGATCCGAAACTGCCGAGTCGGATGAATCGTAATCTATGTCGTCTGCATCTTCACTTTCGATGCGGGGCTGTTAATGAGGTACCTTTTGCTTATACAGATGTGCTCTTTTCGCTTTACCAACACACCAATATATCACATTATCGCAGTATTTTACCTTCATTAAAAAGTAAGAGACCATGCTCATTAAAGGAGAGACAAATTGCTCCCTGTACGTAGGTTTATCTTCCTTCATATTCGGTTGTTGTCCGGAAAAAGGACCCAGGAGTTTCATATTTAGTCGCATTCGCTGCCTTGTCAAAGTTGTCATAGTATTCCACATTCCCGAAACACCCGGTTCACTTGAGACGCTATCACCCCTCTCCATGCTTCCGGAACCTCCACCCTATGCGTAACACTTGATCATTAAGCAGCTGATATTTTACAACTATCAAGACGTGTCATATGTACTACCCTACCTGACTACTGGTACTGGCTACTCTCAGTAATTTCTTTACACCGCCTCCGAATAAACAGGACCACGTGTTACTGTCGAATTTCTGACCAACCAGTCTGTAGAGTATATGACTGTCGCAACTTGACAAAGCGTATACGAAAAGACTCATGAATGTAGCTACAAAAGTCTCGCAAAGAAGTATATTGAGCTTAGGCGTATCCTCATCCTTTTCCCGGGCCAAAAGTGCTCGCAAATTAGTTACTCCTGGCCACTTGGCGGGTGACGTCGTAATCGTAGCACTATCGTCCGTTGAATATCGTCTGTGATACCTATTCGATGCAACCAGATGACCCGATCCTGAGAACGAATCTACTTCGGCTACCGCAGGAAAACTGCAAGAGCGAAAGCATCATTCTCAATATGGTATGGAAGTGTGTGTAATGACAAGAAGAAAGTTGCGATACATTGAAAACAAGTATTCACCTTTCCGGCTGTTGACGTTTCATAACAAAAGTATCCGAATCGCAGAGTGATTGGTAGATACAAGCGCTCAGAGCTACTGCTAAGTCTCGCATAATAAATACTTCGCAATAATGCGTATTTTTGTGAGGCATCGGAGGATATCGCAATTCGACCAAAGTCTGTAGCATATCATGGGCGAGAGACTAGAATGGGAATAAGAATAATAATTCTGGATCTCTGTTGCTGAGTCGGTGCAATTACTCCAGCTATTATAAATCCGATAGCTAACCTGAAGGTGTCTGACAGGATCGGCCACAACAGTCTTATTGCAAGCAACACTTGCACTTAACAAAGGTAACGTGGTGGGAAAGGGAAGCGGACTGAGCAATTGTTGTTGAGTTTTCTCTTGTTGCAGTTCTTGCAGCAGGAGAACGAGCTCCATTCTGACAGACGCTAATCCACCACCGGAAGCACCATGGAGAGAACAGTATGACAGGAGTGTTCTCAAAAGAGTTTCATTAGCTGTAAAACATTTGGAGCGATACTAATACTCCCTTACAAATTTTCAGCGTAAATCTAAATAAAAATCCAATTTCTAGATAAACTTTGTGCTCGGACATACGTTACATTACAGTACATATTTCATTTGAGAGACTTGTGTAATCACTCACCTTTGAGCCACTTTTTCCTCCTTGCAGCCCTCTGTACTTTAGCTTCAAAGTCCATTTTCTCAGCTACTAAAATTTCGTGTAGCGTTGGTTGTTCACCAGGTCTATATGGCGGTATTTCATCCACCATTCCACCCTCGTCTGAAAAGTGAAAGTTACAAGTAATCATTGCATATAAATGTAAAAGTTGTTGCTAGCTTACATTCGGAAACGTTATTCATATCGCCATCGGCACCGGTACTGTAGCTACAAAGTTGTCGCAGTGCGTCAACTTCTCGTTCGAGCCACACATACAATTGATATCGAAGCTGTCCTCCATCAACTTCAAAACCTGTTGCTAACGTTGATAATTCCTCCATAAGAATCTTCAGGCACGCTACGAACTTCAATTGTTGAGCCATGATGTCTACTTGTCCGACCGATTTTGGGAGTTCCTCTGAAAAAATGCAAATTCTATGCAAAATTCCGCGTTGAGGTCGTTGTTCATAAAGGAAGTAGTATTTCCATACCCTCTTCTTTCTTTTCATCGACATTTTCTTTCTTATCGAATTTCATGCTCATTGGTGGGCTGTCAGCATTATCATCCTCCACTGGATCGTCATCCCACTTTAATTCCAACTCATCCTCTTGTTTAAGTGGGACAGGAGCACCCCAATCCATAAATGCTGAAGAATCTATAAAAGTTTTAGGACGATAAAGTAGCCTAGAGATCCCGTAACGCTCCTCTATTTGATGCACTCTCAATTTTTACTATTGTGAAAATTGCCCAACTACCCCCATTCGTAATGGAAGAAGTTATGCAAGACTATTCCGAAATTACCTTGAGCACTGACAACTACTTTAGAACTATTGTCCCAATTTATTATTCCCGTGTCTATTTGGGAATCTTGAACTTTGGTTTTGCTCGGACTGCTCAGAAGACCTGAAAGATCGTATATTATTATAATGCTCGTATAAATATAATGTCCGCTGTTTTGACGAAACTTACTAGGGGAATCACCAGAGTTGGTGTCCATGACTTTATTAGGTAGTTTTGATAAAACTTCTAAAGCTAGTGCGGGGCAACCAGCTTTGAAATGAGCATGGGCTGTTGTAAAGTAGAGCTGTCGCTCCAGTGGCGTTATACTATCCTCCAGCATTAGCTGTTTATCCTGTAAACTCTTAGTCTCTACGCCATAACTGAATCCAGAAATTACCACGGAGTGACCTTTCTTTTTGTCTTGCGCGGTTGCAGCAATAAATTGGCGAATTAATAATGGATGGGTACGGAGGTACACGTAGAAATTGAAGACGTTTGGATTGGCTAAAATAAAGTGGAAACCGTGAGCATCACTACGAGTAACTAAGAACTGAATAATTGATTGATCAATCACATTTTTAATCTTACCTGTTGCACCTTCAGGCTTCTCAGATTCGTCGTCATACTGTGGATGCATTGATCCTACGTTTGTCAATAACAAAGTATTCAAAGAACCCGAATAATCTTTGAGAATCCATAAAGCCATACTTCGTAAAAATGGATCGGGGTGTGCACTATGCACGTCGTAATTATTCCCGTCTTTGTCGCATCCTAGAATTTCTTCATATAATAATCTTTTTAAGTTAGGTGATGTCATGTCTTCTTCGTAAAGTCTCGCTATAGTCATTGCAAGTTGTAAATCATTTAATTTATTCAAACAAACTTCGATCGCATCTCTCAAAGCTCCTGCCAAAAGAAAGAAAGCGGCGGCGTGATCGAATCTTTGTTTGCCTAACAAAGCAAAGGCATTTTTTAAGGCCGCCTTTCTCCATCGATCCTCGGTAAAGTTATTGGAAAAGAAACTCGTCATTCTCTCGTCCCTCTTATTCCTAAATAAACCCCATACAAGATTCTTCTTCTTCATAGCCAGATAATAAATAGCTGCATCTAAGGGATCTTGCTTCTGCTGAAATGCTGCTTTCGCGACTTTTTCCACGCATTGCTTCATTATTGAACTGTTAGTGATCCACCATCCGACGCCGAGTTCTTTCAAAATTGACCATTTTGGTTGTCCCTTCGCGTAGCTAGGAATCAAACTCAATAGCTCCTCCTCTGATTCAGAATGAAAGGCCCACACGAGATTATTCGTAGTTACTCCTTGCTTTTGAAATTGCGCTCTCTGTATCAGAGGAAGACATCGGATAAGATAGTTATAGTGCTTCATAGCTAGAAGAAATCTCAGACCGCAGTCATCTAAAGAGTCAGTAGAGACAGCATCTCCCTCCGGAATTCCCGTTAAATTTTCTTTCGCAATTGCGGTCTTAGCTGCATCGATTGCAAAGCGTTCTGCAAAGTCGATATTGCACGTGGATACCGTATCTGCTAATGCGAGTAGATGCATCTGATCGAGACTCGACAGTCCAGGCAAGTGAGTGTGTGTCAAAAGACGAGACAACAGTCTTCCTTGCCTCGGTCCAAAGTGAGATATTCCTTGTCTTTCGGGAACGGATGATCGTCGATCTTTTTGTCGAGCGCAATCATAATCCTCATCCAACATGTCGTCCAATGATTCTCCTTCGTCCAGATTACCATCAAACAGCTCGTTATAATCCTGTTTATCTTCGTTCTGTTGGAGTGTAGTGTTGGTTTCTTTGTCAGCGATTAAGAGCGTCCAGAGAGGAAGGGGAGAAATGGAAGTTATTTCCGCGTAGTCCAAAGTTAATTCTTCCGGTATTTGTGTTGCAGAGCCTCTCGGCTCGAGCGGAGATGTCGTTCCTACGTAACTGACTGACATTGTTCGCGACCTAGACCATCCTCCTCGTTGTTTCATAAAATTTTCATCGTCTGCTCTCAAAGAGCACGAGGTAGCAATACATCGAACGAGATGTGCCAATATCGCTTTGACCCATCTGATCTTCCCGGAATTCAACAGCTCCATCAGTTGTTTGGGATGGTATTGAGGTAAAACGGGACAAGCTATCCTAGAGGCTTCAAACAGGCCATAATCGGGCATGTAATCGAAGCTGTTGTCGTTCTGCAATCCGCGCTTCTTCTTTGCATCGAGCATCGTCAAATTGATGCTACTGACGCGGGATAAATGTGGCATGGAAGAAACGTTGGGCAATCTTCTTTGGGAGGTTTCTTGAGCTAGAGTACGCAAGTCCTCGTCTCTCAAGTTCCGACTGGCCTGGAATTCATCAGATTCCTGATGTACTAGATTGGAATGACAGCAATCGTTTTTCGGATTTGGCTTCCACTGAGAGTAGACGTGCATTTCAGAGTCCATGCCGACGACCAGAATGCCGTCTCTCACCCACGATATTTGCATCGGTAGAGGTGGTAGTCCATCGGCCGTAGTCAATTCTATCTTTCGTAATTTCATCCATCGAATCTCGTCGACAAACTGCGGCTGGGCCAGTGATGAAGTTTTTCTCAAGATTGGTCTATTAGTGCTTTGCGATTCCTTCATAGCTTTCATATTAGCCTGAGCGAGGTCGGAACAAACTGGTGTGAAAAGCATGATCTTCGAACCGACGCCGACGGTTAAAATGTGCGATCCATCCTCTTTGGAGACCCAATCGAGTTGAACCAGGTGCTTTTGCGTCAGGGGACAGGTGTTTCCATTTTCTATGATAGATTTTCTTAGAGACTGAAGCGTGCTGAATGAAGGAACTGCTAATAATCCTGTAATTAAATACTATTGTATTCGCAAGATTCTCCCAATTAAATATATTCTCTTATAAAAACGTAACGCTCCTTTTTTAGTATGCACTTACCTCCACTTGACTTCGTACTTTCGCTATTCTCGCCATTTCTCGGTGATCTGACATCTTCGTGACTGAATGTCTGCAGCACTTGGTTCAATATCTGTTTCTTTTGTAAAAATTTACTGTCGTACAGATAACTGAGATCTAAATGTTGATCCACCTGAATTCTTGGCAAGTGTATATTTTTCAAGTGAATGGTATCTTCAAGGATCCACTCGCTACCTCCTGTACTTTCACATTCGTATATTGCTACACAGAGATTGACATATCGAGAATCTGGATCGCTTTTAGTCGGCCTCGTAAACGATTTACCATATTTATAAGCGCAAGCAATGCGTCCACTGTATGCTGCACTAATATTCAAAGGTTGACCTGTCGTGTAAAAAATACGTTGCGATAATAGTGCGATTTAAAACGATTCGTAACTATATAATACAATTCGTTATATTCTTTTAGCGATATATTTGTTCTGTACAGATTGTATTTAAGTAAAATTTGAACGCAATCGTTCCTACCTGTAATGTCGATAGTCGATTCCTGGTCTTTACGTATCATTTCCCATTCACACCATTCATAATGAAGCTGATTGTCTTCTCCGGATTTGGTAACTTTACACTTCCAGAAACGCACGGTACTATCACTGCAAGCGGTTACGACTATGTACGGCGCAAAACATGCCGGATATATAGACGAGCTGCTAAGATGTCCCGCTGCTGGTGCGGCATGTACAACCTGATTTATACAATACACCAGACACATTATATAATGAAGAACAAACTATTTGTAGGGTCAGGAACTAGTTACGTGAGTTATTTCACAATTTTTCAAATAACACGACTTAGTTTTGTTCAAATTTTATAACATACGAACCTCAACTCCTTCAGGAAGCGGTAATTCTTGAGTGCAAACTTTCGTGGTTGTAATAAGGACATGACTGTTGTGACGATGTCGATGAAGGAATGCTGAATCATCAGCTTGACTCTCTCGTCGGCTTCGATTTCCAGTTTCACTTTGCCTGCGAGATCTTCTACCACCCGAATGACTAAATCGTCCAGGTGTTCCTTCATCATCTTCATCTTGTACCAAATGAGAGTCCGGGACATACATCATAGAACCAGTCAATCCTAAGTGACAATGTGAAATGATGATGTTACACGATGGGATAACAAATATGCAAGATGTCACACTAAACATGACTTATTACTATTAAGTAAAAAGTAAACTAACCAGTAGTTTCGGGTTGAGATGCAATGACTAGGCGCCACATGTGAACGATCGTACTCTTGGGTGCCCTTTCCAACACTACTATGTAAAATGGCTCTTCAAATATAGACGACTGTTGTAAATCAACCATGGCATCTAACGTGGACTCCATAAGACCCAAGTCATTTGTCGATGCATCTATACCAGTTTGTTTCTCATCAGTTCTCTCTCCCGTAATTAATTGCTCTTGGAAGACATGCAGAAATTGAGTGTTTTGCCAATCCTAACATAAACAGAAATACACCACCAGTTTATATTACACTAAATATAGGATTAAATTAAAGAAACATTCAAACATTTGCAGCACAATAGAATTTATTTACATGTGTAGCATCGGTAATGGCATCGAGTTGAATAACGCATCCTGGTCTGGCGGTTGATTGTTGCGACACTATTTTAATTCTATCGTGGATGGAATGCCCGATACCGTCGTCAGAAGACGTATCAGTTGAAAGACTGGCCATAGAGTCCTGGAAAATAGAAAGATTATAAAAACTATAAGATATATTTAAAGCAAAGACACGTACCATCATTCGACTTCTTCTCTCACTTATCGATACTTCTGCCAATAATGTTCTGGCATCAATAACGGCTTGATAAACTCTGAGACTTTCTCCATCGCTAGCAACGAAGCACGCACTTGGCGAATTAGATAAGCTTCCCAATGTTGTGCTCGGCAATAATGTAGGAATCCATGCTACATTACTGAACGCTGATATTTCTGGTGAATTGATACGCGCTAATTCGGAAACGCCTCCACTTTTAGATAGAGGACCAACGGCATCCACTCGCCACAGTATTAACTCACTGCAGAAACCCTGTCTCGCAAAAGAACAACGATCCCTTAATTAACGAAAATGTTTGATTTCATTGATTGGGATTCGCTGATATTATCACTCTCTGGAAAACTTACAGTGGGAGACATAATGTTTTTATTCCTATTTGGATCCTGTTTATTTCCTTCATTTTCCATAACGCAAGAATCCGTGGTCTGCATTGGCGAAAAATCAGGAATGTTGTGGTGCGATGTTGTCACCAACAATGGTAAAACTGGATGGCACGTTATGTCATTTACTCTGAAACGATGCCCGGATGCTCTGCATGCGTGACCGATGCTGAGGACCTATTTGGAAAAAAAAACTGAGTCAGTTTCAATCATTCGTATATGTAATTATAACAACAATCGAATTCCAGTAAAGGTACCTGAGAGAATTTGGTTTTGTCGGCAAATGTAAGCTGCCACAAGTTTAAAGTTCCATTGGAGTGTTTCGACACCATTGACACAATTGCACTGGGATGTGACAATATGTTAACAATGCTTTCTTGGCCATTCTTGCCGTTCTCTAATATATTTCCATTTGGAGCAGTTGCACCATTTTGATTCTGGTTCATGTTATTTTGGGCATCCTTCAGTAATTCCTGACCTGCTCTCGATGTTATGGTAGACTGTTCTTCGTCTTGCTCAATTAAACTCGGTAACGGGGTTGGTACATCGATAGCTGATCAGAGAAATATTCTCCGTCCAAAACTTATTACAGTGATGGCCTTGAAAAGGCATTTTTCAAAAATAGCCACTTACTTTCTGTCGGTTTGGTCGACGATTTTGCAGCTTCCCGTGTGTTTAGCAAAGGACCGCCAGTATTGTGAGAGTACATGGATACATTGTGACTCATAGTGGACGCGTCGCCCAGAGGAAAGGCATTCGGTATCCGCGTGGAAAATGAAATCTGTGCTTGCCTGAACGAGCCAGGATGATACTCGTCCAACCACTCTATGTGCCATATCAAAAAACTTCCGTCTATCGGATGTATCGAAAATAGAAGATCTGGATTATGATGCCAATCGCGTAGCAAAGTTTCTATTTTTGTATCCAATGAATCGGGCGCATGGTTCATCGTAGACGTTGCATCTGTTGCTATTGAATTAATGGAGGTGGTGTTACTGCAAGAAAATGATGATACTCATTTCTTATTGAACGAAATCACCTGGCTACACGGAATGCGGCTATTTTGTTCTGTCCTCTTAACTACAAGATATATTGCACATCAAAATGCACCAGGTGTTCACGAATCTGTTCAAAAACTGGGCAACGACTATACAGAACATGTACATTAATAGCAGCTAAGCAAAAAGACTCAGCCGACCCGCTATTGATTCGTGAATTCGACAGAGTCCACGCCCAGTCTCGAAGCAGATATGCGATTATATCTGTGTATAAAATTATTCGAAAGAGGAAGTATGAAATACCTGAGGCTCTGATGTGACTGGACACTCTGAGGCAGACTGTGATGCGACGACGTATGCGCAGTGTGATGTTCGTCACTACTTTGGTCTTCCTGGCTTGTCGATCTGCCACCGACACCTGGCTTTTGATTAGGCTGCTGACGTGATCCCTTCTCTGCAGTTCGCATCATACCATAACAGGATAAGATGCTGCCTATTAAATGATACCTCTACCCAACAATCATGCAACATGCACAACAAAATCCCTTAAGTCTACGATTACTCTTGGCCAGTTATGTACAACTGTTTTAGAACCATAATTATGCCATTTTCCTTTGCTACTTGCAAACCCGTTTTTCTCAATGCACATCGAATTAAGAAAAGCCCTATGACATTTACAGCGCAAATTTAAATTTATGAAAAGCGCGAAAGTAGAAATTAAAAACTTGCCAGGACATATTATTGTTACCGACCGTTTACGCAATACTTACTTTAAGAAAATCAAGCAATTGTGATGTACTTCATTCTACCTCTATACTTTTTATACAAAGTGGATCTCATGCAATCGTCTATAGATGTTCGAGTGCGAGCAAGAACGAAACATAAGTCGCCCACTAAAAACATCTATCGCACGCCTTCAGTCTTTCCCGAATTTCTTTGATCGTTCGAAGTATGAAATAAAGACGCTTTCAAGTCGTACTGTTCACGACCCTTTTACTCGTGTATGCCTTCTATGGACGACTACGTAAGATCCTCTTTGCATAAAGTTTATAATGCAAGCCAGAATATAAATATAGTCCAAGTCTCATCGACGTCGCGACTTCAGAGATAATGAAACCGATTGATACTCATCTTCATTCACTACGATATCTTACAAAAAAAAACAGCGCATAACGTCGATGAGATTGATACTGTCAATGCGAAACTTACTAGGAGTATGTTCATCTTCCGAGTCGTGATCAATGTGATCTCCTTCATGGTGTTGTAATCCCTCTTCCTTCTCTACTACTTTCCGCGTAAGTTCCTATGCAGTGTGAACAAGGTGTTAAATTTACATTTACACCTCCATTATATAGAATCACTTAATTAATAAATCATTACTGAAAGTGAAAAGCAAAAAGACCTGCAATATATTTTCCGCTTGCATAGTGAAGTGCATCTCCTTGTTATTTAACCAATGCAAGATGAAGTTTGGTTCTCTATCAGGGTCTCCAGTAATTAAACTCGGCACCAGAGGAATATCTATAACATTGATATATACTACCAATTGTCAGATGACAGTACTTAGCAGTATAGGAAAATCCTTTTCAAGGTAATATTAAAACGTAATAACGATAAATAAACTTTATTCCGAGTGTTTTTTATTGTTTCTAAGAATGGGTGTGGGTTAATTTCACCAACTTCTACCCTGTTGGAAAATGTCAATAGTAGCGAAATAGCGGCAAAAGTAATGACTTGCGAAAGATGATCTAATAAAAACCGGCAATCACTACTGATGTCGGTCGGTTACTATTGTCATTCACCGACTGGATGAGAGTTTGAAGGCAAATATTACTGTCGAATAGCATTTAGATAGGTATTAAATTCTATAAATACAATACCAGTTTCGGCGTTTATGCTTGCAGCTAGATGGAAATGCATTCCTGGGTAGTGTCCCGTACTTTGATAATTGTTGTGAAAATCATGTACCGAATACGTCGATGGCAGAGTCGGTAGTGTGGGAGCAGTATGACCAGCTTGATGCTGCTGCTGTTTAGCGTGACGACGTATGTGAAAACATGTTCTGAAACGAGCGCAGGATGACAAGATTTTCCCGTGGCAAGACATTTCTTCAATAAGTTTGTTGCTTGTCTTTTATGTGATATACACATTATGAAGGGTAGATCTTATTCATCCTTCACCCGTGCTTTCAGATGCGTTCTGACTGTACTCTTTTGAGAAATATACATTTCCCCCCAAACTCAAAACCCTTCTGATCGAAAAATAATTGTTCTGCCTTGTACATATTTGTGATAGTAATTGGGGATTGGGGATAATTTTGCGGTATCACCTTTGACGTATTTATAAAGAAATAATAGAACAACGTACTTCATGTGCTTAAGACGTTGCATAAATCGATGCTTATGCATGCTATGGTGACGATGTTTTCCATGATGTCCGTATCTGTCGGAGCCTTCAAATTGACTCATATTAGCCAATCCTTCGATTTCAGGTGGTATCGTCTCTGCCCAAACGCGACAAATGTTATCACGGCAAGATGTTACCAGCATGTTGGATACGGAGCCCCTATTTTACAGAATGCAAATGTGAAGGATATAATCCTACAATCGCTATCGTCTTTTTTTATTACATATATCACTTACTTTGGCATGTATTTGCTGGTTTTTCGCCATGATAAATGAGTTACGGCACGAGGGTGTGCAACGTACACAAAGCTGAAGCTTACTTCGTTTACTGTGGACTGGTGAAAGTTTGCGTGGTCCATACTCCTTGTTGGAAATACTGTACAATAAAGTAGGACCATATAATTAAGATGAAATATTTTCTGTGTGCGTATTACGTGCAGTAAGAGACTAGGTAAAATATAATATGTTGTATCTTTCTTGTGATGCAATGGGGATATTAGGAATCTATTTTTCACCAACTATAGAAGCAAATTTTACATGTCAAAATGAGAAAATGACATTCATTATTTACATATTACTAGTTGAGCACTTTACAAATTTTTCTAAGAACTCTTTTTAAATGTACTAGGTCCGCTGCTTGGGTACAATCTCGAGATTTGGTACAATTACATCTTTGATAGAAACATTTCAATCGAATTGTGCTCGACGAACAATTTTACAAATACTTGTAGACAGCTTACTCACATTGCTTATTTTCAAACCAGATTTTTACGAGCCTGTCATTCATGCCCGTAGTTGCAAACAAGGTACCATCCGGGCTAAAACTCATGAGATGTACGGGTGTAGCTGTACGACATTTCCAAACACAATTCCAGGAACCTGGTTCATTTCCAGGAACCGATTCGGTAACTACTGGACTCTCTGCTTCTCCACCGATAGAAAATGTCACGGCGCCAGCTGTAGATAAACGTTATACTTACTATTAGAATGAACACTTCGTACGCTAAATATGGAGAGGTCTTTTTCTCTGGTTTAATTTCCAAAAATCAATTTTTTTGAACAACTATTCTGTGATTAAAGGTCTTCATTTCAGGTCTCCTCGTGTTATACAACATTCATAAAATTATATACATCGTTCATAATTTATATTGTAATAAAAATATACGATTTATAATGTATAAGGAAAGTTTACGATGTATTCGTCATTGATCTTGATAAAACTCGGTAGATTTGAAATTCATTGAAAAATATCATTCATACCATTACAGTTTAAAAATAATAGATAAGGAGATAATTATGATCAATGATAAAGTTTTAGAGTCGAAAGAATTTCAAAACGACTTACATTAGAATTAGGACAACGGCATATTTTCCTAAGATTTTCAGTGTCTTTAACGTAAAGCTTATAGCATCACACAATGAAAAAAAATCAGATTTAATTGTTGCCAGAATGTATTAGTAATTGCAGATAAATAATATAAATGAACGGCTGAGTGCAGCTCTGAGAGGAAGAACAAGCATTTATCTCAACTCACGAGTAAAAGGTTTAACGAAAGTTATAGTTTATAGATACAGGATCATAACGAGGATATGACTTATAGGATGATATACTGTAGTAGACTTTAGATTGCGTTTTAAAAGCAGTTGTCGAAATTAACGCAGCTGTAAAGCCAAACAATATGTATTGAACAATGACTAGAGTCTACTATAGTATATTTGTACGGAGCCCATCCTTGCTACGACCCTCTATTCACTTAGAGTGCTAATTAAGATCATGCGCGTTTTTTGATTCGTAACATTATTCAAGAGAATACAGCAACGATTAGACTTATAATGTAAAAATTTCACTGTTATACAGTGCTATATAAACTTGTTCTTTCCATCAACGAATGATTGGGTTGCTAAAATTGACTTATATTTATTACAAATGCAATTGCCTGTAAGCAAGCACATGTATAATTTCATATTTATGCAACGTATCATACACAGTATACAGTCTTCAGAGTCTTGTTATGCCTATAAAAGAGCCATTTGCATGCCAAGATGATGCTACGCCAAAACGCCACTGCGGCATGCACAGTAAACATTGTGCTTTGATACGTATTTGCAGTCCGAATAAACTCACGATCTTGCGAACCATTTCCCACATTTTGACCTCCTCCTGTCAATGCGACTTCTTCCATTCGTAATACTTTCATCTTTGCAGCTGTATGCAATGTTTCATTGTCAAATGAAGTAAGAAAAAAATATTTGACACACATATACAGCGTGCAAAATCAGCTATTGTGTTACTGGGTGTGACGAGATCAGCCAATAGCGGGTCACCGGGGTGCGCTGAATAAGTCCTCTTTCCTTTCCCCAGCATTAAATCCTCACTTCTTCATGGAGAGCATAGTAGCAAGCGTTGCTCTCATTAACTCGCCATCATCGGTTCGGCAGCCAAGCCGGCTGAAGAAACACTAGCCATGAAGCGATACTGCTTCAGTGAAAGGAAGAGAGACTCATTCGGCACACCTTGGCGACCCGTTATTGACGGCGACGTGACACCCAGTAATACGGCAGCTTATGTGCCATACTGTATAAGTTTACACACTTGCACTGAATATTACAATGTGAGATTCTGTTGCTTAAATTACATTCTATAGAGGCCTGAAGGTTTTTAAAGCTTTATTTAAATGATATGATATTTCAATCATACCATTTAATGGATATTGTTTTTGTGGAAAGCTAAAGAAGTATCAGTAAAAAATTATGAAGTCAAAATAAACTTACTGTGCTCTTCCTGAAATGGCTGGATATTCTGATGCCAAAGCTGCAAGAGCTCTCCCCCGGTTAGTAAGCGTGTTCCTTCCAGATTCCATGATAAAGAACTAATGTGTGATTCTGTTTGTAAACTTCCCGTTTGAACCCATCTATATTCCAATTGCTAGAATCGTATGTGTATAATTTAGTCACCGTGTGATCATCTTCGAGATATCGTATTTTCAAGAAAGAGTTAAACTAATTGCAATACTAACGTGGGAACAAGTACTATGGATGAGTGGCGTTGGTTCGAAAATACAGACTTGATTTTCATACGCTGCAGCAATTTTTCCAGTGTCTGTACTGCAATCAAGACAGCTAATTCGAATGTAGTTATGTACGGCTCCTGGTATTATTTGAACTCGTTCGAAGTTACTGGCAAGGATGACAATATTGCAACCCGCAGCATATGCCTGTAGGATACATTATTTAAGATAAAATAACAATTTTTATGATATATAACGAAACACCAATATTTATTAAGTGAATGAAGGATGTTTTTGTAATTTAAAGATTTATATTTCATGTTGTGTAACTTAATTCTGAGTATCACTGAGAAGTGGTTTTAGAGGGAAAATATCGAATTACAGGGGGAAAAGGGGAAAATCGCGAGTTTTAAGGCGACAAAGAGGAAACTTAAAGAAATAGGGGAATAAAGGGGAATAGGAGACACACTGTGAAGCCTGATATTTCGTAGATATGTCTATAGGGATATACTGAGTGATTCTGAGGGAGGTAATCATAGAACAATATGCTATGAAGCGCTATGTAAACTATAGAGGATCAGACACTGCCTGTACCTTGACGATTGGCTGTGACGACGTGCAAGCAGTGTCCAGCAAACGTTTCAGAAAAAGGTCTTTATAGCGTTTTTTCTCGTAGGTTACACTAGCTGCACAGTGTATTTGCAGCCTTTGTTATACCTTAACATCAACAAAATATAGACATACACTCAAAGCAGTCAGTGCAGTCCAGAAGAAAACGCTTTTCGTATCTGATCGCCTGAATCAGACATTAGGGATCTTCTTCCGAAATGTTTACCGAGCACTGCACGCCGTCGCAGTCAATTGTACGGTGCTCTCAGACCAATGGTGTGTAGCCTATAGTATACAAAGTGCTATACAGCATATTGTCATATGACTACCATCCGAAATCATGGAGGGGAGAAAAGAAGAGGGAGCGAAAGACAGTCACTTCACAGAACCAGTTTTAAGGAAAGAAAAACTATTTAGGTTGCAGAAAATTTAATATCCTAAAATCAACGGCGATTTTGCGTCTAGGTAGTCACGTGTGACTTCTTTAATAAACACATAAAGTGTACGTGTATTCCTATTATTCCGAACGCATTATGTGCTTTCTAAGCAGCCCTCTCATTACAACTCAGAATAGACAAGCCCTACTGTAATTTGAAGCAGGAATATTTCTTTACGTTTACAAGTTTTACAGACTGTCAATATCAACGCGACTATAGTTTAAAGCTATGGGACACTGGATGTGAGTGATTTGAATGTATAAGAAAATAAACTGTTTGTTCAAACTGGCTGCATACCTCCAACCAAAGGTACTATTTGCTTGTTTACATTATATGTTTACACCTCCTCCCCTCCCTCTCATCCCCTCTCCAGGCACTTAGTATCAATCATCAATTTAACGTTCATAACGTAAAAATATGATATATATGTAGTATATTATCATAGATTTCATTATTGAGACATTATCTATGCTCAAAATACCAAGGCAGTATTCAAAATGATGACACTCCTCCAAAGCAACCTTTCAACCACTTACTGATCTAATAGACAATTTATAAATGAAAGTTTCATTACTTGTAGTCAGATGAAAGCGTCTGCTTGAGATTACTACGTTATCTTATCAATATTGTTGTCATAAGTTTACCTAAGAATTCGTCACAAAAAAATGTGATGATTCTAAATACAATCACGAATGATGAGAAGGAAGAAAAACAGTGTATAGATTTAGATTAGAGGAAAATGATGTCCATTTTGAGGCGAAGATAAACATTATAAAAAATGGAGTACTATTTATAATATATGTAACAGTAAATAACACTTTTACCAAAAAATTTAAAATTAATATGAAATATTGAAGAAACTGCAATGAAATGCAATATTTATCATTATACATTATTATACAAACACCATAATAATATGTCTCTTCTATTAATAAAGAGTTCAGACAAAATATAATACCTATTGGAAATGAAACTGACATTATCAGTCTGAGAGCTTTATGAATAGTACAATGAATGTAATCAAACAAAAATGAAATTAATAAACATCACAATTCCACGTATGCACGCGTACATAAGTGATACGCACATTTGCACATGTACATTAAATTAATTTCCCCGAATGTACGAAAGTGTCATTTAATCAGCTGACTTTCAACAGAGAGGGTTCCATATTGACTTTTATTACAGTACGTAAAAATGCAATCATACGTAATAATATTTCTATGCGAATGTTTGAAAAAACATCGGAGATTCGGACAGAATATGTACACTGAAATGGCATTCAAAAATAGCAGGGTACTCACGGTGAATGATATCCCTTCGACAGAGCCGACAGCGTAACAACGATCGCCTGCATTGCAGGCTCCGCTTAGAATTTGATGACAGTTCATATTTCCTCATATAAATTAGAGCATCGTTCAATAACGTCGTGTGGTATTGAAGTGCAAAGTTAATTTTGGTACAACGAACCGCAATATTCAAACTAAAGTTCCGACGAATCACTCAAATCTGACGTGACACTGTACTCTAGCAGCAAAGCAGCGGCCATCTTTAAAAGTGACTTGAAAAGACGTCAGTCTTTTCTGATTATTCTGAACTTCTCTCTGAAATCACCAGGAGCGCCACTACATAGAGCAGAGAGGCTTTTGACAAGAGAGAAGTGTGTCCTTTTTCTGATTAGAGAATCGCCATTTTGAATCAAGTCTGAAGGTAAGACAAAGGTCTCATCCCAAAGTTTGTTAAAATAGTTATTGTGTGGATAATCTAGAAAAACTAATTAGACATCGTATATTAATAGAAAATATTGGATTCCCACTATACATACACGTGTCATAGATTTAAGATGTAAATAATAACTTTTTAGACATTCGTCTTAAATTATTAAACGAATATCTGTGGACATCCTACTCTGCTTTTAAATAACGCGCTTGAGTATATCGATTCTGCAGATATTTCCGCTTTGTTTCAAAATGGCGTCTTCGTAGTGAGCATAGTGAGAGTCTTTCGCGAGATAGTCTTCAGGAGAACTGAGTGATGGCGTTAGCTGTTCAACGTGTTGAGTCGCTCTTTTTCAGACAAACGATAGCAAAAGATGTCACTACTGCTCGCGAATTCACGAAGCGCGCTACTCGAATCAAGGGATATGAAATTTCATCGCGAAATGGAAGAGGAATTTGCCATACACTGTAAAATCTGCGACGTAGATCTATTACATAGATTTATTTTTTGGTGTTACATAACAATGACATAAGAATGAATAGCTCAGTCACGCCCGGTTCCAACAAATTATTACTCGACAGTATTTTTTTCGACCCGCAAGAAAATAAAGAATATTTCTAATATACACAAGTATGGAAGCTCGGAGGCTAACAAACACATTCGACGTCGTAAATTATGTTTATTCAGGACACATATTCAAACGCATTCGAGACATCCCATCTTTGTATATCTCCTGTGCCGTCTCTCTTGGTGGTTCTTAGCTTTTACAATCCAAGTTTTCGAAATCACATCCATGTGCGCCAGGTTCTACGTTTTATACCATAGTTATACATATCCGGAACCTTGTGGCATCATCTACAATCTAGATGTTCCGGTCTATCATATTCACGATCAAAGTCATCGACTTTTCGTCCACGTTTTTCAGTCGTTCGTTTCGCCGCTTACATCACTTAACTTTGCGAACGTCTTCCGCGTTTAACTTATTCGCAATGTTCTTACTATAATAATAGCGATGAAATAGACTGCGCTTCGCAGCGCTGCGGAGCGGCTAGACCACGCAAATGACAAAACGGAGGATAGCTTTACACGTGGACAACGATATCGTTAGCTATTACTAACATATAAATACGTTTTGCAATAAGTCCTCGTCCAAATGTTGCAAAATATGTAATACGCGGACGAAGACGAAGAATTGGGCTTTGGGTACGTGGAAACGGAGTGTCTAGACTGTACGGATTAGGGTACGATGACTTGGATATCGAAAACTATTAGTAGATAAACTGGAAGATCGATCTATATGTATAGATAACGATTCCGAGAACTCGGAAAGCAAAGGAGAACGATCCTATTTAGATTTCGTTGAGAAGGCTGGATGTAATACCTACCTGCAGAACAACAAAATAAAAGATCTGTGTGTATAAGAACATACACATACTATAGTAGACTCTATACGCTGTATTCCATTTATCAATGAGTTGTACTTCTGCATTCGCTCGAACGAGACTCAATATTCACGACACACACGAATATGTCTGGAATGCACTTCTGTCGTAATCTCCCGAATAAAGATGAACGCATTTTTGTCCTTGGCGCGAGACCCTATCGAGTCTTTTGATTAGATTAGATTCGTAATTTGGATTTATCCGAACGGATCTGAACAAATCAGAAAATATCTGAGAGATCTCTTCAGATAGAGAGAAATGAAGGATCCGGTCAGATCTGATCGCCCAGATATTTTTTTTTGTACTCGAGGAACATTTTTTTCATAATTATGAATAGTCGAGAACTCGTAGTGCGTAAACGTCGATTTCGTATTTCCAAGGATACGTAAGTTGAGGACCTTGATTCGTTTTAGAAAGAAGGAGCTTCAATCCGATTAGACTGTTTTGCGACGATCTCTCGTAATCTCTACCAAACTGGAGTTTCAAGTGTCGTCGGACCATCACCAAGTTCAAATTCACGAAAAAAAAGGCTATACCCACAAAACATCGTCCGTCATACATGCCAAATTCACGCATATATACGCATCCCGTCCCGGTCGCAATTTCTTTGACGTTCGACCCCCACACCATTCACCTGTAATAATTGCAAGCAGCGGTGGTGGTGGCTGGCGTGTTCTTCAGCGGCCAATCGTGTTCGCGGATTGTGGTCCGACGCGCTGAAATATTGGAGTAGATGCTACGAGGAGGGGAAATACCCGGGCGAGGTGGGGAAGCGCGTCTATAGACCCATAGCGACTATCACCGTTTCGCCGCGTGACGACGGCGAAACATCGAAACGATGTCGATGCTACGTAGATTTATGTGGGAAAAATATTTAGGATTACTCGCACGTGCCCCCGAGTTCGAGGTCGATGCGAGACACCATGAAGAAACACGGATTGACGTTTTCGGTCGCATCATTATCAAATTAGACGTGAAAGTGGGATGGTATTCGCGGCCGCCGGAGCCCCTCGCCCTCCGCAGCGCCGTGGTGGTATATGTAAGTGGTGCTCGCCACGGCACCGTCACCTTTCTAGGCTCGAAGCAGTTGGTGCTCGACAGTTCGAGAGTTTGGTTCATCTTTTTCCACCACTCGATTCTCTTTGTTTCACTTCCTTTCGTTTCGTTTCGCTTCCTTGCGTATCGTGCTTGATAACACATCTTCTCAACTCTTTCGTCGAAGCAGGTGCACGTTGCAATTCGCAGACATTTCGTTTCATTGTGACCAGTGCGTGTAAATAGTCTCATTATTGCCGAGTGGACGGTTGTAACGGACGAGATGAATTACGGTGACCTAACGAACGCGGAAAATAGCAGGTTAGTTGGTTAGAGTTTCTTCCCGTTTCTCCTTTCAGGATGGGTAGAGATGCGAAGGAGTCGTGGAAGTTTGAGACGGTACGGTTCTCGGTTCTCCCGAACAGACGAAATTGAGAGCCTCGGTAGAGTCGATCCAAGGGCTACGGAAGGAGTGAAATGGCCGAATTATACAGTCATTTGTACATCTCTATTTCTTTCTATGTAATATAGGTATATTTTTTTTATCGAGGAGCGTCCATCGACGTCGTCGGACTAGTGACTGTACTCGTCACCCTGCTCAGAAATACCATCAGCAGTTTTTCTTTCGTTTGCTTTTCCCACAGAGAAACAGCACTCTTTTATTGTAGCTCGGCGAATCGAAAATTTCAATACACCGTATAATCGTATCGGCATTGCTTCGAAGATTGAGTATCGTCAAAATAAATAATCACCATGATGCAATAATGTATCACATTTCTTGATTTCGATGTTTCTTTTTACGCAAGTATGCAATACGTATACGCACGCATGCATGCACGTGCGTCAAGGTACCGCACCCGCGAGTATAAACATTACCCCAACAACGCGAAGACAACAGTATAGCCATGCCCCTAAACTTTATAATATCGACTCTATAGAAAGGCGCGGGTTTTTTCGATACCGGTCAGAAACATCGTAAATCATTATACGTACGAAAAAAAAAGTACGCGCTGCTCATTTGCATGATGATGAGTTACGATGACTATAAGCGGTAATGGAAAGATATCATACGAGGCTAAAAACTTACTCGCCAGGAAAGAAACTTGAATCACTATTTACTCATTATCTATGAGCTTTTGGTTCATGTTTGTATGATACTTTTTTGAAGATTATATTTTTATCTACAACAAAGTCTTACATCGATGTAGACCAAAAATGTATAAATAATGAGAAAGTAGTGATGGAACTTTCTTTTCCCGCGAGTAAGTTTAGCCTTATAGGTATAGTGTGTTTTACTGCACAGTACCTGTAATATCGATCGATATACGGAACGTACACGAGTTTTTACATCGCGAGACTTCCTCGTTCAACCTTTCAAATCAGGAATACACCTGTAATACGACATGAACGTGTTGTATCGGTTGCGGTGACCGAGACTGATTTCTATTCGTAGATAGTGAATCCTAGTATACCTGTAAAAAATGTCGAAACGTCATTTTCGACCATGCTTGACATCACGTAGACACGCCTGTATCGGCGGGAAGCCCTTGGCCTGAATCGATCGGTTAACGTTCATTAGTTGTCCGAAATATTCGACGCCTTCGTCAAACTAAAAGATAAAGGAAGCGATAACAAGCTTTATCGCCTGCATCGGAAAGACGTTCTTCCGAATATATAATAAGAAACTAGGATAGAGAGAAGGCCGATACTTATAACTTCGCGGCAATTCGGCTTCGTGGTTACCTCTCAGGCGTAGGATTAGCCACTCCAGCTGCGCCCAATGTAAGGCAACCACGAAATCCAATTACCGTGAAGTACCTGAAAAGTGCACCGCCTTGTACACCTATACACAAGCCTATACATATATGCGCACGTATGCACGTACGTACTCGTGGTACATCATGTACAGGGTCAGAGTGATGAAATTTGTTCCAGGAATCCTGCGAGTGCGAGCGAGAACGCCGACGCATCCCCGGTGAACGCAAAGAGCCTCTGCCACACACCTCCCTGTCCTTCGTGGACTTCCTCGTTCGATTAAAAGTGCGCGACAGAGAAACCTAGGCGTTCACGGTAGTTGCGTCGGCGTTCTCACTCGCTCTCGCGATATTTCTGAAATGACCGATTCAATTAATTTTCTTTCTGTAGAGAGTCGCATATACAGGGTATCCAGGATATAATGTCTAAGAGAGTTGAAACAGGATGAGCCTAATTCTGTTCACAGTTACAGTCGGTACGATATTTCTGTGGTACTAAGTCAAAACCCGATATGTCAAAAAAAAGCGATTTTTTGTTTCTAATGTCAATATGTACAGTCAGCAATGAAGAATATGATGGCAAAACCCGATATGGCTCCAAATCACCTACAACTTGTAGGTTAACAAAATAATATTCCGATTACGCTCTACGCCCATTGAATTGGTCGGTGGTTTGAAGCGTCTCCTGAAAAATCAACTTTCTTGACATATCGGGTTTTAACTTAGCACCACAGATTTTTTGTTGAGCAAAAATTCCCAGAAACGATAAGGCGGTATTCTTGGGACGTAACGGTCTGACGCTTTGCAAACAGTGGCGTACTTCCAAATTTCCATACCTTTAAATCCCTCCCTTTTCCTTTTCACCTCCATTGATTTCTTTTAATAAAAAATTAAACTGAAAATGCACAGGACGATACACTCATAAAGAAACACGCTACGTATAAATCGATTGCAAAGCACGGTATGCAAATAATGCTAACTGCAATCTGCTACGGTAAACGCTGTGCCGCCAATATCTCCAACTCGGGTGCCGAATGGGGATAATTCCAAGAAAGTAACATAGCAGTCTTCTAGGAATTCTGGCTCAACAAATGTCGCGTACCGACTGTAGTAACACTGACCAATGACATGACTTCCTACGATCCCCGTTTCTCGGAACCCACTCGGCTGTCCACTCTTTGGCAGAGTGAGAGTTTCGTAGGAAGTCATACCATTAGTCAGTGTACCATATGAGGCTAAACTTACTCTCCAGGAAAGAAACTTGAATCACTATTATCTCATTATCTATGAATTTTTTGCTGATGTTTGTATAATACTTTTTTGAAGATTACATTTTTATTTACAGTAAAGTCATATATCGACGTAGGACAAAAGTTCATAAATAATGAGATAATAGTGAATGAAATTTCTTTCTTGGCGAGTAAGTTTAGCTTCATATGAAAGTCTGAATAGAATTAGGCTCCTCTTGTTTCATCTCTCATTCCTCTTGTATATAACAAGGATGAATTCCAGAACAAATACGCTACGATAGATTCCAGTCTGGCAGTTATCGACCAATAGGCTGTACGTACGGCTGCGTTCGCTCTAAGCTATACGCTAAATTCAATTAGCAGTACATACAGTCTAGAGTTCACTGCAAACCGTGCTCACTATATAGTAAAGACCCTACAACGTGTGTTTTAAATCCCGTGTATTATAGTCACTTTCATGGAAACCATTTTCACTTAGCCTTGTCTGTGCGACCCGACCTACACATTAATCTAAAATAAAAATATGCTATTAAATGTTTACACTACATTCAACTTGCTAGGCCGGTATAGAAAAGAAGGAACCCCGTAAAAAATACACCACGGTAGACATTAAATTGTGAGTCATTGATGGATAAATTGCACGGCTGCGTTCAGTTGGTTATTCGTTAAAAATGCTGTTAGAATTACTAAATCATATCTTCTAATGTTGATTATGTTCGCGAGGATTCCCTATATCAGTGGAATATGGATTTACATTTAGGTGGTCTACCCGTGAACGCCACCTGACAAGTACATATGTAACGGTATTCTGAAAAACCTGGAATTGTCAGGAAATTATGTAGGTCAGGGAAAAGTCAGGGAAAATAAAGAATTTTTTAGAATTTGTCGCGAATATTAAGATCTCACGAATACATAGCTTGATTTCTAGTTTGTTAAATATTTAAGGATTTATATATAAATCTAAAAAAGTATTCCATTTGTGTATATGTATGTATCTAAGTTTTTCTTGTTATAAAAAGCTATTCAATAATATGATTTGACAAAATTAATTTATTTTAATGTTTATTTCTCCAGTTGTCATAACCCGTTCTATGAATATTAGTTCATTTGTTCATTCGCCGAAAAAGGATTGATGCATGTATCACTATATTAGATCTTTATCCATAGCGATCAGGAAATTTTGGCTACTTTAGACTGGAAAGCCTGGGAAAATCAGGGAATATCTTTTGTATATTTCGCTAGTCACACACCGCGTGGGTTCCTTCGGGTCATTTTCATTCGTTTATACACGCTTCCCGGTATTGCTTAATCCTAGAACGGTATTGTGAAAATTTAGCTCATTCACTGACATAAGCTTTGCGAGTAAATTTTACTCATCAATAATCTCCCAGGGTTAAATAATTCGATTGGGACGTGTGAAAAGGAGACTCCGCTTAACCAGAACCAGAACCAGATCGGGTCGCCTGCTAACTGTTTCTTATCACCGTGACGTATCTGAGATGCATTTGGGGTACAGGTCGCGACCTAAGTAGCGATTAAAAAGTAGCTCATAGGCTGATATTCGTTATGAAGACTTGAGGAGTGAAACGATCTCAAGTTGAATGCGGAACTCGCTCGTTATCGTCGGTAATACAATCTTTAGTATCCTGGAATCAATTGAGTAGCAAGAAACTAAGTGCTTAGTATCGGTAAAAGATTTCACAGCCGTTCTCCTCGCCAAACGCTCGACTCGTATAACTTGTATACTTTACGAAATAGCGCTACGACCCATTTGCGAGACTCACGGGAAATAACCAAATCAGCAATGTTATAAATATCTTGACATTTTCTTTTACCCCACGAGCGGCGAGTGAAAACGCACGATACGCGCCGGGCCATCATATAATAGAATCTAGCAGCAACGCTTCAAATCGCTGGAACGTTGTGAAAATCGGCGGTTAATTTCCAAGGTGATATTCCAACGCAAACGCGGGGGCTCCGTATTCATAAGTACCGTCTTCGTGCCAAAATCGTTAACCCGAGAATGATTTCGCTGAATGACTTTATGCGCTGGAGAGGTCGAGAGAAGATTGGAGCCCGTGCGGCTCGGCGGAATATTTTGGACTGTTATTTTTTATATATCTTTCGTTTCAAGCTTCCGAAACGACCGGCCGAACAAAAACTATCGGCGACTGGTTAGACTGGAGTACGGATGTATTGAACGTTGACGGAGTAATGTAAAAAAATCGCCTCATGCTACTATCTATCTACATTACATAATTCACCGAAGAGGATTTTCGTAACAGTATAACGCTTTTCATTACAGCCAGAAAGTGTTCAATAAAGAGAAAGTAGCGTTTAAATGTACAAGGTATAGGTATATTCTAGGGACTCGTGGTTTTATTTTAATTCGCTAAATGACGCTATAATTAGTTACAAGTTTGATAGTCATCGAGAACTGTGGAACGCGATATACCTATTCTGATATCGACGCTTTGGATTCAACACATCTGAAGAACTGAAGAACAACTTATCAAAACGCATTATGTCCTTCCAGAGGAATATTTCAATAGAGGCAAAAAACTGTTTTCTGCTATACCTCACGGCATAAACAATGAAGGGGTACCCCTTTTAATATTGCACGAAATTCATTGTTTATGCCGTGAGGTATAGCAGAAAACAGTTTTTTGCCTCTATTGAAATATTACTCTGGAAGGACATAATGCGTTTTGATAAGTTGCTCCTCAACTATTGTATTAAGAAACGTATCGTGTTTACTTAGCGCTCACGGAAGGAAAGAAACGACGTATATTTTAATGTCCTCTAAAATCATCGATATGGATATACCCATGACTCGTCTCGATAAAAACAGCTTGGTTGTCATAAGGAAACACGCGTCCGAAGGGTATGTGCGCCATCGCATCGTCTTATACACGGCCGTTGAACTCTCTCTTTTTCTTTCTCAATATCAGTGAAAATCAAAAATAATGAAGAAAATCTCGTATAAGCGATTCTCTTTCGATCGTCATGAGCATTCTTCCTTCGATGTGAAAAGCGAATGAAGTATGATCGAGTATCGTATACCATATGAAGCTAAACTTACTCGCCAGGAAAGAAACTTCAATCACTATTATCTCATTACCTATGAGCTTTTTGCTCATATTTTTATAATACCTTTTCGAAGATTACGTTTTTATCTACAATAAAGTCTTATATCGATATAGGCCAAAAGTTCATAAATAATGAGAGAATTAAAGATAATGAGTGTGATTAAAGTTTCTTTCTTTTTTGGCGAGTAAGTTTAATCTCACATGATATAGGTATACACGTAAATCAAAGTATTCCCTATTTCTTTCGGCCGAAGAGCCGGATGCACGAAAATGTAGATTCATAGAGGAAAGTAACGGAATGCAGGTGCGAGAACTACGTCGTTCCAATATAAATATTTACGTTATATTGTAATTGCATTGTGTGTTTGACCCAGGAACGGGGGGGAGGGGGGTCACGCATATTTTTCTTTCCCATTTCCTTACGTGTGCGGCGTACATAAAGAACTTCCTTATCACGGTGCATAAAGTTCACTCCGTGGGACCATTCGCGAGTTGAAAGTCCGCACTCTCCCATCAATAAACATTTTAATTTCACTTTCAAACGCATTTCTTACCCCTTCGGTATGTCTATTGTTATTTCTAAACTGTTATAATTTGAAAGTTTCAAGTGAGGTTTTAGTATATAGCAGAGAATAATAATGAAGCCCGGCAATATTGATTACCTAGCAGATTTGTTAGCGTTTAGAAGTTCATAAAAATAATTTAGATAAAACGTCTATGACAATCGATTAACCCTCCAACGAAAACGTTACGAACGAATCAGACTGAAGTTAGAATATCATTTTCGAGATGAGATAATTACGGACTCACTTTTAGCTGCACCGGAAAGAAACTGTTCAAATTGTGCTCCGAATTGTTTTTTTTATCTCGAGGACATGAAGCGGTTTAACGTTAGTCTTATTTGTTCACGACACTCTCGATCAAGGGTGGCTGATTATCACAGATCTCTTCCTATCATGCCACGATAAAATTACACAATTATTTCGCATTCGTCTTTGCAAATGAAGTAAGAATAGATCAAGTATCGCGATACGTAGAGATTGTGTTACATCCGATCGATAAGTCAAAACCCCCCATGGAGCTGGCTCGTTCTTGGCATATCGCTCGAACGCAGTGACACGAATAAATATAATCGCCCGTGCGCCGTTTCTTTTTCTTTTATTGTCCCTGGCGCGTGCCAAGACCATTTCTCACAAAGAATCGAGCACTGCAGTTTCGACTCGGGTTTACTTTTCGTACGTGCTCCTTTGTACGAGTTTCAATTTAAACTTTATCATCCCTACCTCAATTTTTGGTCAAGACGCGCTTTGTGTGTAGATTGGACAAAGCGTTCGAAGCTCAGCACTGAAAGCAGCTGAAATCGCATGTCGAATTTATGAAAGTTTTATTTTGAGTTTCTTCTTATATAACATTCTAACGTTATCAAAGTCAATTACGTATCTTATGAGGACACCAGTCTAGACGGCTGACGAAGGTTCATCGAAGTACATCATTCTTATCGACATTTAGCCTTATCGATCTTATTACATTTCGGAAATTTTTCCATTTATACGACTCCTCTCTGCACGGTACTTCTGCACTTATTCCTATACACGATAATATCCGCATCACATTATCAAAGTTCAGTTTGTACTCTCTGAACTCATAAGTATCTGACAATTTTTTATTACTACTAAGTAAGTAGTATTTGATTAAACGGTATCGCAGCGGTTTCGATGATAATTTACGAATTGAGTCATTGCGATGAATTCAGTCCAAGTTTTATCATCTTAGTTCAAGCATGTATTTTTAACCGGATCAAATTCTTATGTCATGTCTCGAGTAATGTAGGATTGAGTTTCTTCAGAATAATAAAATTCGTATATGACAAAATTGGTATTAGTTCCCGTAATCCTTTTATGGTGTAGTGAATAAAGGCGATAACTTTGGTGCAGCTAATCCTTAGAGATCGCAAGTTTAGATCCACTTGAGATATTTAAACGTATTTATCACACATCCGTATTTTATATAGATATCAGGTGGCTATCTAACTTCCTATTATACATATAACAGGTTTCCATAGATATCCACACGTGCGGATATTGCATAACTATATTCACATTATATCTAATTTACATACATTAATTGTCTAGCGTTATCTGGTCACTGTCCCCGATCTTATGTAATTTGTGAATAGTGATGAATAGTCGATTTTTTTTTAGAAAGTCGAATGAATTCGCAAAAGAATTATTATACGAGGCTATTAACTCACGAATATATAAACATACGCACGAACATGAATTTATTGAATCGCTTATTTGCAAAAACAGTAAAATATATTTGTGATCATTGATAAGTAGGCCTATTAATAAGAGTGCGGCTAATGATACTAATGACATACTAATAAGTGATTGAGCGCAAAATAGGGATGCACCACTTATTATCGCCTCACTCCACTGCTGCTAATATTGTTGCACAATCGTCATTACTCTATTATAAATTAAAGCTTTTTTTCTTACGCAGTTCTCGATAATAAAGTCCTTATCTGTTTTAATTGTGGTTAGCTGTGTATATATGAACTAACTGGCATGTGTTTGAAGAGTATAATTTACGTTTAAATGCAAAATGTTTAAAAATAGTCTATCGCCTCACTCCACTGCTGCTAATATTGTTACACAATCGTCATTGCTCTATTATAAATTAAAGCTTTTTTTCTTATGCAGTTCTCGATAATAAAGTCCTTATCTGTTTTAATTGTGGTTCGCTGTGTATATATGAACTATAACTGGCATGTGTTTGAAGAGTATAATTTACGTTTAAGTGCAAAATGTTTAAAAATAGTCTATTTCCGTTAATAAATGTTCTTGGTGTTAGTATGTTAGCACGGTAATGTATGCGATAAAATTTATATCGACAAGATTATCGGATATATTTAACTCAAGAATTTCAACTAATTATGTAGGTACTTGCGAAAGAAGTATGTATAGTATTTTATAAACTATAGCGCGTGCGAGTTATGTCTTTTCTTTTAGCAAAAGTCGCAAACTTGCACTAACCGAACATCCGCTAATAGATAAGGTATCGTCAGACAGCTTCACAATTCATCCGCTAGACACTCGTCTTCCTTGTGACCGTGGTACGATGTCTGTCGCATAATTTTTAGAAGTCAAGTTCTGTAGATAGCTCGCTTATTTATCAAGGGGAGCGAGATCACCTATATAATTTTCCAATCCGTCACATTGGCGTACATTGCTGCTCATTTAAACGATGATCCATAAATCGGAAGTAGATTTGATAGAGAGAAAATTGTACTGTAAATTGTATTGTAAATTGTAATTGAAGATGAATCGAATTTAGCAAAGCCCACAATGTAATTGTATCATCTATGTCAGTCAATTGTGAGGACCCTTGCTTCTTATTCAATTATGCGATCAAAGTAATTCTCAAATTAATGCTACAAATAAGATTCCGTTGTGAGAAACGCGAAGGTGACAAATTTCTTTCATTAATTCAGTTGGACCTCCTCGTAACCTTGCATTCCCGCTCCGAGAGTTTCCCTTCTCCTTTCCCCATTGATGATTACAGTAATGCATTCTAAGAGCTGTACCACGTGCCTGGCATACTTATTTATTGATAGCTGTTCGATTCGTAGTGGGATAGATTTGTGTGCATGTATGCGAAACACTTGCAAACTCTCTATTTACAGGCTATCACATCGGATATTTTACGTAGCAGCAATAATTATCCGATCTCGCATTTATCCCATGGCGGAAAAAGAATCTACGCTGATTATGTCAATTCTACGCTACAGCATGGAATTTGGAACATCTGTAGTTTTTTATAGCATGGCGTAATTGACCATAAACTTTCATAGACTGCCATCAATATTTGTAGTTTCAGAATTCAAAATCTATGCATTTCTAGAAAAAACTACGGACTACTTCAATTGACGAAGTAATTGCACGTAGTTAATCATAATAATAACGCGATTCTATGTTCATAAACGGCTAACTACGGAAAATGACGCCATACTATGGTAAACTACAAATGTGTTCCAAACTCCGTACTTTAACGTAGAATTGATATATATTGGCATAGATTTTTTTCGTCAAGATCTTGACCATAAGTGAATTAAAAAATTTTAATTGTCTATACGCGATTTCTTATATGTATAACTTTATGCATAGCTTCATGTACTTTTACGGGTAGATTCTCTCTTTTCGCAGTGAGATTGGATTAAAAATCTTACATAAAACCATACAACATAAAGTAGGGAATATCTCAATGAATAGTTGCTTATTACATAGTTACTTACAGATAGTAAGTATATAGGTACATAGCCATTTCTACTAGTACATAGTTCACCAATATTAAGCAAATTTGGCATGTTTTTTTGAAGAATATGTCTTGATTCAATATTTGCTCGTTAAAGGATGGGACGTATACTAAATACGTAAGGAAAATATCAAAGTCCTCGGTGTATCATTGACGTCATGCTCGTCGGTACTTCCTAGTTTGGTCCGAGCTGCGTATTAGCAGAGAGACGTCATGAAATTGTCTTCAACGGCCTACTAGATTCCAGTTAAACCGTTGATAAATTAACTTTTGTTGCGGGGACTCTGATAATGCCTGTATGAAGCCAAATTGAAAATATATGACATTTTATAACTTGGATCGCCACGTGGGATTGGTTATGCGGATCGTTATGATTACGTTTATTATTTCACCGCGCGTGAGTTCATTGGCGGTGTGGCAGACGAGCAAAAACGTGCGTTCCATTACATTCCTTTATACGAGATATAATACGTACTTCTCATATACGTATCTTGTCATTCGTTAAATCAACAAGTGCAACGTCAACAAAGTTTCTTATTGTTTTCTTTCTCACTCCAACGTTAACTTATTCTTCCCTCTACTTATGGACATTTTTCTTTTGCCACGTGCCTTTTTGATTTTGTTCGTCGATGACTGAGTATTTTAACTCTTCGATTATACGTTCATAATTGCATAAAATGAATACGTTAGTTCACGCGGAGCAATTTCTTTTCGAAATATTCTCGGGGAATTCCAAGCAAATCCTCGTAAATTAAGTTTCTCCTTTTTTAACGACATGGAGATGCCTCTTCTCAACTACGATTATGCGAAGACGTTAATTTATTTAATGGTAGGCTGCTTTTTTAATGCACAAGGGCACATTGAAAGGCATGAAGTGCTCAGAATTACATTTTCGTCATCTTTTATGACTGGCAAATTCTTAATGACTACTAGGCTCCTCTATCCTATTTCTTTGAGAGATTCCTTTCCATAATAGGAGTTGCGCCACTAATTTCCGGTATCGTTAATTTTTTGCGTCGTGAGAAATGATGCGCAACTGTTAATGGTTAATTATACTGGAAATTACCGAATATTGATTACCTGCAATATCAATAATTCAATTAGAAACCCGTAGATATTTTGTATGGAAGTGTTGAATCAATTAAATCGTAGGACTCTTAATTCAACATTATTACGGTTTATGAAAAAGTTACTGAATATGTAGATTAAAATTCGGTCGAAAGGTGGTACTGCAGTATGGCTCTTAGTCGACTGAAAATCTACCTAAACGAAAATAGGGATATTTTCATCGATTTTAATTCGACCTACAGTCGACAATCATTTCATTTTAAAGCTTCGCTTGCACGATCTGCTGACATGTGTAGTCTGAACGATTATAAATCTTCTTCGTGTTATGTGGCACTAATTCCATTTGAATCAGTATGTTTCTCCCCGTTTTTTCATCTCGTCGGGTGCCTATATTACTAACCGATTGACGTCAAGGCATTCCGGTAAATTTTCCATTGGTTTTATCAAAGAGCAGGTTCTCTCTAAAATCCATATGTAACGTATATCCTGCCGCTAGATAGGGTCACAGGCTAAACACATTATGCATAAAAATATGCTACAATGGACTTCAGGTTGCATTTTATTGTTTGTACAATTCAGAGTGTTCTGCAGCATATCACCCTGTATATGGTTTTCAACCTGTAATCCTTTATAATATAGTGAGCATTACAAAATGCATGTGTGCGCATGTGCAGGATGGATCCCACCTGATCACCTATAGAAGATGTGTGAATGCGAGCTAAAAAACCGGCAGCAATACAAGTTTCAAAGGTCATCAAAAAACGTCGTAGAACTTCTCTTTTACTAAACTCTTCTTCGCGTGTGAAAAAAAAATCTATCGAGTATTCTAGAATCGATTGGCGCGTTATTAAGACTCAATAATATTCATGTTATTCAAAAGTGCTATGCCAGCTCTCAATGTTGCTGGCCAGCTCAGTGACCCGTGTTGCTAACGGCGTTCTCAATCACATTCGTATCACACCTCTTATAAGTGACTAACAATCAGATGAGATCCACTCTATGTATATGTATGCCACATAGATACAATTCTTTCTGGTCGAAGAAACAGTCGTGTGAGAAAAGAATTAATTCTATCTATATTGATAAGGAGAAGCGATGTCGTCCTATCAATGGATTTGAAGAATCACGATCCAATCATTTGTGCTTCAATATTGGGATTTGTTCACGTGATCAACCAAGCGATCTATAGGTTTTCTCACTCCCGACGCACGTGATTCTCATTTGAACCAGAAGGAACCTGAATCATCTCGACCGCAGTTTATAGCTTTATCTAATAATCAATCATCTCATTCCAGGACAAGCCTGCGGAGAATCGCTCGACATGAAGAGCCGGAATTCAGCAACTCAAGTATCCTTAATAGTATGGAGAAGTTTGTGAGGACAGTAAATGAAATGGAAGAGACCATCCTGGTGCCCAGTCGTTTACTTGATCTGGCAGTCGGCGACGCCGCCGATACCACCAGCCTCAAGGGTAAACGCGGTAACACCATCAAGGACACCATGGCCAACACCGATCTGTACCGACTCTACAACATCGTCAATCGCACGAAGGTCGAACTGCTCTGGAGCCCCGAGTCGCAGGAGTCCGAAGACGAGTCTATCAAGGAGGAGAGCAAGATGTATTATCAGGAACAACAGACGGCACCGATAGTGGTCGCGAGGAGTTTTGGTCACACCCGTCGCCCCAGCACTACATCCATGCAGAGCGTCAATAGCGCCGCTTCCATCATCAGCTCGAGCTCCTCAGATTCCGACTCGGACATCGGCATCGAGAACGATTCCGGTCTAGAAAGCGAGGAATCCAGCGACAGGATGGCTGCCATCGCCGCCGATAACTTCAGGCGCCATTTACGGGGCTTGCACCAAAGCATCCAACGGATGACAGAAGCCGCGGCATATCTGACTTTACGCTATCAAGCCGACGTCGGAGGCCAGGTGTGATTCGTGTGCATTAAAGTTATAATCCTCTCTGACGTCCGTGCGTGAGTCCTCGCGTTCGTCGGGCGACAGTCGACTTCTTCAGCCTACGTCTGCAGCAAGCGTACTGCTATTTATCCTCGCGGGTGTACCCGACGCCTGGAACAGGGCGGTGCTCCTTTTCCTTTTTATTACGATTATTCGATGAATAAAAACATTAATTCAGAAGAGCCTGTAATCCTCTCCTCGCCGGTTTCGAGGAAGGTCCTTATCGAACATTCCAGGCTTTGCCAAGAACCTGGATCACCCGGAGTCCGATTTCATGCATATCGAAAAATCGAACGTCGTCGGGTGACTACTGTCCCATTTATTATATCGCGGGGGCCGGTGCGGGACATATGTACTTTTATTTATAACGCTAATGCGTCTGTTAGTAATTATTTAATCGACGTTACTGCGAATCTGAGACGAGAAAATGAAACCAGCTGTCTTTGGCTTTATTTACACTCCTTTCTTGTCCATTATCTTTCCACACCCCCTCTCTCTTTCTCCGCTACTTCTTTAAAGTCGTTCGAAGAAAAGTCATCGCACGCGATACGAGTAACCGGAACGGTTGAATTCTGCCATGGGGAACGTTCAATCTATAGCAATGCGAGTCTTTTGGATTATGTAAGGACCGCCAAAATTGTTAATAGATCGTTTAGCTCATGTCAGCGATAGGAACGAACCTTAGGCATCGTCGTTCAAATTCGATTACAACAGAACTATAAAAGGGGCGCTGCAACCATGTCGTGCTTTGCCGTGTCCGAGAGAGGACAGCGGAGAGAGTACCTGTATTGTTTCGAAAGTCTCTTTCAAATCATGAGGAAATGGTAGTTCTACGAAGATACGCGCGGTATGCCGCGTTGAGAGGACGTCGGAAATCGAGAGGTGAGAGGATAGAGAATCAAACTAGGTGAAGAGGTGTAAAGAATGATCGGCATTCACCGTTGACATACATCCTCATCTATTATTCGCAGTCACGACGATCGATATTCTGTATATAAGGCTAGGGTTTACGATTATTTATTTTTTATTACACTGTGCTCTTAAATGAGAATATATTTATGACTATCAGGCTGTTACTTTCCGTGGATTGATTATCTTTTAGTTTGCGCTACGCGTGTTTTCTACACTAATGCTGTAAGTGTACGTTCTCATTAGTGGATTGTTCGTGTAAGATAATGAGGACTTACACTCTTCACACTCGTGCACAAAGTGCAGTAGAGCGAACTCACCCAATGGGAGGAAAATAGATTAAAATTAATGCAGGCTTTCGCTTATACCGCACGTCACCGCGAGGCGAAGTAACGTGGCCCGGACAGATGCTTGTCAGTAAATTCGATGGTCGTTGCCGATATTTATATTGTTATTTTTGTGCTCACACGAGTGATCCCTGCGCGAAAGCCTCGCATTACGCAATTTATATTCGAGCCGTAAGAATTCATCCAGCATTGGAGCATAGCTTTTTGCAACCTCATTTTCCCCTGTATATAATTTGTACATACGAGATCGTGTAATATAAATTATATAGACACTTTACCGGCGCTCCTTTTATAAGATTCCACGCTTCATCTCCCCCCATTTGGGTATTCTACTTTCTCACAGCCAGTTTCGTGTCGCCGTTCGGCGGGGCTCTCGCAGCCAAACGATCGGGAATTTCTCGATGGAAAACAAGCGCCCACGCGATATGGTTCCATCGATATGCGCTCTAGTACGAATTAAATCGATCGAGTGAAATTATCCCTGACATAGAAATTGTATTACACGGGGTGACTCTTCCCGGCCGTGAGTCGACTTAACTCGAGAAAGATAATATATTCTTCGTTACTTCACGACTATACATAAATTGTAATATATTCGTCATTGTCGCTCGTCTATCGCTAGGCGTTTGCAGTTTCCACCGTCATCGGGGTGCGTAACTATCGTACTACGATGCAGTGTCTCGAAGGACGCGGGCGACGTAAGATCAATAATTTTTCCACGGCGCGTCACACCAGGTGTGAAATGTGCAACGGAATACGCGTAATCGCGCATTCCACATGCGATACCGGTGACGCGTACTGGCTTTACATTTTTCTTTCACATGTCTTTAGCAATCGTATTTAGCATAGTCATCGACGTTGAGTCGCTGTTATGAAATATGTGGATGGATTTTATCGATCTTCTATAATCTTTTTATTCGCTACGTTTAAGCTAAGTAACTATGCTCTACACCTACGTGTAATCTGTTCATGGTACAATACGTATTCCACGTGCGAATCGTGAATTTTCCTTCCAAACAGGTATCCACGTATAATTTTTCCTCTCGATTCTCACGTCATCTAATTGTGCAAGATAATAATGATAATAAATTCACCTCGATCTTTTTAATTTGTTTTTCGAACACTTGATGTATTTTATTTGACGTCTCCCACACTTCTTTTTTCCGATAGATTTATTATGTATACACTTAGGATTTCGGTTGCTTACACGTCAAAAGTTTTGCTGTGTCACGCGTATTACATGGAATCCCCTACTTTCAATTTGAGCGCAGGTTTCTATCGGGACTTAGTGTGGACTATGACGCTGAAATGAGAAGAGAGGGGGTAGAGATACGTCAAAAAGGAAAATAGGTAAGGCTGATCGCGGCAAAGTACGTCAAGTCCACCTGTAAACATTCTAGAATTTCTACTAAAAGTAGTTGGAACGTTCTTTTTGCAATGGTATAATTCAAACTTCAATATCTTACAGGGTTTCATAATTATGAACAATAACAGGTAAGGATTCTATCTTCGTAGTTAACAAAGGTATAGTATTGAACTTGATCTAAAAAATGAAAGAACTGCAAATATATACGTAAAAATCCAAAGAAAATAATTTTAAACCGGATGTGTAAACATTTGCTTTATGTATGTATGGCTCTGCCAAACGAAAATGCTAATAACGAGTTGACCGAGTCTCCTCTGCTTATTTTTCTGTAGTATCAGGTAATGAGCTAACAAGCTATACTATACGGTTGGTATTTAAGCTAGGTATGGAAATGACGAACGTATTGACATTTCAAAAGTTAATACATTTGATCGGCATAAAACTTGTGTAAAATTGAGTACAAATAAACGGTACAAATACATTTCATGCCTGGCAAATCAACATTTATCAAAGAATATTTGTTTGTGCTTACAGTTATAGCTCGTGATTATTTATTCAAGCGTGTTTTTCGAAGCAGAAAATGAAAGAAAAATAAAGCGAATATTGATAACATTTTGATTTAAAACTTCTTTTCTGTACATATGTTAGTATGCAATTTTATATTTTTATTTAAGCCTTCCGTTAGAATATTAGCAAATACTGAAGAAATCGAATAATACGCAGCTGCACTTATTAGTGGAATTAGTTCTTGATATTGTGTTGGAGGTCTAAATAATATGCAACTGTCAATTTAGGAAATTTACACATTTATAGAAAAGAGTGTTATAATGCAAGTGGACTGGAAATGTAAAAGTATACAGCCATCGTACGTGGTACGAATTCGTATTTAACGAATTTTTTTAAATGCGCGAAATATTTTTTATTCGGTATGTATAAAAAGCGTATTTTGACCTTTAGTTAGAGGAGAGGTTTTTTAACTCGAGATGCTCATTTTAGTAAATTGGTTGACACGTGGATTCAGTTTTTATACACTTTTTATGTACCGTTCAGTTATGCTCGTTTTTGCATTAGTTCATCCTCTTTACATATTTTGAGGCGAACAAAATTCATTATCGCCAATATACATATAAAATAATTCCGACTTTTTATGACACTTATCTAATACTTCCTGCTGGTATATATTCAATAATTATGTGTATAGAGGTAATTTTCGAGACTGGATTGACGTCAATTGTTGACTCTTCAAATTAGAATCTCATAACTAACTAGATCTCTTATAAGACCTCAAGTAGGTAAATACTATAAATAAAGGTGAACGCACCCAACGAAACGTTTTAAAGAACGAAATACTTAGAACAAATGGCACGTATTATTAATCAATTTAGTTCTTATTCCAATTGAAGAACACAACTGATGTTATTTTGATTACGATGAGAGATCGCGTATCTTTTTCTCCATCACGCCTCCTCATCATTAAAAGACGTTTTTAAACATAACGCTAATAGTGATAGAAATTAAAAACATGATTAAAATTTGCGAGAACTACATGTATAGTGGCACATCATTTTTTTCTTTTTGCTCATGCAACCTATGATAAAGTCTATTATAATTTAACGGACAGGGGCAATACAAGGATGTTGCTCATAAGACATACGAATTGAATAAATTCGAAAAGGACAGAGAGGATCTGGCGAGTTCACTATACAGTTAATCGACGTTCTCGTTCGCACTTGCACGTCCCCTATAGGCAGTATTCTCGTATTGTCACTGTGTATAGCTTCGTTCTTCATTCATAAATTATACCGAAACATTGCTTGGTTACGCACATGAGAGAAATATTATACGTAATGTTCGTCATCAGTCCTGGCACAACAAATGGATGTATGTGAAATACGTAAGCAAACTGAGATCAATATGTTTATCAACTGATATCGGTTCCTGGCACAAGTTCCTTAATATTTGTATACTCTGGATCACTGCTAAAGATTTCAAGAAGATCGCTAAACATCGGTCGATCGGATGGCTCATATGCCCAACAACTTTGCATTACGAGATATATATGATCAGGGCACTTCTCTGGTTTTTCCAAACGTTCACCTTTCTCTACCAATTGAATGACCTGAGTAGAAATTGAAGATTTACCTATAGGTACATAAATACGTCGCGTGATATAAATAACATGTTTTTTGGATGAGCAGACTTACGTCGATTCCGCGACGATCTCCATAAGGTTGGTCTCCGAAAGAGAACATTTCCCATAAGGTTACACCGAAGCTCCAGACATCGCTCGCGTGGGAAAAGGTCCCAAAATTGTAAGATTCAGGAGCATACCTGAATACGACATATTTTAATAAGTTTACTTAATAATACAGAAGAACAGGAGGAAACGAATATGCGAAAGTTAATTTAAAAAAATATATTACGTGCCATTTGATAGGCCATTTTCCACCCTGCGTCGCTCTGTAATAATCGTTCGTTCCGAATGTCCTTGATAAACCAAAATCGCTTATCTTTGCCTGATGTCTGGAAGCAAGTAAAATATTTCTCGCGGCTAAGTCTCTGTGCACCAATCTTAGCTCTTCCAAATATTTCATGCCTGTGATACACGCGTGGAAAGAAAAACACATTGATAATATGTCTGAGAGATGTGATTTGAAGCAATTTAAATTGCTAATTCAAATTATTAATTAACATGTTATCTTTGGTGACTTACCACATGCTATCTGAGAGGCCCATATTTTCAGCTCATAATTAGGATTTACTCTGTCAGGAAATTCGAGTAAATATGCTAACATTGATCCTATTGGTACCAATTCTTGGACCTATAAAATGTAGAGAAATAAGAAAAGATATGAGATAAAAAATGAGTCAAGTATTATTACCACCACTAACTTAAATATACATTTTTAAATATCTTAGATGGTACAAACCATTAATAAAGGAGGTCCTTCGGAGAATCCTATGAGTTTGACAATGCAGTGGTGGTTCAGATTCATCATCAGACGAGCTTCTCGTAAAAACTCTTCGCGAGTGACAGTATCATGAGACTCGCGTAAAGTTTTAATCGCAACCGGCTCGTGGGTACCATTCGGTCCTTCGTACACTCCTTCATAGACTGCCCCAAATTCTCCTTCTCCCAAAACCTCTCCAAGGATTAAGTTTTCTCCAGGAATGAAGTCTAATAATATATAATAATTTGAGATATCATTACTACCACTGTGAAACGCTTGAAAAACGTTTTCAATGAGAATCTGACTTATATACCTTGACACTTTGAGACAGGCATCTGGAAATGTGTATCTGAAGATTGCTGATGGTATTCCAATGTTTCGCTATTAGTTAAAACCAATCCCTCGTTAACGTGAGGTTGAAATGACGTACTTTGACTAGGATGTGGCATAGATTTGTTATCGAATACAGTGCTAGATTGATCATCTCTTCCTAATGTAGTTTTTTTCTTTGTAAGAGTGTTCTGTTAGATACGAAGTAACTCTTAATTCATGAGGGCCGGACATGTCTATGAGAGCAATAGAATTTGAAATAAACTACAATTTTACCCCGTTAAAAATAGAGGCCGGCATTTCGGGGATCGGTGGCCTTGGTACAGGGGCGATTGGGTGAAGTAAAGGACCGGGAAGACCATCTGGCATACACCGGTAATGTTCTACCACATGTTCCAGAGAAGATAAGTATGGACCGTTGTCGATGTATAAAAAGTCCCTCTGTACTGATAAAATATGCAGTCATTAAATATTCGTAGCTGTAAGTGATGAACACGACTAATTGTTCAAATAGTTATATTTAGGGAAATCCGTAATACTGGGCTTACTAATGAATCATTTTGGGATAAATTATAAAGAAAAATAAAAAAAACCTTAGAACTACCGTATAAATAATGTATCATCTTCCATACTTCGATAACTCTACTATTTGTATCAGTTGAGTTAAATATAAATATTTATTTAGTAGTCATGTCTGACCTTTCGCTGTATTTGAAAATGGAATGCTTGCGTATGATACATAACGGTAAGTACATAACCACCACCGTGTCGGTCACTAAAGCGCACAAGAAATGACCCATCCAGATCACCATGTTTATGCAAAAGTGCAATTGCTTCTGCCCTGTCCAATGTACCGTGATACCAGTCGCTACGCTTCTCCTTTGGTATTGGTTCTTGATAGTTTCCTAGTTGACAAGTCGTTTATTATTAAATTGAAGTTCATAAAAAAATGGAAGACTGGGGAGAGTATAGTAGCTCCACAAGTCACGGATTGAGATATTTACGTAAGAGTTTGGCGCACTCCAAGTGACCATTACGCTTAGCAAGGTCAGCAGGAACATCATCGGCTAAAGTTCGCGGGTTAACTGGAGCATTTATGGAAAGTAGAACTTGAATGACTTCTTTGTGACCCCTACTTGCTGCCTCGTGTAAAGGTACCATTCCTATAGAGTAAAATTCGAATTACATTCTATTCCATTCCTTTATAGCTAGAATATTGGCTGACCCCTTGTCCTTAAAATTAATACTTATTTATTAGCACTCCTGAAATGTGTAAATTTACTTGCCCGTCTCAGTATGTCGTGCTTGTACATTTGCTCCTCCCAAAATTAATATTCGTACTGTACTGGGTAAGTTACTCTGACATGCGTACTGAAATAAAACACTTCCAACAATAAAATCATTCAATAAAGTCATACATGCAATTCTCATTAAAATTGAGTATTATTAACTACAGATTTTAATCTCTTATACCTTATCCTTTCAAGATCATTCATGGTAACAGCTTTAAAATGAAAGAACCAGATTAACGAATGAATATTAATTTCTTTTCTAACTACAACCAGGATGGTTTTAAACAGCACAAGAGAAGGGTGGAAGAATGATTCTTTAAACTTACATGTAAAGGAGTGTATCCTGCAGAATCACGGCAATTGACACTGGCTTTACTTTGAATCAATTTCTTGAGAATTTCATCAGCCCCATCCTTTGCTGCCAAATGGACAGCTGTTTGTCCTAACTGATTTTTTGCATCTAAACTTCTGTAACCACATTGTAACAGCTCCGAAACAATGGTGTAATTCCTCTGTAAGAACAAGACATAGAAAATTTCTATTCACACTTTGCTAATTCAAGCAGTACATAGATCCAGATATCTTAATAAGTTTTTTATTAAACCTGTATTGTTGCTCTGTGCAATAAATTCATTCGACCGTGTCTCCTAGTGTCGTGAGGAGGTGGGGCTCCTTTGCAAGGCACATGTAGCTTTGTTTCGAGGCCATGATTATTTTCTTGATAATATTCTATAAGAGTATCCAAACCGTGAATAGTAGTTTCGTCATCTGTGTAAAATAATTATTGGTTGCTAATTGTCTTACATTGATGCTTCAGTAAAATTAAACCACACAACTGAAATTTAAAATCCCAAATAAAAATTACGGGATGATATACATGAACAACCAGAAATATGCTACCTATGGAAAAGAAAGCATCCTCCTCGTGTTTTCTTATTTGATAATGAATAACATCTGATTTGTAAAGCACAGAGAGGACGTAATCTCCTGAAGAAGTACTGCTTTCCCTCACTAGGAATGTACCATCTTCTTGATTCTCTCCTGTAATGAAAGAGACGAGATTTGACATTGAAATTTCTGCATCTTCTAAATACTGGCAACAAGTTTGCAATAACAAAGAAATGACAGTTGACCTCCTTTCAATATTTTTTCTGCACCTTCTCGGGACAGTTTTCCATGGTACCAACATACACTGTCATCTGAACTCATTGCTGGCTAATTATTGTTTCACGTGAATTCCACTATCACTATAGTAGCTCGTTACCGAAGGTGTCAAAGGGAAATATGCAGAAATATTTCATGCTGTAACCGATAATATACGGCTGCACTTCAAAGCCTAAACAATAAATGAAACTGACAGCAGAGTTAAATCCCCACAGGTTTAAAGTTCTGCACTTCCTTAACTACTGTCATCAATTTTAACTTTTCAAGTGCGAAATCGTCGTGTAAACAGACAGCACGGTTAATGATAAACAGGGTTTACAGTGGAAAGTTGGTAAAAATAAGGAGGCCGCGAAACGTAACCACGAAGACAATGCCTCTTCAGTTGATCAATTGGTACTGCGTAGCACTGTAGTGTGCACGTTACATACTTCATGGTGTGTATTCATATCGTGTACAGATACAGTTACTACAGTATGTATTTACTACAGTACTGTTAATCCATCAGATGGAACATGGTTTCTCGTTGGAGGTGATCGCTGTCAAAAACTTGGAAACGATTTTAAATAGAGAAGATACCGTGTCATAAATTGTACCATTCCAATACAAACTGAGAGAAGTAATCGTTTTATGTGAAATATAGCAACTGTGAAAATGTTAACTGCTGCAGCAAACTCGTTATCAAATAATGGAGGTTCGTACAGTAACGACAGACCTTCCAGTACTGGCGAAACAGAACTCGCCACAGATCTTGTATCCGGCGGTTTCTTCCATTCCGATTACAAGAAGTAAGCAGTACATTCGTAGCCTATCTAACGCTAATTTAAAGTTCTTCATTTTTTCAAATTAGTTATACTTAATTAGTTAAAAGCTTTGTTGTTTTCTGTTATGATTGTTTCTGTAATCCTCTCATTCCTCTCTGTCCAGGCACGAAGATCTGAAACAAATGTTGGACAGTAACAAGGATGGCCTGAAACTAGAGGCTATGAAGCGCATTATCGGGGTAACTATACATAAAAATATATATATAGCAATAACCTTATCTGTTATTCTTTTATTTTGTGGATCTCCTATTCTTTACTTTTACATAAGATGTTTCTTCAATATACTCTTGTATAATCTGCAGTTACACAAAAAAGTCTTTAAATTATTTTCAGATGGTAGCCAAGGGAAGAGACGCGTCGGATCTCTTTCCTGCAGTAGTGAAAAATGTAGTTTCTAAAAATATTGAAGTAAAGAAGTTAGTCTATGTCTACCTGGTCCGTTATGCTGAAGATCAGCAAGATCTTGCTTTGTTATCCATTTCCACTTTTCAAAGGGCTCTCAAAGATCCAAATCAATTAATAAGAGCAAGTGCTCTTCGCGTACTTTCTAGTATAAGAGTAGCCATGATTGTTCCAATAGTGATGCTTGCTATTAAAGATTCCGCTAGTGACATGTCTCCATATGTAAGAAAGACTGCGGCTCACGCAATTCCTAAGTTGTACTCCTTGGACCCGGAGCAAAAAGAGGAGCTGATCAGTGTCTTGGAAAAATTATTATCCGATAAGACGACCCTGGTTGTTGGTTCTGCAGTGATGGCTTTTGAGGAAGTGTGTCCTGACAGAATTGATTTGATCCATAAAAATTATAGAAAGTTGTGTAATTTATTGGTAGATGTGGATGAGTGGGGACAAATAGTTATTGTTAACATGCTGACGAGATATTGCAGGACTCAATTTGTTAATCCCAATACCGACGTGAGTTCTTAAGTAGCTCTTCTACGAATTAGTTATTTTAAAATGTGCTTCTCTAAAAGCGAAATTTAATATTTAAGTACGTTAAATTTAATCTAGAAAAGAAAACTATTGCCATAGAACTAAATGTGACTTGATTCATGAAATTAATGTGATAGTTTCTCTAATGAATACAAACAATTCATTCATAGACTGTCGAATCTACAATTGTATGGTTTTGACATTAGATGGGTTTACATTTGCAGGATATAGACGAAGATGAGAATCGTCCATTTTACGACTCAGATTCTGATTCGTCCAATTCGAAGAAACCAAAGTTTTCTTTGGATTCTGATCATAGATTATTATTACGAAACACAAAACCTCTTTTGCAAAGCCGAAATGCATCCGTAGTGATGGCTGTTGCACAGTTGTACCATCACGCAGCACCACGGAGCGAAGTAATGATTGCTGCAAAAGCTTTGATAAGATTGTTAAGAGGACACAGGGAAGTCCAGAGTATAGTTCTTCACTGCATTGCCAGTATATCCGTCGCGCGAAAGGTAGTCCAGATGTTCTCTAGAATTTTTGAATGTATATGTAAACATTTCTTAACATTCCGTCTATTCTGCTTGAATATATCTTGAATTGAAATTTTTTTTAAAGGGGATGTTCGAGCCCTTTCTGAAATCGTTCTTTGTTAGAACTTCAGATCCGACGCACATAAAATTACTCAAATTAGACATTTTGACGAATCTTGCCACTGAGACAAGCATTGGTGTGATTTTGCGCGAATTCCAAACCTACATTTCGAGCAGTGATAAGGAATTTGTTGGTGCTAGCATTCAAGCTATTGGGAGATGTGCAAGTAACATAAAGGAAGTAACGGATACGTGTCTTAATGGGCTGGTATCCTTGCTGAGTAACAGAGACGGTGAGTTAACGTACCTTCATGAATCTATGAAAGAGAGGAAGGCAATGCTGAAGTTTGAAGATTTTAAAAACACGGGTTAGTCAAGGGTGGTGAGTTACTGATCATTTCAAAGCAGATTAAATAATCCGTTTTTACAGAGGCTGTTGTAGCAGAGAGCGTTGTTGTCATAAAAAAGCTCCTGCAGACTCAACCGAACGAGCATAAAGACATAATAATTCATATGGCAAAATTAATGGATTTCATAACCGTCCCGCAGGCCAGAGCATCAATTTTATGGCTGCTAGGGGAATATTCAGATCGAGTACCTAAGATAGCGCCCGACGTGCTTCGAAAGATGGCAAAAAGCTTTATCAATGAACAGGATATAGTTAAACTGCAAACGTTAAATCTAGCTGTGAAGCTGTGTCTGACAAATCCAATCCAAACTAAATTGCTTTGCCAGTACGTCTTCCAGCTGGCAAAATATGATCAGAATTATGACATCAGAGACAGAGCTCGATTCCTTCGACATTTTATCTTTGATAATGAAGGCGAATCTGAAAAAAAACTTCCGCAGTTTGCTAAGAAGATATTTCTTGCGCCGAAACCAGCACCGACTTTGACGTCTAGATTCAAGGACTCGCAGTTCCAATTAGGAACGTTGTCTCATTACTTGAACATGTCCTGCGTCGGTTATCGCCCATTGCCGCCGTTTCCAGAAGTTGCGTCGGATCCCTCGGTCAGAGACGTTGCTGTAGATGTGGGAAAGAAATTCGAAACACTAACGACGAAGACGAAGGATTATTATAACGAGGAAGAAAGTACCCCTGCCGAAGGTTCGTAGTCTTAGAGATAGCTGAATTCTTTTTTTTGTCATTGAAACAACTTAATATACTCGATATTTCAGAATCTGAAAGTGAAGAAGAATCTTCGGATGCTTCGTCAAGCGAGTCATCCGAAGAGGGTAGTAGCTCTTCGGGAGAATACATGTCAGAATCTGAAAAGTCTGAGAGACAGGGGAAGAAGAAGAATATCATTAAGAAGTCGGACGACTCGAACAGTCAATCAGATAGCGAGGAATCTGATAGTGAAGATGATTCGAATTCTGATGAAAGTGAAGTTGAAGTTAAACCTGTTGATCAGGAGAAGACTACAAAGAAAGAAGCTAAAGTAAAGCCAAAAAGCAATCTCGATTTACTTTTGGATTTAGAAGATAGTAAGTTGCAGAGCGTGAATTGTAATTGAAAATGAAAAATGTAAGAAACTCTTAATAATTTCTCGTTACTATTGTTTTACAGTTGTACCAATGACGCCAATTATGACGCCGAGTTTAGGAGGATTTCTTACCCCGTTAAATCCACCTTTTTCAAACGGAGTCAGGGAAGTCGCTACTTCTTTTATACCAATGAAGCGATTTGAAATGTTAAATAAGATTAGTGGAAAAGGCTTGAAGACCGAATATAGATTTACGCGGTCTCAGCATTTGGTCAGTTCAGCCATGGTCAGCATCGAACTGACATTTTCAAATGAGAGCAACGATCCGATCAAAGACATTCATATCGGCAAGAAGGTGACAAACTAAATATCCTTATTCCTATATTTAGTTCCGATTTGCAATTACATGTACAGATTATAATTGTTTATCGACTTTAGAATTTAGCAATTGGAATGCTCATACACGACTTCTCGCCGATCTCGATACTTCAACCGAATACAAGCCTATCATCGACGCTGGGTGTTAATTTCAATGACTCCACACAGCCGGTGAACTTCAATATCGACTTCACTAGAAACGAGGAAAGTCATTCTTGTTCGGTCAGTGTAAAAGCGCCAATTGGAGAGATCATCAGATCCATAATGCTGCCCGAGTGTATGTTCATTTCCGAAAAGGCGAAGCTAAAGGGTATGAACGAGCATTTTGCCAAAATACCATTTTCGGGAAATAGGAAGGTGATTTCGCAGAAGATATTCGAAGCAGCCAATCTTGCGGTAATATCCAGCGAGGATGATATCATCAGGTGAGATTGTAATTCAACAGAATAATTCTTCTGTACCTTCTCGGTTAGAAATAATTTGTAATTAGCAATTGATTACGTTTCACGTCACTAACTTAAATCAGCGCTTGACAACGTAACGGTAACTTAGTACGGGCAATTAAGAAAGCATTTCTTTTATTGCCGACCGCTGCAACTGTATTGATCATTCTTTCTGTATAATATATGACATTTGACCGTCATAACTTTTCAGATTTGCTGCGCACACACTATCGTCTAAATCTCTGGTATTGGTGACAATAAAAATATTGGAACACGATAGCCTGGAAATGTGTGTAAATTGTGAAAAGATGTTTATAGGATCTATGTTGTTAAATGAACTTAAGGCAAATTTGAGGTGAACCTGAGTATATCATAAGTATTGGAATTATTATAAAAAATATATATATACGTGATATATAGGTATATCACGTTTTATTATACGCGATGCTCAATCTTTTGTAAAGAAAGGTTCGTACGCCAAAACCTATTGTGTCCTATTCCATGTTCATTATACATACGATACAATGGCAAATTGTAAATTTATATCAGAAATACTCTATAAACATAAATTATCTGCCCTTTGACTTTCTGATTAGTTATGAATACAGATTATTATTGTACGTTACGAAGTAATTTGTTTCTTTAACATGAACCATACTAATTTGCGGGATCCTTCATTGCCTCCATCCCGTATTTCCCAGAATCGCATACGTTGCTCTTTACATTTCATCAAAAATTTTCGTAACACTGAAAAGTACAGTTTCATTTAAAATCGCACGAAGAGATATTCAATGATTACGTATTTCCATATTAGTGATATTAGTAACGAACATACACGTTAATTCCAGGATAATATCATCAATACTTCGTGATGGGAAAGTTAATTTTCTTACCTTTCCACATGCCTTCTGATATCGGTTTTGATAAGCCGATATCTTCATTTGGAAAGCGTGCAACAATATCCGATAGAATTTCTAAACCAAATCCACGATTCCTGTACTCAAGTCGAATATATGCCGTATCCAGTGTAAACATTGCATAACTTTCGCCCGTTGAAGGAATTTTTGTTCCTGTTTATAATAACAATAGATTTTGCGAGCTTCTTTCAACAAGAACAAGCCTCTTCTGTACAATTTGATCATAATTAAATTATGATATATTAAATGCATCCATACAATAACTTTCTTTACCTTTAATTTTAATAGTGTAAAATCCAATTGCCTTTCCCTCTAGCCACCTCAATATAACTTTATCAATATGATCGGCCAAATCAAATAAAGATTCTAGTCTTTCTGCTCTGGGAGTATCAAACTCAGGGTAAATTATCTGACTGAGTATGTAGTAAATTAGTTTTTCCCTGTTTGTTTTCACCTACCACGTTGAAGCTTACTTTAATCCTTGATCATTCTCATCTAAGTTAAACTACAATGTAGCTAATAATAAGTAACAAAGATGTAAGAAAAACTATAATTATTTACCTCCTCCCAGCTATTTCTATTGTCTTTAATGGGCTTGTTAATGTCAATAATTTCATCATTTTCCTTGAGTGCTATGAAATGATTACACAATTTACAATTGATTCGAGCAATATTACCCTGGATACCATATGCAGCTATATCCAGTAATTTATCTATTGCTGGAACGCACGTTGCGCACCTGTAAATTATAGTTTTGCTTTATATTTCTCTGATGAAGTATGTTTTCCTTAGTTTCAAAGTATTTTTTGTTCTATATATTGTATACATACATACCTATAGAAGGTTCAAAAATTGTATATCAAGTTGTAATGTGTTGTCTTATAAAGTTATAAATGCGTATCAATTAAGCTCAAGATATGATTGAATAGTGTTGTATCAATATTGTTTTATTACCTCAGGCAATGCATTATATCTGTTGGAAATTTAGTATACCTATACCACATATGAATCAAAAACAATATGTTATGTAACAATGTTAAATGATTCATCATCTTAAGCGATGTATTATAAAACTTGATGAAAGTATTACATAATTCAAAATAATGTAAATAATTAAGTATAAATCAATGATTCATTTTGCGGTATGTTAAGAATTAAAGGTGTTCAATGATGCATTAAGAGTAAGTACAATTCAACCCAGATTTATAGATAAGAGTTAACCCTGACAAAAAGATCTGATATAAAGCAATACAAAATTGTAAAAAAGATTAAAAAATACCATAGAGTGAGAAATTCTATAGTTTCTTATTGTTTTTATAGTATTCATTGTAAAAATTATAAGATCGACATAAGATCTATATAAATTTCTGTAATATTTTATATGAAATGTATAAGAAACTGTTGATCTCACGCTTTATGGTATTTTTGAATCATTTTTACTATATTTATTGTTCTCTATCAGAAACTTTTAGCAAGAAAAGATTATTCTTTATTATTTAAGGTAAGAGAACGTTGCTGATTGATACGATATTGATTATAAAATATGTATTATTAAATCATGAAAAATTAAAAAAACGAATGCAATTATAAATTACTATTATAATAGATAAATATCCATTTTTCAAATATTCAGAATTTGTTGCGATAATATGTAATATGTGGTGATCTTTATTATATTCTGTGCAGAGGTTTACAACATCGATTTTATACCTATTCAATCTGGAAATTGAAAAAGTTCATTACTGGACTAGTAGTAATGAAATTAGCATAACAATTCATCGTCGTAGTCTGCTGTAGCTTTTATGAGTATCGGCCCCAAGAATGAACGCCGCGTTCATAGTAAATTCTTGATTATTCAAGAAAAGACATTTTTATGTCGGTAAAGGATCTTTTAAATGATGTTACGTCTCGAAATGTCAGGGTTGTACCTGTAGAACTATCAGGTTAAAGTGACTGGCATGAAATAGTGCTTCGTGGATAGCGCATGGTTAGAAAATAACTCGTTGCAAGAAGAGTTACTAACCTAAACTGGAGTTTAAATTTGAGTGTCACATTCACTGAACATAATATTTAATAGGATGTTTGAAAATACGAATACCTGGGTGAGACAGATTCTTGAGAATGCATTTTCATTTCTGTTGTAACAACCGTGCAACGTATTGACGTCAAAATCACGTTCCTATTGCGAAATGTGACAAAATGAGTTTTATATTTTCGATCAAAAAGGTTTCTTAAAATTGGGGTTTATTATACAATTATTATACACACCAACTCAGAGTTCAACTTACACTCATGGCGAAGGGGAAGCTACGGGGTACTGATCCGAATAATAAGGTAATTTATGCTAAAAGGTACTTTGGTTTTTTCAACTCTAGTAATAGATCCTTAGTCTGTTCGAATATGCATATGTATGTACGAAAAGTCATTTAATATCTCTTCTCTTAAACTTCAGCTCTTTAGTAATATATTTGCAGTAATGATTGGCAATCAAGACCTATTATAATCAAAGTGCTATTATTTATAAAAATGTAAATTGCTAAAAGAAACGATATCTTACTTTCACTCAATATATTTCATCATTAGTAAAGAAATAACATGAATATGAAGGTCATAAGAAATCATTGATGCAATTGAAGAGTGTAACTTCTAATCAGTCTATGTGCCATATTTGCAAAAATATATATTTTGCTTGAAAACGGTCGTAAGTGCAAACTCCAATGCATCTGAAAAGGGTCTATGTGCAAAAGCATGCGTAGAGGCTTAAAACTCAAAAATCTGCAAGACATGCTCGACTATATTCCTTTGAAAAATCTGCCTGCTTTTGTAGATTTTTCCAACTTTAGCTTTTTGGCACTTAGACTAATTAGAAGTTACACTCTTCAATTGTCTTATAACTAAGTGATTAATAACAGAGATTTATGTTTTCTCTTTTTAATTAATATTTTGAAATAGCCATCAAATCTGTGTTAAAGCTATCTAATTTAGTTGCTTCAGCTATTCTTGATCAGTCTTTTAAAATTCCTACAATATACTGATCATTTTGTATAACCAGATTGTGTCACCAACAAATGGAGGCTTCAAGGGTACAGAAAGCTATACAACAGAGTTCAAGATTAATGAAACGCCTCCCAGTGCTAGAACTCTACTTACCAAAGGCTACATCCAAGATGAGATCAATACATTCTCAGGTACAGTGAAAACATGTCTGTAGTTTTATGGCATCAAGAGGGTGATCAAATTTTTTTAATAAGCAAAATACCGAATGATAGGTGCAATTGTATCCACCCGTGGACGTTTTATGACAGAGCAAGAGAAATCACGGTGCCCTAATGAGCGTCCCCTTTATTTGTACATACAGGGACACACTAAACACAATATCGATCGTACGTGGAACCTTTTAATTTGCGTTGTAATTTTAACTCATGAAATACTTTGCACACTCTGTCTTTTATTCTCACAGTGGCTATACAGAAGATTAATGAAATTATTAAGACCGAACATCAAAGTTCTCTCAATAGACCGAGTAGATTTACAAATGCACCACCACCTCTTATGAGCTTACACTCTGGAGTGCCAACAGTGGTAAGTTTATATCATTCTAAAATCGAGGCGACGCGTTTAAATCATATTCCCGTTGCAGGAGAAAATTTGCGTAGGCATAGAAAATGCACCCGAAGGATTCGATTTGCGTGGCCGAATCATTGGTGCGGGTGGAGCAAATTTATTGTACATCAGAGGTGAAACAGGTGCCACAGTGACATTGAGAGGTCGTGGATCTCAATTTATCGATCCCGTTCTAGGCACGGAATCTCCAGAACCACTTCATTTGTATATAGAGTAAGATTGTATATTTTGTCACGACAATTGATCGCGGTATTTAGTGATCATGATATTCACGGGTATTTCTTGCAGGCATTCTAAAACCGAAGCATTGCAAAATGCTAAGCAATTAGCAATTAACTTGATACAGACAATGCAGTCTGAGTTACAGTCGTATATACAACAGCAGCCACCACCAGTTCAGTCGCAACAAGTTATAGAGCAGCCGCAGATGCAGCAAATACAGCAGGGTATCTAACTTTTTCTTTTTTTCATCTAAGTCTAAACGTATTTGCACATTGCTTATTATTCCTAGTTTTATCTTGAAAATCTCTATTCTTTCAATTTCAGCTCAGTTTCAAACCATGAACATTGGGGCGTTGGGACAACCGAATGTTGTTACTATACAACACCAAGGTACTTGACTAATGCTACATTACGTATATAGATATATTATGAAACTTTTAGATGACAATATATTTTTTGATATGACTCAATACCTTTATTGTAGATATAATACAACATCCTCAAAGTAGCGTAGTAACATTACCGGCGACAATACTCACGGCGACAGTAGCCGGAGGACCAGGGTCTGGCATCAATGTACCTCCGCCTGGAGTACACATTCCAGCGCATTCTGGTCCGCTGGTGCCATCAGGATCAGGGCAGGTAATGCAGCTTTACAGCTTAAGTTTTCCGGCGTTTTTAAGCTTCCTTGAAATATTGGAATACTCTACTTACCATGTTAACAAATAGAAGGGGCATGCGCAATTTCGAAACGTTTCGACATACTGTAGAATGTTTAACAACCGTTACCATATCTGATCGGAAAATCTCTGTTTTTTAAAGGAGATACAAACATTCATACCGCCACCCCCGGTGGGACAAGTGCATTTGATCGGTCCTCCGCCGACCGTAAGCCAAGTCCAGTACCAGATACACCCGGGACAGCCTTTGCAAATTCAAGGTATCCAAGTACCTCCGCCAGGGTCTCAATCGTCCCCACAGCCAGTTACTCAAATGTATGTTATGAGTCAACCACCGCCGCAAAATCCGACGCAGCAGAGTTTTATCTCGAGTAGCGGTGTGCCGGTCAGCGGTGCTGTCTCTTACGTTTACACTCAACCCAATATTCAGAGACCTCCCACGCCATCTCAAGGAGTAATCGAAGCCGTTAACGTCAACCTGCAGCAGCCCCCGCCCTCCACTCCCCTCAATATAACTCAACAACCGCCGCCGTCCTTGCTCCATCTTCATTTTCCACCCCCGAACTTTCCTCCCAATCAGCCTCCGCCTCCTATTCCGCAAACATACCAAATACAGTACCAGCAAGTGCAAGCGCCCGTTTCTCAGTCCCAAACGCAATTCGTTTTGCAACCAGGGGAGCATATCGTTCCTCCGCAATTGCAACAAACTCACGAGCCGCCTCCTTCCGTCGGTCAACACGTCATGCCGCCGCAATTCGAAGGCCAACCATCTCCTCAGTTTCATTTACAAGTTCCGCCGCCACCTCCGACACAAACGTTTCTAGTACCGAACTCGCAATCTCCTCATCATCATCAACATCCTCCTCCCCCGCCTAGTGGAGAGGTTCAACAGCAACAGGAAGTTTTACTAGAACACGGACCACCGCCGCAGCCGGTTCCTCCTCCCCAAATGGTACCTCCGCCATCGGTTAATCAGATACAAAATTCTATGAATATATTGACCAGCGTGCCTCCACCCACGCAAGTGCCACCACCGCAAACTGCACCTTGGCTGTATCAGGGACAACAGCCGCCACAGGCTTCGCAGTCGCAAGGGCAAATACAGGTAAAGATGTGAAATATTTAATGGTGAAGCAGGTCTAATTTTGTAGGCGGGGATTTACTTAGTTTTTTTTTTTTCATTTCGTTGTTGGCTAATCGAATTTTAGTTACTCGTTTTGGTTCTAGTTGTTCGTTTGTATTAGTTCTTTCTGCCATCTGTCCATCCGTTTATCAGTCATTTAGTTATAGAGCACAATAGTTCGGTCATTTTCGTCTTAAAATTCTTTGCGAATTAATCCTCTTGTCATCGAATATTATATTGTAGATATTGAAGTAATATTTGTAAAATATTTTCATTGTTAGGTGCAATTACCACCATCGAATACACCTCTGCATAATATGCCTCCTCCGCAAATGCAAGCTCAAATACAGTATCATACGCAACAAGTTCAGTATCAGACTGGACAGATGCAAGCACAGGTTCATTACACAATTCAGCCACCTCCAATGCATCAATCATTCGAGCCCAAATTTGATTCTCCCGAGCAACAGAAGTTCCACGGTGTAAAGAGAAGATTTTCCGAAGTTGACGGGCCGCAGGTAATTTTTTAAATAGCACGTACATTCGAATTGCAATTTTAAATCAGTAAGAGAAACGCAAAATCGACTGGACGGGAAATTTTGATAATACGTTTCGTTTTTTTTTTATGATTAGGAATTACCATCGTATCAGTGTGGTCCTCCATCTGCACAGCGACACGGTACAGGGTAAGTGAAAATGACGTTTTCTTTCATTTGTCGAATAATTTGTAATACTTTGATGTAGAATAGATATTGATACTGATAACTGATGAATCAGTTGACTGACGTTTATTTAAGCCATTTGTATGTTTCCGTATAGAGAAGGAATGCAGGAGAGAGTATGACTTGTACGTGCATAAAATAGGAGCTCACTATCTACTTAAGATTATTCAGTTGTAAATATAGTGTTTCTATTTAAAAAAAAAGCCAAAAGAAACCCATATGTTATGTGTTCTTAGGAGCGAACACGCCCTTAATTACCCGAATATATCCTTGGAGAATCGGTCGTGGTATTTTCAACTGAATTTTACAAATGTAACATTTTTTGCAGAAACAATTCTACTGAGAATTCTCATTTTTTAATAATGGAATAGGTGCCTTATCGTTTCTATTCACATCACGTAAAGTACGAAAATAAGCAGAGACTAAAAGTAAAATGTGCGCTTCTTGAATCGATCGATCAAATGTTTTGTTTTGTTTACAGAAGTCTCCTTACAATAAGAGGGAATCAGATGTTTCATATTGTATACTATCATAGATATATGTCGGTATTGGAAAGACTTTGCGAGAGAGAATTAGCGCTTCATGGAATACTTCGCAGTCACAAAGCTGGATAATCTTATTGGCATTTATAGTTGAACTTTTCATGGCGATTTTTATTACATATTTAGCCAATAGATTTGAACCATACTGGGTTCGTAAATCAGCATGGTTGGCTTTTTGTTCATGTTCAGATTAACGGTGTCTCTGGTCCACACCGTCATAAAATTCCGGAATAAACGACGCTAATAATTTTCTAATTGGCTTGTATTCAGTTTCCAGTATGTTAATTTTTATATTTTGTACTGCATACAACTTTGTGGCTTCATAGTATAACGACGATTCCATAGATCGATAAAATGCTTCCAAATTATGAGAGTTTTATATAAAGAAATTGAGTCACGTACATTTGAAGCTCGGAATGTGCATACGATAAAATGCATATCCCCCGAGCTGAAATCTTACTTCGCGACATTTAAGATACATTCAGAGTCAGGTATTTTAGACGAACGGTTTCTTATTTCAAAACATAACGAGTGACTTCATTAATACGTATGATTAACTGAGCAATGTGGTGACTCAATTTTTACGAGGGAAATGTAGTAGAAGCAGTAACGGAAATACAGCATTCAGATGTTACATCAACGGAGTTGGCGAAGCTTTTGACGATATCACTATTGTATTCTGAATTATGAGCAACGGGAATTTAATCCTAACACAGCGTTACTCGTGCTTTCTTTAAACCATATTTTATGTTATTATATAAAGCTATTACTCCTGCCTCCTTTTGTAGTAACATTTGTATATTTTCAATACAGCGGTTAGGTTTGCAAATAAATCTTGAAAAGCCCTATTATCAACAGGACTCTGGTTGGTCCACCATGGGGACCGCGTTCACACTAGTATTCTACGATTTGCAATGGTGTGATCGCTAAGTCTTATTAGTTATATGCCTCGCTTCGGCGCGAGGCTTTTCTAAAAGTAGGTCTCACCAAGGAGCGAAGTCTAACAGAATTGTAATTGAAGATGATAACGTACGAAGGTTACAACATTCTGATATGTATGAAATGAACGCGGTTCCGTCCTAGATTCGCTTTATTATTTCAGAAATATCCAAGGGTCAAACCATCAGTTGCTTCTTGCCTTAGTATTCCTATTTGCCCGTTTGACTTTGGCATTGAATTAATAAATTTACCTGAACTGTTTAAGCAGAGAAGGTGATCGACAACAGCAAATCTTACACGGTCCACCTCCGGGAGGTGTTCCACCTCATGGCGATCGAAACAAGCTGCTATTGCCTCCTTCACATCCAGGTCTGTAGCTAAGAGTATTCTGGAGGAAAGAGTGCTGGATACCTTGTACAAATCCAGCTACTGCAAGTTGCGTATCGATATTGTAGTATAGAGCTAGTTGCGGATCTAGAATAAAAGTTTCTATTTGAATTTGGTACTCAGCATTGCTTCTCGATACTCTTGGATTATTATAACATTCCGTAAGAGAGAGTTATTATTTTGTTTTTATATTTTTGTGTACATGGTGTATCATCGTGTAAAGTTATCTTATTGCTTTATATCATCTAGAGAAAAAGAACGTGATTTTTCATAAGAAACGATTCATTCCCGTGTGTTTTTCCATCGCATTATTTTATTCATGCAATCTCATATTTCAGAGAAGTGTGAACTGCCCTCCAGGAATCAGGCACTTGCGAATGAAATTGACGTTTCGAATTTACAGCTTAAGTGTTGACGAATTTAATTTGGCTGATCGTTCTAGAAGTCATGCAATTGTTCTCTTCGACTGTATATAATAACGCAACAACTTTTTCTTCGATAGGTTAAAAGAACTCTGTGTATTGGGACGTGGAAATTCTTTTAGAGCAAATAGGTCAAGGTGTGCAAGCGTGCAATAGCTCAATATCTGTAACCTTTTACATTGATTTCAGTACTATAGGGCATTATTGTTTTCCAAGTGATCAACAAGTACTTTCCAGTGGCGTTGTCTACAACTGTTTGTTTCGAAAATCATTATATTTTAACTTGCAATATTTCGGGTGAAATGAAGCAGCGTAGAAAGGAGCCGGAACGTTTCTATTGCTTATTCGATCTTGGAGTAGAACGTAATATTTATATTCTTAGGTATGCAGATGGTCTAAAGGCATTCAATCGTTGAAGGACCCACTGGATCTGGCTTTAAAGAAACTGAGAACGATTGATTCAGTGGCACGAATGCACATATCACTGCAAAATAAATATCTCTATTTCACAGCAATGATCATATTTCGACGGAGACTGATGCGCAGCCGGGAGAATTATGATTTTTTAAAATTTCAGACTTAATCTTGGTCTCATAAATATGCGATCTATGCTTTCACTGGACTGCAAGATAGAGTATATTTTCGACCTTCTCTCGGAATAAATCGTAACGTTGTTTCTCTCTTCCTTTCTCTCTTTTTCTCTCTTTCTCTCTTCCTTACTCTCTTTCTCTCACTATCTCTCTATCTCTTTATCTAATATATTTGAAACAGTTTATATTGCGTTCACTTGTGGTATTTACTATTTATTCACACGTAACAATTTGTTTATCCAGGTGATAATCGCAATGGGGAGCAGAAGAGTGCAGGACCAAATCAAGGTATATCTCGATCGTTAGAGAGAATTTTTATAATTTACAAGTGAGCAATAGTTTTGCAAAGAATCGGATTTACAGGAACTGATCCAAATATAAACGGAGATTCCACAGCAGCGTTTCCCGTCGGGCCTCCTATGCAGGCCCCATGGCAAGCATTTCACATGAGAACTCCGTGGGGTAGACCGCCACCACCACCCCCGCCACCTCCTCCACCACCGCCGCCGCCTCCAAGAGACGGAGAACATCATATTTTATATCCGGCACCGCCGCCACCTACCAATTTACCTCCGCCTCAGATAAGGCGCGGCAGAGGTCAGTATTAATTTGCCGAATATGTTGCAAAGTAAGGCGCACAGGATAGTTATCTCAGTCTGAACATCAGCACTGTTTTCTCCATTTATAATTTTTTATTTTCAGCTCAACCGGACGAAAGTAGGTCTCCAGCAGCCGTTCAAAATACGGTGCTAGAACATTATCCAAACACCGAATACAATCAAATTCCCCATCATGCCATGAAACCACCGCCATACAATACTTTACCTCTCGTACAATCTATCTGCAATCCCCCGCCTCCCCCGCCGCCGCATCATCCGCCGCGACCGCAGCATCCGCAACAGAATGCACAACACTGTCAAGTTCCTATTTCGCAGGCTTATCATCAGCCTCCAAATTCATGCCCACCATGGATGAATTGAAATGTCAAAGTACATTTAGAGAGTATAATGCTGTTTCTGGTCGCGCGTAGATTGGCAATCGACGCAATCAATTTTTATAATGAATTCGTAAACAATTGATAATTTCTGATTCAGTACAATCTACATTACACTCGAGAGCGCATCGATTTATTTGCATTTGTTTGATCTTCACAACGGCTGCCTGGCTTCGCAGATGATTGCAAATTTTTTTTTTTGTAGAAATGTGTATATTATTATGAATTTATGTTCGTCGTAAGTTATTGAGGTACGAATGGGCGAAGGGAAGGTATGAAAAATGTGTAATCGAATCGCGAAAATGAATTTTACGTCGCGTTTATTTCTAGACTTGTATTCGTAGGGTATGTACGTAATACAATACTATGTTGGGTAATGTTAACGTCTACAATAACGTAGAAGTAATAAAAGCACCACTGTCGCTTGGAAGGTATACAGTGGATTGTTTCCAAATCGAAGTACCATTTAATATTCGTTATGTACTCATCGTGATCGGGGATAAGTTCCAAATTTTATCGTTGATGAGTACCAAATTAATAATTCGAACTTATTTATTCTTTTATAATTAATTTTCGAGTATATTTTTTTTCAACGTCTATGATCTCTTTTTTTTTTTTCCTTATAATTATCATCGACTTCCTTTGAGACATTTTTAGGTCCTCTTTTCGTCGTGCCTTGTATTAAATATTCCCTCCTGGTATTTTTCCCGCTATTACTTAGGAATTTTCCTCGTTATGTCTTATCTTGGAAATATTATTTTCGAAAATGATCGATTACTCGACTAACGGTCTCGGTTAAGGTATCCACAATTTGCATTTCTCAGCTACATTCATCTTAGAACCAGCTGGACAATTGAAATCTTTCGCAAAATTATCATTATTAGCCACCATCGTGTTATACAGTTTACTGAATAATGATCCACGAGGAAAGTGTTCAGCTGCCGAAAGTGGACGAGTATAGCATCAGGATGATTGAAAATTAACTACGGGTGTGAAGCCAAATACGAGCAAATTTTAATTGAACATTATAGGCATCCATTTACACACCATCGGAAGAGCTTCCGCACTATTTTTTAGTTTACCCTGATATACAGTTATTGATAATTATAATTATAATTAATTCTAACAACTCTTGTCCGTATTCTCTAACAAAACTCCTATCTGCGAAGGGAAGCAGGGGCCGATGATAACGCAGTTTCACATAATTTACGTCCAACAGTTACCTTCCTCCATGCACTCTGGATAGTTACACTCAGCGAAGTCAGTGGAATTCAAAAAGACGAGACTAAATAACGGAGTGAGAATAATCACGATTTTTGAGGGTTCATCGTCAAGGCAGGGGTACATGGTTCCCGTCAAAACCCACCGGGTTTCAGGGCTTTACGCAAACTAAAAAATACGTTCGTTCTCCAAGGTAACGGTTTGCGGAGTTTATGACTGCCAATGGTTTTACTGCTTTGTAACTGTCCCTAAGTTTGAATAAAGGCGTTAATCGACTTCATGTTCTTGGCATATTAATTGGTGGTACGAGACACGGTATGACGTACACACATTTATTTTTTTTAGAGGGGAGCGATATTGACGTCCCGGTTTCTTTTTTTCTCTTTCTTATCTTTTTTCAACCTTCTAATCGTAGAAATAAAGTTTAAAACTAAAGAGACATTTAGATTCTTTCCATTGAAACTTTTGTTTCTTCCTCTACTCAATTATTTCGAAGCCTCTTCGATTTAGCATCGTCATTATTTCGTGTCCTATACTTAGGAAGCTATATCTCTTCAAATGTGACTTTTTATTGGTGAAAAAAATGACTCAGAGTATTTGAAAAAGTTCCAGGGCCACAAATGAACAAGCCCATTGCATTCTAATGATCGTGTAGTTCCGTTACAATCGAAAAGCTTCCTCAGCGAAATTCCCGAATTTTCCACAATGCCACTGGCATGCCCATCCTCGTCCCATCAGCTAGTTTCAGCTGCCATAGCCTTCAGACGGGCCCGACGTAAATTCCCGAAGAGTCTTGGTCTTCGTACTCGTTCTGGACATTCCCTGAACCTCAACGACTGTACTCGGGAGGTACCTACTATAACGCCGATGATCTCCATTCAAAATTCATTCTTAGTTTGTCACTAATACTTCGGAAGGAGTCTTCTTCGCGACACACCAACCGGGTTAATGCGACGTCTTCGCGAAGTGAGGTGCCAACAGTTCCTGTCATGAGCAGCAAGCACACCAGTCATCGTTCGTCGACGATGGAGCAGAACGATACGTCGAAGGCCAATTACATCTGGCCACCGTGGACCAATTGCGACTCTTGGAAGAAAGATTTACCAAGAGAAGAAGACAGCACTCTGACAAAAAAGATCACGAATGGATGTCGTTGTCCTCGTCATCATCATGGACAAAGAAGAGCCGAGGTAGACGTTGCCGCGAAGCCGCGTAGTCATCGATGTAGCTGCGGGGATGGTGAAGCTGTACCTTGTATCGAGTACAGAGGTAGAGAAGTGGATCTTTCCTCCAGGAGGATCGAGTCCAAGAGATCGAGCGATCACGACAAACACGCACGAGTAGGCGAGTAAGTTAAGGATTTGACGGTTCATCTCAAAAGTTGCTGGGGTAAATGACATGTCTGATATGTGGATAGTTCTGGTTTTGAGCTGTTGAGCGGTGGGCATCATCGAGTCTGTTGCCACGGTCGAAAATCACATTGGTATCGTTCGCCGACTAAACAGAGGTCCATGGATCGTTTTTACAAGGAGGAGGAAGTTGGTCGAGGCTGCGTCGAGACTTTATGCCGAATTCACAACGAGCAGAGTACGTGGAAGGAAGAGAAGAGAAGTTAAAAGCTGAAATTTGTACATCGTGACGCTTCAGATTGTTACGCGAAGGAGATCGACGCCGCGACGCGATTTTCGAAAAAGTTTAACGAATGGAAGCAACCGACCGATCGGAAGGCAACGCTGACGAAAGCTCGGAAGGACGAGGCGCGAAAGGGTCCGGAGTCTCCTGTTACGGCTTACATGTGGGTTGAGCTGTTAATATCGCGAATAGCGTCGTCACAATTATTGTAGATACTTATTCTCGAAAGATCCGATCGTCATTAGCATAGTTCTCGTTATTTATCTCGGTACCGAAGCAAGCAGTGTGGTTCGCGAGCTCAGGACTCGAACCCCAGAGGCGAAGCTTGTCTGCAACCATCCCTAGTGAAAGCTCAGCAGCGCAAATTCGAGCCTGAGAAAGTATCCGTTAGAAGCTGTCAGAGATGTGCACCTAGCCGCCGTTCTAAGGCGTCTAAACCGATTTCTCCTCCTCCGGAACAATGTAAGAACATCGACGGCGACGAGGACGACGACGAAGTGAAAGCTCTACGCCACAAGGACTCCATTTCCATCCTCGTGGAGAAGTTCAGGACCAACGACAATCTGTTCGGAGAGTCACGGTCGCACGTATTGCCCGAGTGGAAGATCAGCGAGAGTCGGACGTTGCCTTCTGACGTCACCGATCGAACCGATGAAGACGCCGATCGTTCCGAGAAAAATGAAGAAAATGATGTCTGTCGACGCAGAAATTGCGGATGTCACCGCTCCTACGTCGTGAATAAGTGGAGCGGTGCTAGAAATCGGACGTTTCGAGAAAATAGCCCGACTTACTTGAGGAACCTTCGCAGCAGACTTAACAGAAGAGGGATATGTTGCTCGCCGAAGGGTACCTCATGGCGAGGAACTTTCTAAGCTCACTTTCAGCTTACAAAATCACTTGTATTGTTTTTGTAAAATATTTATTTAAAGCGTTATGTGTACACTTATATATTTTATTAAACAGTTTATTTAATTGGCTTTAATTGGCTGAAAATCGACGGGGTGATCTTCAGGATTCTTAGTTTTTAGGCGAGTTATGTATGTTTCTTAAATTATATAATGTGTCAACGGCATTGGCAGATAAGATGATTAAAATCTGGGCTACGTTCTTCTTTTTTGAAAGTTTTTCTTCGAGTATTTCTGCGGGGCTTGATTGATGATGAATCTAAAATGTGAAATTCTGAAAAATAAAGTTATTATACAATGATTATATAATAGTTACAGAAATGAAGAAGATACAAACAATCTTAGGGTTCGGGATTCGTTTCTGTTTCTTTGGGATCCTTTGTCATGTCTTCTTCTTCTATCTCTTCGTATTTCTCATGTTCAGCATGTTTCTCAACGATCGATTCCTTCGGGACCAACGGTTCGTCAATAGATTTAGTTGGAACTGATTCTTCTGGTAATGTAGCCGCTTCCTCTTCTTCCTCGAAATCTGTGTAAATTTGAAAAAAAACTGCGTTAATGTCTTGCATTGCGAATGACAGTAATTTTACCTTCGTCCTTGGTTTCTTCATTACTATCGAAGCCATCGGCTTCATAAATCTCTTCGTCGCCTGCAAAATATCCACAGCGATTCATCTTAAAATCTTTTCAAAGCGGTTCCATTTTGGATAATCACCTGGCTCCGATATCTGCGACTGCCTGAGACGAGCTTTGAACTCTTCCTGAATTCTTCCAGCAGCCTTTTGCACCTCTTCGGGGGTCCCGAACCTTTTCGTCGCGTCACCCTGTGACAGAACTTTATCGAAGACTCTCTGTCGCAAGTTATCCAGAATGGCCTCCACCACCATCGACCTTGATGACTCTAATCTTTTCACCCTGTGGCAGTCTCTTCTCACGCGGTACCCTCTGTATGCGGACTGAGTAATGTTCGGAATTGTCATTCCACGTCGCAAGGGAAATATTAGAAGTGAAATCTGTATATTTGATGAGCTTCCTCAAGATTAAAGTCTGGGTGCTTCTACCCGCCTTCAGGATCGAAGCAGAAAACTTAGCTATTCATTTGAGGAACATTGTTATACTTGAATGACGATAGCTGCTTCTTCAGCTTGTTCGGGAGTGAGACCTGAGTTTTCGTACATCATATCGAGCCAGGCAACAGCTTGAATGGTCTGCCGGGGCTTCATCAAGCCCCCTTCAGCTTCTTCTTCGTCAGCACTTTCGACTAGAAAAAACGATAGATAATCGTGGGAAGCTCAGGTGAGGAAGTAGAACGGAAGACAACGCATAAGTTTCTAAGTCTTTACGTATTTTCGCTCTCAAGTTTCTTCTCGCGTAGTATCCACGATAAGCGGACTGTAAGAATGTTACGGTTCAGGTTATAGGCTTTGCTTACATACGAAGATCAAAGATCGACAGATCTGTATAATTACTTGGATGAGAACGGCCGCCTTCGAAGCTTCCTCTTGAGAGGCTCCGGCTTTTCTTAAGATCTGAAGAGTATTCGTCACTGCTCGTTGCCACTGGATCTCTCCTTTCTCTTCTTCCATTAATAGTCTTTCGTAGTGACCGCGAAATGCCGCCTGGACTTGACGAAAAAGTTCTTAAAACGCGAGGAAGCGAAAAGAGCGAAATTCTAACCGATCTGTTGGCACCTCATCACCATTATTTGTCATAACAGCCAGGGGCCAACAAATTCTTTCAAGTGAAATCTTTCTCACGAAATGTCGAATTTGATTGCCTGTATTATAGTCGCGGCTTTATCGGCTTTTTCCCACGGGGCACCTGTCGCTTCCAAAATATTTCGAACGGACGATCGACTCTGCTCTTCTAAACTCTTGTCTATATTTACGGAAGAATTGGGTTTGTGTGAGCAGAAAATCGATTTCGGGTTTACCAAGTAGACTTACCCCCGCAAACTTGAATTGGCTGTATGTCTACTACGTCCAGATAGGCGCGAAACGCTTTCTGAAATGGTGTTCGTTGGAATGAAACTACCGATTCGCGTGATTCGTTAATTGGACAGTACGATAGAAAATTTATGGTTTTAGTTAATTATATAAAGCAGGAAATATAGAATTCATTGAATTTTACATTGGGTAATCGCGAGATTAAGAAATTGCATCACAATTTTTCTGTAAATTTCTTACTTGTATCCTGGTAGACGCCAGAGCAATTTGTTCCATGCTGAGACCGGTTCGGTAGAGGATGCCGACGATGGACTCGCTTCCCAAAATAATATTATTCACTAACTTCACCGCCACTATACATTTTCGGAAGGATAATATTAAGATTTAAAGTAACGCGGAGGCTGAGGCTTTTCAAAAGGGTTGAGTCACGCGAAAACCTGCCTTTGGCGTTTTCTCGAGTGATTAGAAGCGCGTCTACGTAATCGGCGATGAAGCAGTATATATCCTTGGGCTGCGCGCGAAGAACCTTCGGCGGAAATGGCATTGTAACTCGATCAATTTTGCAATCCGATGAGATCTCTTGCGGTGAGATGTCGTGAAAATTGATAAAGATACCTCACGTGAGATATCCGTGCACAGCTCTCGTAATCCATCGGGTACTCTGTATACGTGCTTTGCGCCATGTTTCTGCAATGTGTAGTCCATTTCTGTGAATCGTTCACTTATAACCTTTAGGAACTATTTCGTTGGATATGAGTCAATGCGATTGATATGATACATCTTCCTTTTTAACTGTGCGAAGTCTAGGAGGCATTTGTTTGTAGAGACACTGGGGGCCGCCATACAATTGGAAGAATAAGAATTGGAGTAAACATAAAAATAAGAATAACACTTGTCTCCTAGAGCTATCTAATGGTTTATCCAATATTTCCTATTTTTCCATTTCCCGTGATCTTTCCGACCATGTCTTCGCTACATCATTCGATCATTATCAATACATTAGCTTCAACTGCATTCAAAATTACGAGTATTAGAAATTACTGATTCATTTTTTCGTGTTTAAATTTCTTTGAGATATTTCTAGGTTTTGATCATACTGGGAATGATAGGAAGCTTGAGCCACTGGATGATTGAATCACTAGATGACTGAGCCATTAGGTGGCTCTACGGAAGAATGTTTATTCTTATTCTTCCAATTGTGTGTGAAGGCCCTGGAAGATACATTTTTATCCGAGGATGAAGAAATGAAGCACATTCTTGGGGGATAAATTTAATTCAGAAGTGAAGAAATCGAGAACATTATTTTGTTTCACGAGTTTCAATTCTAATCTCATCAAATAACGAAGTCATAGTATTTATAGTTCGATGTACGACATAACGGATCTTCCTACGACGATTACAAGAATTACATAAAAAATTTAACAGTGATACGCATCCGATGTACAGTTCATCAAGCAGTGATAGCGGCATCGCATTTCTCGTTGAACCGCGAAATCATTAGGATTCCGGATGTAATGTATGCCGCGGACTCATAATTGCACTTTAACGATGTTTTCTTTAATCTGGTCAAAACTCGTAGCGGTCAAATTACAAAATCTAATACGCCTTTCCAAATTGATATATTTAACTCGGTTCAAAGATATCCGTGAAATAGCGTTCGATTATTATATTCTCATCGATCGGCTGTTATCGTTTCGTCATCGATGTTATTGCCCTCCGAAGCACCCGTTGCACAATCGCTCTTCAGCTTGTCTCGGCCAAGCAGGACCGCCGTTGCCCGCGTTCGAATATTTTGGCGGCATTACTACCAGGTGATGTCAACGATAGCCGCGGGCAGAATCCGGGGACCACTCTGCTGAGCATCCCGACTAACGCGGGCCACTTCGTGTGCGGGCATTTGTCGTAGTCGCTCGTTTGGTAAAGGGAGTAGAGTCATCGCGATGTACGGTGGTCGTTAGTGCAATATGAAGAAGCTATCTGTGGTGGTTCCAACGGTTTTAGTTCTCCTGACGGAATGGTTGCCACGTGAGTAACGAAGTCGAGAGAGCATCTTATTGCTACTCTGCTCGTGCGCGCGCGCGCGGGGCTGCTCGTAGGTTTTTCTAGGTCATTATCATCGAAAGTGCGGATGAAGTTTTAATTTGGACTGTTTTGAAGTGAATTAATGGTATCCCGATGAGTACAAATAATTAGGATTGGTCGAATTTTAAATAGGGATTTGATTTCGCTGGAAAGAGAAAGACTCGATGTATATATACCGAATTAGATATGTAGAAATTGGGTTGATGATTAAAAATTTGGAATGGTGCTTTTGAGAGATTTTATGATTTTTGTGAGGAACTTTAGATACCCTGGAAATTTAAACTATATTGCAGAGTGTACGATCGCGGTTCATAGTATACATATGTATGTATGAGAGGTGCACGCATCGCTCGTACATGCAGGATGAACTTGAACGGGTGTTCAGCGTTTCGTTATGGGTTCTTTGTCCCTAGCACTTCGCAGATCTGGTCGGATGTAAAAAGGTCAGGGATTTTGAACCAGGTAGAGGTCCTCTGTGTTTTCTCCGTGTATTTATAGGGAAAGTTTGAGCTCGAAGTAATTCAAAGATGAGAGAGCGTAAATCCAATTACAGTGCCGGTAGATGCATAATTGCGAAAGAAGTGATTTACTTTCACGAATTTATATAAACAGAGCTATTCATTTATTAAAAATTTCATAATTTTCTGTTCTTTTCTCAACGTTGAGAAAGAATGCTTCCTTTTGCGGATTTATATAAATAAAGCTGCTCGTTTAAATAACAATAACTTAATTTTCTGTCCTCTTTTTCAGACAGTTTACTTCTAATTATTACGAATAAAAAAAAGTACACCATTTTTCTTACTACTCAGCGTATCAGATTTTCTTCACTCGGATTCTCATATTTCTTTGTATGTAGTGAGCTCAGTTTATCCTGTACTATCGAGGTGATTTTTCGAGGACTGGAAAGTTCCAGTACTAAAAGGTACAAAATTAAAGTAACCTTGAGACTTAAATGCGCGACGCGTTTTAACTTTCACGCACGTATCATTTCTTCGAGTCGGTTTCTAAACGTAGCGGTGTTTCAGTTGAATTAACAAATGCGGTTTGTCGGCATTTCCCAGATCGAAAACCGGTTGCAATATATAAACAGTGGGGTAATTCTTTAGTTAAATGCCTCGCCAAATGGAATGAATATGTTTTCATAGAAGCGGCAAATTCGTCGGATATTAGATTACGAGATTGTTTCTCTCCAAGCTAATTTCGGAAATAAATTCCATTACATTTCAAAATCCCTGTGATCCATTAACGCTTCGTCAGTTTGACACGAAACGTGGCGTACGTGAGTCGTCCCGGAAATTCCAGTTTCGTACACTCTTGCGTTGCGATTCGAGGCCATAATCAATCAACCGAATGATTCGTACGTTGATCAGCATTTACCATTCGGTGTGTTTTTCCACGTGGAGCGAAGGTAATATGGGACAGTACGTTCGAGTCAGTTGCTGTACATTTCTGTTTAGGTATTAAGTATCGTCGAGTAAGCAAGCTCCGGATAAGTTAAAATAATTCTTGATGGGCATTTAATTAAATTCTATAAATTTCGTAATAAATAAATGGGACGCTTATCGACCAAATTAAATTTCTTTACGTTTAATATTTTAACATCATCTATTTGAAATGCATCCGTCCTGTTCGAAGTTTCGTAATTTTTCGGTACCTGCAATATTAATGATTAGGAGGAACGGCGCAAAACGAGACGGCAGCTTATTATCGTGGCAAACGACAGGGACCACCTGACAGAGGAGGATTTGGCGAATTTGGTGGTGGAGGCCAGAGACCGGGGGGATTTGGAGGTGTTCCTTCCGGGGGTTTCGACAATCCGTTCGAAGGAGGCCCCGGAGGTCATTCGGGTCGACCCCACAGAGGACCGAGCAGTCCTCCCGAAGAACAAGGATTTGTACCCGGAGGACAAGGACACCCACATGGCGGGTCGAGGCATCCACCTAGGGGATCAGGACATCCGTCTGACGAATTAGGACCTCCACCTAGGGGATCAGGACATCCGTCTGATGGATTGGGACCTCCACCCAGGGGATCAGGACATTCGTTTGACGGGTTGGGACCTCCACCTGGCGGACCAGGCGGTCCTCCCAGAGGAATAGTCGATTCCCCTGCGGCATTTAATTTTGACTTTAATGACGAACGGGAAAGGCGACCACCCCCAGGCGGGGGAGGGAGGCCACCTCCCGGAGGGCCCGGTAGAGGTCCACCACCCGGTGGTCGACCGCTTGCAGGGGGATCGGGACTTTCCGATGGAATTCCCGAACCACAAGACTCTCGAGCAAAGCAACAACAATGTCGGTACGTTCCTCTGTGCGCTTGTCGACAAACCGACGGTCAGTGACATCGAGTCACGATCCGTTCTGTCTTCGGCTTTTAATAATACACGTACATACCGAACTAGTCATGCACGTGAGTATGTATACGTCTCTGTTCGTTTAGCGGAGACACATTCACCTGTGACAGTGGGGAATGCTTCCCGAGGTCAGTCAAGTGTGATAATATACGTCACTGCCGGGATTCGAGCGACGAACGAGATTGTGGTAGGGCAAAGTGAGTAATTGTTTGTCGTATCGCTTTCTAAGAGGTTCCACGTGCTTGCTATGTCCATGTGTGTACTCTTGAGTTTCGCGCCAAATACGTCGCGCGGTTTCACATGGATATGCGGTAAAACTTGTTACAGTATTCGGTTAAAAATTAATATCTACATATATTTTGATATCTACTTATCAGAACCTTAAATTTAGCTAATGGCGTAAAATATGTTAAACTTTAATATAAGCTACATACCATATGAGGCTAAACTTACTTGTCAAGAAGGAAACTTGAATCACTATTACCTCATTATTTATGAACATTTGGTCTACATCGGTATGAGACTTTATTGTAGATAAAAATGTAATTTTCAAAAAAGTGTTTCACATATGTGAGCCAACAGTTCATAGATAATGAGATAATAGTGATTCGAGTTTCTTTTCTGGTAAGTTACTTTCTTTCAAGTAAGTTTAGCCTCACATGATATCGTGTCGAAACCTTCAGGATATCGACTGCTATGCGCATCCCGGAAAGAGACATCGAGAAGTCGATCGCGGATGGTTGCGTCTTGCCTCAACAACCGATTGGAGGTAGCTATACATTGGGCGGTTGCGAGTCGTTTTGCCGCTTTTCGCCTGGCGACACGATTCCGAAAAATAGCGTGCTCAATTACACTTGTAACAGCGGCTACGGGCTCAAAGGAAATGCGGTGACTTTTTGTCTGAACGGCGAGTGGTATGCGCCACCTACTTGCCTCAGTGAGTATACATCAACTTCCGACAAATATCGTCAATATTGTTACGTTACAAATGTTTTTTTCGTTCTGTAACTATTTTTGATAAAAACTCTCTCCAGAGCTCTGTTCCCCATTGAAGAGTACGAGCGTGGACATCACCTGCAAGAGTCAAGGAAGCGCTGTATTCTGTGACGAAGAGCTGCCGCCCGGAACGATCGCTACCCTCTCCTGTAAACATTCCTATAAGATACCCTTGACCGAGGATCCGGGTTACAGGGAATTGAAATGTTTAGAGGATGGATCTTGGGATCACAGCTTATTTCGCTGCCTTCCAGGTGAAGTTCGAAGCATTTGTCCACGTTGATTACATTTTTTGACGTCTTGCTAATTCTTCGTTTCGATTTATAGAGTGCGGAACGGTCGTATCGCATGGAAATACCCTTATAGTGAAGGGTTTCACAGCAAAGGTCGGAGTTTTTCCTTGGCACGTCGGTGTCTATCAGAGGAACGCGAATTATGCGTTCGAGCAGATCTGTTCTGGCACCTTGATCAACAGCAACCTCGTTGTATCCGGTACGTTTGTTCCAGGTCTCGTCTGACGTCGTAATCTGAGGCAAGTATTCGACGGTGACTAAAAAAGAGTCAATTCTTTGTAGCCGCTCATTGCTTCTACGACGAGATCTTACTTAGAAGTCAGGATCCTACGAATTACGCGATTGCTGCTGGAAAACATTACAGAACCTGGAGCACCCATGAAGAATACATGCAGAAATCGTTCGTTGAAAAGATCTTGTTGCCCGATAGATATTTAGGGGCTAGGGGTAACTTTGCTCAAGACATGGCGTTGGTGAAGCTGAGGAGTCCATTCACCTTGACGGCTCTGGTGAGACCGGTTTGCTTGGACTGGCAAAACTCCTTCGAGAGGGAGCAACTGCAAGTCGGTCAGAGAGGAAAAGTAAGATTCCCCGGTTGCAGAAATAAATGGAATTTAATTAGATTTCTAATTTCTACTTGATTTACGACGTTGTAGATATTTCGTTAAATTTTGAAAGACGAAGTAATGACATTACTGATCTTAGGTGGCCGGTTGGGGTAAGACGTTGGCAGGGGTGCCGAGCGAGGAGCTTCAGGAAATCAATTTACCATTCATCCCCTTCGATGAATGTCTGTCCGCGGTTCCTACTGATTTTCGGGGTTTTATAACGTCTGACAAGTTCTGTGCTGGTTATTTAAACGGTAGGAATTCTTCGATACTGATAAATACCTATTTGTAGAAATTCTGGCAGCGATTTTTTAATTGCATCGACTGCAGTATTTCTCATTAGCTGGGTTTGAAGTAACAAGACTTATCTACATTATAGGAAAAGTTTGAAGATAATATTATTACAAAAATTATAGTCGGTCAACACATTTTATAGGTTGTGCAAAAACATATTATTAAATCAGAAATATGTCCTTTAATTAATGTATTTGTATCTCTGTTACTAATTCATCATGAATGAATCACGACTCGATGGTTCATTTGACGCGCGAATATCACCGTAAGTGCGCCCTAGGCAATCGATAAGGTCGTTTACGAGTCAGCGTAATAAAATTCAAAGTATGATGTGCCGAAGCACCTGTGACGCTTACGTACGACAGACCGCGTGATGTATGATTATCTTTTTTCCTTTTGTCGCTGAGTTTATGTTATTATTTCAGGGTCGAGTTTGTGCGACGGAGACAGCGGAGGTGGCCTTTGTTTTGAGAAAGAAGGTTTGTGGTATCTTCGCGGAGTCGTCAGCGTGAGTCCCGTCAAAGAAAACAATTGCGATTACCATTCCTACACCGGATTTACGTACATAAGCCACTTTCTCGATTGGATTCGAGCCTCGTATCTCATGGAGTGAAATTGTTCGTTAAATACGGTGGTTTTGACTGCTGATCATTCTTCATTCATATTCGAAGAAACATGTTGCAATAAACGAGAACTTATCCATGTTCTTCTTCAACCATAATAATTGTATTTTCCATACCTATCCTCTTTATAGGCTACTTTCCTGGAGATACATCGCATGTGTATTTTTGCAGCTTCAAATGGAAGGTAGGTTCAATAGAAATATATATTGGGTTGATACAAAAGTTCGTCTCGTTTTCGACAGTAGAAGCCATTGATATGCAGGTTCGAATACATTTTTTTTCAGACTTGATTTTCTAATTACATTCGTATCGTAAATAATACTATTTTTTTCTCGGTTTATTCGTTATTTTTACGAATATGATTTGTTTCGCAATTTTTATTTGACTTTAATTCTTTTTTTAGAAATGAATCTGAGAGTGTTTATTGTTTTCCTGGTGGTCTTTCCTAGCGTTACGAAATTGATAAACGAGGCAGAGAGCTTGTGGAACGTGTTTAGATAATTTTCATAGCGATTTTCTTTTTCGCCTCAGCTCTTATCGAATTGGAATACAGGATAAAGGGGCCTGTACGTATGCAATTCTTCGTCTCCCTCGGAATCGTACACTGGATATTCCTTGTTTTCCGTAGTCGCCTCTTCGTAAGTCGGCGGTGCTGATAAATTATCGATTCATTGAAAGAGAAGATTTTTGAAGTGACAAAATGATTTGACCGAATATGCTCAGTATCAGTCAATCCATTTAGTGTAAACATGTTTTAGTAAATTTTAATAATTGAAGATGAAAAGTTTTTCACTTTTGCAATATCTACATTTTGCGACACTTACGTAATTCGTATGGAAGACGACACGTTAGTTGAGTGGAACCCGGATTTATAAATCCGTAGGCAGGCGGTTCTCCAGGGCACTCACAACATTCCACTGGTATTGGCGGAGCATTAGGAGCCTCGCATTGCATCACCGCCACGCTACCTATGATAATGCTGGTTTTGATGCTCAAATTTCTGTGGAATATCTCCTTCACGTCAGCTTCGACTTTCAATCGATACGCTATATCAATGATATTACAGTGCATTAAGTATGAGGGTGGAATGGGAGGCACCTTCATAGCTACAACTACAATGTTATTCGAATCCTCGCGCACAGGCTCTTCCGAGCATGCGATGAGGTTTTTTTTCCATCTAATTTTCGTCGATGCTTGGTACTTAACGATCTGAAAATGAAAATCATAGTTTGAGATACGAGAAATGTCGCTTCTGTTGTATTAATAGGTTTTGTGCGATAATATGGTAATATTGAATTTGTGCAGAAAATATTTTTTATGGACCAACTATTTATATTATTTTACTTTTTTATCATTCATTTTAGTACAAGTTTTCTGACGGAGCAACAGATTATTTTTATAAACCGATAAAATGTATCGTTGAATCGGTTGAAATTTGGATCACTTCAAAGGAAAATGAAGGTTACAATTTAATCAGTTTTCCGATTTTTAGTGTCTGTGACATTTCCACGCACCTGCTTCAGTTTCAGGCGAAGCTTCTTAACATGTATACTCGTTTTATTCGTAAGTCCAACAGTTGCTATAATATTTTGTCCAGGGACGTAACCGTGCATCGGCATCATCAGGGTCATTTCGAGGCTATTCGAATGGCCCAGAAACGTTTTCGAAATTACGTCCTTCACCGGGATCTAAACTTTGAAATATTTTTGTTTTAACGATCTCTTCTAATGGTTTCAATATTTAGTGATAGAAAACTTGACCGTTACCGGTGCTACGGGATCGGCATTCAGATCCAGTAGTGATAGTACAGTAAACGGGACTTGCTGCTTACAGTCGAGCTTCCAAGGACGATCGATTACCGCCTTTACGGAATACCGAACGCGTCCGAATTGGCCCTCGAAACTGTTCGGCAAATTATGCGGTAAATTGTACTTGAAGGGGAATGTGTACTGTCCCGGTGGTATTTCGATCTCCTGTCCATCTGGAGGACAGAGTAATATTGATGGTATTCAGTAGAGATATTTATCGTTGATTGCCCAGAGAGCATTTGATGATTATAACTTGATATTAAATATTTCATTAACGAGCATCAAAACTTGAGGGACTCGATGGTTGATGTTGTAGTACGTATATCATATGAAGCGCTAAATTTACTCGCCAGGAAAGAAACTTTAATCACTATTATCTCATTATCTATAAGCTTTTAGCTGATAGTTATGTAACACTTTGTTGAAGATTACATTTTTATCTATAACAAAGTCTTACATCAATGTAGGCCAAAAGTTCATAAATAATGAGATAATAGTGATTGAAGTTCCTTTCCTGACGAATAAGTAGCCTCATGTGTGTTTCGTAGGTATGTTATTTTTACTAACTTCCGTATACGAACTGTCGGGTGTCATGAAAGTAACGCTCTTCACCGCGATAGGTTCTGGTTTCGTTTTTCGATGTATGTTCGGTCCACATTACATTCGCCACACCATTATATTTCAAGTAGATCCCTGAGGAAAAGCTTGATGTCAGCAGCCGTAATAAACGCATTATCTTTGGTGGTTCGACTTTCGTAGTTATCGATCGAACAATTCTGTGTTCGATAAGAGGCCAATGTTTATTACCTCGAATTGTCTTTGGATTATCGACTTCCACGTAGAGGACTCCGGTAACAGCCTGGCCTGCAAAAAAGACTCGTTGATCCAGTTGAACTTGAAATTTTACGAAACCCATTTACGATAGACGCTTTGAGCGAAGGATACTGATGAAAGATTGAATCGAATTCTGTGGATCTAAATAATTCCGCGGAGATCTTACCCAAACTGCAACCGCGATGTCATTACATGCGAATATATCTTCGACAGCTTGCCGATAACTTATCGCGCAATATAAATTTATCTTATATAAGAGTATCTATCGCTGAAGCGCGATAGGCCGATGACTAATTACGTCCAGCTCAATTTAAATCGAGATTCTCTCTCTCTAGATTCTGTCGTGAATCTTGAGCCTGTATTGCAGGAAGAATAAATTATCTATTGTGAATTAAAAAATCGTTGTTTTTAAAATGTGAATGTTGATATCGAATGACATGCAACAGAAAGAATTTCTGTATGAAATAATGAAGAGTTTGAGAAATTATAATGTATTCTACAGTTGCATTAAATTATTTTATGGCGAATTTTACTGATTACATCCACACGGTATATATTTAATGCAGTTGATCGAATTCACTATTAGAAGGTCATGAAGAACTTGAGGGTTACCGATTTACTCTTTAACTTTGTATTTTGTTTTCTATCGACTCCTATTGCTTCCTTCCAATAGGGTCGTATAAAATAAACGGAGTCTAACAATTAAGGAGTTCTTAATAATTTTTTAATGTTCAGTGAAGCTGTACATTTAATTATATGTATCTTTCGTATTATCTTCAACGTCTCCCTTACCAGCACATTCACGATTCCACCCCGTCGATATCTCGAGGTGACCTCGACGGCGTGCTCTTCTGCAATGTCATTTTGCTTCCTCTCCGTCACAGGTGTGACCGTAATCTCAGGGTGGCTCAATCACCGAAAAGGAAAAGGTGAGTATTTTTTTTTGAGAAACACGTGGGTAGAGATAAAGATCAAGGATGCTCTTCATGCCGACGAGAACGAGATGCATGGCGCTCGTGCAGATGAAAATGAAACTTTACGTCGATTCGACGTAGGCCCTCGAAGAAGTTCCGTATAGTCTTTGTGGGAAATCTTATCACACGTAGCCCCCCTGGAATACTTAAAAAGTTGCAGAAATTTTGATTTCAAATCGCGAAAAATGCATTCTTTCGATTTTTTTTTAAATTACTCAAATCGATCGCTAAAGGAAGAATGCAACTACTTAGAGAAGAAAGCGATTACTTGAAAATTAAATTCTACGTAAACAGAGATAAAGAAATCTCGAACGTTCAGTATTCGAAAAATAAAATCGATACTATAACGATCGACGAAACATTTGATTCTGGTCTTATTTCACTTCGATGTGCACATGGATGGATATTCATTTTTTCCACCACTCTAAAAACACCAAAAAGTATCCTCGAAATAATCTAAGATCATCTTCAAATTTGAGCTTTAAAGCGCAGCACTCTATACGATGCAAGGGGAATTGAAGATATTTTTTGGCCTTCTTGCCATTTGGACCGTGTTCGACGTGCTCGACTTCCTCGGCATTCCCGTCACTCTCTCCAGAGCCTCCCCCGACGAGGTACTGGAAGTCAAGTGAGTCCGGGTAATTTCTCTTGCGATTGTGCGATTTTTCGGCGTTGCGCTTTCAATTTGACACTTTAATTCGACAGAGACAGACTCTCCGAAAGATGCGAGGAGGACGTAAACGGTCGTCAGTGATCACGTCATTCATCATTTACCGGGAGAACTAGAAGAACCGTCAATTTATTAAATAAATTCTAACTTTGAGAAGTTCTTTTCGAATAGAACCCGGTTCAAGTCTTTACTCTTTTTTTCCATTCGGCGCATCAACATTCCAGCTACAAGTAAGGTAAAACGGAGTACTCGAATTTATCTGTAATTATCGCGAGTGCTAATGATAAACGGAGGTCAATTTCCTCGAAGCACAATCAGCTATTCCAAAAGTGTCATTTCGACACATTATATCATGTATTTCGCATAAGACACACCGCAACGCGGAATTATTCTCTCTCGTCTAGCGACTGCACAGCGAACGCCGCTATACTACTACGTGCGAGAGATAACGAGGAAAAATAATTCTCAGCAATTATCCGCACTCGTTAACGAGCGTGGGTAACTTGAACTATGCGACGTTCTGCACGGGCGGGCGTAAAAGGCGCGCGGTGGACGATTCTCATTTTAGTTGCCGACTTTAACGATCATATAGTTTGCCTTCTGGACGAAGAACGTTTTATCGGGGTGGGTCGCGCTGTGCGCTGAGAAATATATATACGACGACCACAACACACACATTTCCACCCGGTAAGCGCAGAAACGAAACTGCTTCGCAACTGTTGCACATCTGTTTCCGTGTAAGTTTACGGAAAGAGTGGCATGTAAATTGTATAATGGTGCACGATAAAGATAAACGCAAAGAGTTTTCGCTATATATTTTTATTCAGCGAAATCCTCGCACGAGCGTTCGCGTTCGAGTAAGTTATTTTTCTCCGGAGAAACGTGACGTTGGTGACGCTGTTATTCGAGGTTTGGTATTTTCCACGAAATGAAAATTTCCGAAAAGTTATCTAAAGGTTATCCCGGAGATATTCGAAAGAGGAGTTGCCTTTCGAGGAAATATTAGGTAGGTATAGACTGTGCGATTTTTTAACCTTTAGATGCATGCGTGAAAAATGTCACTTCTGCACGGAGAAAAAGAAGTAGTTGGATCTACTGAAAATTACTTGCGGGGTCGCAAGTAATTTTTTATTTATGCGAATTAAATTTTTTAATACATCAATTGAATGTCTTTTCCTTACAATCACATGGAATAATATGTGATTGCGAGGACCAAATATTTAATTAATGTAAATAGATAATTACTTGCGAGCCAGTAGGTAATTTTAAATATATTAGATCCAACTAATTCTCGTTCTCTGTGTATACATATGTCGGGTCTCCCAGAATCAAATACAAATTATGATATAAATTATATTTTGGTTATAAAATGCAGTTTTTTCTTAGCGAAGAAAATAGTGCTTTTTAATACCTACTGCACAAAACATATTTATACCTAATTAGAAAATTAAAATAAACGTAAATCGATCGACCATCAATTACGAGTTATAGTACCTACCTATTTCTTTTTACTGCCGAATCCCGCAAACACGATCTACGCGTCTCTAAGAGTTAAGGTAACTTTTTATAATTTTTTTCATTTCATGCCACCGCCGTCGAGGTGCCACGTTACCGAAAACAAAAGACGTCGAAACGCGTCACGTTTCGCTCCAGACGTCTACAATACATTTCGCTATGAAGTGGCCCAACCAAGGAATACCGAATCGTAAAGTTATTAGCCCGCCCGCTCGCTTTTATGAATGAACACTGAACGAGTGCTTTAGAGCGCTCTCATTCCCAGAGTCGCGGCGTGAACCGGGCGAGGGCGGTGCGACAGGGGTGGGAGAGTGAAAGAGAGCGCCAGGTATATTTTTCTTCGGGCTTTTTAATTAGTCCGGTCATTAATTAAACACAACTCTCCTTCGGGTTACCCCGGCTCCGGGGCTGCTCGACTGCTTTGCTACACTCGAGGAATTTTAATTTCGCCAACGTGTAAACATGCGAGCGCCAATTTATTTCACCGCGGGGGGGAGCGCTTTAAAGGCCCCGGCTATTAGTTCTGTCTCGATTTGCGCGGTGCGCGAAATTTCGCCCGTCAAAACGCCCGCAGCCGAAGAGAAGAAACCGGCGAACGATCGATTGGCGACCAGGAACGGGCGGCAAGGGTTGCCGCGGCGGTAGGGGTTGAAACCTCGCCTCGAGGTAAAGAAAGGGAGATTCCGAGGTAAAATTCGAGTTTACGCGCGATTTTCTCAAGGTGGGGACGAATTCTGCGAAGGGAGAGAGATTTTCGAAGGAATCGACATTCTTGATGAACTTTTCGCTCCACGACGAGATACTTGACCTACTGAGCGCGCACCCGGGGCGATACGCCTGGATGTACGATGAGCGCTCGTCTCGTTGCTTAGGATACGTCACTCGTGCGCGATAACGTTAAATCCCTTTCAACCTTTCTCGTACCTTTTTTGTTCGGAATTCACTCCTCTTTGGTGCGAGTTGGTTTAGCAACTTGTAGCGGCGTCTGTGTTCGAAGGTTGTTTGGGTCTTTACAGAGGCTTTACGGATCTTTGTAGGAACTTTCCGAGCCCGTCATTTCTGGGACACATTTAGCTCGAAAGTTTCAGGCTTAGGTACATCGTGTATGTGTCGTACGAGATCACAAATGATTTAGGTAATTATATACGGATCTACAAGAAAATTAATTCATGGAAAATAGAAATCCGTTCACTTTTCATGAGCAGAAATGAATCGCAGGGTGGTTGACTGATTTTTTTATCGATTATTTGAAATATTTGAATCAAATTATCAACCCTGTATTTTTTCATTTTTCATTTTCAGCCTCATTTAAGCTGGAAAACGAAATTTAAAATGAAGCTCGCATCATCGTTCAGCAAGTCTATCTCTCGTCGCACTCGATGGCGTCATACCTCAGTAGAGAGAAGCGCACTTATAACTCAGCGAATAATTATTTTTTCGAACATTTTCTTTTTCGTGTGATATTGAATATGTATACAAATTACAAATGGAATTTAAAAATATGACAAGTTTTTTTTTAGTCAAATACCGTATTAAAGATAAATCTATTTTCAGCATTTCCTAATTCGAACGCGAATCTGGAAATTGCTAACCGGCCGCAAATAAATCATCCGACTGGTTCCCATGCCAACAAATTATCTCTCGCCGAATGTACGGGATACAGATACGGGAGTGAAAACCCACTCCGATTGAAATAAAAGCCCGACATGTGTGAGTGCGATACGCCGGCGAAAATATTTTCGCAGTGCGCGGCGTTGCGAAATGTCGACTAGAAATTCGCACACGCGCTCGCCGTGACTTTTCGAGGAAATGATATGCGCGCGTGGTGTTCGCTCGGAATCGGTGCGACGGACGAGGGAAGCACCTAAAGCGTCGTGGTGTTCGTGTAATACGTTGCAGTCGAATGCGGGGGAGAACGTTCCGCGAGCTCGTACAAATAATAATCTACGTTATTCGCTGGAAGTTCGATGGAAACGTGGGTAACGACGGTTCGGCAGCGGCAATGCAAACTTTCCGCGGAAAATTGCGTCTCTGTATGATTCCGATATGCGCTTCTCGCGAGACGAGGTGCGGCATGGGTTATAACGATTTCTCTCGATGGGTGTATAAAGTGTGAGTCACGACTTTTTGTAGCCGGTGAATCCAAAAGTAGTTCGCAGTTCTAAACATTTTCTACGCTGGTACCCGAGTGACAAGATTTCTCGGCCAATAAAGATTCTATGTAGGCACGATATTGGTTTTGTACCGGCCAGCCTATGTAGGTTTTCCATTATGAGGGCAATGTTGGTTTGGGAACGGTCAACCTACATATACGTCACCTACATACAAGCGATATTGGTCCTATGACGGACAGCCTATAAAGGTCACTTCCTACGTAGGGGCGATATTGGTTTGGCAATATCTGGCCTACATAGGCCATTCTATATAAGGGCAATCTTAGTTTTGCGAAAGTCATCCTATGAAGGCCAAATCCTACATAGGAGCGATATTGATTTTACAATATCCGGCTGTTATAGGTTATCCTTTATAGGGGCAATGTTGGTTTTGCGATTGTCAACCTATATGGGCCACACTACATGCGAGCGATGTTAGGCCTGTGACGGTCAGCCTATATAGGCCATATCCTATGTAGGGGCGGTATTGGTTTCACAATATCCGGCTTTTATAGGTTATCCTGTATAGGGGCGATGTCGGTGTTGCGATTGTCAATCTATATAGGCCACACTACATGTAGGCGATGTTAGGCCTGTGACGGTCAGCCTATATAGGCCACATCCTATGTAGGGAAGATATTGGTTCCACAATATCCGGCTTTTATAGGTTATTCTTTATACGAACGATGTTGGTTTTGCGATTGTCGACCTATATAGGCCACACTACATGTGAGCGATGTCAGTTCTGTGACGGCCAGCCTATATAGAAGGGCATTCACCACAAAATATATATACAAAAGATGTCGCGTCGGTCATATATACTATAATATAAGATCGAGGGGACAATTCTTGCACCCAGTACTCTCGTGGGCTTCGGCATTGAACTCTAAAGTTTACTATGGATCGGAAACGGACATTGATCCGAGAACGTGTTCAAAAGCATCGATGTAAAAAGCGTGCTCTGAAAAAGTGGGAACAAGTACGGAATGCTGCAGTGTTGGAAGAAGAAGGGGACTCTGGTTAGTATTACATAAAAATCGTACGTAATTTAACATTTTATAATCATTTTAGTACGCGTTTTATTGAAGTACTTTAACTTTTTATGAAGAAATGATTGTTCCTCATTTGATTGAATTTTGTATACTTTCTAATGGATATTATAGTTGATTGAATATTGGAAACCTAACCTAAATCTCGAAAACGAGAAATATCATAATTTTTTATAAGAAGATCGCGCGCGCGCGTTAATTCTATAGTAATATTTCCAAAAATTAACAATAGTAATCCATGAAATTATCATTTCTCCCATGAAAATTTCCCTCGACTTGAGAGTTAACACTTAACTTGAGGGAGATTTATGCGATGATATTGATTTATTATCAACTTTTCACCATTACGTTACAATTTTCGATTTAAACGGAAATTTTACTGGACTATTAGGAGTGGACGCGCCAAGCAAGGGCGATCCACGATGCCAGGTTGAAGCGGGCAGTTTCCCCCACAATGACGTCAAGGCAACGGGGCTTTCCAACGCAGGCCCAGGACAAAGGAGCAAGGAGGACTCATGCTCCTCGAAGCAATCGAAGGAAGGCATTCGATCGACAACCGGCGAGGATCTCGGACCGTGGTTAGAGTCTTCGAGGATTGCTCATCCTGCGGCCGTCGAGTCTACCGCGCCGACCGTACCTTACACTTATTCATCATCATCAAGGTAATTCGTAACTGTTCGTTACATTCACTACAGGTAAGCCACAGATATAAGTACGAGGTTTTCTCAGTATTTTAGGGAAGGAGTTTTTTGGTTTTGGGGATTTTAAGAGTTTTAAAAAGATATATTTGCGATTTCTAGCGGAAATTTAAAGTGATTTTGAAATTTTCCTGATAATTTTTCTTGTTTTTGCAGAAAGAAATTTGGAGATACATTTTTGATGATGGGGAAAAATTGAAGAAAAACATCAAAACCGTTTTGATGAGTTTGATGACTCGGGAAATTGCCATGAAGTTCACCGCGGTCAAGCCTAAGGAGAACAAAGACACATTTACTCATACCAACACTTCCCGGTTGATAGAAGGTAAAATCATAAAGAAATTAGTAATATTATTAATAATAATAATTATGATAATAATTAATATTATTATTATTGAAATTACAGTTACTTTGAAAGATTTCTTGTCTTCGATGAAGCCCGAACAGAAGATGACGAAGAAAGAGTATGAGACAGCCCTGGGCTACGTTTTGACCAACGCGTACGACTGGGGTGATGGTCGAGTACAACGACGACGAGAAAAAGCGGCCAAAGCGAAAAAGAGTCCAACGGGGAAAAATCAAGTTTCGGAAAATTAATCATACAACAACTATAACGACATATTTTAACAACAATAACAAAATTTTAACACTGAAAAATGGATTCAAAGCACATATATTCATTAGTATCGAATCCAATCAACATGTTTTTTTTTCGGTTCAGTTGTTAATTAATCATAATAAGTGATTCATGAATTTTAATATAATTATGCTGTTCTCTATATGGAAATTCGATATTTCTCTGTGCAATAAAAATTGATGTTCTATGCATTTGATTGATTTTATCTTAATTATTCTTACCATTTGACTTTAATTGTTTCGGCAATGTTTGGCCTGTGATATAGTCCGTGAATTACTTGGTCTGTATAATCTCTGAATCACTCAATTGGCTTATGTAGGTGGTACATCATACGGCGTGAATAGCCTCCATTGCGAGTGTTGTACTCTTGCTACGTAGGCCTATACAGACTCTAGCTTGCTGGTCTATGTAGCCTGAATATCATGAGGCCTATATCGTTCGCAAATTAAATACCCTATATAGCCTGAATATCACGTGGCCTATATAGTCTGCAAATGGTAAGGCTTATATAGGCTGTACATTGCATGGCCTACATAGTCTGTAAATCGTGTGGCCCATATAGTCTGCAAAGCGTACGGCCTATATAGGCTGTACATTGCATGGCCTATATAGTCTGTAAATAGTGTGACCTACATAGGCTGTATATCGCATGGCCTACATAGGCTGTACGTTGCATGGCCTATATAGTCTGTAAATAGTGTGACCTACATAGGCTCTACATTGCATGGCCTATATAGCCACTTTATAGACGAGCGTTACACTTCCTATATAGGCACTATGCAGGCTGCAGCTCGGTCGGCCTATATTGCCACCTCGGAAGGCCGATGTTGCCCCTACATAGAGCCGATGAATTTTGTCAGTCGGGTAGAGTTGCCGATAATTTGGTTTTAACGCTAATTCTTTTACTGCAGAGTTGAAAAATTTAGACAAAATTATTTGCCCCGTATTTTTTCATTTTTCATTTTCCGCCTTATCTGAGCTGGAAAATGATATTTTGAAATGCAGCCACGTCTTAGCCTATAGTAAGACTATCTTTTTCACACTCGTTGCTTAGCGTAAGTGCGTCTCTCTGCCTTTCCGATAACGTCGCAATCTTGTAGAGAAGAACGCACTTATATCTCACAATCAGCGAATAATAATTTTGTTTCAAAGTGTTTTCTTTTCGTTTGTTATCGAGTATGTATACGGATTACAAATAACATTTTTAAATGTTAATCTTTTTATTATGTTAAGACCGAATTCAAGATGTATCGAATGTCTTATAGCTATGGGGTTATTTTCTGTAGATATTTGACTCTAAATACGTTTACGTTATTGTGCTAGAAATTTTAATTTGTGTGAGGATTAGGGAAAGTTGAAATTAAAAGAGGGAATGGGGATACTTATAAAATACTTTTCAGCAACTGTGAAAAAAATGTCAGGATAAGGTGTGCATATTTCTTTAAATATTATACTTAGGTACATTCTAGTAAGTGTACGTTTTACGGGAGTTTGTAAAAAATGTTTTGAGCACATACTAATTGGAGCCTGCTTTCATGTGTGCGTTATACAGGGTGTTCGGAAAAAACACCGACACAGAAATAGGGGTGATAGGTTACGTCATTACAAGTATTTTGATATAAGGGACCTATACCCGCAAGCGTCCCCTTCTGGAGATATCAACTTTTCAAGTTTATAACGACCGAGGTTGATCAAAGTAGAATAATATTGAGTTTTTTGTCTACCTGTACAGTTGAAAAACAAATGAAAACTCCTTGTATCCGCATCATCTTCGAAAAGTACAAGGACTTGAGCCAAGCGGTTATCCTTTCCGCAAGCAGTTTGCGCAGTGGCACATCTATCCAGAATCGTTTCCGATGTTGCATGGACATGGGTGGCCGTCATTTTGAGCATTTGCTGTAGTACATTGTTTTTGTATCTCGTAAAATTAAATATTCGTTACCATCTTGATACGTTTCTTATTATTCTACTTTGATCAACCTCGGTCGTTATAAACTTGAAAAGTTGATATCTCCAGAAGGAGGCGCTTGCGGGTATAGGTCCCTTATATCAAAATACTTGTAATGACGTAACCTATCACCCCTATTTCTGTGTCGGTGTTTTTTCCGAACACCCTGTATAATGTGAGTTGATCGGTTTGGCAGATCATGAGGGCGACGAACTTTGAAAAAATTCAAGTGTGCTCTAACAAGTGTCACATCGAAACCTCCGCACTGAGATCCTCCGAAAGAAGAGTCCGTCGCCAGTTCATCGAGCCGACGACAAGTTGAAATGCGGAATGGCTATTCTTCAAATTCATTTTCTCGGTAATCTCCGGTTCCTCCGTTGTCTCCGTCCAATGAAATCAGAAGTTAGCTCTGGAGGAAAGAGAGGCAGAGGGGGGAGGAGAGAGAGAGAAAGAAAAAGAGACCGAGAGCCGAGTTTCATACCACGTCGAAAGGCGAGGGGAATGCGGGGCCTGGTAGTCGCATCGCGAGTGCCTCCGTTCGTTCCAACAATTTACCCTCAAAATTCATCGCGCGCAGCAGACGGGAAATGAGACTCCGCGCTCTTACGCTTCACACCCCCTATCCACCTTTTTCCATGGTTATCCCGCGAGCGTTGGCGGCACTAAGAGGTGTCGCTCGATCCGCGAACGCAAATCGATTATCATTTTCTATTCCGGATTAATTTCCCGAAAAGAAGCATTCAGAAGCAGTTAAGCCCAGTATCCGGATAGGGGCATACAAATTTATACACAGAGAAAAAGAATTAGTTGGATCTATTGAAAATTACTTGCGGGGTCGCAAGTAATTATTTATTTATATCAATGAAATCTTTTAATACATCCATTTGATATCTCTTCCTTGCAATCATGTGGAATAGTATGTAATTGCAAAGAAGAAATATCAAATTAATGTGAAAATAAATCAACTTGATTTAAATGAATAATTACTTTCGACCCCACAAGTAACTATTAGTAGATCCTACTAATTCTTTTTCTCTGTATGCAGTAGATTTTATCGCGGGTTCTTACTAGTGACACTTCCTGAATATTCCTGGCGTTCATGAATTCTGTCGCTGGTAACTTTCTAAAATATCATTTTTAAACGTACCCCAACTAGTTAATAATTAATTCTCATGCTTTCATTAGCAAGGACAAATGCCGCCGTAGTTGATGAAAGTATGCGATTTAATTGCTCATTGGCTGGTACGTTACAAAATAACATTTTGAAAAGTCAACAGCGACAAAATCCGTGACGATAATTTGAATTATACTTAAATGAAGAGTGTAACTTCTAATTAGTCCAAGTGCCAAAAAGCTAAAGTTGAGAAAATCGACAAAAGCAGGCGCTTGAAAGGAATATAGTGGAGCATGTCTTGTAGATTTTTGAGTTTTAAGCCTCTGCACGTATGCTTTTGCACATAGACCCTTTTCAGATGCACTGGCGTTTGCACTTACGACCGTTTTCAAGCAAAATATATATTTTTCCAAATATAGCACATAGACTAATTTAAAGTTACACTCTTCAAATATGTCCGACTACTATGACGTGTCCTGCTACCGGGACAGAGTTACCTTACGCGCGATCGCGAAGGTTCCCGAGAGTTGCGTTACGAAATATCTCGACAAACTCGCGGGAGAAGGCGACATCGTCTCACGAACCCCATCCTTGCACAGTCACGACCACTTCGGGGAACGCCACGCCAACCACATCAAGCGAACCCACCGTACCCTGACTCCAGCTACTGCTGAACCGCGCGGGGAGACATAACCATCGTTAAACCACCACCGTGTCCTCCAACTTGCTCTCCTAGTCCAGGGAAACCTTCGTTATCGCGAGTAATTCTCAACGAGTGTTAATTAATTTCATAAAAAAAAACCTCAGTCGCGTGGAAGCGACTCGACACGCACCTTTGACAGCGACAATCGTTGCGTAAGCTTCTCTATTCACCGCGTTATCGCTTGCACCGCCGGTGGCCGTTAATTCGAGCAAATTAATTGTCGAAAGGGTCGCGCCGTTACATTCAAAGGGTTCCGTGTGTGCGCCACGCACATCGTTCACCGAACAGCCCGCGCTGCAGCGAATGGTCCGACTAACCGGAAACTCCGGCCCCGCTACGGCGGGAGCATCGGATGGCGAGGAATTGAGGTGCACTCTCATCGTGTCGCTGTACAAAGTGGAAACTCTAGTAGAACGTGCACGCGCGTTTGCATACTGCAGTGGCTAGAGGCGGATCGAATTTCTGACACGCCGGGAAATTAAACCGACGTGTATTTTGAGATTTTCGTTTTGTTCGATCGGCCGAGCTGTAAAGCGGTTTTTCAATAATGGATCGCAAATTAACGTCTCTCCGGTTCAACGGAGGAAGAGGATTAGTAATTTTTACAGTGAATATTGGTTACAGGGCTCTTCGAGGTGAAACACTGAATTTTTTAACAGACACAGTCTGCTCAGGTGAAACAGATCTATATGGATTATATATACAATATTTTGTATATAGAACATATGTAAATGTAGGCTTATTAAATTTATATATGATTTCAATATAAACTATATACTATGTATTATATTATATACGGATTATACAAAAATTAAAACAATTGAAATAATGTTATATACAGACCATATATAGTTCGCATATGGTTTGTATAAAAATTATATATAAATTATAAACAAGCCCAAGTTTACATATGTTTCATATACAAAATAAGTATATATGAGGAGCACAGTTCCAAAACTCGTTTAGTCCATTCGCAGTTTGTCCTATAATTGCTAATAGTTTAGCGATTATAAGACAAACTGCGAATGGACTAAATGAGTTTTGGAACTGTGCTCCTCATATATAATCCATATAGATCTTTTCCACCTGGGTACTTTTTACAGTTCATTGCAGTATAAACCCGTAAATACGCAATACATATTAACGGGTGAAATTTTTTTCAGTAAAAATATTTATTATTCCACCATTTTTTTTACGATTACTGGCCATATCTTTTGCTACCATATATAATATTTTTGTCACGATGGCAAGAAGTTCTTAACAAAATCTAGTTTTGTTAAAACTGCGAAATCATTTTTCTCCGTGCAGAGATTTAATTGAATATACCATTTTTTCTCTCAGTTCAATGTTTCACCTCGAAGAGCCCTTTTACTGGGATAACAGTAAAAATTCACAAGTTTTCTCACGATTTTTCACTAATCCTTTTTCTCCATGCACGATTCTTCTACATTACCCGTGCGTACATTTGATCCACATCGATGCGATACTTTTCTCAAGGCCGCACTTCGGATTACAAGAAAGTGTCGTACCAATTTCGCTGAAAGCTTCGCGGGTAGCGGGATAATCGCGGTTCAAGTGCCATTCGACGTCGTTTACTAGAAAGCGGCGTTTTATAAGCCACCACTTCATTTACATTTTCGCCGCGGTAGAGTCGAATGAGCGTACAATCTCGAGAGATCCGTATCCTCTCTCTCTCTCTCTCTCTCTCTCTCTCTTTCCCGTTTTTTTCCTTCTCCATTCGTCTCTTCCGCGGTACCGAATTAACGTCATTTCTCCCGCAGCCAGACTCGCGAGCGCGAGAAAGTCCCTCGCGCGAACGTCACTCGCCCCTCGAGTGGTTTTCTCCCGCGAGGGCGAGCCGTCGCTCGGGAGGGCGAATCCAGCGGCAATCTTTTTCGCTCGCACCCACGCGAGTGCTCGAGAGAACGCGTCGCGACGGCTGCGGCGGTAATTCGGAAAAGATCGCTCGTGTACTCCTTGCGCCTGCGGGGTAGTAACGCGTGCGTACGAGAGGGGGTGACGTCGCGCGGGAAAGAAAACGAGTAGAGGGTGGCCGCGCGAAGGCGCGTGCGTGCGTTCGGCGTCGACACGATGACGCGGAAAATGAAACGTCACCTCGGCGCGGTGACGTTCTCGACGTGTGTGAAAAAAATGGAGTCCGGCACGCGAGGCGCGCAGTGATGGACCCGGTAAACCTTTGACGAATAGCACCGTCCCGTTCGGCCGGCATTTCTGGCAATCGAGGAAGCCATTTGACGAGATCGAACGCCCGTTCGTACGTAAACAGAATGCGAAATGCCAATTATTCCGCGCTACACTCTCCGCGGGCTCTCGAATTCTGGCGGCCGTGCCTCTCGCCCCGCGGCGGATTTTGAAGAGCGCGGAATTATTCAGTGACCGCGACCGGAATGATAATGTGAGCGCCGGGTATTTTTTTTTCTTTCCGGCTTAATAAGATCCATTAACGGGACTCGCCGAGATTTATCCGCCCTCCCCATCTCGCACCGTTGGCCTCGCGCGGTGGTAGCGTGGCTGCATTTTCAACGGGGCAAGTGGCGCGGCGTTTATCGAAGCGGCATTCTCTCTTCTCGGAGCTCCTCGATCGCCGCTCGAACGGAATTTCCTTCGAGTTCACGGGCAAGCAGAGAGAGAGAGTAATGATTTAAGCGCGATGAATACGGGATGTCTTTAAGCATTATTTTATGATGGCAGAATTGACGCCAATCACAGTATTCCTGAAATATCTCTTTCCCTGCTTATTTATACGCGCCGAAAATTATTTTAATCGATCATATCTGACTATTACCAGGCCACTGGCGTGCGATTTTTTTTATTTCTGATCTTCTAAAAATTGATTATTTGATTGCACGGTAGAAGCTTACAAAAATGCGAGATAAATGATTTAAAATGGGAATTGGTTTACAATTTCGACCGAGAATGTAGACTAAACTGTCAACCGATTGAGAACTGTCAACCGAGCTCGTGTCACCCGCTAGCCGTCAAGGAGGAGTTTAATTCGGTATATATAAGTCTCTATTTCATTTATTTTGTCTTTTATTTAAGAGAAAGTAGTGCGCAAAATTACTTCACTTTTTCCCCTTCCCTTTATCCCGTTCCTCATGCTCGGGAACTATTTCTGCAGCAATTCCACGAATTCTCCGACCAGTTTCCAATGCACTCCTTAGAAACAGCAATGTAGCCTGTTACCCCTTTACCGCACTTTTATTCTCACGTGCCGCGCCGGAATAAAAGCCCGAAGCGGCTTGGATTTCACGACGAAAGTGTGAAGGGGTGGACGAAGAGGGCGAAACTGCCCCGACGGGGCTTATCCTCAATCGCGTCTTCGCGCGCCGGGGTGGTGCCGTGTCGGAACTTCGTAAGGAGACGCCAAGTTCGATTACGCGCACAAAGGGACGGCGACGTCATTCGCCTGTTGTTCTTCGTCATCCGTTTGTTTGTTGTCGTCGGGACGGACGTCTCCGGATGGGATCGCCGCATTGTCCGGGCAGATCGGGTCTTTCGGGGATTAACGCGGAAGAGCCCGCCGTCTAAGCTCTCTCTTTCGTTCCGCTATCTGATTGGAACGCGCCGCCTTAATAATTTAATGGTGCGGCGCGCGGATGGAAAGAGATTGGGGATCGGAGTGGCGATTGCTTAAATCGCGAATTAGAGAGGTTCGACGAATGCAGGCCGCGTCATTATTTGACAGGCGATGATCTTTCGGTTGCAAGGGTTCGAACGATCCGAACGCGGAGAAAAAGAATTGGCAAAAAATCATGGGAAAACTCATGAATTTTTACGGTTATCCCACACTGAGAAAGAAATTTGCTTGATCGAAATAAACCTATTTTTGAATAGTTCTAACAGCATAACGAATATAAATATTATTGATTTAATGAAATATTATTCGGATGCAATCGATATTCATTCGAATCGAATAAATGTGCTCTTAGGGCTATCCGAAAGCATGTTTATTTCGATAAAGCACATTTTTTCTCAGTGCAGAAACAGGGCTCCTAGAGGTGAAATATTGAAGTTTTTAATAGACCACAACGTACTTTTTACAGTCCGTAATAGTATAAACATCAGTTTTTACGGTAATATTTACCAATCTCCCGCTAATATGTGTCGGATGAACTGTAAAAAGTGTGCTGTGTCTATTAAAAAATTCAACGTTTCACTTCGAAGAGCCCTGTTACTGGGATTCACTGTAAAAATTACTAATCCTCCTTTTCCGTGAAGCTCCGCGTGAGCATCCAAGGGCCGCTCTCGCAAATTCGAGTCTCCGCAACGCAGGGCGTACGAGGATATTCAGGGAACGCCGTTGCCGTGCTCTGGAGGGTCTGGGTGAAAGGGGTTGGCTCTTCGAGTCCTCGCAGATCGCGTGTCGCGTGGAATTTTGGTTTAAATCGTCTTTTGAAGCCCCGTAAAGCTGAGCCGAACCCGGGGGAAAGGGATCGAGATCCGAAGAATCGCTTCTCGGTGCGCCACTGCAAGCTGCGCTTGCACGTAACGCCAGTGAAATAGGTACTCACGGATTCCGGAAAGGGAACTGGCTACGCAAGTGGCGCGTCCTTAATTTCGCCGGAGGTGCCGTGACGCGTTCAATTTCACGCCGCAGCGGAAACGACGCGACGAAGACGAGAAACAACGACGAAGGTGCGGATAGAACGCTCTCCCGGGCAACGGACATATGTAGGTACGTATGGCACTCTCTCTCTCTCTCTACCGTAAATACAACGGAGCAATAAAATTCCCTCCCCCGGTCCCTCTGCCTCCCTCGGCCGGTAGCATCGCAGCCTCTTTACACCCGCGAAACTCTCTTATTGCTCTATTTTACGCAACCCCCGAAAACCGGCACTGAGGGATTTACGCTGTACCGCGAGCGGCGAAGTACCCGCAACTTTTGCTCCGAGTAGAAAACGAGCTCGGCGCACTTAGGCGGGGCTTGTACTCCTCCGATCTTAAGGCAGGAGAGTGCCTGCGGTTTGGCCAGAGCCGAAATTGCCGGGCTAATGGAAACCTAGACGGACATCCCTCTTTTCCGGAGGGGCGGCGAGAGGTGAGAGAGGCGCGACGGTACGGAGAAAGAGGGAGGAACGTGGTTGTACGCGGGAGAAAAAGATTCGCGTGCCCGCGCACGGCGAGAGTAGTGCCGCAACCCTTTATAGCGATCGAATGGGGTGGGAAGGGCGGAGAGAGACAGGGAGAGTTCTCTCCGAGATGAAGGGGTTCGGGAAACTTGGCCACTTGGCTCGAAATTGGGAAAGAAATTGCGGATTTTTCTTGTGCTCGCGAGGGGAGAGGATTGAGAAATTTCAAAGAGTATTTTTTTGGAATAATTATGCAAAAGGAAGAGCGGGGTGGACCCGTACGTTTTTTTCGTCCCTACACGGAAAGAAAGGATTAGTACAAAATCATGGTAAAACCGATGAATTTTTACAGTTATTCTAGTAACAGGGCTCTTCGAGATGAAGTTTTTAATACACCAGAGCGTATTTTTTATTACAGTTTATAATAGTATAGACATCAGTTTATACGGTAAAATTTACCGATCTCCCTGGAATACGTGTCGGATGATTATGGGTTTATACTATTATGAACTGTAAAAAAACGTTGTGTCTATTAAAGAATTCAATATTTCACCTCAAGGAGTCTTGTTACTGCACAGAGAAAAAGAATTAGTTTGAATCTACTGAAAATGACTTGCGGAGTTGCAAGTAATTATTTATTTATATCAATGAAATATATCGATTTCGATCATGTGGAATCCCGCCTTGTGATCATATGGAATGCTAATATGATTGCAAGGAAGAAATATCAAATTAATATGAAAAAAGATTTAATTGATGTAAATAACTCCGCAAGTATTTATTAGTAGATCCAACTAATTCTTCTTCTCTGTATGGAATTCACTTAAAAAATTATTGATCCTTATTCTCCGTCTATTAGAATTGTGATTAATAAAACTGATTTGTAAGATGGATCGAAATACTTGGGAAAGCTGCCAAATTTTCGATCTATTATTTAGCGAAACGACAAGGAAGTACTTTTACGCGATGTTATTCGCAGCGATTTATCGAAGTAGTCTACAGATGGAATGTTCCAAGCCGCCGTCAAAGTTCCGCGTAACCGAGAACCATCAGCAGCATCCACCGCAGTCGGAATTTCCACCGCCACAGCATTCCGGACCGCCTCGCCTTTTGTAGTTCCTCGGGAAGCAGCACGTACCACCTCCGGAACCGGCGCAGCTGTATATCTTACCGCAGGATTGACCGCCGCATCCTCCGCTGGGTTGAAAGCTTTTGCAGCTCTGGCACTTGCATCTTGAGAATCGTATCGAACCGTAATGACGGGATGTACGGTATTCGCGTCTCCACAAATCGCTATTTACCTCGAGATAAGTCGATGGCACGAGTCGACTAAACGCCGAGAAATTCTCTGATTAAAATAAACGTATCATTGCTAATTAAGTATTTACCTACTAAATATTTATTCATTTCGAATTAAATATATTTGATCTGAATAAAAGTATGAATTTTTGTTGTATTTTAATCGAATCCAGGGATAAGGTCTAGTTGAATAGGGATTTAATAGAAAAATTTATTTCAGATTAATAGAAATTTATTCATATCGAATAAAAGTTATTTGAATCAATCAAACATTCTACTAGATTCCTATTCGATTAAAGACATGCAAGATATTTATCTAATTCAAATACATGTTTGTTCGATATGAATAAATTCTTTTTCACCTCAAATAAATTTTTCTATTATGTTCGTATTCGACTAAACCTTTTCTTTCAGTGTGTGCGAATCGATATTTATTTAGATTAAATAGATTCCATTGAAACAAAAGAAATAATAATTTAAAACGTATAACTTAATAGATATGCATTTATTCGAATCAAAGGATTTCTCTCAGCCCACAAGAAGAAAGTTGCATCACCTGCAGGGAAGTCCCCTTTGGCTCGCTGTACCGCAGCATCCTCCGACTGCTCCTCCGCCCCCGGGATTCTCGTCGCAGGCGGGTCCCCCGCACCCGCCGCAAGGACAGCAGCCCTTCGCGGTCGCGCGGAGGTTCCTGTCACCGCATGGATCCGAGCGAGGATACGGAGACCTCGACCCGTGGGAAGGAGACGCGCAGCAACAGGAGATTCGTCGATTCCTCGTCGAGGATCCGATCATCGATTCGGGACACGGCGAACAGAACGATACCCTCTGCGGAGCGGAATAGTAACGCGGTGGTGGCGAACCGCAGCAGCCTCCTCCGCATCCGCCACGAATCCTCTCCGCCTCGACTTCCTCCTCGCGGAGGACGCGACTTTCCGCGCGGTATCTCCTCGCGTCGGCAAATGTTCGATCCTCGACGTCGTCGAAGTACCGCGTCGGATCTCGCGTTTCGCAACGGTCTTCGCTTCTGCGCCGAAATCTCTCCGCGTCGACTTCTTCGTCGAAGAGGACGTGACCCCCGGCGCGGTGTCCTCGCGCCTCGAGGAATCTCCGATCCTCGATGCCATCAAAATTCCGCGTCGGATCTCGGCTGTCGCAGCGGCCACCGCCTCGCAATCTCATCGCACCGATTTCGTCGGACTCGAGTAGGACGCGTTCTTCCGCGCGGTCTTCCCTTGCCCGATGAAAGGTTCGATCTTCGGCATCATCGAAGTACCGCGTCGGATCTGGCAAATGCTCCTTCCGCTCGTCCACTTCGGTTCGCCGAGAGCGACTCTCGTTATCGCGGTTGTTTGCCAATTTCGTCTTGGGATCCTTCGGCGATCGGTGACGAATCGTCGGCTGTGGAGAACCGCCCCTCTTGCACGGCTTGTCGCGGGATTGAGTGCTTGCGGATCCGCCGTCACCGCCTCTTTGTATCGCCTCGTGATTTTCCGTGACTCCGACGTCGGACCGGAACGTCGGCTTGTTGGCTAGGCTCGAAATTCGAGTTGCACTTCCACGGGCTTTTACTGGGCGGCATTGGCGTGAGGCGGGGGTTGAAGGGGGCTCGCACATGGCGTCACCGCGTCTCTCGCGTCGGGTCATTTCGCACGGCGATGGAAACTGGTTTAAGGAGTTGAAAAACGGGACTTCCGGTTTGGTGGAATGGAATGTGGGAGAGACGTGAATTTTTTCTTCAAGATCGACTGATCCGCACGCTCCTCCGCGTAAGCGATTTTCATTGCGGCAGTTGGGACATTCGTTTCGCAGCCCATTTCTTTCGCGTTCGATATCTGATTTATGGAACAGGTAATTTAACTAAGCCGAATGTTTTAAGCATTTCGTTTGGAAGGATTTTTGTGCGATTTACCATGGTAATTCAGGTCGCACGAACCATCGGTGCTATCACGATTTCCTGGGGGGGGGGGGGGGGGGCAAAGTTTATAGAAATTGTTGACGTAAAAATATTACTACACTCGATCCTTTTTAATACAGGTTAATGCTGACAATTCCATTTCATTTTAAAGGATAATCACCTGCCCTGCAGCAACACCGCCCCTCACCCACATGTTCGTGACGACCAGATCCTGGTCCTTGTCCCATAAGTCCTCCACAGCAATTCGTGCATCCCCCAGGTCGCCTGACGTATGAATTTGCAAATGGCTCTCGAAATCGTGGTTTCATACGAGGAGTCGATGGACGGATGTCATCTATGACTGTATATTCCATTTTGTTATGGAATTAGAAAATTTATAAGTTCTCAGAGCATTCTAACAATTAATCTCATAATTATTAAAAGATAAAACACGTATTAGACGATATTCTTTGTTCCCTGATTTCCGTTGCAGAGAAACCAGAGTATATCGCGGTATTTGATAATTTTACCGATTCTTCTCTCTTTGGGAACCGATCTTCTTTCGTGTGTTATTACTTTTTGGAAAACGGGTGTTTCTTCCATATATGCATTTCTCCATCTGCGAGAAGGATTTATATATTTATTGAGTTTTTTAAGCTTATCAAGAAGTTATATTGGTTGAGATATTATTTTTTATTTTTAGTTACTGGAAAGCGAAGTGAATTAAAATTATCATTAAACTGCAGATATAATGATAGTACGTCAATCATTATAAATTCTGTTCTAAATATTTTTTAAAATCATTGGCAGAAAAGCCATATGTCCGGGTTTTCAATAGATAGTTTTCATTTGTTTCTTTGTTCGAATAATATAAAGCCATGTCTGATATAAATATTGTAAACGTCAAATGAGATCGAATTATTTTTAAGTCTACCACAAGGACTCACCCTCGTTTTGGCCTTTGTCCTCTCGATGTTTCTGATAATGGCATGATGGTTTATTCAATTTTGTAGTAATTTTCTATTAAATTTCATCGTTCCAACGATTTTTAATTATCGGATAAAATTTCGAGTCCGAACCGTGCCGAAAGGGTTACCAAATCGGATGACATTTGTCTCTTCAACGACAAACGATGGTCATCGAAACAAAATCTTTATTTTCCAAATTACTGGAAGGCATTGGAATTTTTTTGATCACGTCAATTTTTTACGACACGAGCAAGTGATGTTTTTGCCACCCCCATTCTTCGATTCAATCTTCTTCGTTACACCTTCATCAGTATTCTATTCGATATTATTTAAATCTCGTCTCGAGCTCGTTTTCGTTGTATCATTGTCAGTCGTGCCTCTGGCTTCCATGATCTTCTAAAATTCGACATTGATTTGAATCTAATAAAACTCGAGTAAGCTCAGAAAGATCCCCGTAGAAATCGAGTCGAATCGGAATAATGATGAATTATAATAAAAACGATTTCTTACGATTTTTTTTTTCACGCGGAATTTCGGAAGAGCTCTCCTGATGCCTTTTTTTCCCGCAAGGACCTCTGCAAAGTTTTGCTTCTTCTTCTATACGGTGCAATAAAAGAGAAAAACATTAATAAAATGTTCTTTACAACGTTCAAAATTTGAATGAATAATAACTATTATAATTTTCATAAGACTTAGCAAAAGGTAGTTTTACTAATAAATTTCAATTTGTTTTTGCCAGTATTTTGGATGTTAATCATACTTTATATTCGTCGTAACGTTTAAGAAACGTAAGGAATGTTTCTTCTTTCCCCTTATATCTCCAGAGGAATACTTACTTTTTTGTGCTTTTGGATGCGAATCGATATCAGAATCTACAGTTTTTTTTCGCGAAGAGCTTTGACGATCATCTTCCTTCACTGCATTTGCAACAGATCGAGGTTGAAGTTTCTCCGCTGTGCCAATATACGTCGTTATTTTCGATTTTTTAGCAGATTCACTGTTGTCTTTGGCAGGTAGATTTCGTACAACGGAATTTTTCTTGTCGATCGATGGGTAAATCGTCTTATCAGGACCCACTGATTTATTTTGCAAGAAACTCGCATATTTGCCTTCTCTTACCGAGTCGACGATAGCTCGGGGAAGACATTTTTCGATGAGATTGTCACGTACAGACGATTTCGACGATTTCGGAGATCTTCGTATCGGAGAAGCATTTTTGTCGGAGGACCCGTCGATCTTCCTTTTAGGATTCACTAATTTATCCAGTATAGGACCTCCATAATTATCCTTTCTAACTGCATCAACGATAGGTCGAGGAAGATGCGACTCGGTTAGATTGATGCACGCCGAAAGCTTCGATTTTTTTGGAGATCCAATGCTATCTCTGTCGGCTGAAGTACCGACCTTCTTATTAAGATCCACCAATTTATTCAGCAAAGGACCTTCGCAGGTGCCTCTCTTGATCGCGTCGACGATAGCTCGAGGGAGATGCGTTTCGGTCAAATCGATGCAAGCGGATAATTTCGATTTTTTCGGAGAGACAGTGCCACTTCTATCGGTTAAAAAATCTTTCTTATCAGCCGATGTGTCGATCTTCTCGTCCGGCCCCACTAATTTATTCAGCAAAGCACTTCCATAATTGTCTTTCTTCACTGCATCGACGACAGCTCGAGGGAGATGCGTTTCCGGTACATTAGTGCCGACTGAAAATTGCAACTTCTTCGCGGCTGCAGTGCCACTTTTATCGGGAAGACATTTCCCCTTATCAGCCGAAGAATCCTTCTTTCGATCAATTAACGCTAATTTGTCCAGCACAGGACTTTCGCAGTTGCCTTTCTTCACCGCATTAACGATTGGCCGAGGAAGATGCGACTCGGCGAGATCGATGCAAGCCGAGAATGTCGATTCTTTTAGAGATACAGTGTCGCTTTTACACGGTGAGGCATTTTTTTGATTAGCCAAACTATCGCTTGCTTTCTGATTATGTAATGATTTATTCATTAAGGGACTTTCACTGTTGCCTCTCTTTACTGCACCCTCAACAGTACCATCGTTTTTGCCACGTAAATTCCCTATCGAAGATTTCTCCCTCCCCCTCTGCATCCCTTTCGAAGGTCCACCGTCAACGTCTTTCATTTCCCTCGCTTTCGATAGGCTGCTTCTGTTTTTTGTTCGAGATCCCACTGTTTCCTCCACGCGAGGGGAGCTTTTCTCCTTCGGAGGACTGGGTCTCTTCAATTTCTCTAATTCGCTTTTTGCCTTCCCTCCGTTCCCGACTTTACTTGGCTGCTGTACGACTTTTAATTCTCTCGACGGCCGGGAATTTCGAGTTTCGATATCCGGACGGATAATACTCATCGCGTTCGGCCGTATTTTTCTGGCGGAATCTTCTCGTTTCGAAACTTTCTTCGATCCTGCGGCATTTCGTTGCAGCGAAGAATCGTCGCTGCCGCCTCTCTTTCTACGAATATCCTTGAGGTTCTCGTTCATACAGCATCTCCACTCGTCTTCGTAAGGACGATGCTGCGAGTGATAGCAAACTTCGACGCCTCTCCCTGAAAGGGCGGAAGGGAAGTAGGAAGAGAGGAAGGAAGGATTTTTGGAACGAAGTATTTATCGCTTATTTTAGTTCGATTTACGGGAGAGGAAAAAGTACACGCAGGGAAAAGGTCTAATTGAACACGAACCAAATAGAACAATTTATTTGAGATGAATAGGAATTTATTCACATTGAACAAAAGTCTGCTTGAATTAAATGAATCTTCTACTACACAGAGAAAAAGAATTAGTTTGATCTACTGATAATTACTCGCGACCTTGCAATTTGTTTATATCAATTTGATTTTTTCTCATATTAATTTGATATTTCTTCCTTGCAATTACACGCTATTCCACATGATTGTAGGGAAGAGATATCAAACTGACGTATTAACAAATTTCATTGATAAATAAGTAATTATTATACTTGCGATCCCGTAAATAATTTTCAGTAGATCCGACTAATTTTTTTTCTCTGTGTATGTCCGTACTCGATTAAAAAGATATGCAAATTATTTTTATCAAATTCAAATAGACTTTTGTCCGATGTGAATAAATTCCCATTTATCTCAAATAAAATTCTTCTATTAGATTCGTATTCAACTAGACTTTTTCTCTCTCAGCGTAAGAAAATTCGGAATCTTTCTCACGCGTTATTGATTCGAATAGCTGAAAAATCGCTTGACAATTTGCTTCAATTCGCTTGAAGCTTATAACTTCACGCAAAGCTGCGTTAATTTCACGTAATATCGTATTAACTTCACGCGAATAAAAGTGATTCGAGCGATGTCGCGTCGTAATTTTCCATCGCGCTCTATTCCCACCTCTCGTTTCAGCGACTCGCCCCCGGCGCCGCGTCTCCAGCGTCCCCGGATTCCCCGCTAACGGGCAGGTAAATTCGTCGCAGACTCGCATCCGCGAATTTTCATTCGCCCACTTCTCCGCGCTGCGGCAATTTTCACGTCGGGCTCTTTCCGTCGCGCGGGATAGCGCGCAGCAATTTCCCGCTATTCCGCACGCGTTATACCATTCCCGACGTCGTGCGTCGCAGCACGCCTTCACGTCGTTCTCGCCTCGTTGTGCAAATGGCTCGTGAAATTCTGCATGCATCATCGAGCCGCGATTCTCGCCCGTGGACTGCATATTGCTCCACTCGTTTGGTCTTGACATCGGCGTCGGTATTCCGCGCGTTATCGCGCTCGAAAGTCGATGGGAATATTCGACGTCGTTCGAGTCAGGATCGAGCGTTGCGCGGTGCACAGCGGCGTCCCGATGCAGCGTTGCAGCTCCGTCGCGACGGTAACATTTCTCATCTCGACTTTTCTTCCATCGGTGCCCGTGGAAGTGCACTTTCCCAACGCGACCACCGCGTACATTCACCGCCGGACCCATTCGCTTCCCTGCATGGCAATCGGTGCACCTGCTCGTTATACGGAAGAAACGTATACTTTCGCGATGGGGTCGAGTTTTAAAAACTTTCCAGGCACGGTCGCGTTAAAAGTTGCATCCACGACGCAGTTTTTTTTTCTTGCAGCGGATACTCGAGAGGTACTGGTTTTTTTTGTCGAAACGACAAACTTGAAAGTTAGCCGATATGCATAAGCGGGGAGCATAGCCGCGGCGTGTAACGCTCCGGGCGTCGTTGCAGTCGCGTGTACGTAGGTATGTACTGACGTTAAGTATGTAAGGTAAATTCGAGGCAACTTTTCTGATACTTTTCTGTGCTTTCTTTTTATGAATGGCTGACGTAGGAAAAAGTTTAGTAGATTTTTTTTGCAAAATAGTGAGAAAGAGAGAGAGAGAGAGAGGGGAGGAGAGGGGAGAGAGAGAAAGAGAGACCAGGACAAATTTAGATGATTCCTAAGATAGTAATTCTGTGCCCTTAACATTGTAAAAAAAATTGAAATCTCTGAAATCGATTGCTCGACTACTTTATCTCGTGTATTTTTCTGCGCTGATCACGAAAAGTACAGTTATCAAGGTCGATATCTCAGGGGAAATATAAGATATCGGCGATTTTCTGCACGAGAAAGTGATTTCTTTCTAAAAAACTTTTCGATATCTTTGTGTTTTATAGAGATTACCTTGATTTTCTGTGATTTTCGGAATCAACGTAAAAAAAAGGAGGCTGATCGAGAATTTCATTCCAAAGATTTCGATAAAAATATTTGATACAAACAATTAACGTTTCATTTCTAGGGAAGAACCAATTAACAACAGTCGGTTAATTGGACTATATTTCTTTTCAGTGCGCTTACGTCGTTCTATCGTCAAGTCGTTCGCAGCATCTGGCACCACTCCCCTCCGCGAGCTCACAGTCTTCGACCCACACGTTTCTCTCACCATGGGAAGTACTGTGTCACAGAAATCGTATATCCATTAAATTCGAGTATATCTTCTCCGTTTTTCTATTTATATGTATACGTATATAAAAGTACATGTCCTAACTGACTGATTCATCAACGCCGAGCCGAAACTGCTGAAGCTAATTACATGAAATTTGGATAATAGGTTTTTTTTGTGATGCAAGCACCCACTGAGAAAGGATTTTACGAAATTCTTCCCCTTAGATGGTAAAACAGGGTATGTAAGTTTGTATGAAAATCTGTCATTTTTGAAGTTAAGTCTATGAAAATTGGTACCATATTCGGCTTTTCGGTTAGAAATTAAAAAAGATGTTTCAAAATTTTTTGAAATGTATCCTTTAAGGGGGTAGATCAAGGGCTGGAAATTTGCATGGGAATTTCTATTTACTTCGAGATCCATGCGAACGAAGTCGCGCGCGAAAAGCTATACTATTTACAAATCTACATGTGATTGTTCCTCGTGGAATATTTTATCGTGCGCCTTATCTCGCAAATCTTACCCGCGCGATACACTCGAACGTAAACTGCAGCAATGTGGATCACAGTGACTCTTTTCCAAGAATCTGTCTTCGATCTTACGATGCTCATTGATGCCAGCGTCGAAATTCTCAACGTCGTACCGATAACCCAGAGGTTCTTCGTATCGATTAGAAATAACCTTGGACCTCGGTTTCCAGCTTGTTCTCTTCGCATATGAATCACGAGCAGAGACACCTTCGGCATTTACAATTTTTCTCTCGATTCGATCGATTCTCTTCGATCGCGGTCTTCGTTCCTGCAGTTTGCCACTTACGCTGAAACGTACATTCGGCGGTGCGTCGAATTCGTAATCAGAACGTTCTTCGTGGCGATGTGGCACGACATTGGACCTCGGTTTCCAGCTCATTCTACTCGCGTGCGAATCGCGAGCGAGAAGGTTCTCGCCGCTGATTACGCGGGCGTCTTCGGCACGCCCACTTCTTACATAGAGTCGATCGACCCCCTTCGAACGCGGTCTCCGCTCTCCAAGTTTACTTCCGACGCTGGAACGAACGCTTACCGCGGAGTGCTGAGCTTTTGCGCTCGACGACGAACCGAGCTCGTAACCGGAAGCTTCTCCGTGGCGATATCGAGCGACCTTGGACCTTGGTCTCCAGCTCGTTCCCCTCGAGTACGAATCGGAAGCAGGGAGGTTCCGACTGCTGATCGTAGAGGTGTCTTCGACATCCGTAGCTCTCATCTCGAGTCGATCGACTTCCTTCGAACGCGGTCTCCACTCTCGAAGTTTACTCCTCACGCCGGAGCTTACGCTCGCTCCTGACTTCTGAGCTTCCACGTTAAACCCGCCCACCTTGTCACGAACCCTTCGGTACATCCGTTTCAATTGGTCCCGTCGCTTTACCAAAGTCCTCGATCTTCCATTCGCGATGTCAACCGCTTCCTTCTCATCGAAGACTCTTCCAGGATGATCCCTACCGTAGAGAGACGCGCCGGAGTCGGAAGTTCCCACTCCGAATTCTCTCGAATCGAAGCGTTCCCTGGAACGGCCGGACTTAACCGACGAGCCGGAAGAACTTCTCGACGTCGTCCTTGCGCCGGAATCCAATCCGAAGAATCTCTTTACGCGGGCACATTTGTCAGCGAAGTCGCTCCTCCTCGTCCTTTTCCTCTGCTTCCTTCTCTCACGGGAAGTCGACTCGACGTAGACCGTCCAGCCGGGACGGGAGCTCTCCTTGCAGATCCGCTTCCTCCTCGATTTTGGCAGCATTTCTATTTTGAAAATCGCGCTCGAGTCCGATGGGGTTAAACACAAGGAGCGCGGTGACTTTTCCAGCGATAAAGGTTTCGCGAAGCGGCGACGCTTCGTCGATAACGAGTCTTCGTCGTCTGCGAAGACGACCCTTCCAATTTCCCGCTCATCGTACTCCTCGGCGTCGCTCTTGTATGGCTTTTTAAAGCCCGATCTTGGCTTTACTCTTTTCCCGAAATATCCATCATTTTTATTGCCATCGCGGACGGCCATGGCGTGCCAAACTTCCGCTTCGAAGTTTTTTATTGGAAACTCCGTCCCTCTCTCATTCGTCTCGCCGCAGAAGCGTTTCTCATTTACAGGAATTTGAATTTCGTTTCGATCATTTTTTCTAGGTTTCTCATTTTCTTCTTTTTCCAAGTGAACGGATTTTGGATATTCTCCTTGATCGACTTTGCTGTAATTACGATCTTCTACCCGTTTGGGGTGATTTATCCCTTTGCCGCCTAGATCACCCCTCGCCGGCTCGTTTTCACCCTCCTCTCTCTCTTCTTCCTCCTCCTCTTCGTCCCCATCTTCGCGATGCATCTCCATTTGTCCCTCCGGGAACCCTCGCGCCCGATCGTTTCGCGCGTCACGCTCGGTTTCACTGGAAGCCAATAAACCCTCCGTAATTAATATGTGCATAACTCACGTGCCCGCCGACCGATAATCGATCGGTCGAGGGATCAAGGTATAAATGACCGTTGGAGGGGTTCCTAGGAAAAATGAATACGCGCTCGGTCGATCGCTTGATGCGATAGAGAGGCGATATAAATCGTCCGTACGACTGTATGATTAATAAGGATTTTCGGGATTCTAAAAGATTTATATCTGGTAGAAATTAATTTTGAAATCGATCTACTCTTAGGCGTTTAAATTTCGTTTCGTCTGCAATTGTCGTTAGATTGGATCGTAACTAAGTTCTTTTTGTCGCTTGTAAAAAATAGAATCTATCATAATTGCTGCATTCGCTGTGCAGGCCAATTGCATTTAATTGAATTCGAATTTAACACTAATTTCTTGTATCGCAGATTCGGAAAATTTGGATAAAATTATTTACCCTGTATTTTTTTAATTTTTCACTTTCCGCCTTATCTAAGTTGGAAAAAACTATATTTAAAAATGCAGCTACGTTATAGTTTGGTAAGACTATCTCTTATCTCTGTCTTTCCCCAATGATGTCACAATCTTTTAGAGAGAAAGGCACTTATAACTCAGCGAATAATTATTTTTTCGAACCGTTTCTTTTAAGGTTGTCATTGAACATGTATACGGATTACAAATTGAATTGAAGAATATGAATATTATTTTATGTTAAAGCCGAATTGCTATTCTTTTCCGCGTAAAATTATGGGAAAACTTACTTTTCAACCCGTCGAACTTTGTCCCTGGATGAGGGGTACATGTAGAGAGTCGCCTCTCTACTCAAAAATGTAGTAAATCTTCCATTGATTCCATGCGTCTAAACAAGCAGGAAGCTGGAAGCTTCCAAGTTGAGGTTAAGCTTTTGAACGTTGACGTCCAATTTCGAAAACCATTCGGTACAATTACGGGGAAGCTGGTTACTCATCAAGCCGTCGAACTTCGTCCACGATACGCGCAGTCCTCGATGAAAAATCCCAGTTTCGTTTGTTGCTCTATTTCGATTCGGTAGCCCGAAATCCGTTTGTCGATTGCGCTCTTTAATTTTGACGTTCAATTTCGAGAGAGGTTATAAGTTCCCGTGAGAGACGGGAAATGAATGTAACGAGGCGGCAGGGTATATAGTCGTTGCTGCGCGAACGTCAATCTAGATAGAAATGAATCGTTAAACAAATTTGCGAGCCGCCCTCTCCTCGCAATTACTATTTGCAACACTCGTTTCTCGAGAATGAATGCTGCGAAGCGAATGCGTACAATATTATGGCTGTTCTTCAGTATCCAATTAAACGGGTTAATGCGGACCCGCAGAGCGTACGATGGGTTGAGTAGCCATTAAAAAACGTATGAAACACATGTCCTCGTCGGAACACAACATCGAATATATTCCATTTTAATAAAGAGGCCGGATTGCAGCGGTGTTACCACCGTACGCGTATACGCTTCGCGCGTAAGCACCTCTTTAAATTTTACATTCTAAATCATTTAACCCGCGTAATTTTGCCGGCGAACGAGGAGAACGGGTTTGCTGTGGTTATACAAATTGTTTTCGACGTTTCCACGGTCTCTTCTACCCTTCCTCCCGCCTCTCTTTCATCCTTTCTCGCGCGTACATACGTACATGTATACATACATTTGAAATAGTTGAAGGGAAAAAATTTCTACGATATAAATTGTCACTGAAATAATATTCTCTGTAATATCGATGGGTGCAAATAGTAACATCGTAACTCGACGATGTTTACTATCCGGCCACACTTTTTCTTCCTTCGAGGGGTTACTTCCTGGTAAAACTTAATTTTCTTTTTAATTCGTTTAACAGATGATGCAAATTCTTCCAATCTTCGAGAAATGTCTCGTATAAAAAATATATTATTCTCATACAAGCAGATAAGACTGAATTTCGGTATCGCACTCTCGAACACACCTGCTCTTATTCTTATCGACAACGCAACTTGCGCGCACGTACATAAATGTTTGAGATTATTGTAACAGTCTGATGAAACTACGTCATAAAAATGCGCCCCTCTCATGGAACAATAATTCCTTACCACAATTCGATTAATTATGATAATGGTAGATGAATTGTATTATAAAGCTGGTCCTCGGAAGTGAATGAATTCTAAAAAATCAAGGTCCATCTAATATGATGTGATCAGGGACTGTATATCCGCGACGAGGGTAGTTTTTCGGGGGTGTATTTATTTTTCCGCCCGACACATTCCACTCCAGTTGTAGCCCCGAGGCGCGAGGGGGCGGAGTTGTTTATGCGAGCTGTCGCCCTTTAAATGCCATCGCGGACCACTACTTCGGAATCGACGGAACATATCGTTAGTCGTCGCATTACAAGTCCGGATGCTTTCGAAGAGCAGCACTTTCGCGCGTGCAATGGCAGGACCGGGCTGTCAGGCCGGGTGATGGATGCCGGAGAGACTTAAATTTTCTGGAATTCCAAGCGTTCCTTTCCTCTCATATATTTGTAAATCTACCCCCGCGCGCTCGGCAGTACATTCGCACCCTCCGCGCAGGGGGGAGGGTGGTTGCTTCTCCCCGTGAGAGGGCCTCACCGTCCCCAGCGTAGGGTCACGCGTTCAACGGTGGTGGTGGTGCTCGGTCTCTACCTCTTTCCAGGCGGGGATAAAATTGTATCCCCCGCGTTGCTACCGCGCGCAGAGGGGGATACGCGCGCAGAGCCCCGGCGAATATAAAATTCTGCGTATTTTGTAAAGGCAATCCGACCACTCTTTCGTTCCCGCAATGGCACGTCACGAATAAGAAAGCGTCGTACGTGAGGGTGATGCGTGTTTTTCAGGCGCAAGGAGGGCGGATTTACGCGCGGAGGCTTCGGGGGTTATATTCGATCGTATCTTCGATGTTCGGGGTGATGTACGTGGATGTCCAAGAGCTGAAGAAGCTCTGATAACTTATCGTACAGTTACTCTATCATTTAAAAAAAATTCATTTAGACATTTCTGTGAGTGATATCACGGAATGGAACGATAGAATCTCGATCGAAGAATGGGGTAGTCGATTGATATTTTTATCGATAATTTGAAAAAATTTGGACAGAATTATTTATCCCGTATTTTCTCATTTTTCATTTTCGGCCTTATTGCCGGAAAACGATATTTAAAAATGCAGCGCATACGCGTATCCGCATTTCACCGAACGATTTGGTCATCGTCTCCAGGATATTGGTTAAATTGGCCAAGTTATTTTTCTCAGTGTAGCGACATTTCATTATTACAAAATGTGGTGACTGTAACAAAATGCTATATGAGGGGGTCAGAAGCCAAGGGGTCCAAGTAGAAATACAAGTTTTCCGAGATGCTCCACATTAAAGTATTCTTGTTCTTTAAAAATACCTGCAATTTCTTTGCCTCAAATATATAAGCTGTATGAACTATTCATACACCTTATACACTTGAGGCAAAGGAAATTGCAGGTATTTTTAAAGAACAAGAATACTTTAATGTGGAGCATCTCGGAAAACTTGTATTTCTACTTGGACCCCTTGGCTTCTGACCCCCTCATATATTCTACTATGCTTGTGTGGTAATGTTCGCCTTATTCATACGTTGAAGTACCATATGTTATAGTAAAACTCATTATATCGGTCTTAAATACAACGATATAGTTCGAAATACATTTTTTTTTCTCTCAGTGCGCCGTCGCTTAGTAAGTTTTTCTCTCCCGCACTCTTTGCTTGGCATAAGTGCGTCTCTCGCAGCTTTTCGATGGCGTCATAACTCAACAGAGAGAAACGCACTTATATCTCAGCGAATAATTATTTTTTTCGGATATTTTCTGTTTCACGTGACATCGATTATATATACAGATTAAAATTGAATTTTGAAATATGAAGATTAGTTTCTAGTCCAATACCGTATTCTTATCGGTCGGAGCTTCCCCCTCCAAATTCGATCCGTTCGCTTGTTTCGCTTCCTCGAAATCGCACGACGAAGCGATGCGGTTACGACGAAGAAAATTGGAACCGCCATTCGAATGCTTCCAACCGCGAGGGTGGTTTTATGGAATACAAGCGTCGATATTGACCATCTACCGAGTCTTGCTCCGCACGTACGGCGCGACATATACCCGAGCGAGGCTCACGTCGCGCATTCGACTTGCCGCCGGAGTGTGCGAGGGGAGCGTTCAGGGATGTGGATGATGCACCCTTAGAGTGGTGCTCTTGAGACACCAGACACCCCTCCGTCTGTGTCTGGTCATACGCGGCAATCCTTTTTAAGTGGCGAGTATTATGTTACTCCGGTGCTTTAATAGACACCTGCACTCTCCGCGTCGTGCGTGCATGCGTGAGTACAAAAAATGCTTCTTTTCAGGGCCAAAGAGAAATTGGATACCTGACTCCCCCGGAGACGCCCGAGACCCTGCACGCCCTGTGCCATTTTTCGCGCCCACTTTTTGCACCCGTCCGTCAGACCGACGGCGTAAACAAAAGGGCGGCGAGATTATTCCCATTTTTCGCACGTTCGTCAGAGCAGCGGGGTAAACAAAAGGGCGTCAAGATTATTCTTGGTGCGACGACGGCGGCGACGGAGATTCTATTCGTTAAGGGAACAAAGACGAAGGCGGAGGAAAAGTTTTGGAAGCTTCGCGTTTGTTCGTAGGTGTACAATTTTGATTCTGATTCGAGTGAAACGCGTAATCCCTCGTTAAGGTGTTTGTCGATTTTTTTTTAAGAGATCGATCCTTTCGAGGATCCTTGTCGTGTTGGAAGAGTTTTGTTCTCTGTAAAATCCACCGAGAAAACAGTTTATTTGTAGTTAATAAATGTTTAAACAGGGCGAAATTAACATTTTATTGGATCAAGTAAATATTCGTTAATTATTGTGATACTTATTTGAAACAATTAAATCCTTCGAGGCAATTATTTGAATGAAATAAACATTTTAGTAATTAACATATATTTTCTTGCTCTAACGAAATGTTTACTTCGTTCGCCATACTTGAAATTATATTTATTAACTACACGGAAAACAAATTAATCGTAGCATTTTTACAAAGTTTGTGGTAAATTTCAGGACAACGCTAATTTATTGTTACGATAACTCCAAATTTAATAAAAAAAAATTATGGTAAAACTTGTAGAAATTAGAAGCGTTGCTGTAATCTTTACTAGAACTGTAGTCATCATAACAATGTATTGGCCTTGTTTCGAAATTTACCACAAACTTTATAAATGCTACGATTAATTTTTTTCCGGATATTAATAAACCGTCTCCTCGTTGTACAAATCGTCTTACAAATCGAAGAAGTGACGGAATAATTATGAATTTTAGTAAAATAATCCCAATCAGAGATTACCACACTGAGAAAAAAAATGTACTTGTGATCGAAATAAACGTGCCTTTGGATAGTCCCAAAAGAGTATTTATTCGATTTAAATGAATATCGATTTGATTCAAATAACGTCTAATTAATTCAATAATCTAATATTTGCGTCCAACCGATATTCATTTAAATCGAACAAATACGCTCTTGGGACTATCCAAAGGCACGTTTATTTCGATCAAGTAAATTTTGTTCTCAGTGCAGCTCCTGCTAAATGAACCTTGGAGCGCGCGTTTCAACGCATCCAAAATTAAACGTAACCGAGAATGGAAAAACTTAATTTATCCTACTTATAACGGTCCGCGTAATTTGATCGATTCGGAACGCACTCAGAGCCGAAGCATTAATTGCATCGGCGCATCGCCGCGATATCGAATTCGCCGCGCAAACCACTCGACCAAACATTCCGCAGCGCGGAATGCCCCATCGCGCGAGATTGGTAATTGTGCGAGTTTGCGATGGAAACATTCCGACTAGTTTAGCGCGCAAGACCAGGCACGCGCGAGCGCGGTGCCTCGCTAATGGCCACAAAGCATAATTTCGGCCGTATAATCCCGCGCGAGTCGCGGTACATTTGCAAATTGGAAATTGGTCGTAACCGCGTAGAATTCGCTTGGGAACGTAGAGTTTCGTCACGTACGCGGAAAAAGGTACACTGCGGGAATCGTAGTGTCGCGTAGCTCGTACTGCTGTCTCGGGGTACTCGTGTGCGGTATTTGTTACACTTCATGCCACGCTGAATGCAAGAATCAACGTTGGCCAGCTACTTTGAGGTAACCGAGCGCAATGGACTAGTCTGGAGAAATGTACGACAAAGAGGCTCTTAGGTATCGACCACATGTTCTCAGTCGCACTCGCACGATTCCTGTGACTCGAATTCTCGTGTCCACCCTGTGTGTGACAGGCGCAGGGCAGTGTAAAATTTACCAGTAAAATGTTAAATTAACGGCAGATCGGGATACAGTTTACATGTAGAGTAATTAATTGTACACAGAGTTCGATTGCATTTACAAGAATATATTTAATACTTTGACTTTGTAAATCCATAATCGGGACTCTTTTCCACACCCGAGTAGCTAAAAAATGCTCGAATTGGAAACTAATCGCACCCACGCAAAATTCCATCGATTAAGCGACCAGTCAGGTGAACACAGCGAAGTACGAAATGTTTACGCAACTTTATATTCAACCGGAAGCCTGCGGGCGCGTTTACGTCGGTATACCTCCCATCGTCGAACTCCATCAAATTTTATCACCATGTATACAATCGACGATAGCTCGAATCCCGTATCGAGTGCAATCTCAAGATTTTAGGAGGCGAAAAAGGTCAGGAAGACGAGCGGCGTTCGCGCGTCGGCCGAGAGCCGGAGACGTGCGAGGAAGAAGCCTGAGAGATCTCTCGAGGGAAATAACTCGGGATGACTTTTACGCCGCGATATACGTTTCGGAAGCGATTCGACGGGGAGGAAGTTACGGTGATGGAATTTACGCACAATGTACGGCTGTCAGTCGGTTCGAGGATGGATGCGCTGGTGAGGGGCAGTGTACACGGAGTTAGCGCGATAGATAATCAGGCACAAACTGTATACGGGGGGGTGAAAGTTGGGTGCGGGCGAGTGGTCGCGCTAGAACGGTGAACCGAAAAATTGGTCGACGCGCGGCGAGGGGCTCTCTTGCGGTATTAAATATTTTTATTGGGACAACAAACGTTTGGTCGTAACGATCTATACAGACTAACTTAAGATTAGTAACCATTTTTTCACAGTGTATCGATGCGCATCACGTGCAGTATCGGAGAGCCGTGCCGAGGGAAGGAAGTTAGCGGTAATACAATATCATCTGCAGAAGTAAAATTAATTTAATTTAATTTTCAATTTTCAATTTACGCGTCGTATTGATTCTTGTTGTTGTTTGGCCTGATTATTACCTATTGAAAATTAAATTAAATTAATTTAAAACTACTACAAGCAACAGAAGTATTATCTTAAGAATCTGCAGAAGTAGTAATGCCAATTTATGGTTCACCTTCTAAAATATCCTTCTCACCGATCACGCCCCCGTGCACTGAGGACAAAAATTTCGAAATCATAACGTGTGCGAGTTTCTTTGAATTCGAGTTTCTTCTACGGCGAGTACCTTTATCTCATACGATATATGTATGTACAGTTCAACCAAACACGCAATGGTTAGTTTGACGAAATTTAACCTTAAATCCAAACAATTTGGTTGAAACGACTGAATTTTTGTTCTCAGTACGTAATATCCATCGGTGCTATCCCGGAGCGTATACTCACGGCAATTTTCACGGGGTAATACAATGATCCCAGTGAGATCAGGGGCCGAGGGCGAGCAGCCTGCAGACAGCAGGGAGGAGCGATAGATAATCAAGACCGGACTGGAGGTGAGCCAGGCATGTTAACCAATCAATCGTATAGGTACCAGGGCTGTACCATCGGTGCTCGGGGTCGCGCGAGGGGTTTGGGGGAGGTGGAGAGGTGGGGAATGCTCGGGCAATTACCTAGACCCGATCTGGCCACAGTCCCTCGAGCGTAACCACCAACACGTGCTGCTATTAGGCGTGCACGTGATCGATGTATCGAGCCACCGTAAAATCAAACTCTGCCGGGAGACGGGTGCGTACGTGCTTTCTTGGTTTTTTCTTCTCTCGCGAGGGAGACGTAAGTCCAGATTGCGGAAGGGATATCGGAAGGATCTGTCGGGGTGTCCGTGGTCAATCGCGACGGAACGAGCCTCTGAGGTACGAATCGTCGAAGTCTGTAATACTCGTGGATCGTGTATTCTTTTTCTCATACGAAATACTTATAGGAGCTACGGGTATAGCCATTCGTAAGAAGAACATGTTATGTAAAACCATTTCCGACATGAGGCTGTACCTATTATATGTATAGATGAGGATCTATACATATAAAAGAACATGTTCTGATTGATTGACTGATTCACATCAACGTCGAGCCGAAACCACTGAAGCTAATTAAATACATGAAGTTTGGACAGTAGGTTTTTTCTGACGTAAGCATCCACTAAGAAAGGATTTTATGGGATTCTTTCCTTAAGGTGGTTGAATAAGGGATGTAAATTTGCATGAAAATTCGTCATTTTTGAAGCTTGATTCGTGAAAATTGCCACATGTCATTTCGGTTAGAAATTAATTAAGATGTGTTTCAGGATTTGTAGAAGTTTATCCCTTGGAGGGTAAAATAGGGGAAGAGATTTTTTCGAGATCTACACGGACGAAGTCGCGGGTGGAAAGCTAACATAGTTGGCTAATATTCACAAAAAGTGAAGCCACTTTCACTGATCGGTGAAATTTATTGGCCGACTTCATATCGATATTCGCTGTCTCGAATTTAGAATTTTGAAAGTATGAGTGAGTGACGTCAGCTAATAATAAGTTGTCAAACTATAGAAATCTATGTGATTAAGTAATACGTATACGTATAAGTTGTTGTTGGTTTAGGTAAGGAAAGTCTTTTAATAAAAAAAGACAATGGAAAATAATTTAGCGATATTTTGTCGATCGTAGTATTAATAACAGAAAATGAATCTCGGATAAGATGCACCTATCGCAAGCGAGTATACCTGTACTCTAGAGCGCACCATCACGGCTTGACGTAAAATCTGGCAGTTCTCCAATTTCATCCCACGCGCGCGCGATCTATGAAATTGATTGGCGTTAAATAAGATCCAATTTACCGCCCGACAAAGGTCGAATACGTTTACGTATTTACGATTCGCCCGCGGTACATACATATACATACATAGTCGCGTCCACGTTTACACGTTAATCCCTCGTATTTTCTCATTCGCGAGCAACGAGGACGAACCACGCGGATAGAACGACGCCTTTCGTGTTCGCTACTCCTCTCCTATCCGTGGAACAGACGACCCGTCCGGCCGCGGCATCACCGCAATCGTATTTCGCGGAGCACCGAGCTGTCGCAAGCGCGCAACAAAATTCCGCGCTCGGCAGTCCTCGCCGTTGAATAACTCCAAACGCGCGTCGACCCAGTTCCGTGCGCTTTCCACCTGTTTTCCTCTCTCGCTATGATAAATGAAATCCTTTGAAATATAATGCCGAGAGCGTTCACGCTAGTATCCACTCTCTCCCTTCTCCCGTCTGCCTCTCTCTCTCTCAGTTGCGCCTCTCGGATATTACCTACGTTTCATAGTAGTCCCGTTGCGGTCGGGTCGTGTGCGTTGCTGCAGTTTTGCCACTCGCGGGCTTCTGCCTAAGGAGGAGATATCGTCGGGATTATGCAACGGGATTGCAGGAAACCGGGTCATTGCTCGGGTGCTGGAATTCGCTCGTGTGCATACGAACGTACAGGATGAATCATTGGATTTGCGACATAGGTAGTAAATAATATGGTATACGATTTTGTGGAACTGTAGACGATGAGTGGCGAGTACACTGGGAAAAATAATTGCTAGTATTAACAAAATGTTTTCTTCAATCACAAACACGATAAAATTTCAGGATCAAGCCACGGTTTTCTTTGCGCGAGAAAATATTTGATAGGCTCGAGTGATCGTTTTCTTTTACACAGGAAGAGTTTCTTGTTCCCACAACGATATTCTTGAATTAAGAATATGTATTATTCGATCCAGAGAGAGAATCTGGATTTTAAAAAATTTGTGAAATCATGTGTTCTTGATTTAAGAAATATTTTTCTGACACTAGAGAGAGAGAGCAGTTATTTCTCTTAGTGTAGGAGAAGTTAAGCAGGATTGGCGACTGCCAATGATGAAACTCTTCAATGAGGTAGGCACGCCTGATTCTTATCATATTTCACTCTAGGTCTGTTTTCAATCAGGAGTACCTACTCCCGGCGTCACGGATTCCGTCGCTGGAGATTTTTTAAAATGTCATTTTTAAACATATCAGCCAATGAACAATTAATTACCATGCCCTTGTTAGCTATAGCGGCGTTTGCTCCGGTTAATGAAAGCATGAGAATTGATTGATCATTGGCTGGTATGTTTAAAAATGAGATTTTAAAAATTCACCAGCAACAGAATCCGTTATGCCGGGAGTACTTCATCAGTTTAAGAGTTTCGCCACTAAAGTTGCCGATCCTGATTAACCTCTCCTATCCACCACGGCCAATCAACGCGCGCGATCACACTCTACGTCTATACTTCCATAAATCCTATACACCATATTTGCTATGTCGCAGATCCAACGATTCACTCTTCACGACGTTTCCGCGTTGCGCGAACCGGTGCAGCTGCAGTGGCGAGGGTCATCGTCGAGAACCGCGACGGTATTCGCATTTCCGCGTAAATAGATACCGCAGTCGATTTGCGTCTAGTATCTCCATGGATTTCATTATGGCGTCAAGGGTCTCGTCGCCATGGTGACTCCTACCGCGCGCGGTTGCGCGACGTCATCCCATCGGCTTTAGTTTTCTTACTCCCGAGGAGTAAAAAAGGCTTCCGCCACGGGCGAAGTGTAACTTTGCCGCGATCTTCTCATATAACGCGACGGCACGGAGACTCGGAATGTTATCGGGACGCGATATGGACTTAAGCCGCCCGCTCTCTTTTATTTCACCCGCCGCTATCCTCGCGTCGTGTACGGCGACGTTCCGGGGACGTCGCGGCCGGAATACCCTCCCTCGCAATTCGCGCGCACTTTCGATTTCCCGGGGAAAATTACGCGGGAGAGTCTCCGCGTACGGAGGCGACCGAAGCCACCGGCCAGGGGTAGGAAGAGATCCTTTCTCCTCTCGTGCCCCAGACAGGTACATTCTCCTTAAAGCAGGGAGCGCCAGTTTCTTTTAATTCCCGGCTATACAGAGGCCACCCCCTGTCGCGTGGGATCACGGGGTGGCTCGTATAGAGGTCTCCCTGTTCCCCCTTTTTCACTCCCTCCCTCCCTCGACACGACTACGCGGTATATAGGTGGGGCCGAAGACGTAAAGACGGTGGCTCTCGTCGCGGCTTGATACGATCGCGCCCGCCGTTATACCGTACGGGGGATGATAAAAAATAATCATTTAAATAGAGCCGCCGGTGCGCGCGGGGTAGGATATAATTTAATATGCAAATAGCGAGGCATTACATTTCTTTTATTCCCTCCAACCCCGGCCTCCGCTGCAGCGCGGCACGGTCTCGTTCGGCAGAGGGAGCGGAGTCGAGGCCAAACGAGACGTCCCGAGTAGCTTTGCATATCTGCTTCATTATTCCGAATTACACGAAGGAACTCCTCATATCTTAACCCTTTTAAAGTGCATTGCCCTTTTCCCACCGGTGTAACGGGTCTCCGCCCTTTTTTCTCGGAGCTCGATGGTCTTGCTCCTTTCTCGCCTCTCGTCGCGGTTCGGCTCCGCTGCGGAATTAATCGCCCCGAGGATGCTGCGATTCTCGACGCAGCTTCTCACGTTCGCAAAAGTGATGGAAAGTGATCGGTCGTTTCTATTTCTTTCGCGTTTGATTCTGATTGCATAAGACGAGGATGGATATTACGTCGATTCAATCCGGAATGAGGGATGAATAAGGGAAGAATATATCAATTGTTATTCGAATTATCAGCGATACGAAGATGTTCTCATTTAATTTACGTTTGATTTAATATAATCCCAATGGAAGGGAATAAAAATGATTGGTGTACCGAACGCCACGTTGAATCTTCATTGTATGGTGGATGATAAAGCAACATCGATGGTCGACGATGTCGGCAGTTGAGAATACTCCCGTTTACTTCATGATTGATTTAATATAAAACGTCAATGGTCGTGAATAAATAATCGATTCGTTTGAAATTAATTTCGATCCCGTTGGAAAGCAGCTTTACAGAGAAATGAATTACAATTTCACACTCTCGAGTGCCGATTAAAATTGTCGCGTCAATGTTTTCGACATTATTCGGCCGACTCGAGACTTCGACCGATATCGAATCCGCAAAACGCTTTGTACAGACTTTTCTCGCAATTTCCTTGAAGCCCGTAAAACGTGACCCAGCCCAGTAGGGCATCGCGAAGGAGGAAGACCGAATCGAGATGAGAGGGAGAGAGGTTCTTGTTTCATGTGAAAATTGGCTCGCCGCGCGCTCGGGTCAGCTCGTTTCCGTGGAATTTGTCGGTAGTCGAAGTTCGAATCAGAGAGCGAGCTCACGAGTCACAAAGAGACGCGGAGAGCTAAAGGTCGAGTCCGGAAGTCGATCTCGTCCCGACCCCAGTTCCTCCCGTCGTTCCTGGGACCCTTTGTAACCGCCGGGTGGCTGGGCGTAGCCCCGGGGTTACAATCGAATGGAATAAAAGTCGATCGACGTTTTGACATTTTCGCTGAACAAGGTAGCACTTACCGGATGAACCCCGACGCGCGCTCGCTCGCGATTCTCGGACGCAAAACCCCGGAAATTCTCGAGTTTCTGACCACCCGTCTAATGCAATCAGGCACGGACGACGCGTCGCGCTCTCGAGAGCGACGACGCCCTCCCCTTCGCTGCCCGCGTCGTCAAACCACTTTCTCCGATACTTTCGATCCCTTCGTGCGTAACGAGTTTAAGAGCAATTTTTCAAAATGTTCAACCGCCGCGGCTTCGGGACACGTGAGCTGGTATGAGATATCGTCATCCGCCAAGGGTACTTTGACGTTGGCAGCGCAGTTTTGTAATTCGCAGTCCCCATTTTCGGCTTCGATTGATAAAGACTGAAAAGTTTTTGACGTGTGATTGTCGTGGCCTATCACCGGTTCTGATGATTTCCACAACGTTCAAAATTTCAGTTTTTATGGGATTATTGGTGCAGCGCTCCGGCACCGGGGGGGGGGGGGGGGATACTATAGCGACCCGTCACGCTGTCGCGGCCTGACGCCAGATGGCGCCGACCCTCTCGGCCCTCGGCTCACGGTTCCCGGCCCACGGCTCTCGGCTCTCGTTAGTGGTCCGACAACGAGCAGTCTATAAGAGCGTAACTGCCTGTGTCTAAGGCAGGATTTGGCCTAGCCTTCCTGACGAGTCCACAGGCCGACTCCGGGACGAAACGCTCCGCCAGGAGATGGCGAACTCACTTTTCGTTCGCCACATTGCATATTATAAAGTTACACAGATCGTTGTACACCTGACGTCTGAATTTGTTATAATACTTTCAAACGAGTTCGAAGAATCTCGAGAAGTTAATTCGTCCCTCTGAAAAATGACGCTATACTTTACGCAAAATTACGCGGAGCAGGCGTCGAAGTGGTCCCCGTAGCGACGAGGATATCGAGGACGAGCACGGGAAAACCGATTAGGCGGAAACGCGAGCGGGAGGAACGTGAACTCGGGGCGTACGCAGCTGGTGCCTTTGCTGCAGGATCGTTCGTTATGTAGAGCCCAGCTGAGTCGATACACCTATTCCTTTACAGCCACGTATATACTCGGAGGTACCTATACGACAGAGGTACGTATGCGTAAACCTGCACACGCGGTCTTAAAGGCGATAAGCCTCTTGTCCGTGTATCTTCTATACGACGGAACTCGGAGATCCCTTTGATCGCGCGGGACGCGCGCTCTCTCATCCTGTTTCCTTCGATTTCCTCCGGTCGGATCCTGCGGTCGGACCCTCGACTCCTCTGAGAATTCTGGTCGGTTCCCTCCGCCGGACGACGAGGCCGGAGGCTTACGGATTTTATCGTCCTCTTCTTCCGCGCGAATCCTTCGAATCGCCGCGGGACGTCTTCGGCGTTTCTTACGTGTACGTCTGATCTCGCGCTCTGTATCCGCTGCTTATTGGTGTGTTTTATTTATTTTCTCTTTACTATAGCGTCCGCGTTAGGATCGAATTAATTATAAACTCAATTTAGGTAAATATAACTCTTCAAGTTCCGCCATTTAGTCTTAAAATAAAACGTTATAAATTCTGATTCGGATCACTATGCGAATATAACTTTTAAACTACAGAGCCAGAAAAATGGTCGAATTATACTATTCGAATGAGAATTTCCAGTGCTTTATTTTAAGGAGAATAAACGAAGATCTCGGCTGTAAAACCTGTTAACTAGTATGGAGCTTCATATCAGTTAACACCTAACACTCTTAACACTGCTCACTGTGTTAACAGGTTTTACAGCCGAGGTCTTCAAATGATGGAATTTGAAAAGTTATATTTCAATAGTAATTTTTGAATGAGAATTTTTAATGCTTTATTTTAGAGAGAACGAATCTCGGAACTTGAAAAGTCATATTTACCTGAATTGAATTTATAATTTCTCTCGTAAGTTGCAAGTTTCAAAAGAAATCGATATGACGTTGAATGGTAAAAAGTGCTTATTATTTTCTCGATATTTATAAATTGAACTAAAACTTTTCGCCAGGAAATTGTTTTTAAGTACAGTGATAATGCCATGCATACTTACCTATATCTGCAAGGAACTATTTTTAAATCAACGATTCAGTTTCAAATCAAGCATATCCGATTTGCAACTTTATCCTGCCACATATAACTTACAGGAATTTCGTTTAGCCGCGCGGGAGGATTAATCGCGACTCGGCTGCAGAGGAAGAACAAGCTCGGGAGAATTCGCGTATAGTTTCTCCCTCGCGCGTCGCGGCGGCTCCCTGCGGTTTCTCCTCTTTCCACCGCGGCGCGGGAGGGTCGATGCCAAGATCGAACTCCCGCAGCTTCGGCGCTCTCGCAGCTGTATGTTACACGCTCTTGGCTCGCGCTAACGAAGGTGGACGACGAGCGAATCTTACGGGACCTCGTGGTCGGTAGATTTAACCTCTCTGGGTTACGAAATTTATCCCTCCCAAAGAGGGGTGGGGCCCACCTCCTCGACGAGCGCGCGCGCGCGCGAGAGAGAGAGAGAGAGAGGGAGAGAGATTGAGAACTAAACCCTAAGTGATACTTCACGAAGCGGTGCGCTTCTGTAGGTAATTTGTGTGGGAGCGACCGAGTGTCTTTTCCTTCTCCACCACCCCTCGCGCCACCCCTCGCTGTCTCTTCGACTCCTGCCCACCCTCGTTCCTTCGCGGCCGCCCTCTTCCTCACATTTCCACCCTTCGGGTATAACTTACAGGCGCCATTAAATGCCAAGAGCAGGTTTAAACCTCCGACTGAAAATCCGCCCTTTGTACTCGAGTGCGTACAAGATTCGTCCGCGCGCGGCACTCGGGGCGCCCGGAAGGTATCGAGGAGCGGCGAGCCGCTTCGGGGTCCTCCTTGTAGGTAGCCTTTCTCTTCCGCCCACTTCGTGTTTGGATTCGCGTTCGAGATTTCCCACGCCCTTCGGAGGAAAAACATTCCGCCGCGTCTTCTCGCGCCCTTGTAAACGCGTTTGGAACAATCTTCGGAGGACTATACCGAACGGGTTTTACCTCCGATTGGAGCGAAGGATCGCGCGAAAGCTCTCGTTGATTAAAACGATCCTCGGAGGACTGTATATTGCACGTAGTCCTGCCTCCAATTGGTTTGAAAGATTGGATGGAGATTTTCTTTGATTAAAACGTTAAATACATCCGCCCCGCGTCTTTTACGTCGTTTTATCAGGGGGCCGTTAAAATTCGAGAGAGAGTCCACTCTCTCTTCTTTCGCCTTTCTCTCGCGCGTTTTGCCGCGCTCTCGCGCCTCTCCGAATTTAAACTCGCCCACGACGGCGCCCACCCACCCACCGCTTCCACGCGCATAAGATATTCGTCGCGCGGAAAAGTTCCTTCGAAAATAATTTACTCGCGCATCTGAGCGCGCCGGGCGCGCGCGCGAGGACAGCCGAAGTTTCGTTCCATTTTTCACGCCCCCGCCTCGTTTCGCGCGCGGCGGCGTTTTATCGGAAAGCGGAAGGCAGAGTGGTATAACCGCTCGCGCCGCGCGCCATCAGCGAGGTCGCATTCTCGCGGGTTATTTAAAGCGGAATGAATTAAACGGGGCGACGTATAAATCCTTAGGACGCTGCGCGCCCGAGGGACGCAGATGTTTCTCGGCGATCGTCCCCATAAAAAAGCTCTCGTATAGTCAGCAATAAAGTAGGCGGAGTTGGAAATTGAAAAATGTAAGGGAGACGCGCGTTATATTCCATTTCGAAGCCGAACGGCTAACGTATACCTGTCTGTATGTTCTGTAGCTAGGGGTGCCTATATACGAGTACACGTGTCGATATACGTACGTTATACACGTGGGACGTAGGCGCGTTCGGAGCGGTCGAATCGCGCGAGGAGAATTGTTCCTCGGATATATGAGCGGCAGTCTGGTCGAGGTCCTCGTCCATTCCTTTTTTTCTACTGAAGGGGCGATAATATCTTCTCTCTTGGAAAAATCCGTTTCCTTTGATAGGAGGAAGCTTCCTCTAAAATAGAAAATCGATTATATACATATCTCTCTCTCGTGGTAAAATAATAGTTTTGCGCAAGATATACTGTTCATTTATTTACATTTCATAAGTTAAGAAATAATGTCGATCTCGAGATAATATTTGCTATATGGTTTGGTAACTTCTACTTTTCCTTGACCGGGAAAGATCCCTAAGTATATCTACCGTAGAAACTTTTGCATTAAATTTACTAAACATGTATTAGAAGTAATGTGCATACACGGTAAAAAAGTGATGTCAATTTTTAACACCATTTCACCGATGTGGACTTATATATACCACATCTGGCGTCATTCAGTTTTACGCCATTGTTATTTAACACCAAAAGTGGTTTACATAGGTCAACACCGCAGAATTTTTTATAGTGTATATACGGTGTAGTAAAATTAATGTACTCTTGTTTCACAATTTCATAAAATGAAGTTATTAAATGTACTGTACTACTTGTGCAGTGTTATACTAACTAAACGTTTGTATTTCAAGTTTAATAATATTCATAGGTATTTGATCATTTTCAAGACGGTTTATACTTTCTTCGTTTCCCTTGGAACGTGATTAACATAGAGCAACAAAATTGCGTACCTATGGTATAACATTTGACAATACAATAAACTAATTCTTCATTCGAAAATGTTAAAATTGTACGCGCATATATTATACGACGTTCCTTCTACGCATCTTCCATTTAGGTATCGTATACCGTGCGGTAAAACGCACCCCCTTAGCACAGTATTATTTACTTCCTCCCCATGTAAGCATGTATATGCACCGGGGCGCGTTTGCCCGCGCCTCGACTCTCGGTAAAGCGTGCGAGAGTAAAAGCATCGCTTTTCCTCCGGTGGAAGGAGGGACGAGCGTCTTTCGCTCGGGGGAGGCGATAAAAAATATTGATCTTGGAACACGTGTCTCGCGGGTGGTTTAGCCTAAATTCTCAACAACGTTTGTCGGCCCGGTCCTAAACCAACACATGTACGACCCGACGCCATCCCTTCTCGCTCGCGCGTCGTGTTGACATCGCCGTTCCGCTCCGTTTACGCCGCATCGCAGGTGTCCCGAAGAATTTACACTGTTTTATTCCAACGCCCGGTTCTCGCCGCTCCGCGGTACATGGATGGGAGAAAGCGCGAGGAGCACCCGCCGGTGTTACTTCCCCTTCCGCCGCGCATGTGAGGTCAATCTCCGTATTCACGCAACCACTGTCGACGAGTGCTAATTAAATATTATACCAACGATGAAATTATACCGACGACCCGGCGTCAGAGATGTGCAGTCGCGACTCGGTGTCGATCGATGGCGTTTCCTAAATTTCACCTCTGAGAACTTCAAATGTAGTGAATATATAGGGGACAAAATATTTGGTTCGCAGTATAATGCATCTGCTTTTAGCAGGTGCGTGAGATGGAATTAATAGTTTCGAATACTGATGCAAATAGCTTCGATAATATTTGCTCTATAATGATATAATTGTGTGATAGGAATTATAAATGTCCGATCCACATGGTGATCCTCGTGATTAGTGTTTAGGTACTCTTATTTTCAGGGATTATTCTTATATTAATAATAGGTATTCGTATCTAATTGATATTTTTTCGGCCAATTGGAAAATGTACGTATAGGGGGGCCCAGGTCGAAAAGTTATATATATGGTTTGTATATAATCCATATATACAATAGATTTGGTCCTATATGGATTATTTGAATCTTTTAAATTTTTGTAAATATAATCCATATAGGGGAGAGTTGCTTACATTGAACCGGTACCTAAATTGAACCTCCTGGCTATTTTAAGTAAATGAGCATTTCCACGTCATCTATGTAAGGTTTAAATTTCTACTGATTCAAGAGATTTCGATTTTTGTCAAAATCTGAAGCGCTGATTCTAAAAATCATGCACTTATTAATATATATACCCTATATATTGACTATATCTCAAAGAAAATATCAAATATTAACGATTTTATGTACAAGAACATTTTTTTTTTCATGGAAAATCATCGATACCTCGGCGATCTTTTAAGATTTCCTCAATAAGTGCATTATTTTTGGAATCAGCGCTTAAGATTGTGATAAAAATCGAAATCTCTGGAATCGAACTCTCGACCATCCTATCTTGTGTATTTTTTTGCGTTGATAACGAAAATCATCCATATATTGAGGAAATCTCAAAGGAACACCGAGATATCTATGACTATTTTATGAAAAAATAATTTTTCTGAACATAAAATCGCTGATATCTCACATTTCCTTTGAGATATGGACCTGATAACCTTGGTTTTCGGAATCAGCGTGAAAAAATACATCGGATAGGGTGGTCGAGAGATCGATTTTAGAGATTTCGATTTTCGCGAAAAATTGATAAATGTAAGGTAAATGCCTTAAGATTTTGACAAAAATCGAAATCTCTGGAATTGAACTCTCGACCATCTTATCTTGTGTATTTTTTCGTGCTGATTACAAAAATTATAGATATATCGAGGACATCTCTGAGGAACACCGAAATATCGATGATTTTCCGTGAAAAAAATAATTTTCTGGTACATGAAATCATCGATATCTTATATTTCCTTTTGAGATATCGTCAATATATCTGCCATTTTCGGAATCAGCGTGAAAAAGTACCTACATCAAATAGGATGGTCGAGTGTTTGATTGAAAAAATTTCAAGGGAGTTAAAGATTAAAATCTCTTATCTTATGTATTTTTTGTAGGCATACTGACTGGTACTAATTGTAAAAGGTTTGAATTTATATTGATAGATGATGTAGAAATGCTCATTTACTTAAAATGGTCAGGAGGTTCAATTTAGGTAAATACCGGTTCAATATAGGCAACTCTTCCCTATACCTAGTCCATATATGATTTATATAGAAATCATATATGTAGTCCATATAGGATCAAATCCATACCTATATGGGCTATGTATAATCCATATAGAACTTTTTCGCCTGGGGAAGCGGGAATAACAAAAATAAGGCGTATCTTTCTTCGGTAGTTGGTGAAACAATATTTAGGTGTTGTTCCATAGACAGAGGTAAATTACGAGTACACGCTTCCGCTGCAGTTCGCCGCAGATGAAACTGCAAAGGGAAAATTTCGAAAATTGGACTCTCCGCGAGTATAGAGTGGGCGCGTAACGATAATCGGCGCGGATGTATGGCAGGACAGCCAGTTAGTTTGCTCCTACATATACCTTCGCTTTAGCGGATCGCAATGTAGGTACGGGTCGCTGACCCAGTTAATCAATCTCACGTCCGCAAACGACAATTTTAGCCGGACGCCCGTCCGTTTGCGTTGCCCGGACAATAATGGCAGTTCCATGCGACGGCCAACGCGAATAGGCGTTCACGAGGTCGGCGGCTCGTTGCTTATGGAGATATTACGTAATACCCGTGGAACCGACGTTGCTTGGTGGCAACGGCACCGGGGTACGGCGCGTACCATATCTTCCGCCGGGATTTTGCGAGAGAGAGCGGAAGAGGACAACCGCGTCTCGTTAACGACGCGGTGATTTCGGAGTTTCGAGTAATTCTCGTACATCCTCACGCTGCTTTGATTCCGCGCGATAATTATTACCGGGTCTGGATATAACCCGCCTTCGTTCATGGATTATCCTGTTGGTTGCGGTAGGTCTATAGCTGTATTTCGCAGGATCACATTGCCCATACGCGGATATTCTATAACCGCGCTCGCGTGTTGACAGCGCGCTGTGTTCCTCTGTGTTTCTCTCATTCTCTTCATCTTCTGTCTCTTACTCTTTATTGCTCCAATTCAATATGTGTGTAGAAACGTTTATGTAGGATTAAATTTACGTGCCAAGATAAGAGTTTGGTGTTTAAGGCGTATAATCAATTTTAATCCGTGTTCACTTTTCTGATTATTACATTATACAACGTGTTGTTGTAAACACCATTTTGAGTTGCATAAAATATACTTCGCTCAGTTCATATCGCTCTTTCACACTGAATTTACACTAAATGGATTGGACTTCTGGTGAACAATTACGGTGTTTACATTTACTCCGTTTGGTATTAAAATTTTCAACGGTGTACCTATTGAGATGTGTATGTAAGCATTACTTGACTATTGATAAGTTTAACCAATATCGTCCATTGCTAGTCTCATTTCGTTTTATTATCAGTAAATTTCTCGGCTTTATTTTATTTTTATGCCTCTACCTTTGAAATAATTTTTAAATTTTCATCCATTTTTCTCTTCATCTGTGTTTGCTACATTTCGAGATAAATTAATTTCTCTCATCTTCGTTTTTCTCTCTTCCTTTCCCGCTCCCGTTTATTACATTCTACAGATATGTATATAAGCATTATTTGACTATTGACAAGGTAAACGGATATTATTCGCGTTGCAAGTCTCACTTCTTTTTATTTTCAGTAAATTTTTCAGCTTCATATAATTTTTGTCCCCTTATCTTTGACTTAATTTGTAAACTTTCGCCCATTTTTCTTCTCATCCGCGTTTGCTATATTTCGAGATAATAAACTAATTTCTCTCATCTTTGTCTCTCCCTCTCTCTCTCTCTCTCTCCCGCTCCTTTTGTCTCTCTTCGCGCGTCTTCCCTGAAAACACCCATTCCGCCCGGCGCGCGCGCGGTACTTCCATCCGGATTATTTTAATTATCGAGGATTATTCGACGCAAATCCGCCACGCGCGCGGATCCTCTTTTAAGTGGAAAATGTACGTGACGCTGCAGGCAGGTGCATACGCGCCCACGTGCAGGCACGTATCTCCGCGTACGCGGTAGACAGACTGATATGGGGATAGCGCGGCAACTCGAAACACTCGAGACGCACTTATTCGCACCCTCGCCGAGTGTGCACCGCACTTGCTCCCCCGGTAGTCGGGTTTTTTCCTCCCGGCAAACCCCCGACGCGCCTTTACTCCCTCTTTAAGTCCTCGTCTAAGAAGTCCATCCCCATCCTTCGACTCGCGCATAGGTGCGTCGTGGATTGCCGCGCCGTGTGTGCACCTCGCATACGCGGTGCTGCAGCGCCGGTGCGAGTCATATTATACGACGAGGCGAAGCGTTTATCGGCACGGTAACGCGCGCCGGTATGTAATACGAGCAGTTTCGCGTCGCGGTGTATTTAAAAGGAGTGACCGCCCTTCGGAGAGAGGAAGTGGAAGAGAAAGGGTAGGTATATCGTATAACAGCTTACACGTACTTATTCGCACTCGACCACGTGTCGCATCGCACGCACACACGCGCGCTTCGACCTTTACCATAAATTTCGTATTTTTCCTCGTCGTGTATACGCGACAACGGGAAATCGGGGCAGCGCTCGAGAGCCGCGGGGCTCTGTCGCGCGATCCTATCGTCGTAATATATTTGTCGAATACATTTCAGTTATTTATACCGAGCACTCGATCGCGAGAAGCGAAATGTCAGGGGAGGTGGTCGAAAATGATTTTGCTGCCGCGGGATATGGCTTTCCGATTTTGCGCTTTGCGGGCGGCCTGCGTCGTGTCGCTATTAGAGATTTGTCTTAAAATTTAACCTCGATACGTGGCATTTTTGAAATTTCATAGTGAATTATATCGGTGCTTTTTTCGAATTGGCCGTGCAATGGTATTTGAAGGCGACGCGTCTTTTTAGCAGACGAACGAACGCAGCTTCTTTCTCCGAAAGGAATTACCGAAGCACTGCGTTCGCGATGAATTTGAAAATACGCGAAGAAATCTTTGAATCTATTTTTTTTAGTTGAAAATCGCGTCATATTTTTTCTACACTATACACTGAGAAAGATAACTGGGTTAAAATGACGAAAGAAAATCTGGTTAAACGAGTTTAGTTATTCTAACCAAATTACTAGTAAGTTTAACCAAATACTTGGTCACTCCAAGTACATACCTAGTTATTCCAACTACATGTTTACTCTCGTAGTCTGAATTAGTAAAAATAACTGAAAATCGGTGTATAATCACTGAAATTCAGTGAATATAAGATTACTGTAATTTTAGTAACCTTCGTTTCCTGGATTTCAATGACGTTTCACTGATTTTCAGTGATTTTCACTGACTAGATGAACAAAGTAGTTATTTTGATTACACGTCTAGTTGTTCTAACTACACATCTAGTTATTTCAACCAAAAATTGGTCAGTCAAACCAAACAAATAGAGGATCCATATTTCACCAAAAAAGGCTCAGTTATAGTCTCCAGGATTTTGTTTTGATCGACCAGGCTATTTCTCTCATTATGCAGACATCGTTTTTTTAACTGCAAATCACTGTTCGTTCACCGATCGTACCGGTCCACCGAACCGCGTGGATCTCGAGTAGGACGACTCCGATCGGCCCATAAAAATAAAGCAGGGACTCGAGGATTTCGCTCCCCCTCCACGCGGTATAACGCCAAACGGCGGAGTGAGGGGGGGGGGAGAAGGTTCCTAGGGATGCTAGGAGGGGTAGGCAGAGAGAATCGCGAGTTTCCGCGTAAATTGTGTACTTTCGACTGCGTCTAATATTAACGAGAGTAGTCCCCGGCTGGCTATGCCGCGGCGTAATCTCCTTAAGATCGGACGTGCCATTAAATATTCAGACCCCGGGATAATGGTGGCCCTGCGGTATTGTTTCGGCGCGGCTCTCACCGTGGCAAGTTAACGGCGACGATATATAATTAATGAAAGCCGGGACGGCGCTTTGAAGAAGGCACGGCGCGGTGACCCGTGCGCGTCCGAAACGCGCGTCGAAAGACTCGCCGGAAATGAGCATTTGTAGCGGAGTGCTCGGGCGGTCCGCGGATGATATTGGATACCGCGTGACGGGGGATGATGGTGCTTCGGGTGGAGGAAACACGAGGAGGAGCCGTCGGGGTGGGAGAGAGGCGAGGAGGACCCCGGAGTTGAGGAGCAATAAGACTTCGCGCGCCTACGAGATTTTACGTCAAAGAAAACTCGAAGGGAAGATTATTCTCCGCCCCACGCCCTCTCCACCTCCTCGATATAAAATGGCATTTCTCTTCACGGTAACGAACGCCCGCTCGCTTCGCGACCCGATAATTATATTCGCCGAGACGTTTCCTCGGAATATTTTCCTCCTTCCTCGTCGCGCAGCGGGTCAACGAGAGAGGGCGAGTCCCGGAAGCCCTCCGACGGAGTCGCTTCGGAAGATTATCCTCCGCTGTCGCGCGAACCGAGAGGCTTGGTCGCGCTGGTACGCTTATTCGAGATCGATTAATTAAAATTGCGCGCTGATCGCGTTGATCCGTAGGATTATACGAATAGGTACATGTGTAGGTGTGGCAAGTGCGAATAATCAATACAGGACGCGATATTCGTATAATAAAATAGGGGAATTAATATTGTAATGCGCGTGTGTGGGTTTTGTCGGACGTATTTTTAACATATTTATATAAAACTAAATTAATTTCTCGCAATTAAAATTGAAAATATATATTAGTTTCTATTTTCCAAGAGTACTCGTATCCTTGATTAAGGATACTTTGTACTTAAATGAATGCGTTTTAACGCGAAACCACACCCTTTTTCTCTATTTTTTGTATCCCTTTCGACAGTTCCGGATACGTGTCCTCGCGGAATATTTTCCCGCACCCTCCTCGACGATCAACGCGAGAGTCCTCGAAGTCCTCCAAACGTCGTTTCGGAAGATTATCCTCCGTCGCGCTGCGCGAACCTAAAGTCTCGTGCTACTCTCTCGATCGGTCAATCAAATTTTCGCGCTACTTACGATCGATTAATTGAATTTGCGCGCGCAGGTATGCACGTACGTGCTCTCGCGGTAGACGTGAAAATCAGTAATTACACGTGACCCTTCACGCGCTAACGATTGCGAACCGCCAAAGGATTTGGCGGAACAAACTATCAAATATCAGTATTTAGGGTTTGATTACGGGTTGCGTCCAATTATAACGTCGTAAGGTTAACGAAGGGCACGGGCCAGGATCTCGGGATCTGGTTTCATCGTTCTCCAGTCAACCACCGTCGAATTCGCGAATAATGCGAGCGTGGTACGCAAACTCCGGGACCTTCGGCGTTTCCCTCTCGCCCGAATTACAAAGACGGATCGATCGACGCAGGGGGTGAATGGATATCGATACTGACGACTGACACGTATAGATTGTATTTAATTCTGATAACTGGGTACCGTCGAAACTCCTTTAATTAATTGAAATGTTCATCGGTAATTCGTCGTCAACGAGAGATGAGATTCCTTTGATCCAAACGAAATATTGCATTCGTCTATAAAGTAACATTTAGTGTAGTTACGTGATTTTTGACCAACTGTTATTATAGTTATTATCATTATTACTATTACCATATCCATTCTGTTATTGATCTATTTAAATAATTTGTACCATTTCGTAATAATGTTATACCTACTATATTTATGTAGAGAAATAATGAATGATAAATTAATTAGTTTTCATTTTCTCCTTATATTTTTGAAAGCCCAAATATATGATCGTTTAGCGATTACGCGAAGATCTCAAACAGATTATTTGCGAAGATTTAGCGACTGAAAATTTTACCCTCTCGAAACTCTCAGTCTTTTCTTCAATTACAAGGAACATTTTTTAAAAGTCAATGGAAAATAACTGAAACAAATCATCGAAGTTACAATTAAACATTTTCGCGTACCATGAAGCAGACGAGTGCAGAAGTTAAATTACCGCGCGCGGAGAGACATTTTTCTGAACTCTCGGAGTTTGCAGGAGTTCGACTGCACAGCTACCATCACGCTCGCTTTTCATCTCCTAATGCGAGGTTGCTCTTTCCTTCCATCGGAATCGAAACGACATTTCGCCTTAACTGCCGCTGCACTTTAGACTCGCAGTCGCGTCGGAGAAATTCGGACACGTTGCCGCCGTCAAAAATGGGTTTAAATATCCTCGCGGTCGTTCCGAGCGACGAATGGAGTCGTAGTACCTACGTTCGAACCAGGAGCGATAAAACTTAAAATATACGGTGACACCTTTGCGGTTGCGAAGTGGCTCTAAATTTTCGTTATAGCCTACCTAGATATTTCAGGTTATAGACTCTTTTCCCGATATCGCGCGGTCGCCATTTTCAAGCCCCTGCCCACCTTCCGACACCTTTAATATCGCCGCGTGTAATAGGAAACTGCAGCGCGGTCCAGTGTCTACATGAAGAGGTGTAATAACGGCATCCACTCTCAGGTGCGCGCGAGCTTCAAATTGACTTTTCATAGTTTTATCTGCGTTCTTTCATTCATTTATTTAAAAGCTCTTGCAATTGTAATTGATCGTTATAGCGATATATGGACTTTCTCTTTGCTCTTCCATCCTTACAAATTAATTCGTTTCGCTCATAACAGCAGGAATTTACAAGTGTTGGTGTCTGAATGCATTGCGATTTCTTTTTCTGAATTATTTTATCGGGGAAAAAATAAAAACGAATCTTTGTTGGCGTCTGTAGGTTCACCCAGTGACGAATATAATGTACTTTGGACGTGAAAAGATGCGTTGAAGATTTCCACATCTCATAATTCAATATTAATATATATACCAAAAAATTCATATTTTTAAATAGAATTTGTAATATATATATATATATATACATATTCGATAATAAACAAGAAAGAAAGGTCCGAAGAAATAATTATTCGGAGCAAATAATTTTGTCTAAATTTTTCGAATCTGCAGTAAAAAAAATTATTGTTAAAACCGAATTGGCTACTCGGAGAGAAAAGTGTTTGAAAGAAAAATTGCATGGTTATCTATACATATATGTATATAAAAGAACATGTCCTGACTGACTGATTTATCAACGCAAAATTTGAACAGTAGATTTCTTTTGTGACGTAAGCATTGACTGAGGAAGGATTTTACGAAATTCTTCCCCTAAGGTGGTTGGAATAGCGTAAAAGTTTGTATGAAGATCCGTCATTTTTGAAGTTAGATCTATGAAAGTTGGTATTTAGCCTTTCGGTTAGAAACTAAGAAAGACGTGTTTCAGGATTTTTGGAAATTTATCCCTTAAGATGAAGCCAGTCAAGTGATACAGATTTTCAGGAGACATTCACATCAAAAAGGCAGCGTATAACGTCGCTGCAGGCGATCCGCACCGAGGGTTAATTTTATTAATCGGGCAAAGATGGCGACGAGAGAAGGTGACCTACCGACGCGCGGGAACGTGAGAATCCGAAGGGTTTCCGCGGCATGCCGCCAGCGCGCACCGAAATTGGTTCTACGGCGAATTCGTTAAGCTCGGACAAGTGCGGTGCCGTGCGCGACGTATAACGTTTTTAATTAATCCGGAATTAAATAAAACGGCCCGTTGGTCCGTGAAAATTGTCAACTAACCGGGGTGTTACCGTCGCTGAGCCGACAAAGGTGAACGTACCTATGCCGCAGACTCGCTGGGGGGTGCGCACCCCGATCGCCTTTGATCCGCGACAATAAGCGGCGCTGCAAAAATCCGCCGTGTTGATTTCGCTCGATTTCCCACAATCCTCTCCCAATCCCGACAAAATCGTCAAGCGTCAAGATAACCCCAATTCTCTCGATTCTAAAAGCATTTCTTAATTGAGAGGACAGTTTATTTATAGTTAATAAACGTATATTTAATAATGGCGAAATAAATATTTCGTTGGCTCGAGCAAACAATTATAAATGAAATAAACATTCTAATGATTAACATATATTCACTTGGCCTAATGAAACATCTCTCTGTCGCCGTTATCAAGTATACGTTTATTAACCACAAATAAACTGTTCTCTTAGCGTTCGAATCCAAAATTTTCGATAGCAAGCTTGTTCGACTTTCCTCAATTTTGTATCGATCGTGCAAAGATCTCCTCGGAGACCGGGCATCGGATTCCAACTGAAATAAATCAATCGCGGACTGGGGAAACGCCTGCGCGAACTGCGCGAAGCGCCGGCGGAACGGCGAGACGTGGCGGCAGGGTCGAAACGGCCGGAGGCCGTCCAAACGTTCCGCGGATCGAACAAACCACGACCCATTATGCTCCGCGAGCGCTTTTATTCCTCGGCACAATCCGCGGGGCGAAAGCTTTGTTCCGAATTGATAGATGGTGCCACCCGGAGGCTGCAACCGCTCGCGTTCGTCCTGCCACTCTTCGGTGGCACGCTGAAAAGCGTGATTTCGATTTCACACCGCGACGGGCTTACGGCCAATTTCGAATTCGTGACCTCCGCCGCCCGCCGCGGCTGCGCGTCGGTGTCCCGATGCCGAGAGCAAAGGGGGTAGGGGGTGCGTGGTCTCGCGCGGAAAATCGGATGGATGTGGAGCCGCTTTTCTCTCTTCGAGGCGTCGCTCTTCTTCGACCGGTTGATTCTCGGGGCTGGTATGAGTACTCTGACGCGGGGCGGGGGAGTATACGTGTTGATTTACCGCGCGCGGTGTTGGAAAGTAGGGGTTTGCACTTTGCAGCTGCACGGATAGTATGAGAAAATGGCGTCGTTTTAATAGCTTCTTCGATACGGAGGATTTCAAGTTTATCGGAGAAGCAGAAATATATTTGACGCGTATTATAGGCGTGGAAGATCTATATATTATAACACGTAACGCATATGTAATGTACGCAAAGGCCACCTAACGCGATACAATTATGTGACGTAACGTAAATGCATACGTTGTGTTAATGGTTACGTCGCTCTCTACTCGTATTTATCCAGAGAGTAAAATCGCGTTCGACGTTAATTTATTTGACTACTATAATTGCGCGTGCATTAATTTTTTTTTTTAATATACGTACTGGCACATTCTTTGTAATAATGAGTCCATTAACGTTTCCCGTGAAAGATGCATGGAAAGACTGATATCAGCAAATATTACTGTACGTGTATTTACGGTAAAAGAGGTACATATGATGATTTTTGAATGTAGTGCGGTACAGTAATTTTTCTTTTGAAAATATTAAATCGTAATAGTTTCAATTACAATTTACTATACCGAGAGAAATAATTGCTGATGCCGACAAAGTATTTTCTTCAACCAAAATTATGATATACACAAATAATTCCAGGATCGAACCATGGTTGTCTTCGCGCGAGAAAGTATTTAGTCCAGGACATTTAGCTTGAAAATCATGCAATCTTCTAAAAATCGAGCTCACCGAAATTTTTTTATTTTAAACTGCTTATTATGATGTACCAATATATGCCTGAAAGTTACGCCACCGACGCACTGGAGCTTCGTGACATATAAGAGGTCAAAGGTCGCGGATTTTGTTATCTCGCTTCCTATCGCTCCAACGTGAAAAATACCTATTACAAAAGTTGAAGATCTCAATTTTTAATACCTAAAAAAATATATTTGACGTAAATACGCCTAACCGTTCTCGAGATATATAGCTGAATATGAGGAAAAATGCAAAAATAGCCAAATTCTCACAGGTCCCTATTTCCCGGAACGGTCTCGCCGACCGTTACTCAATTGTTTCAAGAATAATTTCGGGTTTTTATTTGACTATATTCAGTCTCAACCGAGTTATAGGCCGAGTAAGGCGGGAAAAGGGGAAAAAACCTACTAGGGCAACCATATAAAAAAAACGCGCCGCGAATTCTACCTCAAAAGTGATGTGGAAATGAATGCTTCCACAAACTTCGGAGCATCGTATCTCGAAAACGGTAAGGTGTATCTGAAAAGTGTATGGGGCCATTTAGTTAGATAATTTCATGATCTAACAGCATGAGTAAAACGGGAAAAGGGGAAAAAACCTACTAGGGAAACCATATAAAAAAAACGCGCCGCGCATTCTACCTCAAAGGTGATGTGGAAATGAATGCTTCCACAAACTTCGCAGCATCGTATCTCGAAAACGGTAAGGTGTATCTGGAAAGTGTATGGGGCCATTTAGTTAGATAATTTCATGGTCTGACAGGAATTTCATTTTTGTGTGAGTCATAGAGAATGAGATAATAGCGTTAAAACAGATGTAGTATTTTTTGACCAAAACTTATCTTTCGTGTCTCATATCTCGAGAACAGGTAGGCGTACGAAAACCAAACTGGACTTTTTAGAGGGGCGTTTATTCATAAAAATATAATTATATAGGTGTAATTGCCGTTTGAGTAGTAGGAAGAGAGAAGAATGCGGCGATACATGTTGCATACCCGAATTTAGCTATTTTTGAATTTTTCCACATATTCAGCTACATATCTCGAGAACGGTTAGGCGTATTTACGTCAAATATTTTTTTTAGGTATTAAAAATTGAGATCTTCAACTTTTGTAATAGGTATTTTTCACGTTGGAGCGATAGGAAGCGAGATAACAAAATCCGCGACCTTTGACCTCTTATATGTCACGAAGCTCCAGTGCGTCGGTGGCGTAACTTTCAGGCATATATTGGTATATCATAATAAGCAGTTTAAAATAAAAAAATTTCGGTGAGCTCGATTTTTAGAAGATGATTACTAAATGTCCTCGACTAATTTGATAAGCTTGAATAATTGTTTTTTTTTTCTCGCAGGAAGAATTTCTTGTCCCAGCGAAGGTATTCTAGAATCAAGAATATATATTTTCCGAGTAAGAGTCTGTTTTCTAATACAAATTTTTAAGATCATGTATTCTTGTAGGGTTGTTTTTCAGGACAGTAGGAAGATCCGAAAACCCTTATATCTGTCTCTACTTTTATCGTGAATACAGCAACATTTACTGGTATCGGTATTTTTGTGCACTCGTTATTTTGTTTTTCGTTTTATATATCGTCATCGCACGATATGGAAACGATATATCACGCGTTTATATTAGTCTCGTCGTATTCGCTCCGGTAAGGGATACGCGCCAATCGACGCGGAATTACGACTTCGTATTCGCACCGAGGTCGCGCGCGCGCGTTGCGAGGATAATTCAAAAGGAGTAACGACGAATGAGAGCTTTTTAATGGTCACGGAGGCTCGAACCGGGATTTAGCGCGCGGCACGCTCTTCTCTTTAACGGCCCTACAGGAGTATACTGAACGTATAAAGACTCGAAGAAGACCACATGGTGTATTCACCCCATTGTATTTTGCCACCGCCCGCCACCACCGCCGCTGCCGACAACGCAAACCCCTTGTCTCTCTCCCCTTCCGCCTCTGAATAATCCTCAACGCTGTAACCCCATTAATAATCACCATAAATATTCATCCGCCCCGTGATTTACGGGTTTCCCGAAAATATAAAAAAATATTCTACCCAAATTCTCTCTCCATGCCACTTTTGCACACCTCCGCCCCCGCAGCTCCGCGGTCCTCGTTTCTCACCGCTCACCTCGCTAGCAACGGCGATACTGACTGAAAGAAAAATAAAATACCGAAGTTTGTGACGCCTTGACTTAATTGAAAAATGCAGCTTACATATCCGAAAGAGAAGCAGCGAATTTCTGCGTAGAGTCCCGAAGAAACACCCTGCTCTTGAACTCGGTGTCGCCACACAGTCGTTCAGGGGTGGTGCGAGCGCGGTTACCTACTCTCGACGATTTTACAGTTGCGGTTTGAAGGGAGCAACGTCGTGTCGGTCTTGTGCGAGAGCGACGTGACCGCGAGAGGGGGAAAAAATTGCGTCGCGCGCGCGGGGGGGTAGGTATATAAGACGCGACGGGCGATATCGTAAAAACGTCCGGGGGTAGACGCGCTAACGGTGTGACCTCTCACCTCTGCATCCTTCGTTCGCTCTTTCCACCCCCTCCCTCATCCTCTCTTCACCCCCTCTCTCCTTCTCTCTCTTCCTCGGCCACGAGGTTGGCTTCATTATTTCACTTAATGGCGCGTTTAATATCAACCGGTCGCATCGTCGCACCGCCGTGAATGGTGCTATTTGTATGACTAAATTGGTTGGGCGTTGCTAAGGGGAGAGAGGAGACGGCCGTACACCAGCGCGTCGGGTACCGCGAAAGAGGGAATCCAGTCGAGGGGGTGGTTCCGCGGTACGACTCCGGGATATCTGCATAACGACGCCTAAAACCGGGCGCAGGGGCGAAGCGGGACTATCGTCGATCCCGCCGTCGACGTGATCTAACGCGGGACGTGTCGAGAGCTCGTCGTTTTCGGCTGCAATTACTTTTCGCGTCTTCCGCGCTCTCGTTCGAACGACTTTTACGCGGATCTCTGAAATTCGACGGCGTGTCTTTTGCTTCCTGCTTTTCCCTCGTCCCGTGGCTCAACTGCGACGATGGCATTGTAAGTGGAGGGAGGGCGAAATCTAATGTGCTCTTTGTTAGCTCTTTTTTTTTTTAAATTGTACATTCTCATCCTTTTGCAATAAAATTAACAGGCAATCTTGTGGAGTATGAAAGTGTCTGGAAATGTTATGGGCTGTGAAGGAGTTGGGGATATTAAAGAGTTTTTTAAATTTCATTCATTATTACGCGGTCACGTGTACGGCGCCTATATCTGTAAGGGAATGTGAGGCGTCAAGGATTTCACACGCTGCGAAATAATTTTTTTTCTTAAAATTGCTGCTATCTCGGTTTTATTTCGAGATTTCTTTGATGAATTTCTTATTATCCTCCGAAAGCCGGTGGAAGGAGCACGCGCCTCATTTCTACCCCGCCTTCGCCCTCCCTAAGTAAATATAATCGTATAAGGATCCATTGTATGGATTTCCGATATAAAAATCAGCCAACCGTCGTTTCCCAAGGGGGCCGCGCTTCGTGACGTGCCACGTCGCATCGAGATTTCCGAGTTATCGACGGTTCCACGAAGCGCGGAATTTTCTATAATTCAAACGTCCGACGTAAGTCACGGAGGGGTGAGTTTTCCCCGGAGGAGAGAGCGCGGCTGCATCGAGGCCCGCGGCTTTAACGGGTGTCTGGAATTTCTGATTCGACTTCGGGAGAAAAAGGGAGAGACCGCGGCATAGCGTATAGGCAGATCCATCGAGAGGTCGATGACCGTTGCCAGTATATCTATAAATTAAATAATTCTACGTTAGTGAATACTTTTATGTAGATGACATTTTTTCGATCGAGTCGGATGATTTGTCTAAATAACATGATAAATAATAGAGTTGATTGAAATATAAATTATCTATTGAAAGCATCGATGCCCGTAGCATTAACGCATTAACGCATGATAGAAATTTATGTTTCGGCGACACGGAAAAAAAATTAGCAATTTTTACTATTTTATTCAGTAGCGCTGAGATTCGAGCTTATTTTCAAGAATTTGTACAGAGGAAATTTTTCTATTCACTGCACGGGAAAAAAGTGATTTTGCAGTCTTAGCAAAACTCGGTTTTGCTGGGAACTTTTTGCTACCATGACAGAAATATTATATGTGGCGTGTTCGATAACAGTAAATTTAATTACAATACAATCACTGTGAAATATTTTTCGGTAAAATTATTTGCAATCCCAGCAAATATTTTTACTCTCTATTATTGGATATGTCTTTTGCTGTCACAGATAATATTTTCGTCATGATGGCAAGAAATTCTCAGCAAAACCTAGTTTTTTTTTTAAAATTGCAAAACCATTTTTTCCCGTGTGTTTATAACAGTACAGATACTATAGGTAAATTTAAAGAAATGTATTATAATATTTGTTTGCACAGGAGTTTCCATCGGTTGAATCGTAGTTTATGCTAGTCAAACTGTAATTCGTGCAGTTTTTTCTCCGTGTACAGTTGTAAACAGTAAATAGAAATATCTCCTCTCTCTCTGTACAAATTCTTGAAAATGAGCTCGAGTTAGCGCTACTGAATGAAGCGGTAAAAATTGCCGGTTTTTCTTTTCGCGGACGAAGGAAAAAAGGGGAAAGAGAGCGCGAGATACCATAACATAGTTTATAGTTAGATCCGCTAAACGTCCAGTCGAGTGCCCGCGGACAATCGTTTTGGGGACCGCTCCTCGAGGGGCTCGTTGTCTCTAAGGTGGTCGAACAAGCGAAACACACCGCGCGGCGCGGATACGCGCGAGGAATTTATTCATGCAATCCTAGAAATGGAACGCAACGCGCGCGAACGGCTGGCCGACACCGTATAGGCATGTAGGAACTAGGTACATACGTTGCGGCTACGTACGACGGTAAAGTACTTTACTCCGGTTGCACATCCCATTGCGCAAATGTGCTGTTTGGATTCCTACGGTGCGCGTGATGTATTTTATGGGTGGGAGAGCGAGAGGGAGGAAGAAAAGAGACGGAAAGAGGGGGTCAGTCCGGCCCCGTGCAGTTCGCTGGACGACAACACGACGTAGGAATATCCTTGGCGCGCGGCGGGGTACTTTGGCTCCAGCCTCTTCAATGGGTTTGAGGAGAGATTCGGATTTTATGGAGTGTAACGCTGAAATCCCACTTTATTAGCTCAATTTTTAATACGCACTGCGTTTGGGAGCAACATTTCCTTGATTTGGACCAATTTTGATTATTTGTTCATCTACACTGAGGAAAATAACCCGGTAAATTTATCAACACAATTCTGGAGACCATAACCAAACCGTTTGGTGAAATATTGATCCTCCATCTGTTTGGTTAAACTGACCATTTTCTGGTTAAAATAACTAGACATGTAGTTGGAATAACTAAACGTGTAGTTAGAATAACTACTCATTTAAGAAGATGTGTTTTGTCATTTTAACCGAGTTTTTTTGATCTAAATAGATAAATATTCATTCAATTAATCTAATTTCATTCAAGATTGATAGAATACAAATCGTATATATTAAAATATAATTTAGAGACGTATTCTTGTCTTATTAAGGACAAAGAATTCGTTTTATAGATTTTTTCATTATCAAACAAATTCCCTCCTGCAGCGATGTAATGCATTCGTCCGGACTTCAGGTCATCATGTTCCCACCGGGATTTTTCCAGGAAAACGTAAAACCGGTCAGAAAAAAATCGCTCGATCTGCACTACACTCTCATTCAACTTCCCTTCCCCTTCCTCTCCCCTCTATTTCATTGCGGCACATTCTCTCAAATTGACTTTGTTTCCGCACGCGCGCGTCATTTCGTTAAAAAGTTATTCCGACGGCGGCAGGTGCATCGGCGCGCTCGAAAACTTATTGGTACGTAAAACCGGGTTAGTCCCATTTGTACGTTTTACGGTTGCTCGTTACTGGGGGCAGGTAGCATAATTACTTGAATTCGATGGAGTCGCGGGACTGCAGCAGTAGCTACGACTTTATTGGCTTGTCCGTTCTTTAATCAATCACGATGGCCGCTATTGCGAGCTTTACGACTGTAGCTGCGGGAAGCTGCACGCCCCGGGGTAACGTCTCTCCGTCCCTCGGTGCACCGTAAATCGCCTGCATCCCGTAGGAATCGTCGACACGATTACGTGACGCCTAGCGTGGTCCTGGGATATTCTGTAGGCTATGAGTTATCCCGAAGCTCGATGTGGTCTCTTCGCGAAAAAATTGGAATCGTAGTTGGAGATTTAATCGATCCCTTGGAATTTTACTGCTTTACTTATTGTGCGAACTGAGAAAAATAGATTAAAATTACAAAGCTCACCTAGTTTGACGCGTTTAGTTATTCCACCCAAAATACTGGTTAGTTGAACCAAATATTAAGTTATTCTAACCAAAGTTTTAGTTATTCTAACCAAAAAGTGCCCAGTTTAACCAAACAGATGGAGGATCCATAATTCACCTAACAATTTGGTCATTGTTTCCAAGATTTTGTATAAATTGACCAAATTTTGTTCTCACTGCGGTTTCCGATTTTTCTCGATTTCTTCATCGTAGTTTGAATAATTTTCAATATTCCTTTCCGCGTTCCATTTAATTTCAGTTTAGATAAATTCTGATATTTCCTTTGAATTTTTTAGAAAGAATAGTGGGAGAATTCGAAGTACGATTTTTCCTTTAATATTGCTGTCTTTCTTTTTGTGGAATATATTGTAGGCAATTTTTTTATATATGGGAGAATATCTGTGCGACGATATTTCCTCGTGGCTTTAATTGATAGTGGATTGTCGGGAAAAGAGAAGGAGGAGGAGGAGGAGGAGGAGAAACGAATCGACGCGAACAGCTTAACCGAACGAAATAGAGCAAATTAGAGAAGCTCGACTCGCGCGAACAGCACGTGCTAGTGAACGGGGTGAGTGGGGCTAATTAATAATTCAGCATGCGCCGCGGAAGAGGCTCCGGGAAAATCGGGGAAATGTTGTTGCGCGGGAAAAGTTTAGTGGAAAACTTATGGCCTCGAAGGATTCAAGGAGGTGGCTTCGGTGTGTCCGAGGCTTTAATTAAAGCGGCACACTCGTACAGTACGTTGCCGAACGAAATTTTGTAATTCGCGACCGCTTCCTCTGTGGAATTTACCTACTAACTAAACGGTTAGTCGCCGTGGTCGCGGAGCTTTTCCTAATTAAAAAAGTTTCGAACCGCCGCATAGAACGCATTCGTTAACGAGTCGTGTGCATTCTGGGCATCGCGCTACGTTGTCGTATCATCATGAGCGACGTTGAAGTTGTTTCGCATAGTACGCCTGGACATGATATGTATAAAAGAGAGGGTGGAAATTTATAAATTATAAAAGAATTATCTCTGAATGTTATTAATAGGTTATTAATTACTTATTAATATTATATTATGTCTTAGTTTTTGTGTATTAGACAGAGAAGAAAGAGCCTCGATTTATCTTTTAGGGAACCTCCCGTACCTACATGTATGTAAGGGTTCGAAACAACTGGAGCATAAAGAGCTTTTGCGTTACTTTTCGAAAGTTTAACATTCTTGGATGGAAGTTGCTCGGGGACGACGAAACCTCCACACATGGTAAGTGCGTAGGCACCTACATTTGTACTGAGTAGCTGGCGAGGAGTGAAATGAAACGGTAATCGTTTTCGCCAAAAACTTTTGTCGATATTTCGAGAATTTAACGCTCAACCGCCCTATTCGTTGTATTTTTCGTGCCGTTTCCGAAAATTATAGATTTATTCAGGATATCTCGAAGGAACGTCGAGATATTGATGATGATTTGTGAAAAAATAATTTTCTCGTAGGTAAAATCATACCGTTATCTTATATTTTCTTCGAAATATCGACCTAATAACTATGCTTTTCGTGATCAGTTCGAAAAAATACATCAAATAAATTGACATCAGAGAGATGTCGATGATTTTCTCAGAAATTTATAATGATCTTCTTGCACATGAGAAATCGCTATTTTCCATTTCCCTTGAGATGTAAACTAAATAACTGTTATTTTCGTAATTAGCACGAGAAAATAGCTAAGATGTTCAATTTTTCGTTTTGCCGTCTTTCGATTTTCCGCAATAGGTATGTCAAAGAGTTCCCCTCTCTGAGACCACGCCAGCCAAAAGCATCTCGCTCGCTCCACTGAATCATTATTTTCAGCGCAGGATTGCTCCAGCGAGTCGAGGATCACAAAGGGATGCTTCGAGGGAACCGCCGCGTCGCCCTTTAAGGGTTTAGCGTTCTTAACTGGAAGTTGCTCGAACACGCGTATCAAGTAGGTACACACACCTCCGCCGCGATCATTTATCGAATTATACCCGGGAACACGTGCCAGGCCACGACGTAATACCGGCGGTGTCGCGAACACGTGAGTGAGCGCGGTGGAACTCCTCGGTATGGCGGAGAGCTGCGCGAAGCACTTCTGTTATACGCGTAAATCCCATCGAAAGCCCTTCGCCCGCCCGTGGATACAGCTCGTCTACGAGCGGCGCGTGTTCGAGCGCGGCGCCGTAAAAATCAAGAAAATCTGTAGATGGAATTTTTCGAGGGAGGAAGAGAGAGATTGGAGTTGACCACGGCTCCAGAGAGAGAGAGATGCGGAGGGACACGATGGAGAGCTTCCGGGGTGAAGCTACGGAATCGGTGAAGGTTCGAACGAGAGAGCTATGAAATTTTCACGACGCCGCATGCTAACAAATGGCTCCTGTTTTTATCGTGTCGAAGGATCGAGGGGGTTGTTTTGCGCGAGGGTGGTCGTCGAGAGGGTTAAAAGGAATACGAAGCGAGGCGAGTGTGGGTAAAGTCTTTCGAGACATTAGAGTAGCGCGCTCGCCGGGACCAAGTTCTCGATGTTGTCATTGCAAAAAGTTTTAGACCGCGCTGGAACATTCGCCGCAGCTGCGGGGGGCTGCGATGCGGAGAAAATCGGGAAGTGCGATTCGACGGGGATGTAACCGCCAAAGTGCATCGCGATACCTCGAATGTAGCGCAGCGAGGCTACAGGTATACGAGATTGCGGACGTGGAACGGGAGCGGACCGTGAAGCGGAAAGGAGAATCCTCGCGCCGTTTCCGGAACGGATGACTCGGTGGTCACCGCGCGGAGGAGGAAGATTAATATTCCAAGTTATAATATCGCGCGGGCAGTGAATACGTGCGGGGTTGATGAGAAGAAAAATTGGTCCAGGGGTTGGATGGTCGATCTGTTATAACAACGTAACCGCATGGGTATATAGGGGTTGAGAGGGGGAATAGGGAACGGTTTGTTTGTCCATCACGATTTCGCGGAAATGAGGGGCCGAATAGATCTTCCCTCGTGTGCTCGGATCACATATTTATCGGTATACCCCATTCCCCGATTTCTGAAAATATTTCAGTTTTGGTTTTACATTTTTTTTGCTGCGAGTGGAAGATTGAACTGAGTACTGCGTAACTTTTTTCTGCAGCGCCGAGAAACGGGAAGGGGAAAATTGGTCGAAGGGTCAGACGGTCGATTCGTTATAACGACGTTATCGTTCGTTATAGGGGTGAGTGGGAAAAATAGAGGATGATTTCTTCGATCGTCTCGATTTTCCGGAAAATAAGGTCAAAGAAATTTTCCTGGGCAATCCTATCAAACATTTATTAATGCTTACATACATTGAGAAAACGGTTTACTTGTAGTCAATTTACATATACCCGATTACGGCGAAATAAATATTTCTTTAGGCCAAGGAAATATTCGTCAGCTATTATTCTATTTCTGTTTGAATGAAAAGGACATTATAATAATTAACATCCTATATTTATTTGGTGGGTCTAGCGAAATATTTCTTTCGCCATAATCAAGTACCTATACATTTATTAATTACAAATAAATTCTTCTCTAAGTATAGGGTTGGCCGATTTCTGAAGACATTTCAGCGTTGGTTTTGCATTATTTTTATACAGAATCGTACCGATCGATAGAAGAGAATTACGGTAAAAGAGTTTTTATTGAAGCTTATTCTTTATTCAAAAGAATTAGTTTTTATCAGGACTCGTCACCTTCTCCGCTCATCGAGATCGACGTTAATTGACCAAAAAACCGAAGGTATCACGCTGTAACTCCCCGTCGACGTGTCCAGCGTTCTTATGTCAGACAGGTCGGCGAGGACCGTCGTTTAAAGGGTCGGCCAGCGAGGCGCTCCGGGAATATTCTAAATAGAGAAGGGTGATACATACCAGCCAGCCGGGGTGAGAATAGTTCGCGAAGTTAGGAGGTAGTTAGATGGCTACGGCGTGATGTCATTAATAACACCTTATTAGCCCTAGGCGTAGCTCGCGCCACGCTCGAAGATAGATGAGATCGGAGCCAGCTTCCCTCGAGAGGCGTACTGGCTACGTTATCGAGTGGAATGTAGATTATCTTACGTACGATGTCAGATATTAGCTCCTTGCTTTTGAAATTCCTGTTTCTTCGTATACCTATTTGATGCGTTTCCCATTTTGCTACGTACAAAGAATGGCGATATTCACGAAAATCACTGGTACAATGAGTGAATATTTACATGGAGAACAAGAAAAGTGCACAGAAAAAAAATGATTTTGCAGTCTTAACAAAACTGGGTTTTGCTGAGAATATTTGGCTATCATGATAAAAGTATTATTTGTGGCGATAAAAGATATGTCAAATAATAGTATACAAATATTTGCTGGCGTAATAAATATTTTTACGGAAAAAATGTTCATTGCGATTGCAATTACATTTCCCATTATTGGACATACATTTTGCTGTCACAGAAAATACTTTTGTCGCGATAGAGAAAAGTTTTCGGAAAAAGCTAATTTTGCTGAGACTACCAAATCCTTTTTTTTCCTGTAGATTTGACTTAATTGGTGGTCACAGGCGGGAGAACGCCGATTTAGTTAATTCGATTATTAAATTCGATTATAACGATTAAAAAACTGCTTGACGAAAACGAGTTGCAAACCGAGAGAAATAATTGTTGGTGCCAAAAAATGTTTTCTTCAATTAAAAACATGATACAATTTCAAGATCAAGCGATGATTTTCTTCACGCACACCCAGGAAAAAGGTCTAGTTGAATACGAACTTAATAGAAAAATTTATTTGAGATAAATAATAGTTTATTCGCATCGAACAAAAGTCTGTTTCAATGAAATAAATCTTCTACTAGATTCGTACTCGTTTAAAAAGATATGCAAACCATTTATATCAAATTCAAATAGACTTTTATTCGATGTGAATAAATTCCTATTTATCTCAAATAAATTTTTCTATTAGATTCGTATTCACAACTAGACCTCTTCCCTCAGTGCAAGAAGATATTTGATAGTCTTGAGTGATCGTCTTTTTCGCGTAGGAAGAATTTTTCGTCTAAAAAAAAACGAAGGTATTCTTGAATCAAAAATATAAACTCTCCGACCAAGAATTTGTATTCTTAAAAATTTTGTGAAGGTCATATATGTCCTTTATTCTAGAAATATTTTTTGGCACTAGCAATTACCTATTTCTCTCAGTGCAGTCAATTCTAGCAAATCATTAGTTCAAGTCGACGGGTGCAAATAGTGTAACATCGTAACTCGATTTTACGATCTTGTGAGTTACGATGATACTATTTGCACCCGTTGAAGTAACCAAATCTGCGTTTCCCCGTCCGTGACCGTTAATTTACTCAAATCTACTACATTTTTCTTTCTCAGTGTACCAACATCCACTTATGAGTATAAAAATGTCGACTCGCGCGACGTGCTTTCGATCCGGTGTTTTCGGCGGGGCAAGAAGAAAAGTAAACAGAGGATCGGCCGACGCGTCCCGCGAGATTTCTCAGGAGCAGTCTCGTCAAGAGACACACGCGGGTTAATCAGTGCCGTCGAGGGAGGCAAATAAATCAGATAATTAGCGTTACGCAACGGTTAGTCTCGCGGCCCGCGTCACACCATTCGCCCGTTAATTAATTAACTCCGCGCGATATGCACCGCATCGGGTTGCGGACTTGTAGTACGCCATTACCTAGATTGTCTTTATCTATACGCGCGCTTGCGCCAATAACGCGATTATTCATCGGAGACTCGAGCTGCGCCTCCGATTCCCTCTCGCCGCGCGAGCCGTTGTCTTCGGACCGAAGTTGGATCCGTCGTGTTTTTCTCGTCATTTCACTCACGTACCGATTCTTCATTCGTTTCTCGCAGCGAGCGGCGCGCGGAGGAGCTTTATTATTCATTCGATAAAGAGCAGGACAACCATCGCGTCGCGCCGCGCGCCGTATGATGAAAAAATCCTTATTTTATTCACGAGTCCCGCGCGTTCCTCGCCTTAGATAACGTTCTCGCCGTGAAATGGCAATATTTTATATCGTCGTAATATCTTTTCGCGCAGTTTTTTTACTTTCGTCGGGGTGGTACGTATCGTGGGGAGGGATGCGCGACGCGCTGGAGTACAGACGGCGCGTGGAATCCATCGGAGAAGGAAAAAAGGAAAGGGTTTCTCGAAATTTGATCCCTCCAGAGTATTCCGAAGGCGGACGTCTCTCGCTCCATTGTTCCTCGCAAGATTATTCCATTAGACGCGATGTTTGTCAGGCGGTAGCGAGTGGAAGTCTCGTTAAAAGCGCACAGAGAAAAAAATTAGTAGGATCTATTGAAAATTACTTGCGGGGTCGCAAGTAATTATTTCTTTACACCAGTGAAATTTCTTAACACATCAATTAAACATCTCTTCCTCGCAATCATGTGAAATATTATAATATGTGATCGTAAGGAAGAAATATTTAATTAATATAAAAAAAGATCAAACTGATCCAAATAAATAATAAATAAATAAATTTCTTAACACATCAATTAAACATCTCTTTCTCACAATCATATGAAATATTATAATACGTGATTGCAAGGAAGAAATAATTCATTAATATAAAAAAGATCAAATTGATCTAATTAAATGCGACCCCGCAAGTAATTTTTAGTAGATCCGACTAATTATTTTTCTCTGTGCGGCTTACGGCTTTAACGAATATACGATTTTATGGGATTTGTGCATACGGTTTGGAAAGCGTTGGTGATTTTCATGATGGTATTTTTTGTATTAAACTAAACCCTTTAATTGTTAGGTATATTTGATAGGTCATTTTTTCTAATCGTACCTATGTATTTCTAGAGATTGGCGAATAGAAAGTTTACCCGTAAGTTAAATCTAAGAAGGAATCCGGTTTAGGACAGATTCAAAATAACCGTTAAAACATACATTTCTATATTTATTTAATACTTTTTTAGTCCCATTTTCACGCGATTCGCGTCGATCGCCGCCGTCGCGCCGTCATTGCTGCAATTGTGCGGGAATTTTATATCGTATCGGGCGGTATCGAACATGAAATGAGGGAAGGAGGGAGAGAGAGAGAGAGGGGGGGAGAGGGAGAAAGAGAGAAAGGTTTGTACGGGAAGTACCCGGAATGGTACGGGCTGGACAGAATCAAATAACAGAACGCGGTTTGTTTGCAAGCCGCCCCCGAGCGGTCGGCCGCGGCACACACAGACCCCTAAACCATTCCCCCACCCCCGCAATCTGGTAGCAGGACACAGCAATCAGCGTAAACGACAGTAGCAACGCGCACTGCATACAGATCCGCGTTTTATTTAGGGCTTTCGGTTAGAAGTACACACGTTCGCCGGGCTGACTCTGCCCGCACCCTCCCTCCTTCTGCCGTCTGCCTCGCGACCCCATGGAAATTCATTTTAAGTTTAATGGGGATTTTGCGGAGCTAATCCGTCCCCGACGTGACGCGAACGATACTTCGCTCGCGGTAGGTCGCCGTTGTTCGAAATGGCTAATTCGTTTCCCGGCAATTTCGCGCGGTAATTAATTTGTAACTCTCTCGGCGAAGTGCGATGGATCGCGGTGATCTTTTCATCGTAATTGAGATTGGATTCTTTATTATCAGCGTGTTTCTCGAGAAACGAGAGGGCAACGATTTCTTTAATTTGAATCCGAGACGAAGAAAATGTATTCGATGGGGTTAACAATGCATTTTGATCCAGTAGTCGTACGTTTGCTGTTGCCAATTGACGAAGAAAAACATATATTTATAAGCCACGTGGATATGAAGCACTTTGTTTGATTCGATATGAGAAAATTACCATTGAGTTCGAGATTTTATACACCGCGAACAAAATTTACTCGAGTCGATTAAAATAATGTATTTTTGATAGTCCTTAGGAACTTTTATCCGATTAGAATGAATATCGATTTGACGTATACAAATATTATTGATTTAATAGAATATTATGTGGATCAAATCGGTACACGGAGAAAAAGGATTAGTAATTTTTACAGTGAATCCCAGTAACAGGGCTCCTTGAGGGGTGAAATATTTAATTTCTTAACAGATACGATGTACTTTTTACAGTTCGTTGCAGCAAACACTCGACACATATTGACGGGAAAGTGGTAAATTTTACCGGTATAAACTGATGTTTATATCATTACGAACTGTAAAACGTACGCTGAGGTCTATTAAAAACTTCAATGTTTTACCTCGAGGAGCACTGTTACTGGGATAACTCTAAAGCTTCATGTGTTTTTCCATGACTTTTTACTAATCCTTTTTTCCCACGTATTTAATCGAACCGAATGCTCTCAGGACTATCCAAAGGAATGCATATTTCGATGAAGTAAATTTTCTTCTTAATACATTTCATGGCATTGCAACATGGCATTGATATGCTCTAATGTAACATTAAATTTTTAACCGACTTCAAAAAAGAAGGAGGTTCTCAATTCGACGCGAACCTGTCTTTTCTCCTTATGTTCCCACCACAAGACAAGAGCGCAAAATGTCGCTGACCTCGCGCCCCAAAGTTATTCCAATTCGAAATACGAAGCATTCCAGTCCACGCTCAATTAACCCTCGAATGATAACGAAGAAAACGAAATCGTTACAAGTTTTCGCGGTCTACCGGAAATGCACACTTTTTCTAACGGGGCTCGAGTATCGAGTTAATAAGAACCGACGGTTGCTCGTACCGCCTGAAGTACGTTTTCGAGAATAATTACGCTATAACGGTAATTTTAATGAGTTACTCTTTCACTTAATTATGTCTCGACGTGTTAACGAGATCCCGCGTGGTTTGATGCGCGTATTGAAAAAAGTGGAAGTAGTTACCTGTGCATATGTATACATATGTAGCGGCGCGTTTACGCGCGAGAGATTCAAGTGCGTCGCGCGGCCGCGCGTGCGTTACGAGCGCCGGCTCTGATATCGGCGCGCCGCCCTTACGCTACCGGTTGGCTCCGAGGCGGAGTCGCGCCGGTGCTGATTGCCGTGCGACTTAATGAAGACTGGCGGAATGTATTCCAATTTGCATGTACGTGCTCGTACTGCGTCGTCGCGCGGAAGGGAATAGAAGGTGGAGAAAGAGGGAGGTCGTGCGCCGTTCGTGGATGTAAAAGTTATGAAATTTATCAAAATCGTTGGTCGGAATCGCGCGGAAATATCGCGAGAGACTTGTATTTCCTGCTTTGCGAAGGAGAATAGCATTAAGAATTCCGAATCGAAGTACATACATGTAGAAGAACAAAACGCATCTGGTTAAACGAGTTTAGTTATTCTAACTAAAATACTAGTAAGTTTAACCAAATATTTAGTTATTCTAACTATACACTATAAAACGTTCTCCAGTGTGGATCTATATAGACCACTTTTGGTGTTAAATAACAATGGCATAAGACTGAATGACACTATATGTGGGACTTATAGGTCTATATCAGTGTGAAATGGCGTTAAAAATTAACATCATTTTTTATTGCATATGTTATTCCAACTATATGTCTAATTATTTTAACCAGAAAATAATCAGTTTAGCCAAACAGATGGATGATCCATATTTCATTAAACGGTTTACTCATGGTCTTCAGAATTTTGGTTAAATTGACCACACGGAAAACAATAATCGCAGTATTTACAAAGTCTGTGGTAAGTTTTGCGAGAAAAGACCGATTTATCGTTACGATAATCACAATTTTAGTAAAAACTACAGCAACGCTTATAAGTTTTACTACAATTTTTACTAAAATTGTAGTTATCCTAACGATAAATTGTCCTTGTCCCAAAATTTATCGCAAACTTTGTCAATCCCGCGATTAATTTGTTTCCGTGCAGTTTATTTTTCTCAGTATATACGGAGAGAAATTTCCATTAAAAATTACCGTGAAATTCACGTTATCATGGAGCATGATGTCAGCGACCAAATTTGTGCATATGCTTTTTTTTGAACTGTTTTTTTTTTCAGGAAAACAAATGACTGAAATAGAGCGATGGATAAATAAATTTTACCGTGGTCTACCGGAAATATTTAGTTGTCGACATCTCATGTCCCATGGTTACGTGATTTTCGCGGTAATTTTTAACGAACATTTTCCTCAGTGAGGCATTTGCGTCGAATTATGTAGTTTTTTTTATAAACCAAATATGTGGAAAGTCGAATGATATTTCACACCAGCAACGACGAGGTTGAACTTATCGCAACACCTGACACGACACGGAAATATGTCCTCCCGCGAGGAACTCATCAGAGCGTTTCGCGCGACGACGGAAATTCACATGCATACGGCAGGAGAAGGATCCCGCGCGCCAGTAGCCAACTTTTAATTGACTGCACCTCGCGGAACCCAACCTGCGCGATACTTTGATCGCTCTGCCTCCCCGTCGCGGTGTGGCACCGCGACGAAACGAGCTTCGTCGCCAAAGTAATCTCGAAGAAATTTTATTTCCTCGACCTGTTATCGACTCGCGGCTCCCAGCAGTCCGCGCGCATCCGCATATAGCGCCAGTGGTGAAAATCGGTCGCACGCGAGTCGTTAAGCGAACTCTCAATCGATTAATCGACTTCGCGGCGAACCGCAAGCGCTGAAGAAGCTCGAGCAGCCGCGTACGACCGAGTTGCTCGCCGCGAGGTGCCGATTCGCTCGCACCTCCTTGGTGTGCGCGGTGCGTCATTCTCTTCTTCTTCTTCTTCTTCCGCTTCGTTGGGATTCCAAAAGTGTCCCTCGCGTAAAGATACGGGAGCCGAAGAGGGAAAAAGGAAGGCGACAGAGCTATATCAGCTCTTGAAGAGAGAGTGGGAGAAAGAGAGAGAGAGGAGGGGGGGGGGCGGTAGTAACGGGGGAGATATACGGAAGGGAAGAGACGGAGAGAGAAAGGAGGAGCAGGAAGAGCGAGAGAAGTGGGGCAGCGAGAATAGATTGTGCCCCGATAAGAGTTCAGTGCGCGCGGTGCATGCTGGGCAGCCAAAGACACCCCCTGCCGTCTCCGCCGTCGCCTCCGATCCTCGGTAATGTAACAGCACGAAAGCTGGCGCTCGCGAAATATATGAGGAGCTCGTGCCCGCGCGCTGCAATGCTTGCATGCTAAAGGTGCCGCTCGCGGACGGGTTATGCCGCGAAGACGTGGGGAGGTTTTGCAGGCCTGCCGCGGCGGTGTTGGTTCGTCCACCTTGTAACGCGGCGCGTTGTCACGACGCGTTTACACGGCTGGCTACGTCGGGCGACGTGTTTTGGGCGATAGGTTTCGAGCGGGGCGAAATAACGACGATTACCCGCGGGAGCTTATCTCGGGGGCTGGTTAATTTGACGACGGACTGGGGAGAAAATTTATATGGGGTAGAGAGACCGAGGCGCATCGCGTATCATAGATCCGTATTTTTTAAATCGCTGTGAAAATGAACATTCCAGCACTGAAAAAAATATTTAGCTAATCCAGCTATATTTCTGGCTGAATCAGACATTATTTGGTGAGAACTAGAAAAATATTGGTAGCGTAGCAAGAATTCTTGCTATTGCGAAGAAAATTATCACTGCAATTACTATAATTTTCTAGTTGTGGCCAAAATTTTTTGAGTGAGTCATTACCGTTACTTCGTTTTTCTCCAACGAAGTAATACGAATGATCGGAATGCTTGTTTTCGCTATGATTTGAGAGAAGTATGGATCTAAGATCCGATTGGTTCTGTGATCCGATTCGCTTAGGTCTATCTTATAGATAGAACAGTTTATTTATGGTTAATAAGCGCAGACTTGAATATGGCGAAATAGCCATTTCGTTGAGACAAACAGGTGTTGGTTAACTATTATTGGTAACTGCTTAGAATCAAATAAATATTCTATTAATTAATACATATTATTTTCTTGTCTCAACGAAATATTTATTTTGCCATATTCAAGTTTACGTTTATTAACTACAAATAAGTTGTTCTCTCAGCGATGGAAATTATTTTGGAAAAATTCGAAATTCTTAAATTAATATGAAAGTGTGTTCGTTATCTTTAAAAAAAATATGACATGATAATTATAACAATTATAATAAAAGTAGAACAGATGCCCCGGTTCAAGAGCATCAAATTCAAAGTCGATTATCTCGAAATCAATTGTAGAGATATCGAAGAAAAGTTTAAATAAGACATGTTTCTTTATATTTTTACTATAAAAAAGCTACTCTACATTTGTCATGTAGTTCCACTGCGTTTCGAGATAATCACGATTAAAGTTAAATAGAAACTGTGGCATCCCAGTTTTATCGCATTTAATGCACCTTATCAAATGAACTCCAGCGGTGTGTCACGTCTTGGGGAGTGACAGACGACTTATAATCGCTCAAAGGGGGGAAGCGAAGGGGCTGCTAATACCAACGGAAGCACTGCGCCTAGCTACCACCATTTGAACGGAGATTCCCATAAGATTTCGGGGTTACGGCTAACTACCAGCATAAAAAAAAAGGGGTCAACACTTATTCTTGCGCTCGCGAACTCAGGAGAGAGAAATTTATAAATCTGCACCTACCTTGTTCCCGGGAGTTGTTCCTGTTGGTCGGTCTCGTTTTCCCGTTGCTCCTTCCTTCCTTCTCGGATTCTGTGCGCTAGCGTAGGAGAGGGCCCGGTTGAGAGATTGACGAACAACACTGAGTTTAGGCACTTAGACGGTTTATTTGAACATGAAGATCTGACAGGCTAAACAGATTTTTGGCGAAACACTGCAGTTCGGAAGTTTTCTCGGTACTTCACACTGGACTAACGAGAGGTTGAATATTTTGTGCCCCGAGGGAGGAGATTCTAGCCCTTTTTATTTCCTTCGAGCGGGGGCGGACTCCTATCCCTACTCTAGGGGAGAAAACCTAAGCCGTGCTGAACTCTGTTTTGTTTCTTATAATTACTAGTCCTGGGAAGAATTCGGTCTTGACTTTTCATCTTAATCGCGGGCGGTTAGTTTGGCGATAACCCGCTGCGCTGGAGATTTTACGTATCATTTCCCACGGGGACTTCGTTCGTCGCTGGTTCGCCGCCACGACTCGTCTCTGGTCTGCTTCTTAGAGTTATCGCTTCCCACGGGGGTGTTTGTCGCTGGCTCGCTGCCGCGACTCGTCTCTGCTACTCTTATAAAACGTGACGGAATCGTGATCTGTTTCTTGGGGATCCTTACAGAGCTCGATCTCTGTTTTCTGCCTAATCGCGAACATTCCCTTTGGAGATAGCTGCTACGCCGGGGATTTTGTACATCGCTTCCCACGGGGGAATGTTTTCTGTCGCTTCGCTCGCTGCTATTACTTATCACTATGGTTTCATAAAAACGGCTACGTGAGAACGTGACACCTCCCCCCTTAAGTCTGAACGTTAGGTGAGCCTAACGTGAAGGTTGGGGTTCATATCCCTCTTTTGGAAAAGTTTAAGTTGAATTAGCAATATATATGTATTCGTGTAACCGTGTTTATGAATTATTTCCTTAAAATTGTATCTCGAAAATTTAAAGAAGTTAACAAAAATTTTATGTATTTATGAGTTATTAAATTTAATGATTAACGGATTACTAAATTATAGATGATTACAAAAATACATGATTATTATATTGAAAATAAAATTAAGTTGCGATTATAACTGTTTTGTAAAATCAATAATTAATAATTAAATCAGTAATTAAATATATAATGGCTTAGCGTAATTAACAAACAAAAGTGAGCAAAATGAGTTATTAAGGGTATTAATCTGTGGAAGGAATTTACTTGTAGAAAGGAAAAAATAGGAAAGAAAAATTGTAGATAAATAGGATTACAGGGTTTCCTCTTCATTCGCGCTGTTCTCATCATCTGGGAAGCATTGCCAGTAGGTTAAGAGGTCCCGGACTCGATGCTCGTAAGTCCTAAGGTCCGCCAGCCTCCGAGGTGGATCTGGTGGAGGTGGCTCGATGCGATTCCTCCATTCGTCTTCCTCTTCTCTCTGGGCTTGCTGGTACTCGTATTCTTCGAGGGCTTCATTGTATTCACCCCATATTACTTCCTGGAATCCCTCCATGACGAACTCAGGTTCGTCCCAAGCTTCGTCATCCGGGTATTCCTGGGTGAAGAGTTCTCGGAGGTGGAAGACGTTCTCTTCGAAGTTCCATGTCCATTCCAGATATTGTTGTATGATATGCTGGTGTACTTGTCTGGACGTTGGTTCGTATGGTAATTCCATTTCGATTTCTTGCTGTCTGATTGATCTCTTCAGAAGCGTTTCGGTTTTGTGACTGGCTTCCTTGCGCACTTCGTAAGGTTTTATACCTGGTTGGGATTTGGAATTTGAATTCAGATCTTTTGGAAGGATTTATTTAGGATCGGTTCGTTGATGTTTGTTAGTACTTATTATATAGCGTACATATTACTTTCTATTTGAAGTATAATATAATATCATATATAACGTATGTCCGTGTACGATAGTATCCGTTACTAATTGTATTATTCTAAGTATAAATATAATTCATAAGAATCCCCTGCATTGGCTGTATCGAATGTTAAGAAATTAGACCACATTTTATTCCACGTATTTTCAGCTATTTTATTAATTGTATTTTGTCTAAAAAATTATGTATTGATATATCTTTTTCCTGTAATATACCGGGCATGCGTCTTGCAAAGTTATTAATAATTGTAGGTTTTTCTGCGGGGAACATAATGTGATCTCTTAGGTTTTATAATCTAACTTTATTCTGATTTCTAAGTTCTTATGCTATTATAGGATATTTTAATTGTTTTCTGGGGTTATGTGTGATATTCTTAATCTATTAATATGTACTATTTTTGTATTTTTCTTAATTCTAATTTTTACATTTGTCTTATTTATAATTTCTAAGACCTCATGTGGTCCTGTATATTGATCACTAAATTTCCCTGATTTTATTCCTTTCAACAAGAATACATAATCGCCTACTTTGAATGTTTGAGGATTGATTTTTTTATCGTAGTACTTTTTGGATTTAAACTTTGAACTTATAAGTTTTTCTTTAGCTACTTCCTGAATTTCGTGTAATCTTGTTACTAAATCGATTAGATATCCATCGTATGTCTCTACCTGTTCGTTTTCGCAAATAGGATCATTAGATGGTAGTCTTGCTAATTGTCCAAAAACTAATTCAAACGGTGTATGATCAGTACCTTCATGTATGCTTGTGTTGTAAGCAAAAGTCGCGAGTTCCAACCAATCATCCCATTCTGCATCTTTATTGACAAAATGTTTAAGGTACTCTACTAGAACGTGGTGCGACCTTTCAAGTGATCCGTTTGATTGAGGATGGAATGCAGTGGTTTTAAATTGTTTAATTCGAAATCGTTTTGCTAATCTTTTTAATAGACCACTCAAGAAGTTTGTACCTTGGTCAGTTAGAACTGCTTTTGGAGCACCAAATACACATATAAATCGCTTTACAAAAGCATCTGCTATTATGGACGCTGTTGCATTAGGTAGAGGTATGGCAATACAGTATTTTGTTAGATTGTCTTGGATTGTTAAAATGTATTCGTTATTATTTTTTGATTTTGGCATAGGGCCAACTATATCCATTGAAATTTTATCGAAAGCTCGACCTGGTGTATCGGAAATAATCATGGGATTTTTCGTTTTAACTCTTCTTAATTTTTTCAGTTGGCAACTTAAACATTGTTGAATGAATTTTTGAATATCTACTTTAAGATTTTCCCAATAATATTTTTGTCTAATTCTTTTATATGTTTTTGTAACACCTTTGTGACCTCCTATTGCTGAGGCATGGCCTTCTTCTATAATATTTTTCCTGTCTTTAATATTTGGATATTTAATTATTCCATGACAAATTATTATTTGTGTTTGTGATCCCTGAAAAGCAATTTTGAGTTGTGTTTTAATATCTATCCATGGAATTTTAAGGATTTCTTTTGTTTTTGCAATACTTAGTGACCGTAGCTTTAATTGGTCGGCCTTTTCACGTAAACTCTGAATTACATTGGTAATATTACTAAAAGTAGTTGTTAATGATTGTTTTTCGATTCCTTCTATTGGTAATGCAATGTGAAAACAATGTCCTTTTTGTATTGAATTAGCAGATCCGACTTGAAGATTTTTAAATTTAGGTAACTGATTTTTTTCTACGAGTGATCTTGAGCCTTCGTCTCGTGGATCACCGTTGCTGGTTACAAAATATGCATAATTATCTTTTCTCATCCAAATTTGGTCTTTGCTTTCTGTAAGATTTGAGTTTAATTGATTTTCTTTTTCAGCTTGATGTAATTCTGTTGTATCATCCTTTTTATTTTCAATAGTATCTTCATCATTTGAAATTAATGAGTCTAAGCTATCTTCCGATGTGATTGATTCGTTATCAGAAATTATATTACCGTCCTCGTCTATGGGTTGTATAAGGTCTAAGTCGTCTTTATTTTTATTTTGTATACTGTCAGGTTGTGGAACAGTTTCTTTTAGTTTTTTCTTCCTAATAGAATCTGTTTGTGTATTAGGAGATTTAGTGGTATTAGAATTTTTTGCTTTGATTTGATTTTGAATTCTTTCGCTTCTTCGAAGATTTAAATCTTTTTGAACTATGTTAACATGTTCAAAATCAATAGGATTGGAATGGATTTGAGCTTCTACAGTAAATATTTCTGATGGAGATTCTAATAATTCTTCTTCTGTAAATGGTATACTATCTTTGTTTGTTCTTTCTAAATTTTCTTCGTTAAATGATATTTCCTGTTGTACAGTTAAAATTGGATTTCTGGATAAAGCGTCTGCATTTACGTTTGTTTTTCCTGCTTTATGTACTACATCGAATTCATATTCTGCAAGTTTAACTCTCCAATTAGAAACACGGGAGCAAGGGTCTTTGGATCTTTGAAACCAAACTAACGGTTTATGATCCGTGACTAAAGTGAACTTCCGTCCGTACAGATATGGTCGAAAGTGAGTGACGCTATAAATTATTGCAAGAGCCTCTTTCTCATAAGTATCGTATCTTTTTTCACAATCTGTTAGTACTCTTGAAGTATATGCGATGGGTCGATCTTTTCCTATCTGTCCTTGTGATAAAATTCCGCCTATTGCGTATCCTGAAGCATCTGTTGTAACTATAAAAGGTTTGGTAAAATCAGGATATTGTAATACTGGTGCTTCACATAATTTATTTTTCAAGATTTCAAATGCTATTTGTTGTTCGTTTGCCCATTCAAAGTTACCTTCTTTTTTTAAGAGATTTGATAATGGTTTAGCAATTTTAGAAAAATTTTCAATAAATCTTCTATAGTAACCGGCTAATCCTAAAAATTGTCTAATATTTTTTTGGTTTTTAGGAGTCGGAAAATTTTTAACTGCTTCTATTTTCTTTGGATCTGGTTTTACTCCATTTTCACTAATTATGTGACCGAGATATGCAACTTCTTTTCGTAAAAATTCACATTTATCTGGCTGTAAACTTAGTTTTGCTGTTCGTAGTCGATCCATGAGTTTTATGAATTTTTCTCGATGTTCTTCTAAGGAATTAGCATAGATTACAATATCATCAAGGTATACAAATAATTCAATTCCTTGTAAACCTGTTAGTACACGATCCATTAGTCTCTGAAATGTTGCTGGGGCATTTTTTAATCCAAAAGGCATGCGATTAAATTCATAATGACCATATGGTGTGGAGAATGCGGTTTTATGGCGATCTTTTTCGCTCATTTTTATTTGATGAAAGCCTGAAGCTAAGTCGAATACTGAAAAATATTTTGCTCTGCCTAACTGATCTAATATATCCACGATATTAGGTAGCGGATAAGAATCTCCTATTGTTTTTTCGTTTAGGGATCTGAAATCTAATACTAGTCGATAACGCGGTTCATCTGAATCGACTTTTTTCTTTTTAGGAACTATCCAAACTGGTGTATTATAAGGTGATTGAGAAGGTTTTACTATTCCACCTTCTAATAATTCTTTGACTTGTTTATCGATTTCTTGTTTGTGAACTGGAGGAAATCTATATTGACGTTTATTAATTGGTATCTCATCTAATGTTGGAATTTCATGTTTTAGTACGTCTGTTGCTTCTAAATAATCATCTTGTAAATGAAATCTATCCTCACTTATTTCGATTAAATATTCAACTTCTTTTCTCTCTTCTTCGTTTAAATGATCTAATCGTAATAATTCTTTTATTTCTTTTATTCTTTTTATTTTTTTATTATGATCTATTTGCCGAACACTTTCTGAATTATTAATAACATTTTCTGTTATTTTATTTACTTCTTCTATTCTATTAAGGTCTTTTAACGCGATACTGTGATCTGTCCGTTTATTTGCCCTAGAATAGGTATTTTTTTCATTATTTATTTCTTCTATTCTTTTAAGGTCTTCTAACGCGATACTGCGATCTGTCCGTTGATTTGCTTTAGAATAGGTATTATAATTTGATTTGTTTGTTTTAATATTATTATTGACTTTATTATTTAATTTTTCCTCGTACGCGTATAGCTCTAACGTCGGGATTAAGATTTCAATTTCTTCATCAGTAGTGTTAAATATTTTTAAATAAGCTTTGCCGTTATTATTTGATACTAACGTTTCGCCGAGATATATTCCGTCGCTTACTGTTAATCGCGGTATGTATCCTTCTTTTAAATTCGTAGGTTTTAATCGAATATAAATTGTTGAAATTGCCCTTGCCGGTACAACAATAGTTTCTGCAGTCTCGAAAGGGACGTTATGTCCTTTAATTTCCAAACAATTCCCTGCATAATTAATCTTAGCATCATTATCTATAAAGAAATCTGAGCCTAGTATACCATCTTGTTCGATCGGAAAATCATCCGGTACTAAATGAAAAAAGGTATTGCAACCTAAGACATTTATTGAGATTCGGCCTAAGGTCGTCACCTTGTGGGCTGTAATCCCGCTTAACTGGATGATTTCACTATGATCTACTAAATTTGAGGCACTATTAACTCTTTGCTTTAAAAGATTTGGACCGGCTCCTGTGTCAAGCATTAGGGTTACCGGGATACATAGATTAGCAGGGGCCACGCGAACTGTTGGAACGCGACTTCCTTGACTGAGATTTATTGTTGATGAACGGATATTAGGTCTTGAATTGGGTGTATTGGACGCGTTTGAATATTTGATTTCGTTCCCCATGCCGCGTCCTGTAAAGGGGAACTGTTGGAGTTTCCCAATTGTTGGACTTCCTGTATGTGTTGTGAATTATTTTTTTGTCTTTGAAAACATTTTTCTACGGTATGATTAAATTTTCCACAATAATCGCATTTTATTTGAGGTTTATTTCCGTTATTAAAATTTTGACTTGAATTTTGATTATTTATTATACTCCTGCAAACGCTTGCTTTATGACCCGTTTTTCCGCAAAATTGACATACATTATCATTTAGGAAATTTTTGGAGCGTTGTCGACAGTCATTCGTCATATGGTTATTTCGTTTACATATCTGACAGAACATTTGCACTTTAGTATCACGGAATAGTGACCGACAATTATTTGCTATATGGCCTTTTCGATTACAAATTTGACAAATAGGAGTTTCGGTTTGAACGATATTTATTTTCTGTAACCGTGTTCTACAAATATCCGCGGTGTGATTTCTTTTGTTGCAAATTTGACATTTGGTAATATTTTCAGTTTTTCCTAAATTTTCTTTCGTATATAATTGACAGTGATCTGCTGAATGACCTACTATATTACATATTTGACATTTAATGCTTTGGTTATTTTGATCGTTTGAACTTTGTGGTCCTTTACCCCGCATTTGTTCTACGCGTGTTAAAGTTCGTTCAAGTTCTACTGCTTTAATTCGAGCGCTTTTAAGGTCTTGTACATTTCCCATATTACACCTTATGTCTGGATTTAAACCGCGAATAAAATATTTTAATAAATCTTTGTTTACTTCAGCTCTGAAATTTTCATCAATTTTACGATTTTCTATTCTATGGCCGTCAGTGATTCTTTTGGCTAGTTCTCTGGCTCGATTTAGATAAGTTATAACATTTTCATTTTTGTATTGGCAAATGTCGCTTAATTCTCCGTAATATTGATGTACGGTTTTTTCTGGGGCATAAATTTCTTCTAAAAATGCTGTTAATTGTTCTATTGTATTTAATGTTTGTCCAACACTACAGCGTTTCGCTTCACCAATTAATTTTGTAAGAATTAGTTTAACTAAGTCAGATTCTGATTCTGGTGGTAACATATTTTTCGCTTCTTCGCATGCTTCGAGAAAATCGCCTAAAGGTATATTTTGGCCGTTAAAACGAGGTACAATTTCTATAGCAGTTTTAAGGGAAATTTTTTGATTATTCGCCATGATTGTAGCTTGATTCGAATTATTTGATCTACTACTACTTGGATGATTTAGGTCTATTACTGGAGTGTCAAAATGTAATGCTTGTGCAACTGTTTCAAGTGTAGTTTGTTCCGTTAAATTTTGTTCTTGGGGGAGAGTGGCTGTACTTTTTGGACTTTGTCCTTCTGATATGCTAATAAAGCTCCCGCTGGAATCGCTGGGAATTCGAGGAGGAGTGTGGGTTACTTTAGGTTTACTCGTAATATTTAAAAATTGTACATTTGTTTTTTCTGTAATATTCTTTTTAGATCTAGTATTTTTAGAAGGATTATCTTCAGAATCTGACATAGTATTTAATCATTTTATGAAAGGTTTTTTTTTTTCGATTGAATGATACGATAAGTTTAAAAATAAGGCAATTGGTAGTTAGCTGTATTTAGATTCAACAGGTCAGTTCGGATAGCACCAAGCTAATTTAGGAATTGAACCTAATATCCGGTACTCTATGCGAGCAAATGATCGGAACCTTCCGTATAGTGGGAATCGAACCCACGATCTTTCTGACCAGACTCGGCCGATGCACCAAAAAGGCGTTGTCACGTCTTGGGGAGTGACAGACGACTTATAATCGCTCAAAGGGGGGAAGCGAAGGGGCTGCTAATACCAACGGAAGCACTGCGCCTAGCTACCACCATTTGAACGGAGATTCCCATAAGATTTCGGGGTTACGGCTAACTACCAGCATAAAAAAAAAGGGGTCAACACTTATTCTTGCGCTCGCGAACTCAGGAGAGAGAAATTTATAAATCTGCACCTACCTTGTTCCCGGGAGTTGTTCCTGTTGGTCGGTCTCGTTTTCCCGTTGCTCCTTCCTTCCTTCTCGGATTCTGTGCGCTAGCGTAGGAGAGGGCCCGGTTGAGAGATTGACGAACAACACTGAGTTTAGGCACTTAGACGGTTTATTTGAACATGAAGATCTGACAGGCTAAACAGATTTTTGGCGAAACACTGCAGTTCGGAAGTTTTCTCGGTACTTCACACTGGACTAACGAGAGGTTGAATATTTTGTGCCCCGAGGGAGGAGATTCTAGCCCTTTTTATTTCCTTCGAGCGGGGGCGGACTCCTATCCCTACTCTAGGGGAGAAAACCTAAGCCGTGCTGAACTCTGTTTTGTTTCTTATAATTACTAGTCCTGGGAAGAATTCGGTCTTGACTTTTCATCTTAATCGCGGGCGGTTAGTTTGGCGATAACCCGCTGCGCTGGAGATTTTACGTATCATTTCCCACGGGGACTTCGTTCGTCGCTGGTTCGCCGCCACGACTCGTCTCTGGTCTGCTTCTTAGAGTTATCGCTTCCCACGGGGGTGTTTGTCGCTGGCTCGCTGCCGCGACTCGTCTCTGCTACTCTTATAAAACGTGACGGAATCGTGATCTGTTTCTTGGGGATCCTTACAGAGCTCGATCTCTGTTTTCTGCCTAATCGCGAACATTCCCTTTGGAGATAGCTGCTACGCCGGGGATTTTGTACATCGCTTCCCACGGGGGAATGTTTTCTGTCGCTTCGCTCGCTGCTATTACTTATCACTATGGTTTCATAAAAACGGCTACGTGAGAACGTGACAGGTGTAAATCCACCTTTATATCGTCGATCCGACGGCTATACGCAAAATGGCGAGGCTGGAAGAGAGAAAAATTGCGACAAGTCGCGGTGGCATGGTTGCGTGTGCCGATAAAAAAAGGCGCCTAAGTGATTAGCTTGCGAACGCGAGCTCCGTTCGTTGCGTACAATGCACCCCACGCCGGTGCACCGATTCATGAAACGCGACGCGGAAAATTAGCCGAAACAACATTGTCTATCGTCGAATCAACGGACGTCGAGGCGAAACAACTTTGCACGTCGAGCGGCGTTTCCCGGGGCAGCCGCCGTCGCCACCTCGCGCCGAATTTGTACGTCGCGCGTCGCAGTATAGCCGTCGAAACTATGAAATTCAATGCAGCGAATTTCCGTGCTAATCCGCCCGTCGTAAAGCCGTGTACCTAGTACGCGCGAGCATTGGATGCGCCCTAAGTTGTAATTCAATAAAGACGGCAGCGTTGCTGTCGTAACCGTAACTCGTTTAACTCGCGCTGCTAATGACTTTAGCAACATCTACGTTATTAATCTCGGAAAACACGCGCTAGGACGTGGATATGCGCGTACGCGATTTCTTTTGCTGCCGCTTCTTGATTTCGACATGCGTAGGTACACCGAGAAAAATAATTTGGTAAAAATGACAAAACGCATCTGGTTAACGAGTTTAGTTATTCTAACTAAAAAATGGTCAGTTTAACCAGTCAGATGGAGGATCTATGTTTCACCAAAGGGTTTGGTTACGGCCTCCAGGATTTTGATTAGATTGACCAGATTATTTTTCTCAGTGTAGCATCGTTAATCGTTGTCTTAGCTTTTCGAGCTCAGCCGTTGGCCGTTTTTTAATCTAGACTAACTTTTGTGAGCTGGCTAAATTGCTGCTGGATGCGCTAAGAGAAATATCTTGGTCAATTTAATCAAAATCCTGGAGAAGATGAGAAACCGTTCGGTAAAATATGGATCCTCCATCTATATTTGATTAAACTGAGCACTTTTTGATCGGAATAACAAAACGTTTGGTTGGAATAATTAAACATTTGATCGGAATAAATAAATGTTTGGTTCAACTGACCAGTCATTTCGATTAGAATAATTAAACGTGTTTAAAAATGCGTTTTGTCATTTTAAGCCAATTATTTTTCTCAGTGTGAGATGATGATACAATAGGTATAGGTATCACTATAATACGTTTAAAGATGGATGATTTGAATATTATATGTATAATATTTCAATTGTGTGTTACGTGTACAATAATTTTATTCTCACTATTTACTCTACTTCGTGATTGCGATGGAAAATTGCAACAGTGTACCTAACTATCTGTCTTCGCGGAAAAAAAAATAGCGGTGGTCGTTGTTTGGACAGTAATGATCGCTGTCTCGAAGTATCTTACATAAAATCGAGTATCGAATAGCGATGATCGCTGTTGGGGCGCAAAAAAGTCGCGTTCCTACAGTAACCACTGCTATTTTTTGCGTTCATTGCTAAATTCAACCAGCGCTGTCCGGGCAGCGACACCATCGCTATTTTTTTCTCCGTGCTGCTACCACGTGGGAAAATTAAAATCAAGTAACGAAGTCGAGTACTTCTAGTCGTTCCTGAAATTTCGCGGGACTCGCAACGCGCATTCGTCGTAAAAATGCTACTCCTACGAAATGAAGCGAGGGCCTCCTTCTTTATTCTCTCTTCTTCGTACCTCCTCTTCCTTTTCTCACACACCGCCGGAAACTCGCGCCCCGCAACGAACCCTGCGCCTGACCTCGGCGAAGCCCGAGTATTTTGCGTTCCGTCGCTGTGCGCGATTTTTGTGTGGAGGTTAGGGCTTCGTAAAAGCCACGTTGTGGAAGCGCCGGCAGTAAAACGGCAATGAAATGTTTACGAAATAAAAGCCCAGGGTCGTTTGGCACGCTCGAACTTTACGAGTGGGCTTCGAGTGAGAGAGGCGTCTCCCCTCCCCCCCTTGCCGATGTAATTTCCGAAGGCTTTGATCTCCGATTTTTTTCACGTTTCCCCGCCGACGCTACAGTGGACCTCGCTCTTTCTTCCGTGTCTCGGACATTGGAGAGGCCATAAAGCTCCCGTGCCGATCCTCGAAATTTCAATCTCAAGAGCGCGCGCGTCTTCCGCCCCGCTCGCTCGCCTCTTTTTCAGGCGACAGAAGTAATGAGGATCGCGCGCGGAGGAGACGCGTGAGAAAAGTAAGATTAGGTACTCGCGTCTTTTAGAATTCTTCCTTCGCTATCAATGTCACACGAAAAAGAAAATATTCGAGAAAGTAATCATTCGCAAAATTATAAATGCGTTTCTCTCTATAATATCGTGACGTGATCGAAACGCCAGAGAGACGCACTTATGCTGAGTAACGAGTTCGAGAGAGATAGATTTACAGCACGATGACGTAGCTGCATTTCAAAGTGTTGTTTTCCAGCTTACATATGACCGAAAATGAAAAATGGAGAAATACGGGGTAAATAATTTTGCCCGCATTTTTTGGGTCTGCCATAAAAAAATTGCTTAAAAATCGAATTTGCGATAATAATCGTTCAAAAACGATTTGGCAAGGGTGAGCGCCTTACGTTAATTTCTGTACGGGGTGAGATTAAAACATTGATGGGCTGATGTACCTCTGTACCGAAATTCCATTTGAACTTTAATTATGGATTCCTGGATTACGGCTAATATGTTCGGGTTGATTTTCATCTCTCTCTTTACGTTTCTTATATATTTACCGTTAAAGATATTCTAAATTAACTCGTATTCGGGGATGAATATGAAAATTGATTCGAAAATTCACGTTCAATTGAATTTATTCGGGGTAGATTTTAGGGCGGAGGTGAAATTGGTAAGATCATTCCTATTAAGGCCAGTTCGACGAAGTCGGCTTAAAGTTGAGGGAGGTTTAACTTAAGCCGCTTTGTTGCCAACAGTGGGAAACCAGCTCGAAATATCCTACATCAATTTTTAATTGTAGGTACGAGTAGCAGTCGAATCATCTGTTCTTAAGGAGCGTCTTTCAATTCTGGGGATTTTGAAAATAACTCATAGGAATTTTTCAAGTGATTGTTAGTCATGATACACTGATTCAACAGATGACAATCGCTCAATCGGTGTTCGCTCCTCATTGGTTAATATTTAATGTCATTCAATAAACATCGAAATTTCAACCGAGTGATTACATTTGCTGGACTAGCATGGCTTGAATAAAATTTAATATTTCCTGAAAGTCAAAAAATCAAAAATATTCCATATCTTTTACGCGCCCCGAAATAACTACGTAGATAATAAGAAATTTTCCTGTATTCAGCGGAAGAATCTAAAGGCCGCTAACGCAACCGAATTCATTGTAAATATAGAAATAATTCTAATACAGCTCGAAATATTGTCGTCTGTTAAATTTTACTAGCTATTATGAATATAATGGGCATCGCCTGCGATTTTTTAAATCTAATAATACATTTTTAGAAAATTAAAAATAATTACTGCGCGCTAGCGGCCTGGTAATAATTACATGCGACTGATTAAAATTTATTGCGGCGTATAAAAATAAACAGGGAGAGAAAGATTTCAGGACTACTGATTTGTGTCAATTTTGCCAACATACAATAATGCTAAAAGACACCCCTTAACTTTTCCATTGCTGGAGAACTCCGGAAAATATTTACAGAGATTTGTAGAAATACGTACTGTAAAGTAACTTGTTATAATTATAACTTAAAAATGTTGACGTGGGATTTCTCGAGTTGGTTTCCCACTATTGGCGACAGTGTGGCTCAAGTTGAACCTCCCTCAACTTTGGTCGAACTAGCCCTTAGTGATAAAGCTCACGACCGTCAGTATCATTTACCGCCATTGACAGCCACGGCGAATCCACGAAGCAAATACAATTCGTCAAGAAAAACTGACGCAAACACAAATAAGAAATAGCTTCGCCAAATTCGCTTCGTCGTCCTAGTTCTCGCCGAATGGGATTCCGCATCCCCCGCCGTGCACCGTGTGCACACTGCATTTCTCCTGTATTGGTCCTCCATCCCCCCCGACGCTCCTCACCCCCTGGAACAACATCTTATCCTATTGCTTCGATATCAGCCCTCTCGAAGCGAAACAAAAAGCGAAACGAGACAAATCTCGGTCTCCCCGCGAGAGTTCAGCGTATCTAGCTACCTACCTACCCCTCCAAACTCCCCTCGGCACGGCATTTTTCTCAACGGTTTGTTTATCGCGCACGCGCAGTGCCGCGCTCCGGAGGTTCGCCGCTGTCCGACCACCCTTTCAGTCGCCGGGAAGCGTGCGAATGTCAGGCACCCTTTGATACTCGATCGCGGATTCCTTTCTCGCGGCGCAGCACGTCTTATCGCGTTTCGCGTGCCGAGAAACTCGCGTGACATCGCGGATCGAGTGTACGTCGTCGATGGACGTCGAAACGAGGACGTCTGATCGTCCGGGGGTCGAATGAGCGTGCGGCGAGACAGCGTTTCGCGAGGCGAAGGTATATCAGTAGCAATCGGCGCGTCGATGTGACGCGGGGAGTCTTCGATCTCTCGATCGTCGATGACGTCCTGATTACATTTTTTCCCGGAGAGCAGTTGTCGGAAAGTTCGGTCGTTCCTCGATTGAATTTGCGAGGGAGTCGCGAAACGAGTCGATCGACCGTCGAGAACGAGAAAAATCGTCGGACCTCCCGTGAAAAATCGGTAATCGAGTGAACGGTATTTTAAACTTCATCGAGTTTTTCCCCCTTTAGACCCGCACGTCGTACTTTCTTCTCGCGTCGAAACGTGGATTAATTAGCGCCATGTGTGATTTGTGCCAGGTTTGAACTTTGTGACATACGTGAAACCCCGAATTCGGCAGTAAAGCGGCGAAGGATTACGGGTCGTCCCTCGTTTCCAGCTTATGCGGTGAGTCGAATTTACGCGCGGTCTGATCTGTACCGACCTATTTCCACTTTCAGGCCTGTTTCCGCAGTCGTGACATTTTTTAAATACTCCACCGTTCCACCTTATTTGAGAATGCAAATGTGATGTAATTTAATTCTTTCTCCAGTTTTTTTCATCTATTTTATATGTGTGTGTACGTATGCGTGGATACTGTGCATATTTATAATAATTAATCAGTTGATGAAGATATCGAGAGAACAGCGATGAAAATCTGTTTCACATGGAAATAGAAATATGAACTTTCAAATTCTCAAATGATTTATTAGACTTGAAAGCAGTAAATTTTCCTGCGGTGTGAAAATTGCTTCCAGAGAAAAAATGTTTATCCAAACTCGACCCCGTTAAGAAATTTCTAAACTCATCAAATAAACATGTGCGTAGTAAAAAAAAGCGTTAATTTTTAACACTATTTCAGCACTGTTGATCTATGTGTACCACTTCTGGTGTTATCCAGTCTTATGCCATTGTTATCTGACACCAAAAGTGTTCTACATAGGTCCACACTGTAGAATTTTTTACAGTGCATGTGCGGAGTTTAATGTAAATAAACTGTCTCCCAGGTTCTCCTATCCATCCGAACCAATTTCTCTGGCTGCAAGGGTGTCTGGCAATGGGATTTGCGTATACCACACCATTGTACTCGCGTATAGGTACAGATACGAAATAGACGCGTGTGAGGGTAAAGCGCATTACGTTCGGCAGTGTATCGCAGTCAGTTACGCTCGTTTACGGGCTTGCATTTAATTATAGATATGTCATCAGTACGCACACGTGTGCGCTGGCTTCGGAATTATAGATAAATAATTAGCGAGTACGAGAGATAACGCGTGCATGGAAGGGAAAATGGATTATTTTACGCGTGCGCGTTTACGCCTTTAACGAGCCGAGCTCGCAAAAACGACATCGCGTTCAATGGCAGCGAGCCTGCGATGGTTTCCAATGCAGTTTTCAGATGTCGAATGAAAAGCTCTCTTTCTTTGTAGGTACATGGAGATGAAAGATATAGGAAGTTTTATTAAATTGCGAAGCAGTTGGAGTAAAACTTTCTTCCATTTCTTATACGTATGTACCCCACACTGAAAAAAGAGTTTATTTGGAGTTAATAAATGTTTTTTCGAATATGGGGAAATAAGCATTGGACCGAATAAATATTTATTAATTGTTAGAATATTTATTTGGCACAATGAAATCTATCGAGGCGACAATTTAAATGAAATAAACATTTTGATAATTAACATATTATATATTTTCTTGGTCCTAACGAAGTATTTATTTCGCCATATTTAAAATTACATTTATTAATTATTAATAAACTGTTTTCTCAGTGCATAGCGTGGTAATTTGTAGATATTTGTCTATAGAATGACATAAATGTTCATACGCGTGGGATGTGATGACTTACTTCACTGGAAGAAATACCCTACGACTCCCGATACTTTTCCGAATAAAAACCGACGAAACATCAACGCGAAGCTTAATGCCTTTCGGACGCATACTTAAGGGTGGCGTTTATTTTATGGTACCACCCACACGAGCGGTAACCAAAAAGGGAGGACCGACGTAATATTTGACCACGTGCGCGAGTACTTCAAGGTCGAAGAAGGTCAAATTTCTCATCATACTTATTGTAAGAGCTTTTCTGTATTTCAGATATAACTATCAACAATTATGACGAGTAAATCGATTATTACGTATTTTGATAAACCGTTCTATATATCTTATTTCTGTCTGCACATCGTGAAAAATATAACGATCTTCCACCGATCGACTCTCGGAACCGACAAACTCCTTAATTGCCGTGACTCGTCGTCGCCTCGCATCAGTCATTACGCGCCTTTTGCCCCGCGTTTCAAAATCGATTTCACGCGTATCTGTGTCACGTTCCTTTGTGTAAACACATTGTGTGTCGATCGACCGGAAGGCAGCGGTGTATCGCGATAATGGACTGCTCGATTAAGGACAGCACGTAAGTACTACTAGTCGTGGATACCTATATACAGGGTGTTCGGAAAAAACACCGACACAGAAATAGGGGTGATAGGTTACGTCATTACAAGTATTTTGATATAAGTGACCTATACCCGCAAGCGCCCCCTTCTGGTGACATCAACTTTTCAAGTTTATAACGACCGAGGTTGATCAAAGTAGAATAATATTGAGTTTTTTGTCTACCTGTACAATTGAAAAACAAATGAAAACTCCTTGTATCCGCATCATCTTCGAAAAGTACAAGGACTTGAGCCAAGCGGTTATCCTTTCCGCAAGCAGTTTGCGCAGTGGCACATCTATCCAGAATCGTTTCCGATGTTGCATGGACATGGGTGGCCGTCATTTTGAGCATTTGCTGTAGTACATTGTTTTTGTATCTCGTAAAATTAAATATTCGTAACCATCTTGATACGTTTCTTATTATTCTACTTTGATCAACCTCGGTCGTTATAAACTTGAAAAGTTGATATCTCCAGAAGGGGGCGCTTGCGGGTATAGGTCCCTTATATCAAAATACTTGTAATGACGTAACCTATCACCCCTATTTCCGTGTCGGTGTTTTTTTCCGAACACCCTGTATAGTTTACGAGCATTAAACTCCCCATCGCCGATCAACCCGGCGTCCCACCCAGAATTTCGATATACGCGATTATCGCGTAAAATTGCGTTTCGACGTTTCTTCGATGTGGGATACAATCGGGTAATCCAATAAGTTCCGTAATAACAGTCGTGCCACTTTTTGTAAATGTTCAATAATTTTCGTAGCGCGAGCTTAAAAAAATACTGATATCTCGATTTCTATGATTAGTCTTGGTGATTCTCGTTTGTCTCAATTTTTTCTCAAGGCCTTAGCGAAAATTTGGAATGTCAAAGACAACTCTTACATGGTCAGGGCTACCCGACTCACCCCTATCTTAATGTCCTCGAGATACCTCCAAGATGCCGCTTTAGCGAAGGGTTGCCGTCTTTGAATTACACACCGAGCGCTAATGGACACGCTGACGCTGATTGGACGCCCGGTGGACGGAATTAATTGGTGCATTAGCGCAGCATGCAATTTCTCGAGGCACGAAGACGCGGCAAGGAGAGCGTTTCTCCCACGGCTTTGTCGAAAAGTCGCTCTTCGTTAGACGGAAGATAAAAGGGAATACGTCGGGGTACGCGAGGCGGGGTGAGAAATTCTTTCTCCGCTCCGCTGGAGGAATAAAAAAGTCACGTACACTTTACGTTTAGAGTCGATTCGATGCTCTTGACAAAGCGGGTCGATTTTACATACTTTGCAGCTGAAGCTTTAGTTTCTAGAAAAATTATTGTTTTTAAAATAAATTCTTATCAATATAGTGTCGCCCTCTTTTAACAATAATATTTGGATTTCCAGGAAGGTCTTATATCACAAATAACAATACGGAGATAATTGCACTTGAAGTAAAGGCCTTTCATTCTGAGTAGTCCTGCTCTATTTTAAACTGAGAAAAACAATTGCCGATGTTAAAATAATGTTTTCTTCAATCAAAAACGTCATTCCAGGATCAAACCATGATTTACTTTGTGCGAGAAAATATTTGATAAACTCGAGTAAATGCTTTTTTTCGCGCAGGAAGAATTTTTTATTCCAACGAAGATATTCTCCAATCAAGAGAGAATATGTAAGTATTTCTCGACCAAGAGAATCTGTATTCTTACAAATTTTCAAGATCATGTGTTCTTGATTCAAGACATATTTTTTGACACTACCAATAATTGTTTCTCTCAGTGTAGCTCGACTCTATTCGACGCTTACTGATCCCATTTATTTTACATTTCAATTCATGGCAATTAATTATTATCGTGTTTCCTTTTATCGCTGCGTTAGATGCAGTAGTCACAGGTACGCCTTCGGTCTTGCTTACATGCAAGGCGATCTATTCGTATCATCATCGGCGCATATATGAGCTGTCCAAGCCGCGTAATAAAGAGCTGCGTAATTTAAAGTGACCTGTCGAGATAGGGCTTATAAATTGTTTCGGTTGGCAGGGTGGTCAGTATTATCGCGGCATCGGGATTACGAATGCGAGCGTCCTCGCGCTCGCGGCTCTCCCCCCTCCCGCTCCCACGAGGCTCAAGGACTCGTATCTTTCGTATCTTCATTGTTTTCAGCATTGCGACGGATTATTCTCGAGCCGCGGTAAAAGCTCGTCCGGTCGACGCGACGCGACGGTTATCCGGACTAAAAAAAATAGCAACGGCTGTTATTACAAATCCATCCAGAAAAATCCACGGTCACATTGATTTATGCGAATCGCTTTATCTGCAATAATTCCATGGCAAATATTGCCTCGGCAGTTTGTACTGCTGTCAGGGATGTATGGTTTGCTGAGCCATGAGAAGTAGAAATGTCAATATATCCTGGCAAATATATATCTTTTTGTAAAATGCTGCGCGTTTTTACAACCCCCTTCGAGAGAGAATCGATGCAATAATTAATTCAAATCTCCGACGCAGCATTTACGCACACTCGGAATCACACACACACACAAATATTGGAAATCACCTGAAAATACTCCCGCTATATTTATAATCAATATTCGCGGTTCATTTTTAATGCTCGCGGTCGTAAGTGTCAAATTAAGTTATCAATCACTCTGCTCGCAAATGCCGCGGTTATTTTTCAAAACGATAAAGACGATTTATCATTACCGCTCCCATATTAACTCGCGTATGTGTCCCTGTTCGATCGACTCGGCAATTGAAACGCTTACACAGCCGCGTATGTAGGTAGGACTTGTAATCGCTCGACGAGGTTCGATCGGGGAACGCGACGAAGAGTCTCCAGAGAACGTCTCGTCGATCATTTGTACTTCGACAGTCGCGCGTCGTCACGGCTGTGAAATTCTTTGTTAGAACGTACTATGAAAAGTGTGCAATGACAAAGCGAACGTAGAGTGACTCGAGGGAAGGGTAGAGGGTCGTTCGAGCGCATTCGCGTCGAAACGCAGTAGGAAAAGGGGTGGTCCGCTCCTCGTTCACCCGGTTCGCTTTCTCATTTCCGTCAGTGTTGACGAGCTGACGAAGAAACTGTTGCGGGGGTCGATTAAGCCTCATCGATCGCGTTCGATAAATGTGTACCGTGTGTGTGTGTGTCCATTCTTGGAAGTAGTAACGGTGTCGGAGTGAGTCGAGGCGCGTCGGATGAACTTTTCGGACGATTCGGTAACTTTTCTCTCGGAATTCAGACTGCTCGAATCCTTATGGGTACACTGAGAAAAATAACCTGGTCGACCAAACCAAAATCCTGGAGACCATAACCAAACCGTTTGGTGAAATGTGGATCCACCATCTGTTTGGTTAAACAGACCATTTTCTGACCACACACAGGGAAAATGTCTGGTTGAATACGAACCCAATAGGAAAATTTATTTAAGATGTATAAGAATTTATTCACACCGAACAAAAGTCTATTTGAATTAGACAGATGTTCTCTACGAGGTTCGTGCTTCATTAGAAAGTTATGCAAAATATTTATTCAGTTCAAATAGGTAGGCTTTTGTTCGATGTGAATAAATTACAATTTATCTCAAATAAATGTTTATATTAGGTCCGTATTTAACTAGACTTTTTCTCTCAGTATAGAATAACTAGACATGTAGTGACAATAACAAAATATGTAATTAGAATTACTAAATATTTGGTTCAACTTACTAGTATATTGATTAGAATAACTAAACTCTTTATCCAAATGCGTTTTTTCATTTTAACCAAGTTATTTTCTTCAGTGTACACTGAGACAAATTTAGTTGAAAGATTTAGTTAGTTCGAATTACTCGAAACAACAATATTATGTTCATTTAATTTAAGAAAATTGTGTTTATTTCAATACTCATTTACTCACTCAGTAAGTATAAGCATAATCAATGTTAGTAAATATTAGTCACGCTAAAAAATACTTACTTGGTCCAACTCCACTTAAATAATCATATATAGCGGACTAAATATTTGCTTATAGTGATTCGATATGTATTAGTTTTAAATTAACGGATATTGAATTGAATACAATTATCTAAATGAAGAAAATATTTAATTGCTTGAAATAATTTAAATCAAATAAGTCAATTCTACTAATTTTTTTTCTCAGTTTAGGCAGATCGATTTTATGGGGCTGAACATTCTCAGAATCTCGTTATGGTATTATTTAACGAAGCGTTTGTAACTAAAAATGCTATTTCCGAGTATGAGACATTTTTATACGCAACTCCACTTTGACAATCCGAATAAAATATAATGATTCGACCGATCCCGTTCACATTGACATTCAATACCTGCATATCAATTTCGTCGATCGGAAACCCTTCCGTCACGTTATTTCAAAGCACTTTAAACTCCCCGCAATGACTCTCCCTCCCGAATATTCAGCATATCCTTCACGGGAATACTCGGTCTCCCTGAAAATCAGCGGCGGGGAGTTCGCATCATTAAATCCACCGCCGCGAACGGCAGCTTTTCCGCGGAATCTCCTCCGCTGATGTCTAGGCGGATCAAGGAAGCAGTGGGGACCGAGGAGGGGGTTGGCGCAGAGGCATCGAACTCTTAAATATGTAATACTCTCCCGCGCCCTTGCGTTCCTTCGAATTTTACTTCCAGGGCGGTGGCTCCGCGCGCGCGGCCCCGAGAGCAATACATTTTTCAGAATTTTACGATTCCGCGGTGATGGTATGCGCGATTCGCCGGCGGGGCTGCCGCCGCGCGGTGGAGGGGGAGGGTCGAGTAGGAAGAAATCGTTTGGCCGTGGAGAGCAGCGCCGCGCCGCTTCCTATCTCGGGGGCTCTTCGCAGTTTCAGCCCTTGCTGCTGCGAGGGTATATCGGTGCTCGTTCCCTCCGCCCCTCTCGTGTCGTTTTATTTGATCGCCCTCTTATGTTTTATTGAGCAGCTCTTTATGCCGTTGTTTTTTACGGTCACGCGGACCGGGAAGACATCTGTGTCTCGGATTTTTCTCCTAGCTCCGCATCTTTCTTCCTCCGTCCGCGCGTCGCGGTGGCGCGACCACCCCTGCGCGGCTTTTTTCACTCTTCGCGTGTAATTCTTCAACGCGGGCACGCCGAGCAGTTTGTAGCGACCGGAAGGGCATCGTTAACGCTCGGGCGTTTCGATTAGGGTCGGACAGGGTCGAGGGTTGACGTAATAGAGTCGAAGACGTTCATTGAAGCTGATGCTCCGGTTTTAGGCAACTCGAATTTTCGCTTTACGTTGGACTGTTTCGTGTGCTTCGAGATGATTCACCAATTGAAGCGAAAGAGGTGAAGCAAAAAGTCGATATTGAACGAACTGCAGACAGTTTTTTATTTTTACGCATTTCTAAAATTTTTAAAAAATTGTACACTTCTGTCGCGTTAATTAAAAATAATATTCATAGTATATCAATTTTCGTGAGCAATTCAAGGTTCGATGTTCTAATTATTGTATTTTAATTCAAGATTTTTATTTGATGGGGAAAAATGTGAAGATAACATAAACATAAATAAAGGTAGTTTCAGAATGTAAAAATGCTCTGGGCTTATCGACCGGATATTTTAACAAATCCAAAAGTTTATTTTTTGAGTCAACAAGGAAGCACAAAATTTTCCTGCCCATCAAAATCTCGTCATCTGCAGCTCATCTTCCTTTTTACGTCGATCGCTCTTCGAACTCCTTCGAAATTTCCAGCGGTATTTTCGAGTCTATAGTCGCGACGACTACTTCGTTTCCCTCCGTTCGCGCGCGAATGTCGAGAATGGGCACCCATGCTCGAGAGTAGCTGTTTCTCTGCGGCAGCCGTCGAAACGATTTCCAGGGAATCGAAGACGGAGAAAAAGAAGTAGTAGTGGAGGAAGGAGAAGACTTCCGCGCGTCGAAAAGTTTGCCGGGGGCGAAGTTAGATCCCGGTTCTTAGTCGTGGACGCTTCTATTGAAAGATTTCTCCAGGGTCGGTCGCTCCTGACGGATCGACTTTCTTATCGTTCGACTTTCCTTTCGCACGTCGGGCGACGGTCGGACACGTAGGTGTTTCTATAAAGTACGCGGGAACGTGTAAACGAGTTCGAGTTATCGCGAGAAACGCGTCGTGCATTCTCGAGGGTCTAGACTGAAATAAGATTCGGTGGCAGATGTTAAAGAAATTTAAGTCGACGAGAGTTAACAACGCGGTCTATGCTGATCCCGTGGTGTTGTATGGATTGACCAGGGCAATCTTACTTGATTCCATATGAGGGTTACGTTGTGACTCCGATATTGCACTGAGAAAAATAACTTATTTAAAATGACGTAGTTGGCGATTTTATTGATTTCTTGGAATTTTTACTGCTTTCCTTATTGCGCGATTTCCAATTTTTCTCGATTCTTTTATTATCGTTGGAATAATTTTCGATATTCTTCTCTGCGTTTTATTTAATTGCAATTTAGATAAATTCTGAGGTTTCCTCTGAATTTTTTAGAAAGAATTGTGAGAGAATTTTAAGTACGATTTTTGCTTTGATGTTGCTATTTCTTTTTCTTTGTGGTATATTGTTTGTAATTTCTATATCGAGAGAGTATCTGAGCTATGACAATGATTAAACCTGGGTTTAGTGAAGGGCCAATGGTTAGGAAATAACCGGACTTCTACACTGAAAGAACTGTTTATTTGTAGTTGATAAATGTGTACTTGATTATGGCGAAATAATTATTTCGTCGAGTTGAGTAAATATATGTTAATTATTAGGACGTCTCTTTCACTCAAGCAGACATACTCCGTAGAATCATAGCTAACAAATGTTTACTTTGCCCAGAAAAAATATTGTTTTTTCATCATAATCAAGTACATATACGTATATTAACTACGAATACATTGTTTTCTCAGTGTAATAGCCATGTGCTATGGTGTGCCAAAGCTGACCAATACGTGGATACAGAAGTGCAACGAGTAAAGATTCGCAAATGTGAATCGACGAATCAGCAGATGCCGGCTATACGGTACGCGGCGACGACGCTGGCGTTTCTCCCTCACCCTCTTTCCTCTCCATGCGATCCACTTCTCTCTCTGTTCCAACTTCGCGATAAATTTCGTTATACGACGGGTTTCGTCCGGGTGTCGATTTCCTATCCCCTCTCACCTATCGCGCGTCGCACCTTCGCGAACAAACAGCGAGCCGCGCTCGCGTGGAAGTGCGGAGTGCGCGAGAGGGAAAAGAAGATAAGGTCTCTTCGCGTCGTAAAAATGCAAAGCACTGCGCGCGAATAAAACTCGATCGACACCCGAAGCCCATGAAACTTTCACGACGGCGTTGCGTGTGGAATGCGTTCTTGACCCCCTGTATCGCGCCCTCTCTCCCTTACTCACCAATTTTTTCCTCCGTTTCTTTCGGAGGCATCGCGCGTTTCCGAATTTTCCCAAGGGAATTGCGTCACACGTTTCTCTGCGTTTCGCGCGAAAATATATTCGTATGTGTATTATTATAAATTGATAATTACTTGCATCTTCGCAAGTAATTTTAAGTAGATCCAACGAAATCTTTTTCTCTGCGTAGATATACGCCCTATCATTCAGGCGCCGGATTGATAGATTGACATTGGGTTTCGAAAAATTAGGTAAATAGAGCCTTGCTTATTATTCACGGGGAAATTTATTCTGTTAAATACTTGGTATCGTATGCTTGTGTTACTTACAATTCTTGTCGGTTGAAAGATGAACCGTCGTCGGGTTACTGTGCTTCCATACTTGTAAGAACACTCGTGATTAAATAAGGCTCTTTTTAGCAAAGGTACGCGCATCGATTCATACAGCTGACTTCGGCATACATTACGAGAAATATGATTAGTTGCTCGAAAGGTGCCAAGCGACGCCTCGTCTAACTTTCCCGCTGGGCCTTACAGAGTAACTCCATCGCACGGTAGACCGAAGAACGAAGACGCATTATTTTAATTTATGTCGTCGTCGCGTGATGGCACTGTCTCTCCGCGTAATATTTCGAGAGCTTTCAATCTTGTTGGAATTGATTGCTCAATGTAAATAGCTCTGCACAGTTTGAAAGGACACAATGCATCGTTAATTAACAAAAGTGTCTTTTTTTTCGCATCCGTCGTGTAATTAACGAAAGTGTAGTGTCGACGGTGATTCGTTTTGGAACCGGCAAAGACTGTTGCGAGAGAGTGTCGTGATAAAGACAATGCAATGCAGACAAGGGCTCGTGCAGTTTCCAGCATCGAGGTGTTGGAACGTTGGCGCGGATCGGAGAATGTAAGTAAATACGGAAAACAAGTGATGTGAAGTATTCAAGTTCTTTCTGAATATGATGCGCGCACCTCGTGCGTCTTTGTTGCGTATCCTCATCGAATGCGTACATAGTTACTTGTTCTCTATATGAATTTCGTGCATGCCTGCTGCGGACCTCTTCATTTTTATTGAGACTAATAGTGATAAAACCCTTGGCGTCCGAGTCTAGTGCGAATCTCAACGTACGTGTGCACCTCGTACGAGCTTGCTGTGTACCTAAGAATCAGCTTCGTGTCTGCCCAGGCAGAAAAATTCTATATATTTCCTGTATAATCCATGGTTTTGTTCATTTATGTGGTTTGGTCATTTTTGGATTATATGTGTGATTTCTATATTAACTTTATAAGGACTATATATATATTACACAAACATTTAAAAATCTGTATACAGTCCTTATACATATGGTTAATATAGAAATCACATATAATCCATACATGACAAAAACTACATATGGATTATATACAAAATATACGAAACTTTTTCGTCTGGGTTCTGCGCACTTCTTTATTTTTATTTGGCGCATGAAGGCACGAAGGGATATGTAGCATGCGTATTTCGCATGACACGCCCCCTTTACATTCTCGCCGATTTGCAAAAAACAATCGACAACAATTCGATTACCATTCACTCGAACCATTTGAAATTTTACACGGATCTTCAGCTCCCAATGCGAAGCATACGACGAATTCAAATCGCCTCGTTAAAGTCGCCGTTAGGGCGTTAGCAAATCCTCTCCAGGTGAGGGCGACAATGCTGGCCGCGCGTGGTGTGTACAGCTCGAACAGTTAAGATGTTATCTGCTCGCCACGGCAAACCGCGAAAGGGGGATCTTTCCACTACGGGGTCAACCCTCGGGCACCCCACTCGAATGAGCCAAACCCCTCTTTCTCACTCCCGCCGCGAGTCCGATTCTTATCGATTCTGGCCTCACCACCTTCGACCGCGATAGCATTACCTTCTATTTTACTCGGGATCTCCGCGCGCCGCTGCGCCCGGGATCCGTGAAATCTTTTAACGGCGAAGCGCGCGAAGTCCTTTCGACGCGAGGCGCACCGCCGCCACCGCCACCGCCGCCACCCTCCGATGCTCGGGCTCCCTTTTTCTCCCCGAGACCGCTGGGGGCGGAGGGCGAAATCGCGTTTAATTTCTCACGGATTTGTTCGTGGTTAATGGGCGTGGGTCATAATTCTGAATTAGGGTCGCTGCTCTGCAGGTCGATGCACGCAATCGGCGCGAAGATTCCGCGTCGAATCGATGGGGCACCAGCAGATTTAAGGGAGGGAAGTTTTTGGGAGCAACTGTGGAGGAAGCGAATATAATTTTCTTTTGACAATTTGAAGTTATTCGCGCTTCCTTTTCGTGCTTCGATGTAATGCTCGCGGATTAATTCGGTTGACGTCTAAAACAAGTATTTATATTTTTTAATTCAGTTTGTAATTTTTATACACGTCCAATATCACATAAAAAAGAAAATTTTCGAAAAAAATAATTATTCGTTGAGTTATAAGCGCGTTTGCCTCTATTGTATTACAACGTCGTCAAAAGGCCATAAGAAACGCATTTATTATCAAGAAACCAGTGCGAGAGAGATAGATTTACAATATTACATATATGCTGTATTTTTAAATATCGTTTTCCACACTGAGAAAGAAAAAGATTAAAAATTATTCTGTTTAAGAAGGATAATCTAAGTACGAAAGGTAAGATAGATCAAAAATTATCCTTCCAGGTTTTAAAATTTAACCTTCCTTAGGATAGTTTTTGATCTATTTTACCTTTCGTACTCAAATTATCCTTCTCATAGAATAATTTTTAATCTTTTTTTTCTCAGTGCACCTTAAATAAGACCGAAAATTAATGAAAAGATACGGGGCAAATAATTCTGTTCAAATGTTTCAAATCTATACATTAAACAAAATATATATTTATATTTTAAAATACATATTTTATAATACACTTTTTTAATATATATTTTTTTATTGTATGCAATAAAAAATTAATGAGAGAACCGAATTTTCAAAGATTCATCTGGATTGAATAAATTCCACCTCGTGTGTGTGTGTGTTTTGCTGTATATTTTCTTCTCTGCATTTTCGAAGAAAGAGTTCCATCCATCGAACTCGCGACGCCTCTCTCTCTCTCTCTCTCTCTTTTTATCCTCGCTCCTCTCGCGTAAGAGCTCGATTACGCGAACTTAATTCCGCGTGGATTTGCCTGCGGTCGAATACTCTAATTCCGCTTTAAGCTCGCGGTGATCCCTCTCCGCTCTCTTACTTCCTCCGCGGATCTATCCTCCTCTGAACTCTGCGTCGTTCGCGTTTGATCCACGGCCGTTCTCCGAGCTTTCAACGTTCGCGCGCCACTTTTCCTTCGTTACGGCTAAACGTAATTATAGGAATATCGCTTTACTGGCGTTGCTCGCAGAATTTCCTTTATTTTTGGCCACATCATAGAGTCACTTGGAAATTATCTTTAGGTTGTCTCAATTCTCCATTTAGCTTTCCATAAAGATTTGCTACCTCATCGTAGTAGGTTCTTACTACAATACGTTTCCTCGCGATGGGTTTTGTATGTTTTTCATCAAAGACTAGATTGAACCTTTGAGAAAATCGAATTTACTACGGTTTTAACAATTCGGTAAAATGAAATCAATTACACACTCTCATTTTTCATAATTCTTGAAAAGTATCAAATGAAATCCAGTCTAAAAGAATTTGTAAATAACAACCATATAACTGTGATTAAAGCCATGGATGTATGATCTTACCAATTTTTAAGAATACAGATTCTCTTGATAGAAGAATATCAGGGTGACTGCAAACCTGGAAAATCGAATGAACCAAGAAAAATCGGGGGAATATTAGGAAATTTTGGATTTTTACTGAAAATCATAAATTAAATAGAGTTAATTTCTCGAAATTTCACCGTTGATGCATTTCACAATGGAGTTTGCGCTGCTGCTTCATATATCTCCAGCAGTAGCGCACGAGTGGCCCATCAACTGTAATTAAGGCCTCTGCCATCAACGTTACTTTTTTGGCGTATGAACGTTTTCGCAACTTTATGGTCTTACATTATATTATTTATGACTTTGTTCATTTTATCATATAAAACTCCTAAAATGAACAAAAATACCAGAAAATACTTACAAAATTTGATCTGAAATAACCAGGGAAAAATCAGGGAAAATCAGGGAATAGTCAGGGAATTCTACAATCAAATTTTACAGCCACTCTTGCAAATTTGCAGCAAAATTCTTTCTGCGCAAAAAAAAAACAATTACTCTAGGCCATTAAATATTTTCTCGATACAAGCAAACCATGGCTTGATCCTGAAATTATATCATGTTTTTGATCGAAAAAAACATTTTTTTGGCACTAGCAATTATTTCTCTCAGCGCACGAGCACCAACGCGAGCCTCTCCCTCTCCCACCTTTCTACCGCGCGATCTTCCCGATACACACCCGCGGCAAACGCGCGTCTACTCCGTCGACGCGGCCTCGTGCTTTCCGACGTGCACGAATTCGCCTGCGGGACCGGCTTAACGACTACTAACTGGCAACGTGAAGTTTCGAGTTTCATTAGCGCGCAACATGTACCTACCCCTGGCGGGTCTCCGTGTGCAAGCGCGTATAGCTTTACGCGGTACATATCTGCCTGCTCGTTAAACGTTACGAGCCTCGGTAGCGAACGATATTATGGTAACTTCCCATACCCGTCACACCGCCGCGCCACCACCTCTTTGGTTAATAACGAGTCTCGACGGCGTAGCGGAACTCGAACCATACTTACGCTCTCCGCGAACGGCTCGGAGAGCTTCTGTCGGGTCTGAGGGAGCGAGAAAGCTCGAAACGATTCGAGCGGGTGACAGCTGCGGAGCGTTTACCCTTCTTTTCTTCCACCTTTTTATCTCTCCTTCACCGTCCCACTCCCGTTGTGCTCTCTTTATTAACGCGGCCACGTTCTCCACATCCTTCTTTCCACCACCTCTTTCTTCTTCGTAGCTTCTTCGCTTCCTTTTCCACCTCCATCTCTCGCTCTTCCTGGACTCTCGAAACTGATGACGATGCTTTTTATTCCGGACATTTCGCCTCTGTTTTATTACCTCCGCTTCCAGTACGGAGTCCTCCTCAGGTGTGCGTCCTGTACCGGGCGAGAAACGACGAAAGAGCGAGGATAGTGGGCGAGAAAGAGGGGGGGGGGGAGAGGGAAACGGAGGAAAGGGAGAGGTGCGACGCGAGGTTAAGTTGAACTCCGAAGAAGAGCGGGTAAAAAGCGAGGAGGAGAAAGCAAGACGAAGGTTGGGGGGGGGGGGGGGAGTTGTAGAGTCGAGAGTTTGTACTTATATTTCTTTTGCGCGTCGGCGAAATACGTGAAGGTTGCTTAAAAACCTTTGATATTTCCGCTACGTAGGTATACGAGGACGAAGAAAGTGGGTCACTGCCCGGGGGCAAGCTCGGTGAAAAATTGTACCTACTCTCTCCCCCTCTTCTACCGGGCTCTCGCTCTACTCTACGGCGCGCGCCGGCCGGGTAGTATTAATTTTGCAAAGATGTGAATTTACGTTTTTAATTTTCTCTCTACCGCCGTACATCCTGGCTGAATCCTCTTCCTCTCCGCCCACCCCCTCTCGATTCGCTCTTTTAAGCGGTAAATTCTCCGACGACGGACGCGCGGAAGGCACTGGGTCGGCGATAGCCTCTCTCTGTCCGTGCAGTATGTACCTTTTCTCCTTTCCTCCTTCGAAACCCCTTCTCTCTCGCGGCGTAAAGAATATTTTTATAATTAAAAGACTCGAGTATATATACGCGAGGGGTATTTCGAAATTGAGGGACGGCGCGAAATTTTAAGCATCTCTTGGAATGTTAACTAAAATTTAACCGAGAGGAAAAAGATATTAAGCGAACGCAAAGAAACTTATTAAAAAGGGAGGAATTAATTTGCGTACACGGCACGAGACTGCGGAAGGTTAATTAATTAATGGTAATTGAAATTGCTTTTCCCATCCGACATTTTTTATTCGAATAAATCGTGTCTTTATTATTAGTTCGCTATGTGATAATGAAAATGAAAATAACGAAGCTTTTATTCGTCGGAATCAGTGAAAACCGTGGGATTCGGTGAAATTATTTGACTACCTTATTACAGAGAATTTTATTACAGAGATGAGAAGTAAATGATCACGATTGATCAATGTATAATTAATTGAACAGTTATCCCTGGATGCAGAGATTCCAACGGACGGTATTAGGACTAGATAGAGGGAGGGAGGTTGGGGGAGGAATTCCGTGAATGGGATGCGAATAATTTCCGAACGTTTCGAAGCGTCATGCAAATTAAGCTTTGGCGTCCCCGCGATTGCAAAATCAAATTCATATATGGAAATGAAGTGCCGTGTCGATGCTGTATTCGCGATTGTACAACACACTACCGCGGTGACCCATCCTTTGACCGGAAGTGGATGTCAAGGAAAGGTCGGTCTGACCCGTTCTTGTGCTCCGTGATGACGATAATGAACGAGATGACGAGATTGGTAAATTTTACCGTATACCTACTCTCTTAATCTAAGTCAGTGAAAATCACTGAAAAACAGTGAAAAGTCACTGATTCTCAGTTATTTTTACTGATTTTGATTAAGAGAATAGAAAATGATGTTTATACTATAACGAACTCTAAAAAGTACGCTGTGGTCTATTAAAAACTTCAATGTTTCACCACGAGGAGCGCTGTTACTGGGACAACTGTACAAATTCATGGGTCTTCCCATAACTTTTTACGAATTCTTTTTCTCCGAGAATATACACGAGTAGAAATCGTTAAAACTGTCCGCGTATTTATATCAGCCAACTCCTGAATTCCATTCGCGTCATAATTGATTCCGTCTCTAGCTGAAACTATTTTTTTTCTCTTCTTTCCTTCGCATAAAGCGAACCGTAAATAAATTTCAGTTTCATCGCGACGTCTCGTCGAAGCCCCGCGCGCCAGGCGGCGCTTTTTCTCTCATTTACTTCTCATTTCCATCGACAATTGCGTCCGGCACACGTAGTGATATACGCTTTCCCGTCTACCTTTTCTTCTCCATTGGTCTCGCGTCGCGGCGACGATAAAGCGAATTCCTCGTGAAATATCGACGATCAAACTGTTGCGCGATAAGTTATTGTTGTCCCATAAAGAATCAATTTGTGCGCCATAAAGAATAAAGCGACCTCGTATAACGCGCGCGCCGCGATCTCTCTCGGTGTCGGGTAATCTAGCCGGGGTCACTCGCTTCTCACCGTCTCCTCTTTTCCCCGTAACGCATTCGACGCGCTCTGCCACCCCCCTCCCCGACGACAAAAGAATACGCTTCCGAAGAGGATATCGCGCCTTATCGCTTTCCACTCCGCTCACGGGGGAGGCTCGGACGTCGGGTCCTTTTAACGAGACGTCTCTCGGATTTCTTATACGATGGACTCGGCGCGAGAGGTTGACGGCTGTCGAGGTGATGGCAATTCGATCTTGTCGAGTGGACATTCGTCAATTTAATATGCGGATAATTATTTGTTTCATATTTCTGGAAGAACGCTTTTCGATTGCTCTTCTCTATATGGAGAAAATTGAATGGTAACGATTACCAGCCAGAATTACACCGAGAAAACAATTTTGTGTTTGCAATTGCACCATGTGGTTAAAAAATGTGTAGTCGATTTATTCGAATTTTGATTAACATGACTAAATGAAGATCGATAAAAATAAGTTAATGTGGTAGATCCAACTGCACGGCACAGTTGACTTGTTCAATTGACTTAACTACTAGTGCAGTTGCCTCAAACGTGTAAACATTGAAACAACGGTCGAGTAATTGATTTAACTATTTATAATATATTATTCAGTTAATCATCAATCCAATACTTCAATAAGATCGTCTAAGTTCTTGAACAAATTATCGCAACTACCGATGAGTTTCAAGGAAAACCATCATCAAACTGCAACGTGCAACTGGACAACTTTGCCTTTAAGTTACGCGTATTTAATATCGCAATGTGGTTGGCTTAATTGATATTCGGTTGAGTTGACGGATACTTTTCTCAGTGTACCAGTAAATAAGTGACGGCTTCGATAATATTGCGTTGAATAATCTGCAGAAGAGTAATTATCACTATTCGAATAGTAATCATTACTATGCTGTAGATTATTCAACACGATATTGTCGAAGCTGTCACCTATTTACTATTTTGGCTGGTAATGCCATACGCAGGTGAGTTGTCTATGAGAGGTAAGATCGGCGTGTGACCTAATGTGACCAATATTGGGCTATCCCATTGTTTCTCCCCTTCTTGGTTAAGTCTCTCCTCGTAAGGGGGCTGGAAGGGGGCTACACTCGCCATGAAGGGGAGAGACAACGGAATAGCCCGATATTGGTCATTTTAGGTCACACACCGATCCTATATCTTAGACAACTCACCCTGTATTTGTCGAATGGGTGTCGGAATAATCGAAATTCTTCTATATTCTTTTGTTAAAGTCCCCTACCGTCGAAATATCAGCCTCATGCTGACCTTTTCAGCCCTTACTTTTCGTTAAAACTCCTTGACGCTCCTTGGCCTGAGTTTTATAACATCGAAAAGTAGGTTGAACAGAGGCCGAGAATTTTGACTCGGGTGTATGTGGAGAGAGCTAGGTCACGTAATAAACAATGCGGCATACACAAGACGCGCAACACATCCTTCCACGTTGACGCGTCTCACTGCCGCGGCAAAACTCTCCTCCCCGCTAAATGTATATTTTCCGGTACATTAGGCGGCCAAGTTTCTTTCTCTCTCATAACGTTTCTTCTCCCTCCCCTCGTCCCATCGCCTCGGCCACTCTCTCGCTCATTCGGTCCATTCCTCTCTCCATCTCCATCGCTCCTAGGATGTCCTAGCCGGCGGTAAGTTCTTCCTCTGTTTTTCGCCAAGTTACCGAGGAAAACTTTTTTCCCCGAGAAAACCGCACCGAAGAGGAGGCGGTCATTACTCAAGAACGAGCGGAGAGGAAGGGAGCGGCGGTGGCGCGGAAGGTGGAGTCAGCCCGTTCTCTGGCCCGGGGAAGCCGAGTGGCTCCTTTTATTTCAGACCGGAGTTCTCGTATTTTTCTGAAATTTCCACGGGCAGGTATACTTCTTTCGACCGGACGAAAACGGCGAAATGTACTGTCAGCGGCGGTGTGGAAAGCCGCGCGAATCGCGCGTTGCCCGCGGCTGGTGTACGGGTGTACCTATCCACCGAGAAAAAAGGGGTTCGTTCGATCCGACCGCAGCCGTGGATACGCCGGAGGCGGAGCGAATATTTTTGTTGCTTCGACTGATTTTTAATCGAAAAGAGGTAGATTCATTTGGGCCGATGTTATCTTTTACATAGACGCGCGAGTTGTACGGCGAAGCGAATGAATAGAATTTCGTTGTTTCGTTTCTATGCTCAACTCGGTTATTACAGTTCTTATCGATGTAACAAAGGGCGAGAGACACAAATCCATATTTCTCTGAAAACAGTTTCAATTTTTCCGAGTTTTCTATTTAAGCGAATTTCAATATCCCTCCCTCTTACTTTCACGGTTCCAGCGTTTTCAAATGTCCGCGAAGGCAGAGATAAATGAAAGGAGGGGTTGTTCTTAAAGGGTAGCGAGCGAACTCCTCGTCAGTCACGGAAGTTCGATACGCGCGCGAAACGACGATAATATTCCATCCGCGTCGAAAGGTTCGGTACACTCGTTTCACCCGATTGTCTTTTCACCCCACTCCTTCCCTTCGCCGGCCGTTTTCTCGCCGAAGAAATGACGCATACTCGCCCACACATCCTCCCGAGGGTCGACTCAGTCTCGTCCGAAAAATACGATAAGCATGCGGTAAAGCGTAACCTTCGAAATTAGAGGTAAATTAATGATCGTTGAGTTGGCCGTAGTAATTACCAATCCCTTGGGAAGGAATTTAGCTAGACTTCCCTGTAATTTCTCGTTCATCCCTTTGCGAACTTGTCGGGGAGAGAGATGGATAGATAGATAGAGCGAGAGAGAGAGATGGATGAAGAGAATTAGAGGAGAGGAAGAGGAGTGCAAGGAGAACGCTAGCTCGAGTAACAGAGAGAAAGAGAGAGAAAGAGAGAGAGAGAGAGGACGCAAGGGTTGCTCCGACGACGGCGAACGGGGGTGAAAGCGAGCTCTGAAGTAGTAAGTTCTATTTCCTCCTCGCGCGTGTAGGTACGTTGGTTATTGGCGTTACGTTAGACGTCACATGCAGCGCACTCTCCCGGCGCAACCTGCTATCTTCCGCAAGTAAGATGTAACGTCAGATGCAAGACAAATGTCTCACTCGCTCGCGACAAGGCCGACGACATCGGCGCACCGCATATAGGATTCCCGTGTCTCGCGCGACCGCGCTTCGTGGGGCCGCAAAGACCACCTATTAACTTACCGTCGTACGAATTGCAACGTGTATACATCGCGCGGAGGAGCTGCCGTAGTATTCGCTACGAACGCGACGTTCGAACTACACTGTGTGTGACAGCGTGAAAAATAATTTACCGATCGAAGAACATATTTATTTAAGGGGCGTCTTTTAGCGTTATTGTATATTGGTAAAATTGGCACAAATCAGTAGTTCCGAAATATCTCTCTCCCTGCTCATTTGTATGCGCCAAAATCAATTTTAATCACGTGATTTTTTATATTAAATCGTCAAATTTATTATTGAATTAAGAAAATTTAGAATTATTATTCCAATTGAATTCGATCGCGCTAACGGCCTTTAGGTTACTGCGCTGAATCGAAGAAAATGTCTTCTAGCGTCAAAGAGCTGTTATCTGCATAGAGTTATTTAGAGTGAGAGATATGGCGTACTTTCGATTTTTTGACTTTCAGAAAATATTAAATTTTATTCAAAGCACACTAGTCCAGCAGAGTGATTGCTCAGTGAGAATTCGATGTTAGTATTGGATGACATTAAATATTAACCAATGAGGACTGAATAATGATTGAGCGATTCTCATCTGTTGAATTGGTTTATTCCATCACCTGAAAAAAATTCCCATAAGCTATTTTCAGAGTCCCCAGAATTAAAAGTCAAATATATTGTCATTGAGTCGAGTATACGTTATTCGAATCAAATACGAATCAATTGTAGATTCGTTCAAGTCAATGAAGACACTTGTCTTAAGTAAATATGTTCTTGGCACTATTCATGTCGACGCGGTTACTTGGATTGATAAATTATTTTTCTCAGTGTATTTAAATCGCGGGTTTATCTGACCTGTACATTCATTTCACTTCATTTTGTTTTAATGCGCAATATTATTCTTGATATACGAGATGCTCGCCATGCGGTGGACCGTTGCCACGATTTCATCGCAGATGGCTTTCTCTGACAGTTTTATGAACCTCCGCGTGAAAGATCGACTTCTTACTTTGCTATCCCGCTTAAAATAGTAGCTATGCCATTGACGGCATGCTGTGGTCCATTCCTTGGTCGAATACTTGAAAAATGTGACAATTACTTTAAAGCTCGACTATAATGGTAATATCCGTTGCTTAATTAACGCATATTTATCGACTTTCACATTATCGTTTATGTTTTCCCAGACGGAAAAGTTAAACGTATTCTGTATATTGTGTATAGCTTCTATGTGGATTTGGTCATACTTACATGGATTCTATATGAACCATGTAAGGACTATATATAGATTTTTGAGTGTTGAGTAATCCATATCTGTACCCCAGGATAAAAGTGTATTAAGTCCAATTTTTACAAATTGGACTTAATACACTTTAATCCTGGGGTACAGATATACGAGTACAGAGTTTGTACATGGTTAATATAGAACCATACACGATCCATATGTGACCAAATTCGCATATATATTATATACAAAGTATATAGAACTTTTCCGTCCGGGCTCTATCGTTCGCAATAAACGCCCTCTGAAAACGCCTCCCCGATTTCCTCCCGAATCGACGATCCGCCTTGCGCCGTGTCGTCGCGCGAGGATTTTCCACAAATTCACGGCGTTTCAACGGGAAATGCAACGCGGTTAGCCCGTGTCCGTTCCAGGGGTGGCACACCACTCCAGCAATTCCCCTCCGGAACGCTACTCGTCGCCTCTGCACACGTTCGCCCCGCCGAAGAAAACCGGGAAAATCGCGAACAACCCCTACGTGCCGTGTCACGTATGCCGCGCCGCGAATGCATCCCGAATCGCTTGCGCAGTGCCCGTTCGAGGACGAACTCTCTGCGCGCGGAGTACCTTGGAAAGGCGGAGTCCTTAAGGCCGGTAGATCTTGCCGAATGACGTCGATCTAAATCGAATTGTGCGGCCGACAAAGGCGAGCACAATGACACGGCCCCGAGTGGGGCCCCTCTCGTCTACTTCGCGCCCTCCCATTCGCTTCGCGGGAGGATGTTCGATTCAGAGGGTGTTTGGACGGTTCTTATGCGAGTAAATTTATCTTGGCCCTGGCACACGCCGCTTGGAAGTATGGCCCTGCCGTCGTCCTGCGTCCTTTCCTCTCTCCGTGGCGCACCCCCTCTCTCCCCCTTGCCCCTAGCTCACCCTTTCTCTCTCGTGCCCCTCTTCGACGGGCAGCTTCCGCTCCCGGCTGTTGATGGAATACGTGCGTGGACTGCGTCCCCACCTTCGAGAGGTCCATTCGTTCTCCGCGTCCGATGGGTTACCATTTTTCGTTACGGCAACTTTCCGCCGAGCGCTCCACCCCGCCGCTCTCTCTTTCTTTTCCTCGCGCGCTTGTTGGTTGGTCTCGAATGGCTTCTGACTTTTTTTTAATCATTCAAGGCTGCGACGTAACGAAAAAAAAAAAAAACTCGATCAGTATCGACGTTCGGTCAAATATATTTCTATAAAGGTGGGATGAATTTTTTCATCATATTCTTTTAATATTGAATTGTTGTATTCCAAACGGGTACACTTATTCGAAATTGAATATCGCCTTTTTATACCCAACGCACGATCTGGCTCGTTAAACAAGCCTCTGCAATGTTACACGCACGGGAAAAAATAAATTATAGTATTTAGAAAATTTGTGACAAATTTCGGGACAAGGTCAATTTATTATTACGATAACTACGATTTTAGCAAAAATTACAGCAACACCTGCCACTTCTACAAATTTTACTAATATTCTTACTAGAATTGTAGTTATCGCAACAATAAACTGGCCTTGTTCCGAAATTTACCACAAACTTTGTAAATGTTACGTTTTATTGTTCTCCACGCGTGGATATTTGTACGCTGCAAATCGTGCTGTGGCTTTGGAATATTTGTGTAGACATTTTGTTCTCGATCCCAATGAAAATCGCCTCCTACCGATATCGCCTGCGGTGCCCATCCATTTTCCCGCGCGACGAACGATCGAAGCCACGCGCGCATCGTGCAACAAAAACGTTAACTCGCTGTTTGACCGTGTAAAAGCTCGTGCGTGATTTGTTATCGTAACACCCGGATGGTGTTTGCCTAGCAAATCCTTAGTCTCGGTAGCTGGCTGTTGGTGGTTGGCTGGCTGGTTGTCTGGCTGACTGGCTTGGTTCACCCCTCACCCTGCCGCGCGAGATTGAACCGCTTGTAAAAACACACCCGTGGCTCGCACCGACGAGCTCGCGAGCCGCCGCCGTGGGCGGCGATGACGACGCTATATAGGCATCCACCGACCTACCTATCTACTACAGCTGCAAACTGTGCCATAGCCGGTTTAAATCCTTCCGACACCAACCTATATATTTTAGCCGGCGATAAATCAGCTAAGATTCCAGAAATTTACGCGCGACCCGGATCCTCCTCCGCGGGGCTATCATTCCGGAAAGAAGGAGAAAGGTCGAGGGTACAAGGATTGCTTCTCTCTCTCTCTCTCTCTCTCTCTCTAATACTGGATCGTAACTCATAGACGCTCTCGCGATTCGGTCGCTGCAGTGCTTTTCTATCGATTCTTCGCGCGCGACCTGATTTCTCTTGGTCGGCTCTTCGGCGTTAGCGTCTGACTAAAACGGTTGGTTACTACTTATTACCCGTACGGTCGCTATTTTCGTGCTCATTCCGAAAATTACGGATTTATCGAGGGAATTTCAGTGGAATATCGAGATATCGATGCTTTTTTCATAGAAAAAAAAAAAAATTTTTTTTTCCCACAAAAAATCACTGGTATCTTATATTTTCTTTGAGATATCGACCTGATGACTATGCTTTTCGTAATCAGTGCGAAGAAATACATAAGAAAAAATAATCGAGTGATCGATTCCAGAGATTTCAATTTTTTGGTTAGAATAACTAAATACATATTTCATTAGAATATCGAAATATTTGTTTCAACTGGCCTGAACTTTGGTTAGAATAACTAAACGCATTTAACTAGATGCGTTTTGTCATTCTAGCCTAATTATTTTTCTCCGTGTATTACGTTATGTTAGATACGTTCCTCCGACATACCATTCAATTCCCCACCGCTAACCGACTTAATGAAACGCGTAATTACGCCAAGCCGCGAATTCGCCGCGTCGAAACCGGATTGGAAAGGTAAAGACGGTACGGTAAATGTCTCGTAATTGAAGCGACAAATTAATGCTCGCGAACGCAACCTCCGCGCCGGATTCATTCCCGATATCGAGATCGCATCGATTCGAGCGCGGCGTCGGTACCTGCCCCGAGCATGCACCGCAACGATCAGTGAGATCAAGGAAGCGCGCCGTCGCGCCGGGAAATTGCAGAGGCGAATAAGAGGTGCCCTCTCGACTCCCTCGCGATTATCGTTCGAACTCGCGCTTTAGGGTCGCGCCAGACAAGCAATTCTCTCGCAGTCTCCCTTATTATTATCGCCGTCATCTCACGTTCCTAACGATCGTCGACCTCGCGGAGTCTCGTCGTCGTCGTTCGTTCGTTCGAATTCGCTCTCCCGGGGTCGTTTCCGCGAAACGTCAAAGAAGCACGTGCGCGCGCGCGCGCGCGTGAACGGTTCGACCTACTGCGAAGTGCTCGTTTCCGGCGAAAGGCCGTACGCGGTCATCACGCCGCCCGTATCGAATCGATAGCCCCTCCGGTTTTTAGGGCGCACTGCGGATTTTAGGAGCAGCGCGCGTATGTGACCGATCAGTGTAACACATAAAGTAACCCACTCTTTCATTTCGAATCTTCCCAATTATCCGCGGCTACCGCCGTAAAACATCGAATCGTACCTACGCGCGCGCACACGCCCCGACTTTACGGCACTGTAACCCGAGTTACGGCGGCTGACCGAGAGACAATATGGTTTTCGCATTTCCCCGCGATTTACAGCCACCCACTCCGTCCGATCCTCGCGTCGTTCGCGTTCTCGCGCCTTCGGATATCCTGCAGCGCGGATTGTCGTGTACCGGATGCACTGAGAGGAAAGTGTGGTAAATTAGACTACATCGGCGGTCATGGGTGGGGAATGCAGGTTTGTTAATTTGGACTGATTATTAAATTGACTCGAATGGACTACAGCCTGTTTCCTTCAAAGAGCCGTTAATCGTTACAATCAAATTTATTAGTCGAAGCAACTGATTCTGCATTTTTCCACCGTAAACGCAGACTTAATTGAATGTCTCAGGCGGAAAAAAATTCTATATATTTTCTGTATAATCCATATGTGGTCTTGGTCATACGTGGATTATATATGATTTCTATATTAACCATATAAGGGCTATATATATGAATTACACAAACATTTAGAAATCTCGATACAGTTCTTTTATGGTTAATATAGAAATCATATTATAATCCATATATGTATATGACCAAAACCACATATGTGTGGATTATACTCGTATATGAAATATGTAGAATTTTTCTGCCTGTGTGGGATACTATTTTTTCTCTCAGTGTGGAGATTGGCTCGCGATCCGTACCGGGAATGATTTATTCTATTCAAACTTCCATATTAAAATGTAATAAATTGCACATTGGAAACAGTACTAATGAACCTCTCGTTTCAAATTAAATAAATTTCCTCTCAACGCGCGTATAACAGTACACGATAATTTACACCGAAGTCCAGGATCGTCTCCGGTATCGCCATCATGTTCTCGAATAAAAAATAAACCGTCGGCACCGACGTCACTCTACGCGACGCTCGGAAACGTAATTCGAGTTCGAAGGTCTTCGTTAATACGATCTCGCGAAACGTTACGGCGTCCATTTTCTATTGAAGCGAACGCCGTAGCAGTAGCAAAGAGAAATGACTCGATTCCCCTCGAAGAACTGTATCCACCCGGAGTGTATAGAAATCCCCCCCCCCCCTTCTCTTCTGCCCAGTACAGGATATACGATGGAACACACGACGGTCTTTACAGTTCTCACGGCTCGCGTCTTTCGGTGTTTCGTTGTAAATATATTTTTAAGAGCCTTATGCTATTAATTAAGAGCGACTGCTCTCGAGGAAAGAACTTCTCCCTCTTTTTTCCGCGTTTTTAAGGAATCGATATTCGGTAGCCTGTTATATACGCCTTTGTGATTAAGTCCTGGAACTTTATTAGCGTATCTTCGTTTCAATTTCAATTCTTCAAGTGTACCTTTATCGACGAACCCTACACTGAGAAAAATAACCTTGATCAATTTAACCAACATTCTGGAGACGATGACCAAACCGTTTGGTGAAATATTTTATTCTTCATCTGTTTGGTTAAATTGACCATTTTTTTCTTAGAATAACTAAATATTTCATTCAACTGACCAGTGTTTTAGATAGAATAACTAAACGTATTTAATTAGATGCATTTTGTCATTTTAACCTAATTATTTTTCTCAGTGTACTTCTTTTCGTAACAATATCGACCAAAACCCAACGACAATAAAGCATCAAATGTCGAACGATGAATTTGCACTGAGAAAAGTAATTTGGTCAAAATGATTAAACGCATCTAAATCCTTAAACGAGTTTAGTTATTCTAACCAAAATACTGGTTAGCTGAACCAAATATTTAGTTATTCTAACTACATAATTAGTTATGCTAATTAACGTACATGTCTAGTTATTCTAACCAGAAAATTGTGTCAGTTTAACCAGACAGATGGAGGATCCACATTTCACCAAACGGTTTGGTATAGTCTCCAGGATTTTGGTTGAATTAACCAGGTAATTTTTCTCAATATGTAGCCAGGCTCTGTCGATATATCTCTCTTTTCCAATTCAATAATATCAATTGTTACGAAACGATCGTCGTCGATACGACAACCCCGACGTCGCCGCAGGTGATTTCCAATTCCAATCAAACAACAACCACCGCAGAAGCACGTGCATGCGCACGCTGTTCTCCGCCAACGAAACGCTCCGAGGCGAGTTGCTGAGCGGACCGACGGAACAGCTCAAGCCCTGCCGCCCTCTTTTGTACGTCTTGCGCGGGTCTGTCGGCGCAAAGCGCAAGAGATATAATCCAAAGGGGTGAAGTGCGACGAGTCGTGTAGCACGAGGGGTGGAAAAAGTGAAGGCGATGTTATCGGAAGGTATCGATGCACGCTGCGTCGTTCTGGACCCTCGGGACTTTCCCGTTAGCTCCGCACGCGCTTACTAATGTCGATACGCACGGGTAGAAAAGCGGAGCACGTTATTCTCGTGTGTGAAAACGCACCGTCGCGGGGGTGTATTATTCTCGCGGAGGGGGCGGGGCCTCGTTTATGTGTGTGTCACCTCGACGTGACACTCTCTCTCTCTCCCCTCTCCTTCTCTCCCCCTCTCTCCCGACTTTCTCCCTCTCCTTCCCCCCCTCTCTCACTCTACGTATACAATGCAAATTCGCGAACACAGCTCCGCACGTCGAACCCCATCAGCCGTCTGCATAGGGTGTCTGAAGCAGCTCTCCAGCCACCACCTTGCTACCACCTTCGTGTCACACCTCATTATGCGGCCGCTTCGTTAGCATTCCCGCGCGCGTATGTGGACTCGTCCGAATAATCGAGTCTCTCGACGGAGATTTCCGTCGCGGCGCGATATTGTGACGCGAATATTGATTTCGAGAGGAACGCGTCGCGATTTCGCAATGTTGGGGTGGTGACGAAAGTTGCGAGGATACGCATGTGGTGTGCGATGAATATAGGGGAAGTCGAAGCGTGACCACTTCGGTTGCGATTAAATTCATATTACGAGGAGATGAATATTTGCAGTAGGAAAATCTACGTTGAATTTATTGAAGGCAATACTTGGTCTGGTCAATCAAAATGCTCACTTCATCAACTTCACAACACCCGGGAAAAGATTTATTTGAATACAGACCTGTGGTAGAGAATTTATTCACGATGAATAGGAATTTATTAACAACGAGAGAAAAGAAATTTTGAATAAATAAATATTCGACTAGGTTCGCAGAACATATGTTTTGTTCAAACAAGATTTTATTCCATGCGAATAAATTCCTAATGTGACAAATAAACTTTCTCCAGTAGGTTCATATTGAAATATAAATTTGTTACTAGTTTATATAAACATTTCTCTCGTTGTCAGTATGCGTCTTTGGTTACAGTTGAATCTGTGCTTATTGTAAAATTATTTTTTCACCATTAGTAGGGTACCTACTTATCTCCATTTATTCGTAAAAAAAAGACCCCTTCCGACTTTCTCAATGGCTAATATTCAGGAAAAGTGAAGCCACTTTTCCGTCATCTTCATTGGCCGACTTCATATCGATATTTGCTATCTCGAATCTTGAAAGCGTAAAAAGTCATTTTCGACACGTGAGGGCCACTTTCACCACACAATAATACAGTTAATCCGAGGTTAAGTGAACGCTATACATATACTGAGCAATTCAGGGGGTAGAGTCAACTCCGGGTTGACTCTAGAGTTAAGCTAGGAATCCACTACACTCGACTCGACTCGACTCGACACGACACGACTCGACACGACACGGTGACAAAAATTTGCGTTGTGAATCCACTGGAATCGACGCGACACGACTCGACGCTACTCGACACAACGGTAGTACCTACTTCGTCCTTTTAAATTTTAACGTACATCATGTGTACGGCTCTACAATTTTTCCATATTGCTTCTCTGTAACATTTATACAGATAGAAATTTACTATATATACCTATTTATGTTTACTTGGTCTATTCAAGACTTTTAAGATTTCTTCTCAAGCTTTGTTGCGTATATTTTGGTCTCTATATTTCAAACTATGTATATTTTACAGCATCTCATATACTCTAACTTTATTAATGAGATCCTCCTCCATTCCTCTGCGAAATTGATGTAAAATCTTCGAACTGCTCTTCTCGACTTTCCAAGCAAGACTGCCGCAATTCAACTGTTCGCTCATCGGTCCATATCTCGACGTGCACGCAAACCGTGTCCACTAGGCTCGACTCGACGCGACAAATTTCTGGCCAGCCAGAAAAGTGTCGAGTCGAGTCGAGTCGTGTCAAGCCTAGTGGATTTCTACGCCATTTAAATACATGGAAAATCATGCGATCAGAAACGCGTCGTGTCGAGTCGCGTCGAGTCGTGTCGTGTCGAGTCGAGTCGAGTCGAGTGTAGTGGATTCCTAGCTTTATCGTATGGTAAAAATGGCCCTCAGTGACGTTTGCTAATTATGAAATGAAATGTTACAAAAAATCTCACTTTTCCGTGAATTTTATTAGCCGAATTCGCTATTTCGGATCTAGAACCTCGAAAGCGTAAGTAAGTGCCATTTTCTAATCGTTAAAGTATAGAAATCTATGTGATTAAGTAATAAGTAATAATGATAAGTAAACGAAAAGTGCGCGCGAAGCGCGTACGTTTAAAACTACCGTTAATTATAAAACGTACTACTTCCGACCGCTTTCGACGCTTTCACGTTACGCGTGATAATAGCAATCACGATAGAGCTTCAATTAGGAAGAGTGTAGGTACACACTCGCGAGAATCGTTTCTCCGGCCGGTAGCGATGCACTCCCGTAGACCGGATACAAACTCGTACACATGTACTCAACGCAGCTTGCGGAACGGTAAAAGGAGAATCACCGACGGATAGCTTCGCACTCCGCCGCACTCGTAAACCAGAAACTTGCGCAATCACAAGTTGGCGAAAGTCTCGCGGGTGGAACTCATAAAACTACCGTAATTGTAAAACACGAGAGGGCGGAGGCGGGCCCCGCGCGCGGAATATAGGGATGGCCAGCGTATGCTCCGCGCGACTCAAATTGTGATTTATTTCACTTGTTGAAACGCGTTGCCACCCCTCTCTTCCGCATTCGGCAACCAAAGTCCCCGATCTCTTTGCGGCGGGCGCGGGAGACATGCAAAACGCTTTTCGCGAAACGAATAACGCTCGACGACGATAGCGATGCGCGGCGCATTCGAAATTTGAAAGCGCGTTTGTGGAGAGGGGGTTTAGCGAACGCGACATCCGGTTATTCGTACAGTTCGGTATCCCAGGAGCGACGGTTTCTGGGAATTGTTTTATTCGCGATATAAAGAAGCATATAGTTTTAGATGATAATCGTAGGCGGAGAAAAAGGATTAGTAAAGGATCACGGAAAAACCCATGCATTTGTACAGTTATCCCAGTAACAGTGCTCCTCGAGGTGAAACATCGAAATTTTTAATAGACCACGGCGTACTTTTTACAGTTCGTAGTAGTATAAACATCAGTTTATACGGTAAAATTTACCAATCTCCTACGGGTTTATAATGCAATTAAAAAAATTAAGTCAGTCATGACAAAAAATTATTTTGTCAGTATTTTTGTTGATTTTGTTAACTTATAGGAATGCTTGGTTCTGAATGAAAAATAGCCGTAATATATTTTGTTACGTGATAAAAGTAATTTTAACCAGTCATTTTGATAACGCAACAAAGCCCTTCGTCTATTAAAACAAATTTTTGCTCTGAAAAGAAAATAAAAATTAAAAATTATTTTGTTGCCAGAATTAAATAATTTTGTTAACTGTATTTAGTTAAATTTCGCACGTAATTTCGTTATTACCTATACGCGAACAAAATCATTTCGATGGAATACAAAAATGATTTTGATATCGTATCAAAAGTCATTGTTAATATATCAAAAAACCTAAAACGAAGCTATTTTGTTATAGGAAAAAAAGTTTGGTTGGCTCGTATTTATCCATATAATTTTGTTGAGTCAACCAATAGTTGATTTGTAAAGCAAATCTTTTTTCTGAGCATGTAACGAACTGTAAAAAGTACGCTGTGTCTTTTAGAAAATTCAATGTTTCACCTCGAGGAGCCCTGTTATTCGGATTCACTCCAAAAATTACTAATCTTTTTTCTCCGTGTATAATAAATTACAGCAAAAGTATTTTCTGCCGGATACTTTGAAAGATCTTTTCTTTTTTTTTTGAATAAAATATTGATTCCCAAGGTACGGCGAATTAGATTAACAGCGACCACGCGATTATACAAATCCGACAAGTTAAACTTCTAGAGTTAATAGAATGGGTCGAGTACAGCAGTCATTTGTCTTCGTTGCGTGTATACAGTGGACGTAACTTTATAGTCACGCCAGAGTGTGTCCAGTCGTGTCGGACATTGTTGATAATGTCAAGTGTCTTTGTGGCTGTTCCGACCGCTCTAGAAAAGCGTCCGACTGAGACGTATGCGAATGAGTACTCGCATCCGACGGAAATCGAAACCATTAACCTCTGTCCGGGCGCAGCACCCCCTGCAGCTCGCCTACCACTAAATTATTTCAAAGGAGAGTTCCTTCAGACGGAGCGTTGGGTTTCACAGCCGTGGTTAGGAGCTTCATTAAGTTGGAACCCGCCAATCACTAAATATAATTGGACACTACTGAAAGTACTGTGCATATTGATTAAACATTTATTTGGAGTACAAAACAAATTCTTTATCGCTCCGAGAACAGGCGAGCGCGAGAACGAGAAGGCGAGAAACTATTCATATGCATGATTCTCGGGTGTTCTCGGAGCTTCTCGGCGTGAGTCTGGAAAGCGCCTTAAAAGATATAAATAATTTGTTCATTTCAAATAAACTTCTCCTCGGCGTAAATAACTTTCTCTTTACTTCTAATACATTTCCCAGTAAATTATTCATACACGAATGAATGATTTTTCTCTCTGAGTATTTGCAATATAAATTGAAAGCGAACTGATAGAAAATCGATCATTTAATTCGATCGGTCGGATTGAAACGTGAAATTGACGAGAAAGAAGGAGCCTTCCATCGAATATATACCTTTATTCGACGCGAATAAATTTTATCGCGGGTTCGCATTCAATGAAATCATTTCTCCGAGCGTTCCGATCGCTTCCTATATTCCGCAGGACGCGCGTCTGCCGCGCCGCAGATAATACGTACCGCGCCGCTCGAAACGATCGGAGAGACCAAAGCCCGCCGTCTTATACCGTCGCAGAAATCGTCGAAGCATTATTCCGCGTCGGATCTTCCATAAAGGTGGAATTGAAAGCTCGCCCGAGAAAAATGTGAAACGCGGAAGAAAAGCCGCGGCGGAAGTGGTGTGGCGCTGCGCGGCTCTGTGTGAAAGGAGCCTAAGACGCTCGGATTAATCCCGCCGCTGGAACTTTATCTCGCGACGGCAAGGAGCGAAAACCTAGCTCCCAGGACTTTTCAGCTCAGGCTGCGTAATCCGCTCGCATTACTCAAACATGAGTGGATGTGAGGGTGGGTCGCGCGCGGGAGGGCGGGAGATGGCTCTAAGGAGATGGCGGGTGACGCGCGATGGCGGGAGGGGAGAGGGAACGCGAGGTAAGAAAGTTAAAAGGTGAGAGGCTAAGAATAAGGGTGTCGGAGACGCGGAGGAGGATGGCAAGAACTAAGGGAGGCCACGTACGGGATAAAAGCCTGATGCGGCAATATCAGTCGGAGGATGAAGAATATTTTCTTTCGGGTAAACGGGGGATTTTAATCCGCGTCCTTTGCGAATGCTCCAACGCGTCGGGGAATGATATCTCTTCGTCATTCATCGGGAGCTTTTAAAAATCACTCGCTTGAAAATATTTGTGAAATGTAAAGCTGCAAAAATATATATAGTTCCGAGTAGGTATACGCACTTGTTTCGTTCGAATGAACAAAGATTTGCTCTAAATAAATATTATCCAATGAGTTGAATATTATTGAGATGATATCTCTATTATATTCAGACTTATCTCATGAATATTTATTCAGAATTTATACTCAGAGAAATAATATTGTTAGTGTCAAAAAATGGTTTTTGAATCAAGAAAATGATTGTACGATTTCTTAAATATTCTTAATTCAAGAATACTGTCGTGGTACGAGAAATTCCTTCTGTACAAAAAAAAAATAATTTCTCCCCAGCCTATCAAATATTTTCCTTCACGAAGAAAACCATGGCTTGATCCTTAAATTATATCATTTGATTGCAAAAAACATTTTTTGGGGACCAGCAATTAATTCTCTTAGCGTAGAACGCTCTTATCTATAAATATGTATAAAATAAATGGGCTTCGCCATTTCACACGCTGCTTATGAACGACAATTATTGTCATCACGACTGTTCATGATGCGACGTCGCCTTTGCAATCGATCGAACTCCCTTTCGAACTTGCACGTGGAATCACCTATTTTCGCAGGCCTGCGCTACGTGGGAAGTTCGTCGATTACCGGAGTAATTGCGTTGAATCGACTCGTGTACTACCTCTCGTTTCGTACCACAGTTCCGCACTTCTATGTAAAGTATAGCGCAGACTCTATATCCGGAAACGTCGTGTTTGTTAATTAGTTGGCGATCGCAGTGCCTCGCACCGACCTCCTAAATGACGAGTCGTCATTTACGCGTAGCTCATGACTAATTATGTTTGCGAGATCGTCAATATGAATCCGTGCGATGTGCAAGGTACTCGATATATGTATGCATACATGGGTGTAAATATGTAGCTCAACCGTTGATATATGCGGACGTGACGGATATGTCGAGGGACACGTTAATTTTTGTAATAGCCGTGAGATGCGTTTCAAATCCGCTTTCCGTCAATTTCAATTACGTTCGCAATGGGATAGACACTATATATTATACGAGTAAGGGCCGGTTTTACAAACACGGTATAAACGCGGTATAGCGCTATACTGAGAATAACCAGCAATATTCTCAGTATAGCGCTATACCGCGTTTATACCTGTTGGTAAAACTGGCCCTAAGAGAATAGGATTTTTCCCCAACTACGATACATCTACAAAATACCTACTTGTGTGTATTACGAATTTGGAATATTTCAAATATTTTTCTTATTATTCTCACACTACTAAAATAAATTACGAGGAAGATTAGCTGTAATACTTTTTCGAGACTGAAACTGTTAATGCGTAATTTTTCGCGCAAACAGTATGTATGGATGATGTGACAGTATGTGTCATGTGTGCGAAAAATTGCGCTTACGCTGTCTTGATTTCGAAAAAGTACTACCACAATCAGCATAAAACTGCGTGTCCCTTTGTACGCTGAAAAAATAAATTCAGTAGATTTGACTAAATCGGCAATTACGGGCAGGGAAACGCAGATTCAGTTACTTGGACTAATATGTAATTGACTCGAATGGATTGCAGCCTGTTTCCTTCAAATAGCCGTTAATCGTTATAACCGTTTTTATTAATTGTGAAGCAAGGAAATTTATATTCCCCCACTCGTAAACGTTGATTTAATTGAATATATCATTTTTCTTCTCAGTATATATTTTACATTCAGATATGCTGTAAAACACTGCTTGATTTCTTTCTTTTTCTTTTTCACACGTGAAAGTTCTCATTGAACTTGAATGAAATTACACATAATTCTTTCTAGTGTTCTTAATATTTTCTATTTAGTCGTGTATCACGCAATGTTCCGGAAAACATAATTTCGATTTTTGTGTATGCGGTATTCAGGCCGTCATATCGCAAGGGCGTTCCCATGTCCTCCCATACAAATTGCAGTCGCATCGGGATAAATATAGAGCCACCCCAGAAATTATCCGAGGGTTAAGGTCGCGGACACGTAGTCGAGGATCACGGGTCGGGGTGATCTTGCGCCGGACCCGGAAGGACGCTCGATTCGAAATGACATTTCCAGTCCTATCGCATCGAGAATCCGGCGAACACACCCCGATTCTCTAGGGGGACCTGCTGCCGAATTATTTAGTAGCGCGGAAGCCGTTGGGGTGCACCGCGAAGTCTGAGGTTAATGGCTTCGATTCCCGCTGGTATACGCGCGCCAACCCCCATAACTTAAATAATATTTCACCGCGGCCTACCTATATTCTTACGTCACTAAAATCTCGTATACAATTGTAACACGGATCGCCACTAAATGATATATCCCCAAAAAATATCGACGATTTAAAAAAGTCGCCTTAAAAATGCTTGCGAAAGTGAATCGTAGCAAAAATATCTTTAATCAAAATTGAATTTATTAAAATCGATTTGATTCGCAACCGAAAACCCAATGTCAGGTATCAGGGCGTAGCTCGCGGTCGAATCGATCGGATCCAACCGAGGGATTAAATCTAAAACGGCTTTCCACCTGTGGGGTCGCGCGACTTCTTCCATCCCGCGAAAGTATTATGCCGCCGAGCTCTTCTAAATTGAATTCTCGCGCCACCGCTTTCTGGAAATAATATTATGTTTTATGTCCCCGACACCCGCGCGCCGATCCCCTATTGGAATCCTTTAATAGGAATTTTTCACATTTTCCGCCAGCTCTCGCGTCGAGTATGACGCGGGGATAGGGAACCGCATCCGTCGGCACAGATTCCGATGCGCCGCGGACAGCTCTTGCTGTTTCTTTTTCGCCCTTGCGCCTGGGCGATCGGGAAGCATTCGAAATTACTATGCAAGTTAATAAATGCAGTCCGGCGAAATGTACTTTTAACACGTTGACTGTCCCCATAAGGAATTTTTTCCATCCCATGACGTCCAAAAATTAAATCACCATGCATACGGCAATGGCAAATGAATCACATTTTATGTCTCATGGACGTACAGCGACATTTCTGTATGAATCATATGTGACTCATGGGAGAGTCAACGTGTTAACAAACGTTACAATAGCGAAGATATGGCGAATGAAGTATCTCTGATGAATATGAATTTAAAACAAAGAATTTTTTCATCGGTATCTGCCCAAGCGGAAAAGTTCTATATATTTTGTACACTGAGAGAAATAATTGTGCTAGTGTTAAAAATATATCTCTTGATTCAAGAAAATATGATCTTAAAAATGTTTAGGCGTAGGTACAAGTTCTTGGTCGAAGAATATATATTCTGGATTCAAGTAGGTATATCTTCGTTGGGACGAGAAATTCTTTCTGTGTGAAAAAAGCAATTTATCGGAGTATATTAAATATTTTCTTGCACGAAGAAAACCATAGCTTCTGGAATTATATCATGTTTTTATTTAAAGAACAAATTATTTTGGCACCAGCAATTATTTCTTTCATGGATCGCGTCATATGCATTATATGTGATTTCTATATTAACCATGTAAGGTCTATATATAGATTTTTAAATGTTTGTATAATCTGTATATAGTCTGTATATGATTAATATAGGAATCATATACAGAGATGGATTATATATATAAAATATATAGAATCTTTCCGCCTGGGTGTAATGTTTCTATACAATTTCATACGATTTAGTGTATGCAGTAAGTACACATAGAATGTGTGATATTGCATACAATATAGACGATATAGAACGCATCATTTCTGGGTCACCGATTAATCCGAAGCCTATACAATCCCAACCTACGTATCGCTTCAACGAATCGCGTGCTCCCTGGACGACGGTATATTGGCTTGGACGCGTTAACCGCTGTTATTGGAAGCCCCGTTGCAACGAACAGAGGATAGACCGAGAAGTGCTTCCCGAGTTGGCAGACGCGACCAGTCACACCGACTGATAAATAGAATTAATTTAAATTCACCCCCTCATCCTCCCCTCTACCACTTTCTTCGTCCGACTATTCGAGATTTCACTTGCTCGCTTTATACAACGTGGAACGCGGATATTCCAGCATCACGGTTTTTGTTGTTTTAAAGTATCAAACTACTTCCTCCACTCCAGCTTAAGTCAGCCTGGAACAGTCACGCGAACATCTCGCCGCTGCCCCGATTATATCGTTACCAAGAATTCCAGCTTCCTCTATCGCTCGGGCTAATTATACATCGACAGAGAAATGACGTACCGTCTTCCGTGCGAGATCCTCTTACACCCCTCCTTAAATCATACGCATTGAGAGCGCACCGGGTTCGCTCGGAGCGAAGTACGGCGGGGGAGCGCTTTCGGGGCTGCCGGAAAATCAATATATAGAACGGAAAACACACAAAGGTGATTCAGGGAAGGGTGCGGCCTTTGATGGTCTTTTTATGGTCCATTAAGGATGAGAAAAGTTTAAGTCTTTAATAAAGATCGTATTGGCTCGACCCGACGCCCTCCCCTATATGGCGCCCGATGAGATTATTCGCGCGCCTTAGTGCCTACCTATAAATATACATGTATATAGACGCTCATGGCGTTTATCTAGAGCGAAAAGAAGGAAGTGAGGATAGGAGAGAACGGGGCAGGTTGCAACATCGGTAAATTGTAATATATACATTTTTTCTGACAACAAACTTTCCAGCGGAAGATATATTACAGATTCAGCAGAGTCATAGTTTGGCTCCTTATCAGTAGAAAGCACTACGACATCGGCATAATCCTGTCAGTTTTACAAAAGAAAGTGTCTTTAAGGTGAGCACATTCGTCATGAGCCAATAACGGCCCCTATTTTCTGTATTAACTGTGTTTCAGTATATTTGGATGTGTTTTGTTAACCAATTATTGAATAAATATTGAAAAGTTCTTCAAAACGTTAAGTGGCTGAAATTTTAGCCAATTTAACCACTTAAGTGCCCAAGCCCTGATTCTATTATACATGCCCCAAACGTCGGGTAAATTGCAACACGCTCATAGATTTCTGTTTTCCTTCACGATTTCGTCAATCTTTTAAATAACTCTAATTTTATTCCACAGTTTTATTCTTAATACGTTAAACAGTATTATATAACTTTCGAAGCTAATTCCCATTTCCAGTAAAATAAAAAGAAAAATGAAACATATTATAAAATTTGTTGCAACCTAACCCGTTCTCTCATATCAAGTACTGTAATCTACCGATCAGCCGCAAAATCCTCCCTTCGGCGTGGGTAGAAAAGTCTGCACGTCGGACCGGAAGCGCTTGTGAATATGTAGCGGCGCGCCACGACGCGACGTCCTTCCCACGGAAGCAGAAGCTTGCTGAACACGTATCGCGATAAGTCGCCTCTCTCTCTCTCTCTGTGAATTAACATAAACACATTCCACCGGAACAGGTACATACTCACCTACTGCTCTCCACTGTGAATTATATTCAAATGTATTCCGGGAAGATGCTTCTTCCTAGCCGAGCGAACGCGCCGCTCGTGGTTTTACGAGTCTATCCCCACCGATGAGCCGTTAACTTCGTATATAGAGCGGGGGGGGGGGGAGAGCGGTATCTCTCGTTCGCAGCGGTGACGAGAAAGAGAGGAAAGCGGGCGGTGGCGGTGCGCGCGCGCGAGAGGTAGAAAGAGAAGCGGGGCGGAAGAATAAGGGGTGAAAAAGACGTCGAAAATGGCGCGGGGCAAAAGGAAATTTCCCTTCAGCGATATAATCTTGCGCTCGATTCCGATGCAAAGTGCTCTCCGGGCGCATTGCGAACTATTTATCGCGACGCGTCGATTTTTCCGCGGCACAGCCAGTCCTTCCCCTATTTACCTACTTGGCGCGGCGGATAAATGAAATTCACCCGAGCATCGCGCTGCTTCGAAGGGGCTCCGGCAATTATCTGCTTTGTAAATCGGACTGCACGGTGCATCGGACGGCTGGTGCATAGTAAGCGCACTTCTGCGAATATCATTAGTCGAGATGACGAAGCGTCGGTCAGAGTGTATAGTCAGGGGTCTGTAGAGGGGGTTGTGCTTTCGATAGTAGGCATACTTGTAGTTTGGAAGAGAAATAAAATAATTTGTGCTTTAATTGTCGTTGGAGACCTCGTAGCGTCAATAAATCTATACACTCTCTGAGTGAAATAATTGCTGGTGTCAAACAAATTTTTTTTTCAATCAAGAAACATGATATAATTTCAGGATCAAGCTGTGGTAATATTTGCGCAATAAAATATTTGATAGGCTCGAGTAATTGTTTTTTTTTCACGCAGAAAGAATTTCTTGTTCCCACAGCAGTATTCTTGAATCAGTAATGATATATTCTTCGATAAAGAATCTGTATTCTTAAACATTTGTAAGATCATATGTTCTTGATTCAACAAACATTTTTTTTGACGCCAGGAATTATTTCTCTAAGTGCATGTGCTGGAGAAAAACCCAGGAGAAAAGTAGGCGAATTACCCTCTTCCGTATTTTTACGTACGAGTATGTTTTGAAATGCATTTGTCAGGATATTTATCGGAAAAATTTCCTTTCGATGTGTCGTATACCTACAAACCAATATCGATTATCAAAATCTAGCAGTTTAGAAAAATAGTGGAACATATCGAATGCTTATATTTTTTTTCAGACTCGGTCGTTGATTCCTTGAACGGGAACGCTATAGAAGTCGTGACCGCATTGATTCTTTTCGGGGTATGCGTGTCCGAGCGAAGCTTATCTCGTCACGCGGGTTATTACCTCCTGCAGGAGGTTGCGTGCGAAAGCTTCCTAAAGAGCTTCCGATATCGTGAGACTTATCGAAGTATTGACTTTCGTTTAATGTCCTCCGCTATGGCCCAAATAGGACGTCTGATGTCTTATTTGCCGATAGCCGTTCGCTGATACCGGACGGGACGCCGACTCGAAGATATATGAAAATTATTCTAGAGATAGATAAATCGGAACGTTTTGACTCTCCTCTTGCCCGGTCGCGGTGAGGTACGTTTACGGCGTTTCGCTCGGCTCGTCTCTTTTTCTCTTTCTTCTTCTCCTCGTTGCGTGTATGTACACCATCGTCGTATACGGTAGCGTTTGATTAGTAAAGCGAGTCGGAGTTGCACTGCACATTTACCGGTTACGTGAAATGGCGCAAGAGATTATTTACCGGCGGACATGCGATATGATAGCAATCGCGACTATCGCGACTATTTGTATGTGCCACATCGAGAAAACAGTTTATTTTTAGTTAATAAATGTTTGTTTGAATGTGGTAAAGTGAACATTTTATTCGACCAAATAAATATTTAATAACTACTACAATATATATTTGGCATAATTAAATCCTCTCAGAAAATCGTTTGAATGAAAAATAAGCATTTTTTAATAATTAACATATAATATATTTTCTCGTCCTAACGAAATATTTATTTCGCCGTATTTGAAATTACATTTATTAATTATTAATAAACTGTTTCCTCGGTGCAGTCGGCTTGTTCGGTAGGAAGTACGATTCAATTTTCTTCCACGCAATTAAATTTTTACTCACGTACTGAGAAAAATAATTAGGTTAAAATGACAAAACGCATCTAGTTAAACACGTTTAGTTATTCTAACCAAAATACTGGTCAGATGATCGAAATGTCAAGTTATTATTCTAACGGAATGCTTAGTTATTCCAACCAAATGTTTAGTTGTTCTAATTAAAAAGTGGTCAGTTTAACCAAAAAAAATAGAGGATACCTATTGTACTAAACTGTTTAGTTATCGTTTCCAGGATTTTGGTTAAATTGACAAAGTTATTTTTCTAACAATAACACACTACTGCGGAATAAATTATTCGGTAATTTCTTATACGATTCTACGCCACTTTTTCCGAGGGCAGAAACTCTTGATTTAACTTTTACCACAATATTGAAAAGTTGCATTTGCCATAAAATTGGCATTCCAAAAGTTGGTCGCTTCTTCTTTTCCTGCTATTCATATTTCGATGGTACAACGAAGGCGCAGTCTTTCAACCGATTTTATATCTCGACGTTTCTTGCTCGTCGAGACACAAAGGGTTTTAATCTGATGTACGTAGGAAATTCCATTACGCGCTTATTACGTAACACAGTGGAGGAAGCCATTCGTAGTCAGACACGCGCGGCGCGACGTCGCGTCGGTGCGTGTAACGGGGTTTATCGGGAGGGACCGCAAGTGGCAGGTGCAACGTACGATTTCAGCCGAACGACGGTGGCAAATCCAAAGCGCGTGTGCGCGAAAGCGATACATATCGCCGGTCCTGAATCAACAACGGAATCTTTCCCCAGCGTCGTAGATTTCGATTACGAACGGTCGGGCGTTCCTACGTTACGCTTCACCCGCTCCGAGTCACTCCGCTTTTTTTTCTCGGTTTGCTTTAAAGTCACTTCGGGCGAGGAAGCACTTTAAGTCTCGTAACTTCGCGACAGCTTCGATTTACCGAGAAACGATTTAAGGCGGCCGACTACCTACTCCCCTTCCCCATACATAGGTATATATCTTCGCACTAGCTCGGATACGGCGTCGATGTCGTCACTTCCGCCACGTCGCGCGGACCAGCGATCGTATCGAATACGAATCGTGCCGTGATTTCTTTCCCTCTTCTCGTATGCGTAGGAAGATGATCGGTTTGGATGTGAGAAGTTGTGCAATATGGAATCAATCTTTATCTACACGGAGAAAAAGAACTAGTTGGATCTGCTGATAATTACTTGCAGGGTCGTAAGTAATTATTTATTATATTCACATCACAATGTTTGATCTTCTTTCATGTTAATTTGATATTTCTTCCTTGCAATCACGTACTATTCTATATGATTGCAAGGAAGAGACATTTAATTGAATTGTTAAAAGAGATTTCATTGATATAAATAAATAATTACTTGCGACCCCTCAAGTAACTTTCAGTAGATCCAACTAGTTCTTCTCTCTGTGTACGAAAAAAATTAATTTGATTCTATTGACCATTAATTTTTATCGGATAAAAATCCAAATGATTAATTGGATTAATCGAGTTTTACAGGTATACGCATCACTCTCTTTACGGGAGAGTGGTTCCTATACGTTGGAAACGACTGAATATTGATTAAACGTTGTATACGTAAGCTGCGTGCAGGTAATTAGTAGATGTATACGGAGTTTTAATGGTACTTTAATAACACGCAACATCAAATTATATGGGGGTCGTAGACCCGCTCGTGTGAATACGTCATTATGTAAAGTAATTTCGCCCCGAGTCGTTTAGGCATGAAGAGAAAAAATGCGGGAAAACTATGATAACGGTCGAACCAAGAGAGAATTTTCACCGACACATATGACATGTATTATGACAGGGGAAGGCATGGCTTTTCCCGCACTGTACATAAATATACGTACGCGAGCGCAAAGTATGAGTAAAAGGTCTGTAGTTTCATTTCGACGCGCGTAGAAACTTTATAGATATGTACGTAAGCTACACGAAAATAAATTTTATGTAAACGATACACCAATTCCTGCAAACTGTAGCACAGCTGCGCTTATTATGTCAGATAAGCAATGTTAAATTTACAGCAGAAAAAATGTAAAATTTACCAGAAAAATGTAAAATTAACGGCAAAATCGGATACAGTTCACATATCGAGTAATTAATTGTACACTGAGTTTAATTGCATTTACAAGAATATATTTACAACTTTGACTTTGCAAATCCAACATCAGCATTTTTTTCACATAGTCCGCGTGTATATAATTATCCGCAAATAACACCAATGATATTTCTGCTTGAACCAAAATGGAAACCGCAAGTTTCTACCTTCTGCAAATTCAAAGAAATGAAAATCGGTGACTATTTACCACGGGCTTTCGTCCATGCAGAATTAGAGAGCGTATGTTCTACGCTCGGACGTGTGCGAATTTCCCAGTAATTTGAAGCTCTCCGGTGAATCAAATTTTGGGATGACGCGAATCCAATACAGGTATATACGTAAAATGCAGTTCCATTGCATTTCAAATTTCGAAGTAGTTCGATTTGCAGTCTATACATAACGCGTGTCATATGTCCTTTTTTGCCTTTCTCTCCGGCCCTCCATATCTCTCCTGTAATATACTTCGCGCAAATATATATCATCGCGAATAAATTTAAACCGAATCAACACGGTCGCTTTATTTCGCTCTCCGTCCGCTTTTGTGCGCCGCCGCGAATAATGAAGACACGTAGTTGGGGGGGAAGAGGGAGCCGGTACAAATGAGTGTATACACGCCGAAAGTTATGCAGGAAAAAGCTTTGTGAAGCTCGATGGGAGCGGCGGCGAAGCGCGCCTTCTTTTACCAACTGCGAGAGGAATTTTATGTAGTCGACTTGGGGGGGGGGAGAGAGGAGAGAAAGGGACCGAGAGAACGAGAGAGGGAAACGGTGAAAGGAGGGCGAGAAAAAAAGTGGAGAATTAGAGAGAAAAGGAGATGGAGAGAAAGATCTCGTCTTGCAAGGATCTCTGCCTCGTTGCGATTTTATCATCGGCCCGGGGGAAACGACCGAATTAAAGCGATAATGATCCGGCGTGCAGAGTGCATTCCTGCAGCTGTCTCGGTTATTGACGACCCGTGGCGAGGGTAGCGAGCGGGTGAGGGAGGGTGGCCAGGGCGAACGATGGAAATCGAAGTGGGCAACCAATCGTCTGGCTTTCATTATGCAATTTCGCTTGACACCGATTCCGCGGTTTCCGCGCGCGGCCGACGAAGTGCAATTTTCACGCGCGAAACCGCGGATCAGTCGGCTACATGCATGCGAATGACTGAAGTATGCACTCGAGACGGTCGCGCTTCGGAAATCCTGATAATTGGTGATTGTGGAATTAATTAAGGACGGCTGTTCGTTAAAATCGCGATCAACTTGGCGCGATTGATTACGATCGCCGCGATGATAACGATTGGAGGGAAGCAGCTGCCATTCGTCGTCGTTACGTTTCAACGAAATTAACTTGATGGGTATGTATACCTGTTTTTTTACGTGGTCTATGGCCGAGAGGGTTGAAACAGGAAGAGGCTAATTCTGTTCAGAGTTTATACACTTATCGATGGTATGCATTCCTACGGTTCCCTCACTTTGACACAGATCAGACAGTTGAGTGGGTTCCGAGGAACGGGGATCATACGAAGTCATGTCATTGGTCGATATACTGCAGTAAGACCTCGATTATATTATCCGAATCAATTCGGACCAAGCCTGGTTCGGATTAGCGGAAGTTCGGATAATAGAACAGTCGTGATGGATGAAACGACGTTCAACGATGCAACAATATTTGAAACATAACTCAGCCCACATGTATTTTTAATTATAAACATTTCTAAAAAACTACTTACAGGAATTCATATTGTTTTGTCGACGTATGAACAACGGTAATAAAAGAATTATCGATATGCATTTGTAACGCGTGACGATGTATGCCTTCCAAAAATTCGAACCGACGTTCAAATAATAAAAAATCTGGACGAAGCAAATCATGGTTCGGATGGAGCAACTTGTGTGATTCGGATAACGGAGGGTTCGAATAACAGAGGTTCGAATAATCGAGATCCTGCTGTAACTCTGAACAGAATTAGGCCCCTCCTTTTTCAGCCCTCTTAGCCATTACACCCTGTATACGTAATGCATGTGCGTAGGCGTAGGTACCTGTAAATAACCGCGCGAGAGTGCCATTATTATTCCGCGCGCTCGCGATAAATATCCTGCGAAATAACGGCTAGCGGGCGGCCCGACAGCACCTGCACCAAGATCGAACCCGCGAGCTCCTATTATTTATAACGGCAAATGCCCCGCGCGAACACCTATAATTCCCATTTTGTTCGATCGTCGAATGACCAACGGCCGTGAAATCGATTCCGCGGGCGAATACCATTTCCTGTCCGCCCCGCGAAGAGCGCACCTGTGCTCCGCGAGTGTCGGTGCATGTAGGAGGTGCTGCCCCGCCGATGAATATTAATCTGCACTCGCGCGTCGTTGAATTGTACCGATAACGAGGGGTCGACGGCGGCGCCTCGCGCGTGTATCGACGTGGCGCATTCATATGCGAATTCGTCGCCGCGATAAAATAATACCCCCGCATTTTCTGGTTCGCGTTTAATATTCATTTGATATCGATAAACTACCGGGAGGGAGAGACGCTCGTCAGGGAGAGGGCGAACGCGAGAGAGATTGCATCGATTACGTATATCCAGTCGTCGAGGAATTCTCGTTAATGTCGTCGCTGCAGTTCCTGCGAGACGTCTAGCGTGGCGGCGAGTCGTACCGACGTCGATATACACTGAGAGAAATTTTATAGATAGCACAGCAATGCTAGTTTCAGGTGGAAAAAATCTATATGGATTTTATAGGTAGATATACATTTTGTGTATAGAATACATATAAATTTGGGTTTTTTAAATTTATATATAAAGCATACACACACACACACACACACACGGACTGTATATGATTTATATGTAGTATTGTTTAAATTTGTTTAAATTTGTGTACCATCCATATATAATGCACATATGTGGTTTATATTTCTTGAAATCGTATATAAATTTAATAAGCCCAAATTGAAATATGTATGTTCTACATACAAAAAAAAAAAAATATATATATATATAACCCATATAGATTTTTCGACCTGGGGAGTAACTTAATAATATATAAGAATACGTTTCCGTTTGCTTGAGCAGTACCTACTTATTTTTATTTTACCAGATCAAGCAGCTATTTCAACTATGCGTATAGTCATTTCAGCTATGCGTATTGCTCTTGTCACATTTAGCATTACTGCATTACCTAAGCATACTGTCTAGACCTATCACATAACTTTTGAGGTATAACTATCAGAGCTATATACTAATTGCTGCGTGAACTAAACATTCTTTCAGTGTACGCAAGAAAGTCGTCGAACTTGTACCTCGCATCCGCAACAAAATTTCAGAGCTCGTATAAAATAGATATCGACGTTTCGTTCGATTTATGCGTGGCTAATGCGGAACAACTCTCTCTCTATTTCGAAGTGGTCACAGACGCATATCGTCAGCCGCCAGAGAGTATCTCGTTTCCACGCAGAGTCGCTCATAGCGCGAGCGACAGCCTCTCTACTCGCGCTGCGCGTACCCGTGGGTTTGCATGTCTTCCAGTTTTGACGAGTGATTCCTCTGCGGGGAAAGTCTCGGGGTGAGAAGGAGGGGGGAGGCGTCCCGGGAAATAAGCTTCTGACTTTACTTCTTACCCGCGCAACGGCGGGGGTTGGCGTGATGGTAGCGGGAGCGGCGAGGGGCGAACAAGGGAGACGAGGGAGAAAATATCTCACGGACGGCAGATACAACGTATTGTCTCTGCATTTCCGTCGGCCGGGCGCACGGGAATTTATATATCTCTATGGCTGTATATTGCTTTCCCTAGCCCCGCGTTTTCGCGAGAAGCTTTCTTGAAATAGGAAACGCGTAACTGTATCTTCGGGTACGTCTACTTGTCAGGTATACAATACGTACTGTGTATTTTCTCGGTTGGTACGATGACCCCTGTTTAGAAGTGTTTGCAGCGAGAGAGAAACTGCTGAATATTAAATGATTATTCATTTCAACACATTGATCGATTAGGCTACCTTACTTATATGCTTATTTATAGATATATAATAATAATACAATAATATAATATTTATTCTGATCAAATCTGTATCAATATACAGAGAAGAAGAATTAGTTTGAACTAATAAGAATAACTTTCGGGGTCGCAAGTAATTATTTATTCATATCAATTTGATCTTTTTTCATATTAATTTGATATTTTTTTTTGCAATCACATATCATTATATTTTCAGATCATTCCAAGGAAGAGATATCAAATTGACGCATTAAAAGATTTCACTGATATAAATAAATAATTACTTGCGACCTCGCAAGTAATTTTTCGTAGATCCAACTAATTCTTTTTCTCTGTGTAGGTATGAATCGAGTGAGATGTTTCCCAGATAACATAGAGAAAAAAAACTATAATTTCAATAAAAAGAATACTTCCAGAAACACCTTACACTCAGGAAAATGGTCCATTTTAATATGAAACTAATATAGAAAAATTTATTTGAGATGAATAGAAATTTATTCACATCGAACAAAAATCTATTTAAATTGAATAATGTTTTGCATATCTTTTGAGTAGAGTATGAACCTAATAGAACATTTATCAAATTCAATTAGACTTTTGTTCGATGCGAATAAATTCTTATTGATCTCATATAAATTTTTATATTACAATAGTTTCGTATTCAACTGGACCATTTCCCTAAGTTTAGAATTCGTCGCAATACAGGAGCCCTTTTTTTTTACTTTCACTCGCATAATATATCCTCGGCGTTTCACCAGACCCTTTTATCAGGCTCAGTAGCGACCTCACGATGGAACTGACCTGTATCGGCTCTACCCACATAACCGAACGATTTTAGCCTCGAGACGGGCACAGGAATCACCGCTGTCAATAGGTCGAGAAGTGCGCGCGATAAATCGACGACCGACGCGATTAAGAGTGACGATAACTCTGCTCCCGGTCAGCTGTTCATTCTAATTTCCTTCGCGCAATGTCAATTATCCGCGGTGATAATGGTGCTGGTGTCGTAAGTGGTGGATCGACATTGACGTATGGTGAAAGTACGCAGCTACGCGTATGACGTACAGATACATATATGGGTGTCACGTACACATAACGTAGCCACGTATGCAGGGTGCAGCCTACTGCAGGCAAGGTGCACACGCTTGAAAGCGATTGACCGCGTCGCGATGCTCAACGGACGTCACTGGATATTACTTCAGCATTACCACGGTTTACCTTTCACTAGCCTCTCGACTGTTACATTTTCGATTTTCCCGGGATCTCCTTGCGCTTCGCGCGCGGGCATCGGCTGCATACACTCGCGCGAGGGGGTGGTTTTAACGAGGCAGGGCCGATTGTGGCGCGGCATCCCCTCGACGACCCTCTTCGTAAGTTAGTGTTTGCGCAACCGCACGGACGTCTGGCTCGCCCGTAATTTATCACGTGTCAGTTTCTGTGGTCGGCCGCTGTATAGGTATACCCGTATGCAGTGGGCGTTGTATGTGCGCGTTGTAAGATTCGTTACGGGGTGGCTCGGTGCCTCACTGATATGAGTTTCACACCTTATCGCTACCATCGGCATAACATCAGAGATAGCTTCAGCAACAGGGGCTCTGTTTCGCGTGTTGGTATGATTTTGTTGCTTTCGTAAATTCTGTTGATCTTCGAAAATGTATGATTTAGATTTATTACACCGAGAACAATATCTTGATCAATCAAACCAAAATCCTGGAGATGACGACCAAACGGTTTGATGAAATATGGATCTGTTTGATTAAACCGACCACTTTTTATTTAGAATAACTGAGCGTTTGGTTAAAATCACCAAATATTTAGTTAGAATAATTAAATATTTGATTCAACTGACCAGTATTTTGGTAATTATGTTTAACTAGATGCGTTTCGTCACTAATATTTTTCTCATTGTCAGTGTACGTGAAAAAAATAAGGGGTACTATCTCTTTATCTCTCTTCCTCCTTTCCGAAATGTTCAATCAGGTGTACCGATAGAGATTTTCCATTCTTTTAAGAATTCATAATAATTCTCCCCAATCTTTGCAGTACCGTAGCGTTTTTATCCGTCCTTGCCAATTATTTAAAATTAATTATCGCAATCGCTCTACCAAAAATCATTGAGCCTTTATCAGTAACTCGTATCAAAAATATTTACTCTCTCGTCCTCTCGCGTGCACACGATGCCCACTTCTCCCCCACCACACAAATACGCTCAAACGAACCGACGGCAAAATCTAAGATGCCGAGGATCCATCTCGAGAAACGTGGAGAGCCGCATGCTCGACTTCCCTGACTAACCGAACCCACGGAGGCCTCCCGCGGCTCCACCCGTACTCCCCACGTATCGACAGGCGAGCGAGCTTTCGCGGTCCAGTTTCCGCGACGGGTTAGAGCTGCCGACATTGTGCAGGAGAGACGCGTTCCCCCCGCTGGAAGCTGGCGGGAGAGCCTGTATCGAAGGCGGCGGAGGAGGGGATCGGAAGGGAAGTAGGAGAGAGTTTTCACTCCCTCCTGGGAACTAGGGCGTGAATGTACTGCCTGCTTCAACAGAGGGCGAAGTGGCGGCGGACAGGGAGCGAAGGGGGTTCGCGCGCGCGAGTAACCGAGGGGCGGGTGGGAGCGCTCTCTCCTCGGAGGGGACGTAGCTTCTACATATTGAGTGGAGAATGGCGAAGAATGGAGGAATCCACGAAAAACGCGAGCATCCTCTTCTTAGACGAACGTGCAACGCGTCCATCCATCATGGCTTGACAACCCTTGTAGCCCAAGCTGCCACCGCTCCATCACCCCTCGCTTAGATTATCTGTACATCGCTCGTCGCTCACTCGGAAGTAGCTCACCGTTCTACCCCCGATTCGTCCGTGTAATTTCAAGGTCACGCGCCGAGAAAGCAGACACGACAGATCGTGTGGCGAAAATTGATATGTCGGGCAGCGGGGGCGCGGAGGGTCGAAACGGATACGATCCGCGTGCTCTCTCGACGTACGAAACTCGAGAAGGGCCGCGTGACGGGGTGCGTATATACCTCGCGACCAATCTGCGCCCCGATACGCAAAATTACGCGCGGGGAACTTTGATCTCGACGCGAACGTGATCCTGTAATATCGATATCCGCGCGAATCGGATCTTCGGTCCAGTCGCGAGGAGAAGTCACGTTGCGGGGTTCCACGTGAAGTTTCGTAACGTGGATCTCGGTTGGACGGTTCTTCGATTCTAGGCGCTTCTCACGTAAAAAAAGAAACCAGCAATTTGTATCGCTTCATGCGGTAGCGCTGAGATTCGAGCTTATTTTCAAGAATTTCTATTTATTGTTTACAACTCACCGAATACTAGTTTAGCTGTATACAGTATTTATTTATACAGGAATTTCTGCCGATTCTCCAGGAAAAACAGATAATTAACTGTGCAATTCTGTATATGTAGAGTGGCGGGGCTAATTGATCTAAGTGCCGAAATTCCATGACTTCGGAATTTTTCTACAAAATGATGTATGCGCCAAGGCCAATGATTTAAGTGCTAATGCGCTTTCCTTTTCGTTGTATGAGCCGTCAAAAGGTGGTCAAATGTCAGTTTGGTTTCACTGAGATGGGAAGTTTTTCTTATTTTCCTGGGAAAAATGTTTTTGGCACTTAGATCAATTAGCCCCGCCACTCTACATATCTTCCTGGGCTAAATCGTACTTCAATGCTAGTCAAACTGTAATTCGTGCAATTCCTTTTTTTTTCTCGTGTTTACATTATCGCAACGACGACCTCTGATACTTTTCGCATAATGGACCAATATGGCTTAGTTTGGTACCGAGCTCAAAGAGATCTCTTTAGAGGTTGCTTCTCTCTCGCTCCAACGAGATAATTTATCGACTCATCTTTCTTTCCGAGTATTCGGAGCAATCTCAATATATCCAGGCGCAATTCCGGATTCGTTTTGAATCGTAATAAACGACAATCGATCCGTCTGAATAAAATGAGAGCGAAGAATGAAAAGCCCGATATTCCTATATATTTGACTAAAAACTTTATTTTCAGTACGGTTTAATTTTCATCGCGCACCGAATCACGTTGTAATTTCTCGAAATCTGGGCCAAATGCACTCGCAGTCATCGGCGTACAGGATTAGTCGTGGAACTTGCCGTGGAATAATTTACTTCGAGGTTTCCGCCGGAAACTCAAGTACGCGGCGGCCTTTCCGATTTCCCGAGTCGTGAATAAAATTCCGGTCACCCTCTTCTCGGATTATTCCAAGCGTATTACGAAGAGTCTCGTAGACTCGCGCGCCCGCGCGCTACGAGCATTGAAGGGAGGGGCGTGAAATAAGTAATACGGGTAATCCGGCAAAATAAAATTATATTTTATATTTCGGTGAATCCACGCTCCCGCACAAATTAGCAGTAAAATAAAAAAATAAAGGAATCCTACGTCGGGGGAGCCAGCTTTTTTCTCAGTTCAGCGCAGCGAGCTCCTCGCGCGATGGGGTAAGTCGGGGAGCGAACTTTTATACATTCAGGATAGGGACTACCGCGCGCGGCGAGGCACGCGGCTCGTAAATATGGCTTATGAGCTCAAAATATAAAATAACGAGATGTCCTTCTTAATATTTATAGGCGGCGGAGCGCTCGCGCACGCAGCGATATTTAATGGTCGAAATAAACGAATGCAGTGGCATGGATTTATAGGATAGGTGGAATGATGGAACGACTTACCTATTTGACGAGAACGAATGTCGATATACGAGTGTGTAAGAATGAGATCGATCAAGTATTGGTTTGATTCGAATAGATATTCGACGGATGATTTCCTAACAAGATAATCATTTGAATTGTAGAAGTTTTTCTCCGCATATAAATGGAGAACAAATGATCATTTTCACGTTACATTGTAAAAGAAATTGTATTTTTAGTATACTTTTATATAAAGCTTTTCTCAATGCGTGATTATGACAATTAATATATTACATTGTGAAATTGCCCTTATAATATAAATTTCATAATGGAGTATATTAATTCTTATAATCACGTATTCGATAAAAACTCTACATATAATTGTATTAAATTTAATACAAATTTTTGTTAAACTATACGTAATAATACATTAGACCATTCTTCATTAAAATCATATTATTCTGCAGAAAAAAAAATTGCACGGGATCGTGTCAACGTATTATCTTCATTCAGGAACAGCAAATAGCAGAGTGCCTACAATTTTTTCTCACCAGTGCACACGCTAATATCTTTTTCTGCTTTTCTTCCAAAGTCGTCACGCCCACGGATTGTCTCCGAAGTTCGAGAATGTTCCTTATTTCGAAAAAGCACAGTTTTACGACCCATGTCGTTACGCAACGTTTGCTTACGCAGAGCGAAAATCCACTCGCGTCCACACACGTGTACCGTAGGCGTACACGCGGTACAAATAGGGTGGAATGATGGATTTGATGAACTGTCCAGATAACGAACGAGGGTTATTTTCAATACATCAGCTCGGCTAACTCTCCCCAGCGGTAGCACTCGCGTAACACGGTAACCCGTTGTAAAAAATGGCGCTTACTTTTCTAGGTCAGTCGCGGTGCAAGAGCTTTGATTAATTAAGCCCCTTTAATTAGGGCTCACGGAAAATGGGAATTATTATCGTCCCGCGCCGGTCCTTCTCCTCGTCACTGCCCTTTGATTAGCAGCTGCCGGGGTGATCACGCGAAACTTGCATAAATAAACCTCGAATTTCGACGCACCCTCCGCTTGGGTTCGATAATGCGCGAAAAACAGGAGGAGGCTCGGACCGAGGGGTGGTTTTAAAACGTTCTTTCCTCGCGCGCAAAAGCTGCTCCCATTTACAAAACATGCACCTCTCGACGGAAAGAAAGTTCGACGCTCGCGCATTTCGATTCCTAAGGTGAGACAAAGGATTAGTGAAAAAAACATAGGAAAACCTATGAATTTTTACAGTTCGTAATAATATTAATATCAGCTTATACGGTAAAATTTACCAATTTCCCATCAATATGTGTCGGGTAAACTGATGTTTATACTATTGCGAACTATAAAAATTCAACTTTTCACTTCGAAGAGCCTTTTTACTGAGTCCACTGTACAAATTACTAGTCCTTTTTCTTCGTATACCCAGACGAGTTCGAATCATGTATCCGACCATGTCTTCCCTGAAGTGTAGCCTTCGTATGTACAACGAAAACAAGGATATCTTCCGGGGAATCGGAGATCGCGTCGACGCGACCTCGCGCGCGGAAATGGGACGTCCATTTCCGCCCTAACGCGAAGGGCCGTTTAGATTACATTCGCCGGGGCGGTGGACAGCGGCGGGGTTAACGTTTCGCTCGGGCTGCGAGATGGGGTGGGTTCGGGGGCTGGTAGAATCGTGTTAAAAAACGCAGCGGGACAAACTCGTAAATGTCCAGAAGCGCAGGGGTGTCGCGCGGGACGGAACGGCGCGAGGGACGAAGGGGTGTCGGAGTTGGGGATGCTAACGCCGTTCGGCGGTGGTGACGGCGCGGTGGTCTGGTCGCTGCGGCGACCGGCGTGCTTGTGGTGGTTCCCGACGCACGGCAATAAATTCTTTTTAAAAACCGCTTTTGTTTGCGGCCGCCGTACGCATTATGCACGGGTGCAGGTACGCGTGGGACGGCGAAATAAAAGCGAAAAATACGTTCCTCTCCCGGGGTACTTCGAAATGTATTTAACGCGCGTCCCACGGGATGCGACTCGGGGCGAAAAAAAATACGGACTGTTGTGGCGCAACTGGGAATTTCTTCTCCGGCGTGTTCTTCAGTCGTGCGACGGCTCTTTCGTCGAAGCAGGCGTTTCGAAGTGTCGTCCTTCGGTCTTTTATGCTTATAAAGTTAAAAAAAATAGCCGGAGAGAGGGGAAGCAAACAAGGGGGAGAGAGAGAGAGGAATTTCCGATCGACTCGACTACGTTACCTCGATTTGTGTAATCCTGCAGGATTCCTCGTGGAAAGAGTTGTCCCCCGAGAAGCTTTTACTTAATGATGAAACTTTCTTCCACCCTCTCTTGTAGCCCGCGCGAATGGCTAGTAACTACTGACGGCGCCACCCATCCTTCGCGTCACTTGTACTCTGAGACTTCGTTGGAAGAGTATAAGGTACCTAAGTGTACCAGTGGTAGATGGTTAAGGCCGTTTGGACAACCATAAAATCCCATATTGCGGATTTGACTTGGTTTGTTTCTAATGAAATTTATTGAACGCGTTGTCAATTTATGGGGAGACTTTCTTGGAATTATCATTTTCTTTCTCTGGGGGTGTAAGAATTAAGTTGATAAACGAGAGAAGAGGGAGAAATAAAAGAAGAAGAACCTTGTATATTATTTCTAGAAAGTGATTTTTCGTGGTAAACTCTTTTTCTCCTTTCATACTACATACTTCATAAACTATGAATAAGGTAGTACCATTTTAAGATTATCTTCTTTGATTTTGACGAATTGTTAATTTATTTGTTTAAGAATTGAAAGTAAAAATCGACTTTTGGTGAAGATAATGCATAATCTACAATTACTTCATATTTTTTGCATTTATGTTCCCCACTTTCTGTCATCTGCGGAATTTTCGCACGAGCCCATCATACGTCAGTGTGTTCGAATATTTGGATAGATTCGGCTATTGATACATTTACGATTTATAATAAATAGGAAATTGATTGAAAACCGAGAACATTTTTAATAACGACGAGAGACATTTTGAAAAATTTTCCTCACTTTTCTATGTGAACTCTTCGCCGAGAATTTTTCAGACGCATAGATGTGCATCATTTTGCGACACTGTTTAAAAAAGAGAAAACGTTTAACTCCCGGGAACACCGCGATCCATAGCATCGTACCACACCCCATCGCGCCGTTAATCTGTAAAATACCGACCAGACATTCGCGGTAATCCGTTGACGATATATTATATGGATTTTATGCAAATATCTCTGCATATGTCGGGCGCAGCAGCTCCCGAAGGGGGGATATTAAATTTGCAGGGAAACGCGGAAAATGAAACGAAACCGGGGGATTTCTTTTTGCTCCCCCTCACCGTGTATTGTTTACCCGACGTGATTTCTCGTTTTCACGCATCCGGTGCTGCGTAGGTATAGATATATATAAATCCCAGAGCAAAACGTTATCCCAGGACTTTCGCCCCCGTAATACGCCAAGTCGCGGGCGTTATCGTGATTGGATTTGCGGGACGATTTTGCTCTTTGGAATTCGGAGCTCGATCCTTACATACGTATTCCTTGTCTCCGATTTATTTTTATTACAAGGAACTTCCCAAGATTTATTATTTCCAATTTCTAGGTACGATTTTTATTTTACAGCGAGGAACATTCGTTGCGGCGAACTATCCCATTCTATTATATATCACATTTTGATATCAATAAACCATGGTTCTATAATAAATGAGTTATTGAAGCTTCTAAATGATTTTATTCGGGATTTCCTTTCAAATACCGTATTTATAAATTAAATTATTCGTTTATTGAGCAAAACATTCACATACTATTCTACCCTTTCCCCATTCTATTGTATATTACTTTTTGTGCCAATAAACCGTGGTTCTAGAAAATAAACTAATTATCCAAACTTCTAAAAGATTTCATACGGAATTTTCTTTCAAGCGCTATATTCGTAAATAAAATGATTCGTTCATTAAACAAAACGTTCGCGTATATTTGAGTTAAAAAAAAATATAAAGTAATATTTCGTCACCGTTCGGAATACACAATTTTCAGAAAGATTACGTTTCATTGGCCTCATCTGAATACGTCAAACCATTTATAGGCGAATTCATACGATGATGGCTCGGCTCACGCATGAGACGTCCGATATGCAGTATGCATGCTGCATTTATATCCCCGACGTCCCGAAACGTCCCGCGCACGTGATAGTACGCGGTAACGCGGCGTTACGCGCGCGAATGTGCCCGGGGATAAAATATTACGACGGAATAATATGTAAAACAGATGACTCGGGTAATATCGCGGTAAGGTGCGGATGACATTTTCGCCTTGGGGCCGGCCCACGGAAAAATCCCATCAAACTTGGCGGCGCGGTCCTCGCCCTCCCACTCCCACCCCTCGAATCCGTCGAAAGTTAACACCGTGGCCAATTTTTTGTCGGAAACAAGAATAAAAGTTGAGGAGAGAAAACAGAACTCGGCAGCAGTCGCTCGAGAGCGACGGGGGAGAGGGGCTGGGAGGGAGAAGGGCCGCCGGATGGCAGGGCAAGTGCCGTGGGGGAAATAATACAGGCGGTGGTGGCGCGCGGGTCGAGATAACGCGAAGTCGCTCCTCGGGAAAATTCAAAGTCAACCGTACGTTATTGTTTTTGTAACGTTTCGTACTTGTATACCCACGCGATATGAAAGTTTCGCGTAAGCGGGACTCGCGCGCGCGCGCGAGAGGGCGAAAACTTTACCCGGCGATAAAGTGAAAAGTCCGCGACGCGCGTGCGCGTTTAAGGCCCGAAGCGTCACGTCGAAACCCCGGGCGACGTCTTGGGGGTGCGCTTAACGGTGTACGTGACGCGCATGTGTGCCGTCACTTTCTCTCCCCCTCTATTTGTCTCTCTCCTTCATATTTTATCCCATTTTGGGTGTTTCGCCAGCATCGCCGAGCGGCCGCGTTGCCGATACTGTAATGACGGTATCAGGGGAATTTACACGAAAAAGAAAAAATAAATAAACAGTCTTACAGTCTCATCAATACTAGGTTTTGCTGAAAATTATTTACCGTCATAACACAAATATTACCTGTGACCGCAAAAGATATATCCAACAACAGAGCAAGTGTAACTGCAATTGCAAGTGAAGTTTTTTTCGGTACAAATATTTGCCATCCCAGTAAATATTTTTACCATTACTGGGACATATCTTTTTCTGCCGCAGATAATATTTTCATCATGGTGGCAAAAAGTCCTCAGCAAGATCTATGCTGAGACTGCAAAATCATTTTTTTCCGTGTAGCATTCGTGCATCGAGACGTGTCGCGTCCTCGCCGTTATAAATACACCAATCGACGCGGTACAAGCACCGCGAAGCGAGAGTACATCGACGTGTCGAAAACGCAACCATTTTTATCGGTGACATAGAAGAGATTCGAGACGGGATCGGCGGCAGTCATTTTTCTGGACGGTCGGCGAATAACTCGTGAATGTCGACCGAGAGATTCCTGACTTGTCCCCGCGGGAGGCCGCATCTAATCAGGATGAATGGTCTCGCCTATAGTAGCCCCGCTGCTCCCCGACCAACAACTTACGACGCCCTCTTCACACCCCGGCCCGCGAACCCCCGGTTGTCATCGGTCTTCATTATAAAAGAGAACACCCCGGGCTAAATCTCGTTTACCTCCTCAAACTCCCGACCTCTTCCCCCCTCGGAAATTAGTTGCTTCTCGGCCATAACTTTCGACTCGTCCGGGATATCTTTGAGGTGGTCTAATAATACACTTCCACATGCTCGATGTCATTTGGTGTATTCGAGAGACATGTGCTGCGCGTAGTGCGAATTTTAGACAGGTGGTGTAGGACTAAAAATATTACCCACCCTGTGCGATTAATACGCTGTACACAATTCTGCGATGCGGTTTTATATAGACTACATATTTCAGTGCTGGATAATAATGGCACCAGTGTGGTACAGGGGTGAAATAGTGTTAAAAATTAACGCCATTTTTTTACCTAGTTTAGTTATATCAGCCGACGAAGTAAGAATCGTATGGAGTTAAGGCACTCTTATTCTTGGAGCCGACAATTAAATTATCGGTATATATAAATCAAACTATGTTTATTAATTAGTGAAATAATCACTAAAAATTATCACTTGAATTCTGGTGCTATTTCCTTCACGTCGCATACACAGAGAATTGTTGACGTCAAAAAATTTGCTTCTTTAATTAACAATATGATATAATTCCGGGATCAATCTATAGTTTTCTTTGTGCAAGAAAATAATTCGTAGGATCGAAAATATTTGATAGATCAATGATATAGATTTTTCGACCAAAATTCTGTCATTTGATACATTTTTAAGGTCATATGTTCTTGATTCAAGAAATATTTTTTCGACTCCGGCAATTATTTTTCTCAGTGTAGCTTGAATGCAGGAAGTAGAAGTCCGCGTTTCGTTAAGTCCAGAAAATCTTATGATAGAGAAATAAAGCGTGTAGAGATCCACTTTTATCTGGGTAACTACAATGAAAAGTTATTATTGTCGTTACCGCAGCTGTAGTTCGAGTGGTGGACTATATTAGCTAAGCATCGCTGCAGCCGGTAGCATATTGTCGTTTCGCTCCTGCTATGTCGTGAAATATCATCCAACCGAGGAGCTGTGGATTATACGACCTCGTCACTTCCGAGTCATTTTGTCCCGGGGACAAAGTACCTTCCGCACTTCCAAACGCCGTCGTATCTATATCAGGTACTCGAGCGAATAATGTGTGGCGTGAACGAAGTGGGTAGTAAATACAAACGGAGAACACGCGAGGATACTCCAAATGATGGTTCTTTTACGCCGTTCAATCGGCGTTACTTCGTTGCGGAACCGTCGAAGATCGATTCCCTCTTTAGTCTCGTTATTTCGGAAAGGTATAACGTTCATTCGCCAAAACCTTATCTTCTCTTCCGCACATTTCGCGGGATTTTTTACAAGTGATAATCAGCAGCTCGAAACTCACGCCGAAGAAAAAATGAAGGAGAAAATAAGTGCCCCCCTGTAAAAAAAATCGTTTTTTTCTTAAAGTTGAATAGTACCGAACTCGGTTTGCTGTACTTTTCTATTTTATTTAGCAATCAGTTGCACCGAAAGAAATAATTGTTGATAATAAAATATTTTCTTCAATCAAAAACATGATATCTATAAAGTTCCAGGATCAAGCCATGGTTTCCTTTGTGCAAGAAAATATCTGGCAGGCTTGAGTAATTGTTTTTTTTTCGCGCAGGAAGAATTTCTCGTCGCAATAAAGGTATTCTTGAATCAGGAATACATATTCTTCGTTCATGAAACTGTATTCTTAAAGATTTTTAATATCATATGTGTATTCTTGGTTCTCAAAATATTTTCTTGATACCCCAGCAATTATTTCTCTCGGTGTGGTAGTAATTGTTACCAAACTGTTGCTCGGCTAAAATTATGTAGGAGGGAGGAAAAGAAAGGGGAATTAAGAGAAAGAGATAAGAGGGAAATTGTCAAAATCAAGTGGGTTGGAGTTAGACGCCTGAGTGGCTCGAGAAAAGGCTACTACGCGTGCGATGAAACTTATTTGCGTCGGACGGCTTACTTAGGCCTGAACGGTGCTCAAAAAGTCGAGTGTATTTTCTGTATTGTCTCGTCGCGCACCGACGAGAAATTCGGCCCTCAAATGTCCATACCTTCGCCTTTTTTTCCCAGGCTCCACTCCTTCTCATACCCCTTCTACTCGAAAGTATCTTCTCCTTCGATAAGCTTTTTCCCCCGATTCGCCTCTAGACGTGGTAAAACAGTTGAGTAGTGAATTGTTCCGTATCTGCGAGGGACGATGGAATCGAGAACACTTGAGTATTTAACTTATATATGCCGTATTCGTATAGGTATAACTTGAGGGATCCCCTGGATATCCAGGGGAACCCTCCTGCAGAGAATCGACGAAAATTTAATCTCGCGTTATTTTATATTGTTTCATTTCATGTAATGCGATGTTCTTCTTTGATATTACATAACTTTCCCTTTTTCTCCGTGAAAACCGCATCACATTACTCCAATTAAAGGTATGCACTCCGTTCGACGGTACCTCGACGGTAAGGTAATAGGAGAAATAAGTTTTCTCGATATCCGAGGAGTCAGAAATTCCTCTTTGTATAAAGCACAAGCAACGCGCGACTCTAATTGAGCGAATTACAAGGATCAAGGGCGGATTAACCGGAGAGAATGAACTCCGGTAAATATGTATATATACAGGGTGAGACATTTAAATTGCGACACATGAATATCTGTAAAATAATGCATTTTAGGAAAAAAAAAGTTTCTTATAAAAGTTATTTGCTTTATAGGGGAAAGATAACTAAGTATGTTTTATTTTTCATTTAGTAGACTTTTCCAAGGCCACATTTAAGGTAAACGTTTTTTTTTCTTTAACTGGAAGCCTACATTCTTTTTAACAAATTCTTAATCTATACGTAAAAATAAAGACTTTTGTCTGAAAGGTTTTTTTATTTCTTTACTTTTTTCAATTTAAAGAGAAAACGTGGATCTTAAGTAGACATTGAAAAATAAAATACACAGTTCTCTTTCCCGCTCTAAAGCAAATAACTTTTAAAAGAAATATTTCTTTCTAAAATGCGTTAATTGTTTTACAGACATTCATGTGTCTCAATTTAAATGCCTCACCCCGTATATTTCTCGCGATGCGGATAAAACGCCGAGGGGCAAGGGGGAAGGACCACCCTCAACGATACGCAATCCGCACGCATTTCTACCGCGATAAGAACGTTTTATATTTTGTTCCCAGCTGTCGTATCTCCATTCGATGTCGTTTCGTATTCCGGAGGGTTTGAAAACTCGCGTAAAAAAAGAAGGGGGGAGCCCTCTAACGAGCGACGCGTCGACGAGAGCTACTCACACCTCGACCCCGCACCAATTTCTCAGTGATAATAATTCCTCGCGTTTCTCCCGCATGAATATTTAGTTTCGCGCTCGCACGCGGTACAACGCGCGGCGTCGTTGTTGCTTAGCCCGCGGGCTTATGTACGCGCCGCGCCCTTACGCGGTTTCCTCTGAAAATGTTCAGCGTAGGCAGCGAGGGGTGGATGTCTCGCCTTCACACTCTGTTTCTCCCTCTCGCTTTTCGTAACCCTGCAGTGATCGTTCAGTCAACAAATTGCTCGGGCGCACACATTGTCGTGACATTATTACCACCCTTATTATGAACTTATTAAAAGGACCACGAGAGCTCCCGTTTGAAGCGGCGACCCCGTCAGCGCGGCCTGTCGCTTCGCTGTAATAAATTGTCGCTTCATTTTGCTTGATGGATGAGATTTGCGCCGGTACACGTAGTTACAGGGATAAACCAACGCTAACTTCGCGTAGATTTTAATCGTGGCTCTCTCTCTCTCACCGTCGAAGTATACGTCGAGATACGCCGGATTATGGTGAGCATTCCCTGTAACAATTTCTGCTTGGTCGTCCGTCGGTAGAATGTACACGGAAGGGCTGATACCAGTAAATTTTATCGGATTTACGATAAAAGAGTACACGTGAGGATTTTCGGATGTTTTTACAGTGCGGTACACTAATTTTTCTGTTGAACATATTAAATCGTAATAGTTTACATTACAATTTATTAGTTTCTGAGGAAAAATAGTTTTTCAGTACAACAGAAACCCTTATGCGTACCTACCTCTTATATTGTAAATATAGTAAAATTTACCGGTATCAGTCTTTCCATGTACATACTTCGAATATTGCGAGACTTACACGGAGAGAAGAGTATACCAATCACTGTTATACTGGATAACAGATTTGACATTTTAGGGAGAATATCGCGTTCATTGTTTCACTGTATGACAACAATTGACATACATTTAGTTAAGTTTATTAGACGTATGCCAACTATTGTCATACCGTAAAGCAATAAACACAATGCTTTCCCCAAAATGTCAAATCTCTTATCCAGTATAACAATGATCGATATACTCTTCTCCTCGTGTACCTACACTGAAAAAAATTTTCAGGGAATTGAGCAATAATTCTGGCTGAACCAACCAGAATTTCTAGCCACCGTAGCCACAGCCAGAAGTTTTCTTAAGACAGCCAGCCGAGTATGGCTAAGATAATATGTTTAAAGTAACAATATCGTGATGTTTGTGTCAAGCTGCGCTGTACTGTTGAGCCAGTTATTTATTCTGATTGATTTAGACGTGCAGTATGCCTACGTAAGCTGTACCGTATCGCTAAATTGCACGGAAATTCTGGTTCATCTAGACAAGTAGTATAGCTGTGTCAGCTATACCGTATTGCTAAATTGCGCGGGAATTTTGGTTCGTTTAGACAAGCAGTATAGCTGTGTCAGCTATACCGTATTGCTAAATTGAAAGTAGGATTTTGCAAAAAGGGGGCGCGCACGCCTATCCTGCCGCCTGCCAAACCGCCTACTGGGGTGTCGGTTTTTTTTCCAACCCTTCCGGGATTCGATTTTTTTTTTTTTTTTTATAGAAGGGGAAATGCATTTACGCACCATCCCCAGGTTTGGCTAGAAATCCGGAGGTGTGTGGAGCTCGGGTGATCCCGCGACGAGAAAGTGCAATGTCGCGGGGCCCACACCGGGATTTGAACCTGCGTTCCTTAGATGAGATGCTTCGAGACTGGGAATGCTCGCATTCTACCAATTGCGCCACCGACTCTTCAAGTGGTCTTAGCTAAAACAGGCCTTTATATAATGCAACACTGAGATATCTCGGCAAAAATATTTAAATAAATATTTAATTTGCTATCGGGGTACCGACTCGACTTCTACCGGTATTTTGTATGCCTCGGGCACAGAACCGCACAGTTGCAGGGACCTCTTCGGCCGGGCTTGGTCGGTATTGGAGCCACTTCTACCGGTAAAAATTGCTCGAATACCGACCAAGCCCGGCCGAAGGGGTCCCTGCAACTGTGTGGAACTGCGCGAAGCATCCAGTATAGTCCACCCAGCCATACCGTTCAGTCACACTACACATAAGTTTACAGTTGGTGTAAACATACGTTTTATAGTCCAGCTAACTATACCTATATACCTATATTACGTATAATCATATAGTTGGGGTAAGAATACGTCATCTGCTTAGGATAACCTTTCTAGTATATTAAGTAATCAGATGCCATATTGCTGCATCAAACATATCTGTTAGCAATACTTGGACTGCTAACATAGCAATGCTGTATCTCAAATACAACTAATAGAATTACTGTAATAAAAATATTTTTAGGGGGGAATGGCTAGAAAGTCTCAGCCAGAAATGTATTGCTGTTAAAACTAAAGATTTTTTTCAGTGTATAACTGAGAAAAGTTTAACTGATTATCTTTTCGGCTTGAATTATTTTTTTGCGATGGTGTGAAACTTAAGAAATCTCTATCGTAAGTATACAATGCCACCCCTTCCACGTCGCTGTTCGAACGAAGAAGCAAATCCGTGCTATTCCGTATATCAGTCGAATCTCCCCCATACGTCGATCTTCGGGGAGTAGAGCATTGAAGATAAGGAGAGGTTGGACGGGAAGAGGGAGATCCTATTAACTCCTCCGAATTACGTCTAAGTATATTCCTCTCGACCGTCTCTAGGTAACAATATGTATATAGAGAAACGTAGCGAGAGAGGGAGAGAGACTGAGAGAGAGAGAGAGAGAGCCCCGAAGTATATCCACGTAGGCAGGTAGGTAAGTACAACTCCGGAGGTGGATCCCTGACAGTCGAGGAGGGCCCAGACTTCTGAGAAGGGCTTCGCGGTATTATGCTAATCTCGTTAAAGTGAGAGCGGGTCAGACGGTACTAGACCTTGCACTATCGCATTAAGATAATGATGAAAGGGTTGGAGACTCGGGATACCGCTGTGTAGAACCGCGCGTTATTAGCTTGGAATACTTCGAAGTAGTCTTCGGAGTGATATATGGTTACTCGAACATGCGTATTGATGTATTGAATACATGTCGAGGGTCATATTTGCGCCTTGCTATTTTTATAGGAGATGTAAAAATAAAGAACAACTGAAGCTCTTGATCTGCTATCTTCTATTAGTGTTTCATTTCGTTTCGAAAACGATTAGTATTTTATTACTTTCTCATTATATAATTATTTCTTTTTCTGTCTTTCTCATACGCCTATGTATATTGTACTAAAAATGACTTGGAGTTAAAAAATTGCTCTTAAAACGCGCATTTTTAAGTAAACTACAAAGTTGTGGAGTATTTTCTCTGTCATAATAAAAATGGAGAATTTTGAGGAGAGGAAAGAGAAACTAAAATCTTTCCATGAAAATACATAGATACTAAAAGGTGCAATCTGGTTTGGAAGTTTATTCAGGCACCACTGCCTAAACCTGAAACAATACCGACGCTGTTCATTTCACTATTTTAGATTCAATCGACCGCGAGACAAATGCCTGTCCGACACTGCCGCGTTAAATTCTAGCCCCGTTAAATCCCCACGGGTGCGCACCCACAGTACAAATTCACTCACGCGAAGAGACACGCGCGCTTCACGGCGACACGTTCGTCTGCACGCATCGCGCCTGGAATTCATTACAAGGATTGACACAGCCGCGCGCTACGTCGGCAGGTGCGGAGTTCGCGTCAAGGGCACCGAATCCCGTCTGAAGGGAACCGAGCGAGTCGAGGGGGTTGGGATACGGCGAAAGGGGCGATAGTCGGAGCGAAGCGAGGCGTACGATTTCGCAATTCATCCGTGGAATTCCATAAAATATATTAAACGCACACACAGAGGCAAAACGCGTTCGCCTATATTCGGTACGACGGGGCGCCGTGCGCGCCTTCGGAAATGGTTGCAAAGCGATGCACTGAATATTTCACCGTGCGCAAATAATTCGAGCTTGCCTCTGTACGCCCGGACGTGCACGCATCGATGCGGCAGCCGCCGCACCGCGCGTCTCGCAGGTTGAAAAATCTCGAACGCTTCGGATTGCCGTGAATTGGCTGCCGCGCAGCGACTGCAGTACGTACAGATGCGAAAGATTTTATGACTCGTGCCGCGGTATATCGGAAAAAGAGGGAAAGCCGAGGGACGAATTTAATTTATGTTCAGTTTACTTCGATCGATTCACCTTGCTCTGCGAATGTTTAAATATTTTTCTTCTTCATCGAGACGCGAGTACCTATATTAATTTCATCTAAATATGATTCCATCGATTCTATACATAACGTTTGTTGGAAATTTAATCAGTCTACCGAAGCCTGAATTTCTAGAAAAACGTTTGACAGTGAGACGTTAATTATTGAAAGGAATCGAGAAGTTTTTTGCACGATGTCTAGTGGAATCTAATCTAATTTTAGATTTTTCTATAATAATATTCTCTATCCACTAAAAGCCTACGTTTTATTATAGTCGATCAAACTTCACTCATACTTCACGCCTAAAGTTAAAAAATTTCTAAAATCTATTCATTGAGAAATAGGTTCTCTCTCTCACAAAAGTATCCAATGAAACTCACCCCTCATTTGTCCATCCTGGAGTCTCGCAGCGTCGACGGCTTCACGTCGTACCAACTACGTTCTAACCGAAGTTTAACGCCAGTGGCGCTATTGCGATTACCGAGAAACTAGATCAAAGCCCTCTCTTCCCCCGTCTCTCTCCCCCTTAGGAATTCTCCGCGCCACGGCACGCCGAACACCGCGCGCGCGGCACCTCCCGACAGATTATGATAATGTAGTCCGCTTTAAACTCTGGAAAATTTCCGAGAAGTGCCGCCCGCGCATAAATATGGAAAAGCCTGATTGAAGGGAAGAGAAGTGGATCTCGCGCGCGAGCTAAGTTGTGGCGGCGGGGGGTGGGTGCAGGAGGGTGGGGCTGCGCGCGAAAACGTCGCGGTTAGGGCGCGAAATGAAGCAGGCGGAATCAGGTGTGGCGAGATTGCCGCGTAACGGCGTCGTTTTCGTCTCTTGCTCGATGAGTTTGCCCGATGATCGATAACCAGTGCGGCAGACGTGAATTTTATCGCGTCTCCGCTCTCGTGAGCAACCCCCGGCTTCGGAGGGTGAACCGAGCGCGCGATTAACGGGTACGAACGAATGAGGAGACTTCCAACGGCGATTGCAATTACCGGTGCATCGTGCGCTGGAGAGAAAGAGAAAAAATAATACACCTGCTGCGCGCGGTAGTTTTTCTCCGTCTGACTATATCGGAGCCGCGACCCCTTAAACGTCCCGCGTTACAATTTTGCGCGTTAATGTGTCGCTCCGTCCGACACTCGAGCTACGCGCTCTTTAGCTCGGGGATTAAGTAAAGCGAACCGCGGCCGACTTTGATATTGCGCGATGCAACAGGTGACGGGTCGTGTAATTTTTAACAGGAATTATCAGCGCAGTTGTTGCGGGTCGAGCGAGCGAGTAGATGCAGTCTCGGGTTGGTCGGCCGGGTGGAATTCAGATTTTCGTTCGTCTTGGATGGAAATTACTCGTTAGCCTCTTTTATTTGGCTCGAGGATAATTGAATGCTTATGTGCCCTTTATCGTCTAAATGGTTGGAGATTTATCAGATAACAGGTAAACGTATTATAGGTTTATTTACAACAAGCAATATTTGTCCTCGGTACGTAACTTTAGTAATGCATGGAGATATTCTAAAGCATTGAAAATTAATTAAAATTTTATAAAACCACCATACAAAATATTTAAACGCTATAATTTATCCTATTCGTAGTCAGATCTCAAGATAGCTTTCTGCACTGAAAAAAATTGCTTTATTCAACCATCGGTGAGGTTGAATACGTCGAACCTCACGGTGTAATTGTTTCAAGTAGATATTCACTTGTTTCAATTTCAATTTGGTTGCTTCAACTCTATTTATTTTTCCTAACACTCTCATGGTATTAAGACAATTGCACCATTAAGTTTGCCGTATTTAACTTCACCGATTGTTAAATGATGCACATTTTTTGTTCAGTGCAATCAATGAGATACCTTCTAACAATAAGACGTGTTGAGACCGTCTTATTTTTTTAAGATCTGACTATAAATACCAGCCTTAAAGTAACGAAGAATTTTCGATTCAAAATAAAAAAAACTTGCTGCTCCAAACATGCAATTCCTTCACGCTGCACAAACGTTTCGCTATACAGTCCACTTCGCGACACGAAAGCCCCTCGAGGCGTCAGCGCCATTAAAACCGAATCAAACGGAATTTACGATCCTGCCCACCCACGAAGCGCTTCTTAAGGAAATTGCCGCCCGGCACTCCATTTTATGCACTTTGATTTCGACCTGCAGTAGCTAACGCCCGCTGCAGGCCAGACCAAGACAAACGCTCGCCGGATAATCTATTAATGGCGGAAGTCGTCCAGGTGTGCGCTTAAAATGCAGGCAGCTTAGCGTGCTTGTGCAGAGATTGCAGTTGGCCTCGCGCCAACCTATAAGCGGTCCACGTTTTCCTACGGGGTTCGTCCGCCGCGGTGCACTCTGCACTTCGTCACTCGCGTACACCGCTATAAGGGCAGCCAGCCGCGATGACGATGGTCGTTCCATTAAAAACGTTGAGTCGGCAGGGGCAGTACGCGCTTGGTGGATGTTAAAACGCCCCGATTTAAGGGAGGCCTGCATCGAACGACCTAACCTCATCTCTATTTGTATGGCATACGAGCCGACGACAGAGCAAGGACCCTCCATATCGCCAGATTAGCGATCGATTTAACGCATCAGAATCGAGCTTTCGTCGATTCGAATTCTGTTGCCTCACTCATTTTTTTATTGCCGATTCGAAAAATTCGGGCAAAATTATTTACCTCGTATTTTTTCATTTTTCATTTCTGATCTTATTTAAGCTGGAAGGACAATATTTAAAAATGCAGCTACGTCATCGTGCACAAAAAAAAAAGAAATCGTAGCAGTTACAAGGTTTGTGGTAAATTTCGGGAGAAGGTCAATAAGGTATTGTTACGATAACTACAATTTTAGTACAAATTATAGTAGAGCTTGTACAAGTTGCAAGCGTTGCTGTAATTTTTATTAAAATGGTAGTTATCATAAAAACAAGTTTGCCTTGATCCGAAATCTTCCACAAATTCTATAAATGCTACGATAAAAATTATAGTAAAACTTGTAGAAGTTGCAAGCGTTGCTGCAATTTTTACTAAAATTGTAGTTATTCTAGCAATAAATTGTCCTTGTCCCGAAATTTACCGCAAACTCTGTAAATGCTACGATTAATTTTTTTCCGTGTGTCGTGAAACCATTTCTCCCGCATTCGTTGCTTGGCATACCATAAGTGCGTCTCTTTTGCGTTTCGATGACGTCACAATGTTGCAGAAAGAAATGCATCTATATCTCTGCGAATAAGTATTGCGAGTAAGTGTGACATTAAATATGTATACAGATTGCGAACTGAATTTAAAAATATGAATACTTTTTTTATATGAGAAGACGGAATTCTTCGACCGAATGAGCGAAATTTCTCGGCTTGTCAGTCTGCGCATATATATGTAGGTATCTACTATACGTTCGCCAATCGCGTGCGATTATTCTTAAAATCAAGCACGGCCAATCTCGCGCAATTCTAACGTGGATAGGTACCAACCCGTGCTCGGCGTAAGTTTAATGTGCGAGTGCACGCAGACTGCACCCCCCATGGCTGGCATACGGTAGCACTGCAGTTACGTCGAGGCACGTACTCCTTCCGTCTTTCCCCGAGCATGGAAGCCTCGCAGACTTTGCGCCAGAGCAACTGCTTGCAATAATTACGACATAATTGCGGTACGGACTCGCGTAGTTAAAGGGTGAAGGAGCTTCTGATGCTATCGTTGTCGATTTATCGTTGGGCACGTGTTGAGAAGCGTTTTTGCTTTGCAAGTTTGATTCAAGGACCATTTTAATCGTAAAATTATTCTACATCATTTGTGTGATGTCATTTGCAATAATTAATGATGATAGGTATATAAAAAAAAAGTACCAATTTTACTTCACATAAAGTCGACTGAAAATGCAACGATTTATCCCTCTGCGGACACTGCGGGTCAACCCAGGCTTAAAATTTGAAGCTGACTGTACTTCTTTTTTTACAATCATAACTAGATCCTCATCAGATCTCGGAATAAGTAGTTTCTTTAAACTCGTACTACGAACCTTCTTCGGACTTCGGCAAAAATCGTTTTTGAAACGTGTAAGTACTACAGAACTATTTATTGCTTCAAAGTACCATATTTCATGAGAATCATTCTTAGACTTTATTATGAAAACTCTAAACATGAAGAAGTTATGACACTTTTAGTGAAGCAGCTCATTATTCACACGCATCTATTTACATATTCACGATCGTTTTTGAATAAGTCATCATTTCATTTCTTACGTAGACACGATGATTAGATATTCTACAATATTTTATGAATCTTCGATAATTTGTCAGTCTAAATTGGATGGATGGATGTTCACATGGCTATTATTTATGTAAAAATAGGTTGGGTCCATTTCACCCATATGTGACCATAGCGGTACTGTACGGATTTGTGATCACGAAGGGTTAATACCATTCTGTCACTTTTTACCAATGTCTACTCACACATAACCATGGCATTTTTTGGCTTCCCGTGTACCGTAGAATTCAAGGTTACCACGTGGACTTTACACTCCAACAATCACCAATAACCATTATAGCGACCGCGTCATCCTCTTGGTGTAGATACGCGGATCCCTCGACATCGAGGCGCTTTGAATAACTGATGACCAACGGAGTGAGCGTAGAGATATCTAATACCTATATACCCGGGGTGAGCATCCGCCATAGAAAGGGACGGGTTTCGGGTTGGCCGAGTGCTATGCCTCCACAATGCAACAAGGCTGCTCGGTGGATCAGACAGGGAAATCTGCTTAGTAAGCATCGTGTCCGGCCGAGATAGCGCGGCCCGGGGAAACCTCCGTCGGTTGGTGTACACTCGCGGGGTTTTCTCGGATGACTTTTCAGATTCGGCAGGGGCACGGGTGGGTCCTGCCAAGGGAATAACTTCGAAGGAGGTGGATTCGTGCACGCGATGTTTACAGCCGGCGATTGATGGGCCCCTCTCTGCGCTCCTGACTCTTGGTCGAAGTGACGAATTTTAATTAGGAGGTAATGACCTCGCGTCGACCTGGCGGCTATATGTTATCGTTGAAAAATATGGGATCGATTCTATAGGGGTGGACTGAATTTAGTCTCGGCACACAAACAAAAATGATTTTGCAGTCTTAGCAAAACTCGGTTTTGCTGGACTTTTTGCTATCATAAAAAATTAATTACAATCACAGTGACATTTTCTCAGTAAAAATATTTGCTATCATGGCAAATATTTTTATTATTATTGAACATATCTCTTTCTGCCTCAGATATTTTTGTCATAATAACGAGAAATTCTCAGTAAAGCTTAATTTTATTAAAACTGCAAAATCATTTTTCTCTATGTACAGCTTCAGGTATTGTAATGGGGCCTGGATTAACATTAATCGACATGTATAAACGATTATTCTTGAAAGAGTAATAGAAAAAAGTGATAGAAAGTGTTGCAGGTCATAGAGAGGAAGAGAGAGGAATGTTGTAGTTGACCTATTTGCCAAATTAGTCGCCACACTGTACTCACAGGATCCACTGAAATATGCATTTCCTAAATGAATGACGAGTAGCCATCGCAGCCAGAATTGTGTCATTCCTGTCTGTCACCCTTATTATCCCATGGATTTGCCTTCCCACACGTCTCCGAATTTTAGAGATTCGTCTCGCTGATGTTATTTTCTTGGAGAACTGGTGCATCTAAACATAGCGTGAAGGAAGTTGGCGTTAAATTTTAAAAATATTTCCCGACGAAGAATATCTCTCGAATTTACGATCCAAGTCGCGTTGTATCTATAGGTGAAGCTTAAACCAATTCCGGAGTATCCTCTTTCAGCCCGGTGGCACGAGTGGCCTCTAATATTCAGTTCGATACCCGAGGTGACCCATTCACGGTGCTCACCCGGTGAGCTATAGGTATATCAATGCTTTTGACGACGCCCGAGGCGCACCTTTTGGACATGCTCCCCCCGCGAACTCCGTAGATCCTGGAATGCTCTACAGTTGAGTCACTAGTAACTATTCATGAGACTGCTGCCATGTAGAAGTGACGGTAGTGTGTTACATATAGGTATACTCGACGTGGAAACGCGAGTGTATGTATAATACCTACTGTTACATATCCATGTAGGTATATACTCCAACACGCTGTGGAAACTCCAGTGTAAACTCGGCACTTACAGAACTCACTCTCTCCGCAATGAAGGCTGACGAATAGTTTAACTCTCCCCTGAAATAGTAAACGTATCGACTGACCCAGGATAACGGCGAGTTCCTGCAGAGTGCTCCTCTTGCTATTATCCTTGATGTACAGTGAAACGTATATGTGTAACATGGATACCTGTACATTATCGACTTGCGAATATTTACTAAATAAAGAGTACAGTAATGATTTTAAAATAATTTAAACGCTTTTCGCTAGACGAAGAAAAGGGATTAGTAATGTTTACACTCTGAATCCTAGTGACAGGGCTCCTCGAGGTGAAATATTGAATTTTTTAACAGACACAGCGTACTTTTTACAGTTCGTCGCAGTATAAATCTGTAAACACCCGACATATACATTAACGGGAGATTGGTAAATTTTACGGTATAAACGGATGTTTATACTATTATGAACTGTAAAAAGTACGCTGTGGTCTGTTAAAAATTAATATTTTTTACCTCGAGGAGCCTTGTTACCAGGATAACTGTAAAAATTCATGGGTTCTCCTATGATCTTTTACTAATCCTTTTTTTTCGTGTACGGATATCAAAGAAAATGTTAATATACAAACCGACCAGTAATAGCTGCGACCATATCTCCTTCACTAGCGCGGTCTTGTTCCACTTTCAATAACGAAGCTTTGAGCATAGAGTCCGCCCTTCGTTAACCCTTCCACATTAAGCCAATTTTCCTGATAATGGAAAATTGCTCGTAGCTGCGTGTAATGAAAGCGAGATGCTTTACGACGTCGCGCATAGATATACATCATCATCCACCTTGACGTGGCGCGCGAGCACGTTGGACTAACTAGTCCAATTAATTCCAACAATGACGCGTCGTCAGAGAAAATAATGTAATTATCTAACACTCGCTCCGCTACAAACTCGTCGACCAAGAGGCTTGTTTTCGTACGACGTCGTTATTCCGAATCACGTTTCGAGATATACGGTGGGATGCAGTTATCGACGCAACTCTGCAATGCAGGTTTCGTTCGGTCCTGCAGCTTTCAACGTTAATTGACTACTCGAGAGTTCGCTTGAATTCGCTCGGGATTTTTTTTTAGTACGGCACGACTATAATCAAGCAAATTGGTACATCTCAAGAGATAGTTTCTTTGATTAGAATAAGGGATAGTTTTTCACATATGATTTATTATATGCAGACGAATGTTGATACGCTTAGAGTAAAGATTATAACGGTCAATAAAATTCAATTTGATCCAAATCAATATTTTATGGAAGCAAATGAATATTAATTAGGTGCTCTTAAAAATATATGTTTAATTGAATCTTATGAATTTTTCTTTAAGACTGTGAAAATGACTCGAGTCGACTTTGAATTAGTCATGATTCAATCATGCATTGGCTGATCATGAGTGCATTGAGAAAATCGACTCTCTCGACGAGGAGCCGAGATTCGATATTTATTTAAGTTGCACTCCCGGCGATGACCTCGTTTGTGTACGTTCAAACGGTTAGTTTCTGATACAAGTTCCTTATTAGGAATATTTAATACAATCGCCCCACTTGTTTGTCTCTCCTAAATTTAATCGAATTGGACGTAAAAACATTCGGAAGTTATTTCATAAACGAGACAATTCGCTTTATCGATCTCTAGTAGCCCGTCGAGTCGCGCGTCGTTAATCGTCGCCGATGTGGTCCATTGATACCCCCCTGAGTTCAAACTCCAGCTTTCAACGCAAAGATTCTTTAATCTCTTGACATGCCATGCCGGAAAATCTTTGCTCTCCCACGGAATCAGCTATTCCGGGAGAAGATTTAATTAGAGATGGCTGTACCCGGCGTAGCTACAGAGCGAATGGGATGAAGAGGAAGAGAGAGGAAGAGAGAGGAGTGAGAGAAAGGAGAGACAGACAGAAAACCGACCGGAGGCTCGGCCAATTAGGCCGGAGTAAGAGAAATCAGTTTGGCTAACTCGGTTACATCGGTTTTGCTGGATTGAAAATGTCCCAACGAAAAGCTTCCAGAGCCCCGCGTGGACAAATCTAATTTACGGGATGTCATTTCGCGGCAGATAAGACGAAAATGTCGATAAAAATTTACGCCGGACGCGACAGTGCTCTCGTCATACCAGAATTGATTAACTAATCGCATAGGTACACTGCACTGAGAAAAAAAATTGATCGAATCGATTTATTTCGTTTGAATTATTTCAAGCAATTAAATATTTTCTTACTTTGGATAATTGTGTTCAATCCAATACCTGTTCATTTACAACTAATATATGTTTAATTTCCATAAGTACGCATTTAGATACTACAACTTCACATATTTAGTCCGCCATATACACATATGACTATTTTTGTGCAGTTGGATCAAGTAAGTATTTTTTCAGTGTGATTAATATTTACTTACACCGGTTATGCTTATGCTTGCTGTGAATAAACGAGTATTGAATTAAACACGAATTCCTTAACTTAAATGAATATATTGTCTTTTCAACTAGTTTAAACCAATGAATCTTTCAACCAAAATTTTTTCTCAGTGCACCGGGTATTGAACGACGCGAGAAAAGCTGCCCTCGCTGATAAAACATGATTTAGAGCTGTAAATCGAAGTTGATGCAAATACGATTCCCCCATTGGGATACGATATAAGTACATACGAGGTCACCTCAAATCTCATACGTAATTATTGTCCTATCGTCAAGGAATCTCAGAAAATAAAATCGCGAAAGCTGCACCACCAGAAATATCAATTCTCCTTGTTCAGCATTCAACGGTTCGTCCCCGTCGCTGATGTAATAATCAAACGACGCCGCGGAGAACGATTATACTTTGTAATCAGGACAGATTAATTGACTGGGGAAAGTTTCATTGTCGATTATTATCCGCCTTCTCGATCTTCCCTTTGTCTGGAAACTTATATTGCTTTGCGCGGCGGAGAAACTCGATGTGGAGAAACCGCGCGAACCCCATTCGTTCGCAGGGTGCAACGGGGAGGGAATGGGGGACGCGTATACTTTGTAAATCTAGCAGGTGCATCGCCATGGTAATCTTCGTAATAAGAAGAGATTCCCGGCCTTCGGATGAGCCCGACAATGCGGAAGTAATCGTTGACGGCACCCTCCCACTTCCACGTGTTCTACAATAATTGGTCGGATTATCGACGGGATATGGTTATGGGAAGTGCGAGGCCCGGAGGCTCATCGGGGTAATCTCCACTATGATTGCATTTGACGCATCATTGAGCGGAATGATGGAGACGCCCAACTCCGAGCTCGCGAGAGTGACAACGGTTCGCCCCCTGATATTCGCCTCTCGTCGCCTCGTTCCTGACCAGTCGGGCAAACCGCAGGGGATGACGCGCCTCCTCGGAGGAACGACGGTGACGACGGCACCGATCGCGCCACGCGCCACTCTTAAATAAACTATATCCTGGGAGGTGCCATATGGAGAAAAAAGAATAGTAAAAAAATGCCGAGATCGTACTTTTTACAATTTGTGATAGTGGAAACATCAGTTTATATGGTAAAATTGACTAATCTTACATCGATATGTGTATGTCGTGTGTTTGCAGGTTTATACACGGAGAAAAATTGTCATTAAAAATTACCGTGAAATTCACGTAACCGTGGGATATGATGTCAAAACGTTCGAATTTTTACATATGCTTCAGGGTAATATTGACTGTTTTTTCAGAAAAACAAATTACTAAAATGGAGCGAGGGTTCAATGAATTTTACCTTGGTCTATAGTACAAATTTGATTGTTGACATCATGTCCCACGCGAGGGGAGAAAAAACGCGTTTTGTTTCGAATGACAGCAAAGTACGGTGTAGTAACGCACTGTACGTAGTGCAAACATTTTTGCGCGGTTGGCGTTACACTTTCTGCATAAAAAATAAGCCACTAAATAGGTAAGTACATGAACCGTGGTGCACGAGTTCGAGTACTTCTTTGAAGTTGTGCGCAAACAACTTTCCCGTGAGAAATTTCTCTCGGCGTGCTTATTAATTTCTCTTTCATTCCCTGCTCGTGAAACGTATATTCTCGGTTGATTTCCAGGGGGTAAGTCTGTGTACTCATCGGGCATGTGGAAAGGAATAAATCTTGCTATGAAACATGGTTACGTTGTAATCTTTTTTCTTAATAAGAGGAGTATAACAATTATTATTTGTTTTTTTGTTACGTTAACTAGTATATACCGGGTGAGAATTTTAAGTTTAAATAAAACAATTTAGAAAAAAATGTTTTTTTTTTAAAGTTATTTGCTTTAGAGGGGGAAAGAGAAATGTATGTTTTATTTTTCATTTAGTAGACATTTTCAAGACTATTTTAAAGTGAACGTTTTTGCTTTAAATGGAAGCCTATATTTGTTCAATAAATTCTTAATCTATACGTAAAAACAGACAACTTTATCTCAAAGTTTTCTAATTTCTTTATTTTTTTCCATTTAAAGAAAAAATGTCTAATAAATGAAAAGTACAACATGCAGTTCTCTTTCCCCTCCTTAGGCAAATCATTTTTATAAGAAACATTTTTTTTCTAAAATGCGTTAATATTTTTACAGATATTCACGCGTATCTCGCTTAAAATACCTCATCCCGTATTGTACTATGTATTAATATAATATTATCGTACTTTTGTTACCGTAGAATCAAAAAAACGGATATAATAACGTACAGTTTCAAGAAAAGATTAACATTTCCCCATTGATTTCACTAAATAAATAATTACAATGCAGCAATAAACGCGCGAATAACCGATTACCGCGTAACACACACTATACGATCACAATAAATGCCACCGAAATTAAGCGCAGTTAGGTCAACATTTACCGCCGTGAATGTTACTTCGACGCTTTACTTTCCTCCGGATATACTCTACAGGGGTAAACGGTATTTATTTTCGCGACCTCGTGAGCTCACCATCCCGTCCAACGCATCATCTACAGCGTTCTCAACTCCTCGTTAATAGAACAAACAGAGTGGCAAGCGCGCCGCGACGGTGTAGGGGGCAGGATCGCTTCCTCTATCGCGTCCGATACAGATTTTCGTTGGCTCGGTTAACGTGCCTTCCGGGCACGTCCGATCGGGGCTACGGGAAGAAAGGTGGAGGCGGAGTGGCTCTCGGTATCGATTTTAGATACCACAATTATTCGCCTGCACCCCTTTGCTCTTTACGACAAATTGAGAAGAGAGATTCGCGATATTAATTATACGCGCGGCCAAACTCGAAGAACACCGTTTCCCGTGTGCGTGAGTGTAGACACAGGTATACGGGAGGGGGTTGGTCGAGTTAGGGGTGTGCATGAGCCGTGGGGTACGGGAGCTTTGATATACGTATTGTTAGAGTGGAAGACGATGATGGCAGTATCGGGGGATTAAGGTCGAGAGGGAAAAGCCGCTTCTCTTTGTATCCGCTGTTAAAAATGCCTTCGTTAAATTGAAGGTACCTAACGCACGTAATCTGGTATGATCTAAATGCGTCTTAAATTTAATCACGTTGTAACTTGAGGATAATCACTCATTGTTAACTATCAGATATAAAATATCGTTATCGAGTTTTAGTAAATTGGAAATCCAGTTGCTCTCGCTGCGCGTATACAGGATCAAGCCATTTTATTTGTCAAGAATAGAAATAACCCGTGCAGAAATTTTTTGATCAAGCCCCTACAGGGCATGTCACACAGTTTTAATTTGGCCTCGTATAGGCACTATCAGGGCTTCCACATCAGAATTATTGTGTCTGACAAGGGCCTGACCAGAGCCTAGTCGCGAGCATTCAAGTAATGCATTATCCATTGCGTAGCGTTAGGCCCCAATAAACAAAGTGGGACATACCCTATCGGGCACCTACCAAGGTTCCCGATCAGAGCCTCGTCAATGCCAGGGAACCTAGTAGGGGCCCCTTAACAGCCTTTAAAGAATTTCTACACGGGAATAGATAGAAGTTTTGAACGTTTTTGGGAATTCTGTATTTAACTTTTAACTTTTGTGCAGTAGAGTTATTTGAAAACGAAACTTCTACACACTGTACGAACTAAAACGCCTGAAAAAAGAAACATTTCCCTTTATCTTAAACAGAAAACGCTCAAATAATTTCCCTTTCAAAAGTACGTCTGGATTCTAATGAATTAAATCGAATACAAACTTTTTAACGATGCATTTTATAGTGGGGAGAATGGATCGTAATGAGGCACTCGAATTGGCCCCTAGCCACCGTTGCTTATCGTTATGGTCAAGGGCCACTTTGCGTCCCATTGTGCCTCATTTATTCCTATGTACTTAATAAATCTATGTGTGTAGGTCGAAAGTTCACCACAGAAAAATCGAGCACTCGCGTTCTGTTGGCTATAGGTTCTCTTGTCGAATACTTCTTTTTTTCTCGGGGAAGTATAAAACCGACGTAACAAGTAACTCGAGGTAGAGAAGCGATAGAAAGAAAGAGAGAGGAGGGTCTCTCCTTGCCCCGGTACCGCCCTACCCCATCGCGTTCGCACTCCGTGACGAGGTAGGAGCGTTCGACGTTGGGGTGGACCGAAGTTAATTAAGTCATCTCCAATGGAAAAGTTGTCGTATTTATTCCGAATTCTTATTGGCGTAGATCGTTAATTTATAGATCCGGCGTTGCGTTTTCGACATTTTTCTACGTTGCTTCGTGAGCTTCACCGGAACCATCGCGATTAAATCCTTTCCCGTCGGTGGAGGAGGACGTTGTTGCGGGACGTCGATAAAGCGAACTCTCGCGAAAAAGGTTTCCGATAATAGAATGACGACTGTACCCGTGGTAAAGCACGTCCTTTTGGTAAGGACATTTACGTTACAGGGATAACAAGTTTCCGAAATCCCATGGTTATCGACAGAATTAAATAATTCTTTCCCTCAGTTTTTACGACATTTTTTTTGTCGTAAGGACTAGTAATTCAATTATTTTTTTTAGTTGGCGAATGAGTGTTCTTTTCTCTAGGATTTATATTCAATCAGAAATTTTAATATAAAAATTGTTGAATTTTCTACAATTTTATAGAGATTTTTCCAACACAATCAATCGTTACAGATCGTCGATATTCTGACACGTTTCGAAAAATTCAATCTTGCCGTTATGGTTGATTTTACTATCCACTTCTCTCTCAGCATACCTTAAATTTACGAAATGTATGCTGTTACATATACGTTTGAACGCCGCAGCTGAGATAAACCTATATAAATTAAACGGGAGAATTTCGAAGGCAGGGTCCGAACGCACGGGGAAGCCGCAGATAAGAAAACGTACTTTAATTTATACGGATGTTTCAGTCATCGCGTTCGATCGCATACGGAAAGGCGGATAAGGAAACGCGTCTTTAAGGACCGGATGCTGCGATTGATACGCACCCGTATAAATTAAATGGGAGCGTTTCAGGCGTAGCATTCGTATACGTAAAACAGGAAATCGCAGATAAGAAAATGTACCTTCAAGGGGAAACTTGACCGAGTTACAAACATGATTCTGGAAAGTAAATGGGCGATATTTTAATAAACCCATAATCTGATAAAAATACGTGAAGATCATAGAAAATTAAACTAACTACCGCGTAGCAGACGAAAAAATTCGTTATTCTTCCAGAGGTCATCACGCACCGCACCTCGAGTGGCTTCGTTCGTTAAATCGAAAGCAACCGTTACACGCACCTATCTATTATAATCTCGACGCTTGTAACGGCTGCAGGCTCGCGTCTTGACAATGGCGAACAGACAATCGAGATTTCCCGTATACATTGTCGGCGTGGTGTAAAGTAACCTGTCATCGCCAAAGTTATCATCCGCAGTTCGGGGCTTTAACAATGGATATTGGTTTACCCCTTCAACGCACTCTCGCCCTCAATCAAAATCCCAAACTCCAATCTCCATCCCCTCCCCCCTTCACCCCGCGACTTTGGTGCGCGTGAGAGAGAGTAAGTGGTGGAGAGAGAGGGCGAAAGAGAGACGAAGGGGAAAGATGGAGTAGGGGAATGCCTCTCATCCAGAGATTCCTTACCACAATACTCCCGTAATCCATCATACCCACTCCTCCCCGTGGGAGCAATGAGTATGTACTTTTTTAAAGCGTGTAATAATGTCAAACCTGATTCGCGGGGCTTTTCAATAGCGATCGAATGAGAGTCGAAGAGGGGGACGACTGGGTTTGGGAGAACATCCATTTTGTATTGATTAAAAAATTAATATAAAGCGCTCTTTGTCGGCTATTCGGTTAAGAGTTCTGTCGACGTCGCTTGTAACTCGATTAATCGAAACGCGCGGGTGCTTATTTTCCTAAGAGATATTTTTTGCGAGGCGGTTCAGCGAGGGAGTTGACTACTCAATATTTATTTAGTATAGGAAATTCATTTTATAGCAATTTGAGGTGTCTTGGGTGGAAAAGTTCTACATATTTTGATTTTGATTATATATGATTTCTATGTTAACCATATACGGACTGTATAGGGATTATACAAACATTATAAAAAATCCAAAAGTCCTTATTTGGTTAATATAGAAATCATATATAGTTCATATATGACCAAATCCACATATGGACCATACACAAATTATATGGAACTTTTCTGCCTGGGATGCCATCGAATTTATATTAGTGTCAAAATGTTTGTATGCAGGTAAAATATCTTATTATCCGATTTTCTTTTATCAAAATTAGTATTTTTGTACGAACGACAAAACTGCTTTAATAAGATTGCTTTCCCCTCGTATATTGGTACTTATGTCGAACTGTATGTACTCGCTGAAATTCACGCCGAACGGGAAAGAGCTTCTCGCGCGTGTTTACTCATCCTTCCCCTCCTCCTTCACTTGCTCCGTTAGCAGCAGCACTGAATCACATAATATACTCGTAATATTACGCGAAGTGATTCCACGTCGGCTCTTCTCGACTCGCTTCGCAAATAATTATTCCCGTTTCATCGTAGCTTCGCACACGCGCGCACGTTGCACGGAATTGCAGCCGCGTCTGACGTACACATGTACCTTCATATACGCGTGTATCTTATAGACTTTTTATCGCCTCTCTTACTCTCTTACTCTCACACCCTCTCTCTCTCTCAACTTTTTGGATTCGCGATGAATTTGTACTCGTATTTCTATTCCCCCGTGTCTTTCGTCGACGACGAAGACGTTTACAAGTCGAAGCTGCGTAACTGCCGGGTCGAAGATAGAGTCCTTTGTCGAAAAAGCGCGCGGGGGTAAAGCCACCTTCATTGTCGGATGCTGACTGGTCCTGGTTTTTATCACTGCTCCTGAGGGAGCCAGCGGAGACAGCGAGGCCGTAGAAAAGTAGGTTCGCCGTCGTTCTGTACATTTGACGGGTCCCGGAGGGGACATCGGTAACCTGACAGCCCATCTACTTCTACCTTCCGTACTGTTCGCGCGTATAGCGTAGACTATACGACGCTCCATACAGAGAGGAGAATGTATACAAGCTCCGGAAAATTCAACGTCCGAGGGAAACCCCTGGAAATCGTTTTCCAACGTTCCTTCCACAGAGATGAACATTTCTTTCGGTTCGATCAAGTTAGCGCGATCTACATAAATATCGATTTCAACGAGATTGTGGTATTTTTCAGACAATTTTCTATCTAAAGATCCCGTCATAGTTGGATTCATTAGGAAAGCTACTATAATTTCTCCAGATAAAGAGTGTTTTCGCTGATGACCTCTGATTTTTCAGACAAAGTACAAGTACCTAGGCAAAAGAGACACAAAACCGCGGGGTTATTTCCCTATCCGATCTCAGCGCAATCTTTAATACATCACCATCTGGTGACAAGTCTACCAGAAAGAAATCTTTCCACCGTGACATCTCTGCCTCTAAGTATTGTATGTCTTGGTAGAGATGTAACACTGGAGAGATTTCTTTCTGGCAGACTTGTCATCAGATGGTGATGTATTACATTAAAGGAAATAAACGAAAACATTAGTAAATAAATCAAATATTTCGTTATTCCAACTACATGTCTAATTATTCCAACCAGAAAATGGTCAACTTAACCAAATAAATGGAAGATCCACATTTCACCAAACTGTTTGGTCGTGGTCTCCAGAATTTTGGTCAAATGAGCAATTTATTTTTCTCAGTGTAGAGATGGTTTGGGTAGAAACTCGAGTAGAGATGTCCATATAGTCGTACGTAAGTCTGCAGCAACGGCGTTTACGTGCGTGATACCGAAACGCGCCGTTTCGGTAGCGCGTGCAAGAAGTATAAAGTCCGACGAGAAAAACTGGCTTGTTAAGCTTTGTAGGTCTTGAACCAACATGCTAACAGCCGTCTCGAGTGGCTTCCCCGATGGTCGAGAGTTCCGCTCTCGCTGGCCACTCTCGGGCGATGTATGGTCACGCTCACGAGTCGTGTGTACCTCGCTACCACTTACGTCGTACGCGAGTGCATGCGGTGCACGCGTGCCCCGCCCACCTACGCGACAACGCGGGACGAAAATTGCGGCACACAATACGTCAAGTCGACGTACCTACCTCGACGGTTAGTCGCGGATCGTTAAAATCGTTATACAGTCACGTCAAAAGTTTCTTGCGGATTATATGGCTTCTGTGCGGTTGGGAATGTGTATTAGGAGTCTGACTACTTCGCATTTCGATTCGATTCTTTTGATTTCATGCTCGAGCTTCGTGGAGTGCCGTGGTTTATTTGTACGTGTGTCACGATGCCGACTGTATTCCACGTTTCTACACCGAGATAAATTTCATAGGTTACACGGCAGTGCTAGTAGTTTATTAATATAAGAATAAGCTCTAGCTATCTTAGCAATATGTATTTTTATTTCAGCTTTACTTAAATATTATTTCAGCCCAGGTGGAAAGGATATATATGGATTATATATATTTTGTACACAGAATATATATAAATCCGGGCTTATACTGAATTTATACATTATTTCAATGTAAACCATATATGTATGTATTCCAATATGGGTTGTACAGAAATTAAAACAATTGAAATAATACTACATATAAATTATATATAAATTAAATACGCCCAAATTTATATATGATCTACATACAAAATACATATGATCCATATAGATTTTTTCCATCTGTTATACGTGTAGTTATTTCAGCAATACTTATTGCTCTTGTTACTATGTGATATTGCTATATTACCTATACTGTCTAATCAATCTCACATTTAGCGTCAAAATATATCTGTCATAGCTATACTTATTACTGTGCGACCTATAAATTTCTCTCGGTGTACGAATGTTCTCATGTATCGTTATCGTTCTACGGGAAAATTTAGTATCGATGTATTCGTTGCGCTTGGGGGAAAATATAGTCGAGGTCGTATTTCGTTCGTTTTTACAGCGCATGAAAATCAACTCTTTGGATGATGGGCCAGGTTCGTTTTGCTCAACATGCCGGCAGTTCGCACAAACGTTGCAGTTTATACTTCATCAGGGCGGATGACGCCGTGATACACAGCAATACTCGTAGCTTTAACGATAATGGCTCCGATATACGCTATCAGATTATGATCCACCCTGATGAAGCAAATTGCAACGTTTGCGAAACGTCGGCATGTAACGCGTGCGGCAAAACGCGAAAGTGGTTCGTAGCGTTTACTGTAACAGCCGCGAAAGCTCATACTTTTTTATGTTTGAACCATTTAAATATCAATAGCTAATAGAGATTTAAAGACTTGTACGCAAGAATTATTATATATTTTTCCATATCAGAATTTCCTTGAAATTTGTGCAATATCTCGAAAATACCTATATGCCGTGGATATTTTCCGTTTTTGACGAGGATTCTAAAGAGATGTGCTTGGTTATTCAGAATAGCCGACGGTAGTCGACCTCGCTGTACATGAAGCGGAACGAAGGGTGCGATGGGGTACGTAATTCGGGGCATGGAAGTTGGCTTTTCGTTTTGCGCGATTACGCCGACTTTCCTTTGGCCGCTCGAGAGATGTCGATTTCGCGTCGATTTACATAATGTCGGGTCGTAATGTTACCCGGTGGTGGTATAGGTACATCGTGGCCGTAACAGCGGTTTAACGTCATAATGGACCTATTCATTAGGACATTTCCTCGTTTCCGTATAATGAAAGCTCAATTAGAGATATGCAAAACAACGTTCATATCGAGCGAAGGAAATGGAAGGAGCGACGGAGACGCCATTCGAATCGCGAGATGGTTGGAGAGATTCCAATATCAAGCGAGGGGGTGGGGGACGGGTGTCCTAAAAATAACGCGATCGCGGAACGCCGTAGTTAAGTGCGCCGTAGCGAAATCAAGGAAGGGAATGGATATTTTTGGGAAATGTTGAAATTACGGTCGAGGGAAAACGACTTGCCTGTAAAGCTGCGGGTGAGACAGCCTTCCGTTGAATTTCAGTTCCAATTTCAATATAGTTGAGTATCGATTTCGATAAACAAATTTTTAATTTAATATATATTTCAATTTAACCGAATATTAATGCCAATCGATCATCGACTACTCCGATTGAAAAGAAACATCGTGATATATAACATTTATAATCTAATATCTACGTATTTTTTTTCCAATTTAAGCTCGGCTTTCAATCACAGCTCGAATAAAAAGTATCAAATGCACAGTGTACAGAAATACCGATTATTCGCAAAATCCATAAATTGGCGCTGGTCGAGCATTGGAAGCGATTGCAATCGCGCGAATCCCCCAGAACTCACCGACAATTTCCTCTCTCAGTGACGACTGAAAGAGATAGCAAAGGTTGATGAATGCGCTTCGCGCCTTTGGACTCGGCAAAAATGGAGAACGTGAAGAACGGTCGAGGAGATAAAGGGAGCAGAAATCTTGCCTCGTTGAGAACAATTCCATGCGCGAGAAACCGGCTTCCGCCGCTGCGAAGTATACCAGCAGTCGAGCGCGGTAATTCCTCTCTTTGGAGGCGAGGTGGAGGTAAAAACAAAGATTAGGGCTTTTAGCACAAAGCGGACCAGCGCGCGCGCGCGCGCTTCACATGTGTTCTCTGCCACGTACGCGCAAGAGGATGGCGAGAGGTATACGGGACGGTATTCACGTGATTCGTAGGGACACGTTGAACGCACCAAAGGAACGGCTCATGGGTTCGTTGGTGGTTTCTTCCCCGTCCGAGCGGTTTTCCCGTGGCTGTGGGGTTTCGGAACGCTATAAATACCAATACACGAACGTCTCGCGTTGGCGAAGGAGAAAAGCGTTGAAGACGAAAGAGAGACGCCGTCTCGAGTGGAGCCGTGTTAGCGCCACCAGCAGAGGTAGCGCCGGCAGCAACGGAAGAAGAAGAAGAAGAAAAAGAAGAGGAAGGTGGAAGAAGGTAGAGAAGAGTCGAGCGGGAGGCGAGACTGGCCGTTTTTCCACGGTAGGACTTTTTGCTCGTAAAATAGAGCTTCATGGGCTGCGGATCCACCGCGGCTCGACTGGCCTAGACTAATTACGTTTACCCGGTTCTTCGCTGTCAGAATCAGACAAATTCCCTAATGGAAATGGCACATCAGGAGACTCTGCAGAGTCTTGTGACGAGGCATGAAAAAGTGCTCGTATGTAGGTTCACGTGACGATTGGGAGGTGCAAGTTTGCACTGTTTGCAGTCGTCGACATAGAAATGTTCAACTGGCCAAACGCTGGACTATTACTGGCTACCATACGACCTGCAATGACATGATAATGGCAACCATTAGTGGCTCGATAACGGATAAGTACTGGGATGATAGTTTCGGATCAATATTGGGTGTCGATAAACGGCCAGACATGGCAAACTATATTGGTCCGACCATGGTACATATTGGATACAATATCCAGCGAGCAATGGCATGAAAATGTACCATTCGTGATATGAAATTGTCCGAGCCATAACCCAATAATAAATTCGTAATATTGAACTGGCTCAAAATGTAGGTTTTTAATAAAATACTGAAGGGCAAGGCAAAATATCTTCAAGACGTGTAACATGTGATATCTACGCGGAAAAAAATTGTAACATTTACAAAGTTTGTGGTAAAATGCGGGACAAGGCTGATTTATTGTTACAATAACTATTATACAATTTTAGTAAAAAGTACAGCAAACGCTTGCAACTTCTACAAGTTTTACTATAATTTTGATCAAAATTATATGGTTATCATAACCTAAAATTGGCCTTGTCCCGAAATTTACTACAAATTTTTCTTCCGTATAAAAATTGAATATTTAAATATAGTCCTTTTTAATGGTGGAAAATTTGAAACCGTTCATTCCTTCGACCAAAATTATATCCTGATTAACTATATACTATATGCCATACACTTGTTTGACAAATAGACTCAAATAATGCCGATTATCGATTCCCATTACTTTATTAAAAAATAACAGGCGCCTGGAAATCTACCAGAGATGGTCTGACGCTATTGGCCCTATTGTAATGACTGAATGTCTTGTATGAGTTATCGCATCGAATGACTACGTCCAAAGTTATACGAGAGGCTCGAAAATATATAATACTTGATCGTTTCTTTCTACTAGATATTATTTTAGAAAATTCGATACATTAACATTAACATTGCTAACATCTATTGTAAGTCGAAGCCTTTTACGCAGAGCGCAGAATATATCTGTGGTACTAAGTTAAAACACGATATGTCAAGAGAGTTGATTTTTCAGGAGACGCTTCAAACAACCGACCAATTCAATGGGCGTAGAGCGTAATCGGAATATTATTTTGTTAACCTACAAGTTGTAGGTGATTTGGAGTCATATCGGGTGTTGCCATCATATTCTTCATTGCTGGCTGTACATATTGACATTAAAAACAAAAAATCGCTTTTTTTGACATCGTGTTTTGACTTAGTACCACAGATATTATCCAAAGTATGAATGCGTCTAAATAAATCTTTAAAGAGGGAAAAAGGGGAAAAATAATTATCGAACAGTTTTCATAGTTTTTTCTCTGATAGGCGTCCTTTCGGTACACTTCGTAACTCTTGAGTCACTTCCGATCGCACAATCTCGTCTCGGGGCGGCACTAAATTGGGGAGGATTGAAATAGGTTGCCCGTAGTCAGCACAGGACAACCGCATTTCGAGGAGGAAGGGAACGCCAGTCGACAGGCAGATAGGACGACGGTTCGTGTAATTGAATGACTTTTAATTAAAAGTTCGGTTTCTTCGCGGAGAAAAATTCCAGCGATAAGCGATTATTTTAGCGGACGGTAGGATTGTGCAGAGGTTTGTCTAGTCAACAAAATACGTTTACGCGCTCGATAAACAGTTCTCAATATATCTTGTTATTATTGCTCATACAGTATCTCACATAACACGGATATTACTAAATATATAATATTATTTTTCTCTGTTTCTCTCTTTTTTAAACGACCGCCGTACGCGGCATCGAAACTGACTGTTTAGGTTGGGCCGAGATATCGCATGTCGCGGGCGTTATCCGATAAGGACTCAAAAGACAATCCTATTTCCGACGGATATATATATATATATATATGTATATGCACGGTTTTTTCCAAATGAAAATGAAAAGGGAGAGAGGCTCTCGTATGAGGAGAAGCAGAATCTCCGATATGAAATTCCCTTTTGCGGATCGCCGCGAGGAAATGGATTTTTTCTGCTAGTCACCGCCGTTTTCTCGTTCTTTTTCGGGTGGGCAAAAATTGGTCGTACCACTGCGAATCGCGAGTGCTATATCCTAAATATGTTATGGTCGTATCTCTTCCATATCTGGTTCGATACTGTAGATAGAGAAAGGAATTTGGTAATCTTAATTACACTGAGAAAATTTAATAATAAATATGATAATATTTTTCTCTTTCCATAGGTATGACGATAAATACAATCAGTAGTACTGTGTGCCATAATTTGTGATAATTTCAACAGTAAAACCTTGTCACAGCAACGATGAAACTCGTAGTTCATGTTTCCTTGTGGGTATTAAATAGGTACTTATAAAAGAATTTAAAGTGTAGAAATAAGCAGATAAAAGGGCGTGGACCAATGAACATTGACGACTAGAACACGTGTCGCCGCCTTAACTTCCGCTTTATTCGTATATTACTCTCGGCAGATTTCCTTTCGTTGCGTTGCCATTATCGCGATTATCTAAACGGAGGAACGACCGCCTGACGTGTCGGCGAATGGAATGGAGTGTGTGTATCTACTGTCGTAGCTACACGTTGATTACACGTGGTATTATCCTCGAGGATTACGAATTACTCGGTTTAGTAAACCCGAGTGCCCTATTTCGGGGCGATCGTATACATATCAGGAAACACGTGAACGCGTTTTAGCTTCAATATATGACTCGACGGGCTTGTACGTTACAACCAAGTCAGTGAAACTTGTAGGAAATTTGATAGGCTTCCTCAAATGAATCCAACTCGAGAATAACGGTTCTTCTGTTATATACTTTCTCGTCCATTTTTTTGATAGTTAACATTATTTACATCACAGTTACCACTACAGGGTCCTGTAATATGTAACAATTAGATTTCTCAACTCTAAGGCCAGTATTCATAGGCCCGTATTCATAGTCGGTGCTTATGAATAAGCACGACTGAAGTGGCCATCTCGACCAATAAGTGACTTCTGATGTTGACTTAAATCTATGCTAATTTATAAGTAGTGACTCTTGATCCGTATTCATAGTCAAAACTTATAAATAAGCACGACTCAAGTCGCGTCTCGATCAATAAGTGACCTTTGATGCTAATTTAAGGCTATGCTTATTTACACCGTGTGATTTCGAGGATGGCGATCATAGCGAGTATGCGAGGGCGAGTGGGAACATAATGGTGGGGGGACCCAAAAGAAATGGGAATTTCGTCATAACTTCTTTATTTCTTAATATTTTTACACCAAATTTTTATCACCTTCAAAGTATTCTCCCTTAACCACAACGCACCTCTGCAAACAATCCGTCCATTGTTCAAAACATTTTTTAAATTCACTTATCGGGATGTCCTTTAGGCCTTCCAGCGATTTTTGTTTTACCTCCTCCACAGTGGCAAAACTGCTGCTGCTGCTTTGTTTCGGGGTCGTTTCCATAACACCACGATTCATCACCAGTAATCACCTTGGAAAAAAATTCAGGGTCCTCTTTGAGCTGATTTTGAAGCTCAAAACATGCCTGAAATCGACGCTCCCTTTGCTCGCCTGTGAGAAGGCGAGGGACAAATTTGGCCGCAACTCTTCTCATGTGCAAATCTTCGGATAAAATTCTCTGAATTGAACTCCATGATATTCCGGACATCTCACAGAGTTGATCAATGGTTCGGCGATGGTCTTCACGAACGAGAGCATTGATTTTGTCGACGTTTTCGTCACTTCTTGACGTTGATGGGCGTCCTGAACGGGGTTGGTCTTCAATTGACATTTCTGCATTTTTAAAACGTGAAAAGCACTCGTAGACTCTGGTTTTATTTAGGGCAGCATCCCCATAAGCAGTCTTAAGCATTACAATAGTTTCCGCGGCCGATTTCCCCAACAGGAAACAAAATTTCACAGCCGCGCGTTGCTCTCGACAATCGGCCATCACGTTTTCGGCGAAATGGAAAAAGTTGTTTCACTAAAAAAATTCCCACGGACAAACCGATGCACTCACAGCGACAGAACTTCGCACACTACTGTCGGACTGGCAAAAGAGTCGTCTTCGGGGAAGCTCGAAGCAACGTTCCCCCACTACGGGGGATCACTGGCGGAGTAATGGGGATGCACACTCGAGAAACTTTGGCGCCACGATCGCTGGTCCCCTCTAATCTGATTGGTTCGAGTTTCAAATAAAGTGTCATGGACGCCGGATTCGACCAATGACATGATAACTCGGAGGACCAACAGTGCTGGCGCCCTCTGGATCGACCTGATGAATGCGGATCCCCATGTATGATCACCGCTATGCGCATGCGACAATGACAGAGTGGGAGACGCCACATGGTGGGGGAGCATAGCTCCGAACTCTCCCGAAGACGACTCTTTTGCCAGTCCGACTATAAAGGTTACCGCACACTAGGGCGTCGCGTCGCGGCGCGGCGCGTCGCGTCGCGGCGCGTCAAAATACCGACTGGGATAAAATACATACAAATAAATGTACTACCGCACACTAGAGCGGCGCGGCGCGGCGCGTCGCGTCGCGTCAGGGACGGGGTTCTTGCCCAGAGCGGCTCTTCGCGTCGCGTCGCGTCAAAATACCGACTGGATAAAATACATACAAATGAATGTACTACCGCACACTAGAGCGGCGCGTCGCGTCGCGTCGCGTCGCGTCGCGTCGAGGACGGGGATTCTTCCCTTCGAATCCTTGGCGTCAAATGACGCGTCCCGACGGGACGGTCATAAAGACGGGTCGTCTTTGTCCGTCACACAATAGACGAAATTCGGAATATCGATTCTTACCACTCACTATCATCGCGATCGAAATACCTCGTGGTTAATATCGCGACTAGACGAGCGAATTCTCCAAGACTGGCGCGTTTTTTATTGATAGGATGGATCCACGTTCTCTTCTTTCTATTTCTTTCTGACATCAATGCTATCATAAAAGCAAATTTCCTCATTAGAACTACTGCTGCCGTCATACATCTTGTTGCACTGCTAGATACCGTCTGATTATAATATATTTTATAAAATTTACGGACATTCAAGTCCGAATCTGTCGGTTGCCGCCGGAAAAGTGGGCGATGCCACCATCCATCGCGGAGCGTCACCGAGCCGTGACGTAAAATTTACTGACATTCAGGTAAGAATCGCCGAGCATCGCCGGGCATGTCGTAAAATTTATGGACATTCAGGTAATAATCGCCGGGCTTAGACGCACCCCAACGCGACCCGACGCGACCCGACGCGACGCGACGCGCCGCGACGCCCAAGTGTGCGGTAACCTTTATTGTTAATTCTAAATATAGCGCGTACCGAAAGGAGCAATGCGCCGAATACCGCTACGCACCTGTCCTCCAGGAAGGTGCGAATTCGCGTTAATAGCGATCGGTATCAATTGAAATAAGCCCTTTCCTTGAAGGCAGGAGTAACGGTAGACGGTTGAGTTTCCGATCGGTACGCTACTAAGCGTTCGGACGGAATATTCCAGGCTTACGGTATTCCGCAACGGAACAGAAAGTATGCGCTGTCACTTACTAAAAATGTTGACCGATCGCACAATCACGCATTTTCCTTTATATTCTGACCCAGAAAAACATTTCCCAAATGTAAAATTGTATAATAAACCCAAAAAAATATTTCCAAAATTAAAAATGGTGATTTGCGATAAAAAGAAGAATGCTCAACGTCCATCGCACCAATCAATAGCTTCGTTTGCTGTTACAGAAGCGGGCTGTCGAGTGAGTTTAGTAGGGTGGTGAGAGTGGTATCAATTTTTTTTTCTTCAGAAATTGTTTAATGTGATCATATCTTTCGCGACTAAAAGCTGTAGCTTGTTGATATCATTTTTTTAGGTTTGTTGAAATCTCATTTTTTAGGCAGGTAAGGATCGCCTTTCTCTCTCGACTCACCATTTTACATTTGGAAAATGTTTTTTTGGGGGGTATAGATTACACATATAAACGCCTCATACGATACTGCACATTCGTTCATTCGGAAAAGCACGCACTCTCTCGCATCGCACATACTAAAATCTACATATTAAATCTACATATTATGCGCGTATGCACACGTATAATAAGGGACATCGCGCACCAAGACCTCGTGTACGTCAACATGCGCGCGCGGGAGCGCTTGTACTGGCAGTGGACTCGACAGGAAAGGGAAGCTATTTTATTAATTCGTGCTATCATACATCGTCGATGTTTTGAGGGGGGGGGGGGGGGGGGGGTATATCTCATTAGGCTACTCTAGGTTTTGCCAGGACTTCCCAGGTCAAAAAACTAAACCGGCCTTCAACGTAGTCATGGAGCGCGGCCTCCTCTGCCACGCGTCATTCCCCGGCAGGTCCAGCAACGAGCAGTGGTGCTGATCACCGCGGTGGTCGCCGCTGCCGCCGCTCGCCAGCTCGTCGCCCGGTAACGCCTTGTATGCGAGGTACGCCGCCGCGGCCACCTCCGTCGCGGCCGCCTCCGCCGCGGCCACCTTCGCCGCCGTCACCTCCGCCGGGTAGAGGTGATGAAGCGCGTGACCGGCGGGCTCTGTCGACTGCGCCGACAGCGACGTCATCACTGGTAACGTCTGATGGAAGGATGTCCTGTCCTCGACGGCGGCCGCCAGTAGTGCGGGGTTCGCGCCGACCGGCGCTGCGGGCTGATGGAAGTGTTGCTCCCGCGGATGCAGATAATAGGGCAACTCCCGGGTCAGCGCGTAGCTCGGCGCGTCACGGGAATCATCAGTCTTGTTCTCTTTGTCGCTACCGATACCGCTGCTGCTGCTACTGTTGCAGTAACTGGTCGCCGCGTCCTGCGAGATCTCGACGACCGGCTTGATCGGCGGCGAGTCCCTCGGCGAACTCGCCCCCGAGTCCGAGCTGTGGAATTTTACGTGCATCTCCACCGTCTTCTTCGAGTTGAACATCTCGGGGTACAGCGTGCACCTGTACACCTTTTCGTTGTAGTGCGCCAGCCGATGCAGCTTCAGCGCTCGATTGTAGCCGAAGGCCTTGCCGCAGATGTCGCATTTGTACGGCTTCTCGCCGGTGTGGGTGCGCATGTGGACGATCAGCTGATCGTTCTGTTTGAACGTCTTGGAGCAGATTGAGCACCCGTGTGGCCGTTCCCCGGTGTGTATCCTCATGTGGCGGTTCAGCTTGCCGCTGTGCTCGAAGGCGCTTCCACAGACGTTGCACTTGTAGGGTCGCTCCTTGGTGTGGATCCGCCGGTGAACGTTGAGATTACCCTGAACGGAGAAGCACTTGTTGCAGTACTCGCACTGGTAGGGCTTCTCGCCGGTGTGGGTGCGATAGTGGCGCGTGAGCCGCGCCCGCGCGGCGAAGGTCTTGCTGCAGATGTTGCAGCGGTAGGGATAATCGCCCTCCTTGACGTGCGAGCGCAGGTGACCCTGGTACACGCTCTTCTGCTCGAACTGCTTGCGACAGAGGAGGCACTGGTATAGCTTGTCATTGCCGACCGAGCTGAGCGTGTAGGCGGACGGCGTTGCGAGAGGCTCGCTCTGATAGAAGCCCACCATCCTCGTGCACCACGCGTTATCTGAAAGCGGAAGAAAGAAAGGGCAGATCATCAGTAGTGCGATTCGACTTCGTCCCAGGGTCTTTTTCATTCTCGCGAAAACGTATGCGGGGCGCTGCGGGCACGCGCTAAAACAACGAGGTAGACGAACGTGAGATAGATCGTAATGGTATCTTATGTCATTAGAGGCGGAAATCCGAGGTTTTTTCAGACTGTGTTTAATTAGGTTGTAACACGAGGCATGATGAGGGTATAAGGCTCGCCGCCATGCCTCGTGCTACGACCTAAACACTGTCTTAAAAATTTGAGGATTTCAGCCGAATGATACATACTATTTTTGTCACTCAGTGCCAAATACTCGGTTTTACGGGCACCCTCGACGCATGTGAAATGACGTTTCACGCCATAATGTGTGAAAGGTTGCGCAGTGCGTGAAATAACCCTTAGGGCCTGTTGTACAACATGCCGATAGTGTTATTCCTGCCGACAAGTCCGCTTTACGCTATAGTCAAAATACGTCAAAAGCGGACTTGTCGGCAGGATAACACTATCGGGCAGTATATCGGCATTTTGTACAACCGGGCCTTAGAATTCGAAATATAACAGTACCTATTAGCGTGGGCACTGCAGGAAATGACTCATTCTATTCTAATGAGCTCGCAGTCTCGCACTTTTCTCGGAAGGGTTAATTGCTGGACGAGTCGAAATAAACCGCTTCCCATTCTAATGAATCAATACCCATTCTAATAGATACCGCTATATTTGGAATATTAAATCAGCTTTGTAGAGGGGAGAAATGATGAATTCAATAGATGTCCGATCGAGAAAATCTAGCACCTGGATTATCAGGTATGAAGGTCGCTTCACCATACGATGCCGCCTGCCTGTTTTTATGGTTAGGGATGAGTCACCAGGACTCTTGACCGTTAGGTACGGAACTCGAAAAGGACTTTCATTAATGACATTCAATTGCCAAAGTCTACGCGCTCATACCATGTCTGTTGGAGACCTTTGTGCAGCTGGATGTGTAGTTGAAAGTGGCCAAATCATTGTTATGATTATTGTTTATATTTTTCCGAATAAAAAGGTTGAAGACATAATCAAGTTCTTGCATCGATCGTTACTTCCGCGCACAACTGCAGGTTCCGCGGAATTGGAACTTAATTTGAACCAAATTCCCATGATTCTTGGAGAGGACTTCAATGTTAATTTTGCAACAGAGACAGCAGAACCTTTGATACAATTTTTCAACGATAAATTAAATTAAAAAATGGATAACAATCCCACGGAAGCAATGACAAAATCGGGGACTACCATTGATGCAGTGTTTTCAAGAAATTTACACAGTTTACAATTAAAAGTATTAATTTCATATTTTTCCTGTCGCAAACCAATTGTATCGACTTTGACATATAAAGCGATCCATAATTAGAACAAGTGGAGGCAAATAAAGAATTTTACAATTTATTATTTGTTATTTTTATAAATCCTCATAATTTAATTTAGCCGAATTAAACCAATCTTTACTTTACACAAATGTTTACAGGTGAAAAGCGTCTAGAAGTTTAACTTCTATCGCGTGGCACTGTACGCACAATGTTTTTTAGACGTAATGTACACAACACTCTGGATCTGTCGACCTTGCACGATGAATGGGTATAACTGAGATCATAGATAACTGAGACGCCTTCAAGTTAAAGGACTTCCTATTTGAATGCTAGGGTTATATACTGCACTGAACCACACTAAATTACACTGAATACTGGATAATTGATAAGTACAAAGGATATGCACTGAGTAGATGATAAGTGTACCGAATGCACTGCATACGATGCGCTACACTACATTCACACTTTATACTGCGATAACTCGAACGGTCAGTTTAGAGTTTGTTACCTGAATGCAAAGAAGTATGCTTCGGTGAATCGAACAAGTTAAAAGACTTACTACTTGAATGTATTACATACGACACGATGACTAGACTAGACTAACTAACGCGCATTTGGTTCCGACTTATATAGCTTACATCTAACAGTAATTGCAAGATAGTGGGGATAGCGTGGGCTGACGCCAAGCACCCTGATTGGCTGGAAGAGGATGACGTGGAACAAAAATGACACTGGGCATTTTCCAGAATTCCGTACCTAACGGTTAAGAGTCCTGGTGACTCCTCCTTAACCATAAAAAGGGTCATGTTGCATTGAATGATGGTTCGATCCTTTGTACCTGGATAAAACAGGTATTAGATTTTCCTGATTGGTTATCTATTGAATTCGTCATTTCTCCCCTTTACAAAACTGACTTAATGGGTGCGTTCAGCAGATATCGCTCCTTGGGAGCACTCGACGGTCATTGGTTGAAATTGAACATTTAGCCAATGACCATCAAAAATCACTTAACAGTTGCGGAGCGGTATGATCTGCTGAATGCAACCAATATTCCAAGTATAGCGGTATCTATTGCGGGAAACGAGTCATTACGACTCGTCCGGTAATTAACCCTTCCAGGAACGGTGGGGGATTGCGAACTCATTAAGGTTACCGCACACTAGGGCGTCGCGTCGCGGCGCGTCAAAATACCGACTGGATAAAATACATATAAATAAATGTACTACCGCACACTAGAGCGGCGCGGCGCGGCGCGTCGCGTCGCGTCAGGGACGGGGTTCTTGCCCAGAGCGGCGCTTCGCGTCGCGTCGCGTCAAAATACCGACTGGATAAAATACATGCAAAAATGAATGTACTACCGCACACTAGAGCGGCGCGGCGCGGCGCGGCGCGTCGAGGATGGGGATTCTTCCCTTCAGCCCGCTACAGACTATGCGCGATGCGTGATGCGCGATGCGCGATGCGTGATTTCGTGCATAGTGTGTAGGGACTTATTCGTTAAAAATCGATTCGTAAACAACATGATTCGTGTGGTTCGCAGTGATTCGCAGTGGTTCGTTCTTGGCCAACTCGCTACAGACTATGCGCGATGCGTGATGCGCGATGCGCGATGCGTGATTCGCGGCAGTTCGTGAATAGTGTGTAGGGACTTGTTCGTTAAAAATCGATTCGTAAACAGCATGGTTCGTGTGGTTCGCAGTGATGCGCAGTGATTCGCTCTTGGAGGCGGTAAATGGACGAATATCAAAGGCTGCGCATCAACCGCTGTTTCTCGCCGAAGTACGGGCTGTGGTCATAGTTAATTTGTCCATTCTTTGTGCGCGCTATTTAGTTTACAGGAATTTTCCGGTGGTTGAGGGGCTGTAGGTAACCCTCCGCAAGTCACCTTCGGATGGCAGAGTCCGAGGCTCGTTTATGTTTCTGTTTTGAAAGTGACGGCTCTGACTTTCGAGAAAACATCACAATAAAATAATTCGCCGACGATTTGTCGTAGGCCGGCCGATCGGCGCCGTGGGAACATAATGCTCGCGGTAGACATATCGAAAGCCCGCTACAGACTATGCGCGATGCGTGATGCGCGATGCGCGATGCGTGATTCGCGGCAGTTCGTTGTAGTTCGTAGCAATTCGTAAACAGAGCCATACAGACTATGCGCGATGCGTGATGCGCGATGCGCGGTGCGTGATTCGCGGCAGTTCGTTGTAGTTCGTAGCAATTCTGCTTGCATTGTTTCAAAGTTACCAGTTCTAAAATTATTTACACACGAATACAATGCTAATTATGTATGTAGGTACATTATGTATGAAAAAGTGAAAAACATAATACTATGATTGAAATACATATTAAGGAGGATCGACTGTTTCTTTGGAGTCAAAAATGTGTTTGAAAAAAATGTTTTCACAGCAATCTGAAACGTTATGGAATAATAATTAAATGAATTATGAACCTATTTTATGCATCGTTCATGCCGAAAATCATTAGTAAATAAAATATTGGAAAATTTATGGCGGACTATTAGAGCGTCAATGACTCCGGAATCGTTGTCAGAGGCTTTTTGTCCAACATTTTAAAGAAAAATAAAAAATTACAAATAATCTATAAAAACCTATAAAAACAACTCATAGAGAATGCTGAGGACATAAAACAGTTATTCGATTGATAATTCAGCATCATGGATATATTATTATAGTTTAAACATTTTTTATTGTGCGTTGCAATTTTCATCGTATTCTTGGCAACGTTGTACTCCGCGATATTTTATATTGGCTGCAGTGACGCGAGCATGCAGCAAAGCCGGTATAAAGTCAAATTTTGTCGAAAAAGAAAAAGAGTTGTATAAGTAAAGGCATGATTTCGTTTCAACAATCATTCAACTTGGATAGAGATTTTAGGGACAATATTTTTTTTATCGTTCCGAATCTTTCAAATTTCGCGCTCAGTTTGAATAGACGCCAGGTAAGGTTCGGTCTTTCAGCTTTACAACTGTTTCGCTGCCGTGTTGCCAAGTCTCTCACCGTTAATATGGCGTGCTAATGGTTTGCGAAGTAAAAACGAATTTCATGATAATATTACGTTGCAACCATATAGAAAAAATCGCTGCAGAAATTTCGGTAAGGTTGGCACGCTAACATACGGTAAAATCTAATTTACTTATTTTTTACATAATCCTTAATATTTCATCTGTCAAATTACTAGTCTTTCAAAGTCTAAAGTTGGCGGAATGTGTGTTAAAGTCAGTGATAATATACCTTAGTACAATCGTCTCCCATAAGGCGATGTTATAAAAGTAGTCTACTTTAGAATAAAATAACGAAGAAACTAGACGGTCTATATTGCTCAAATTTTCGTATTAGTTGTGTAAAATATTCGTGTATATCATAAAAAAATTAGGGCTGTGTGTAAGTTGGTTTTCGTCTGATAGTCGAACCTCCTTAATAGTCTTCAAATTCTATTTTCATTGCTTCATCCTTATCGTAATTAATCACAATATCGCTTCCATTTTTTTACATCCATTTCAACGCACGAAAGTGTTGTTGGGTTCCGCCAATAATTGCACATGGAAGAATCGTCGTAATTTAATGAAAATACTCTGCGTCAAGGATAAGCGGAAGTGAGATTTACTGCAGCTTCGAAAGTTTTCACTATAGGAAAAAGACAAGAGTCCGCTTCGTAATAAAAAAAAAAAGACATTAGTGGAGGCATTCAGGGTGCGCACCGAAGGGCACGGGTTCATATACATCGACTGTTTGGTTATTACATATTCGGAAAAAAACCCAGTAAGAACGTTTTTCCCCTTTCTCTGTACCTTCGAGAAAGAGCCATGAAATTGTCCCTTCCGGACAGGCAAAAATAACAATACAAAGTGTTTCGTGAATCTTCGATAAGTCTACCGCGAGCATTATGTTCCCACGGCGCCGATCGGCCGGCCTACGACAAATCGTCGGCGGAATATTTTATTGTGATGTTTTCTCGAAAGTCAGAGCCTTCACTTTCAAAACAGAAACATAAACGAGCCTTGGACTCTGCCACCCGAAGGTGACCTGCGGAGGGTTATCTACAGCCCCTCAAACACCGGAAAATTCCTGCAAACAAAATAGCGCACACAAAGAATGGACAAATGAACTATGAACACAGCCCGTACTTCGGCGAAAGAGCAGTTGATGCGCAGCCTTTGATATTCGTCCATTTACCGCCTCCAAGAGCGAATCACTGCGCATCACTGCGAACCACACGAACCATGTTGTTTACGAATCGATTTTTAACGAACAAGTCCCTACACACTATTCACGAACTGCCGCGAATCACGCATCGCGCATCGCGCATCACGCATCGCGCATAGTCTGTAGCGAGTTGGCCAAGAACGAATCACTGCGAATCACTGCGAATCACTGCGAACTACACGAATCATGTTGTTTACGAATCGATTTTTAACGAATAAGTCCCTACACACTATGCACGAAATCACGCATCGCGCATCGCGCATCACGCATCGCGCATAGTCTGTAGCGGGCTGAAGATTCACGAAACACTTTGTATTGTTATTTTTGCCTGTCCGGAAGGGACAATTTCATGGCTCTTTCTCGAAAGTACAGAGAAAGGGGAAAAACGTTCTTACTGGGTTTTTTTTTCCGAACATGTGATAACCAAACAGTCGATGTATATGAACCCGTGCCCTTCGGTGCGCACCCTGAATGCCTCCACCGATATCTTTTTTTTTTATTATGGAGCAGACTCCTACGCCAAAACACCCCTTTCAAGGACCCTTGTCTTTTTCCTATAGTGAAAACTTTCGAAGCTGTAAATCTCACTTCGTGCGTTGAAATGAATGTAAAAAAATGGAAGCGATATTGTGATTAATTACGATAAGGATGAAGCAATAGAAACAGAATTTGAAGACTATTAAGGAGGTTCGACTATCAGACGAAAACCAACTTACAGCCCTAATTTTTTTATATGATATACACGAATATTTTACACAACTAATACGAAAATTTGAGCAATATAGACCGTCTATAGACTATAGTTTCTTCGTTATTTTATTCTAAAGTTGACCACTTTTAAGATATCGCCTTATGGGAGACGATTGTACTAAGGTATATTATCACTGACTCTTTAACACACATTCCGCCAACTTTAGACTTATTGAAAGACTAGTAATTTGACAGATGAAATATTAAGGATTATGTAAAAAATAAGTAAATTAGATTTTACCGTATGTTAGCGTGCCAACCTTACCGAAATTTCTGCAGCGATTTTTTCTATATGGTTGCAACGTAATATTATCATGAAATTCGTTTTTACTTCGCAAACCATTAGCACGCCGTATTAACGGTGAGAGACTTGGCAACACGGCAGCGAAACAGTTGTAAAGCTGAAAGACCGAAACTTACCTGGCGTCTATTCAAACTGAGCGCGAAATTTGAAAGATTCGGAACGATAAAAAAAATATTGTCTCTAAAATCTTTATCCAAGTTAAATGATTGTTGAAACGAAATCATGTCTTTACTTATACAACTCTTTTTCTTTTTTGACAAAATTTGACTTTATACCGGCTTTGCTGCATGCTCGCGTCATCCGCCATAGCTGGCCACTGTAGTTCACGCGTCACTGCAGCCAATATAAAATATCGCGGAGTACAACGTTGCCAAGAATACAATGAAAATTGCAATGCACAATAAAGAATGTTTAAACTATAATCATATATCCATGATACTAAATTATCAATCGAATAACTGTTTTATGTCTTCAGCATTCTCTTTGAGTTGTTTTTATAGGTTTTTATAGATTATTTGTAATTTTGTATTTTTCTTTAAAATGTTGGACAAAAAGCCTCTGACGACGATTCCGGAGTCATTGACGCTCTAATAGTTCGCCATAAATTTTCCAGTATTTTATTTACTAATGATTTTCGGCATGAGCGATGCATAAAATGGGTTCATAATTCATTTAATTATTATTCCATAACGTTTCAGATCGCTGTGAAAACATTTTTTTCAAACACATTTTTGACTCCAAAGAAACAGTCGATCCTCCTTAATATGTATTTCAATCATAGTATTATGTTTTTCATTTTTTCATACATAATGTACATACATAATTAGCATTGTATTCGTGGGTAGATAATTTTAGAACTGTGGTAACTTTGAAACAATGCAAGCAGAATTGCTACGAACTGCAACGAACTGCCGCGAATCACGCACCGCGCATCGCGCATCACGCATCGCGCATAGTCTGTATGGCTCTGTTTACGAATTGCTACGAACTACAACGAACTGCCGCGAACCACGCATCGCGCATCGCGCATCACGCATCGCGCATAGTCTGTAGCGGGCTGAAAGCCTTGGCGTCAAACGACGCGTTCCGACGGGCCGGTCATAAAGACGGGTCGTCTTCGTCCGTCACACAATAGACGAAGTTCGGAATATTGATTCTTACCACTCACTATCATCGCGATCGAAATACCTCGTGGTTAATATCGCGACCAGACGGGCGAATTCTCCAAGCTGGCGCGTTTTTGATGTGTAAACATCTATGCTATCGCTCTACGGTGGGACCTTCCTGGGAAATCGAGCGTCAGACGTAAGCCGAGTACATGTGACTGCGTCAGTGTGTGTGTGGCGCTACTGCGCATACTATTCGCGCAAGCTGGATTATCTCAACGGGAAAACATTTTAGAGAAAAATGTTTAATACAAAACTTTAAGGATTTTCCCGTGGCTACCCAGTGGTCGTATTGGATTTGACCTTGACCGTGACCTTTAAGGTAATATCAAATGCCTTCCTAAACCGTTCATCCGATTGCGATGAAACTTTGGGGAACAGTTGGACGCATATCCGCGAAGGTTTCTGAGTTAGTAAATCTTATACAGGGTGTTCAAAAAGTCGAACTATACTTGACCTAAATTTGACCTCCGCTGACAATAAAGGTAACATGAAAAAAATGGTCAAGGACACATTTGAACGTGAAAAAAAATTAATTTGACCTTGATGATCATGGTCAAGGTCAAATATAATATGACCATTGCGTAGCCCGGGAAAAATACTAAAAGTTTTGTTTATTGATAGGATGGATCCATATTCTCTTCTTTCTATTTCTTTCTGACATCAATGCTACCATAAAAGCAATTTCCTCATTAGAACTACTGCTGCCGTCGTACATCTTGTTCCACTGCTAGATACCGTCTGATTATAATATATTTTATAAAATTTACGGACATTCAAGTCCGAATCTGTCGGTTGCCGCCGGAAAAGTGGGCGATACCACCATCCATCGCGGAGCGTCACCGAGCCGTGACGTAAAATTTACTGACATTCAGGTAAGAATCGCCGAGCATCGCCGGGCATATCGTAAAATTTATGGACATTCAGGTAATAATCGCCGGGCTTAGACGCACCCCAACGCGACCCGACGCGCCCCGACGCGACGCGACGCCCAAGTGTGCGGTAACCTTTAGTAGCCTAGCTTTGCCGAAAGATACCGCTCGTCTCGCCATTCTGACCAATGGTAGGATTAACTCTAGATTAGCAGATTAGCGCGTTACTTATATGGTGATGATAATGAACCGATTTAGACGTTCGCTTAAGGGGGGAAGGGTCTAAAAATAAATTTTTTTATTGCCTTTTCTTATAGTAAAACATTTAAAGAAGGTTGTGCCCAAAGTTCAAGTCAATCGGCGCTTTAAACGCTTGTTTCTCGAAATCAAGTTTTAAAAGTCCGTGGACATCGTCATTTAAAAACTACTGCACCGATTCTTTTCAAATTTTGTACACACTTTCTACATATAAAATATCAGACCCCTACGTTGTTCTTTTTCTTTTTTCGTTACATTAAGGGCCGGTTTTACCAACATGGTATAAACACGGTATAGCGCTATACTGAGAATATAACCAGCAATAAGCCTTATGGTTATTCTCAGTACAGCGCTATACCGCGTTTATACCTGTTGGTAAAACCGGCCCTAAGGGGGTTTTACAGCAACAAAATGACGGATTTTTTTGTGAAAAATCGCAATTTTTACTTCAAACAACCACCAAAAATTTAAAAATGCAAATCATCTTTTCTAAAAGGCGACCTCGAAAATGCTTTATCACCGGCTTATTTCTCAATATTTTTCTACAAAAAAATTACAAAATGTTGTTCGAATGATGCTTTGTAACATGCGAAACATTAGAATATATCTACTTCAACAATAGCTCTAAAAAAAATTCGTGAAAATAGAGTTATTTTCCACGCGTTAGACCCTACCCCCCCCCCCTCCACCCCCTTAATGTGCGACGGAATAACACGCAAATACTCTCTCTCAATTCCGTCCCACCTCGCACGATTTTAGTATCCTCAGCAAATAAGTTTCACTGCAATACCCTCAGCAAAGAAGTTTCACTTTAATAATCACGGACCTAAGTCAGCATCGGAGGTCACATATAGATCCGCTTTCACGCGTCGGCGTTGGAAAAACTGTATCGACTTCCAACCGCAATAATTACGCGCAGCGCCTACTACGGTTCATCCGTCGCAGGCACACGACGTTGACGTTCGAGCGTCATTAACGCGTTCGGACCAGTCAATACCGGTTGGCGCTTTTCGCTAGTCGTGTCGCGTGATTATCCCGTCGATACACTACGAGCTCCCGGTTGCACTCCCCGGTGCGCGCTGAGTCAAAAGGGGTAGGTACAGGCAGGATAATACGGATGGCACACACAGAGCGCAGCGTGTTGCTGCGAGCGGGCCAAAGTTTCGCGGGGGTTCGACGGGCTTCGCGCATGCCCGTAACTCGGGTGGTATTCTCGCTCCTTGCCCCGCTTCCGCCATCACGGATCGTTTCCCCCACCGCCGCGCCGCTCGCGTACAGCTCCGCGCGCGGCGAGAACCCCTCACCCCCCGCGGACCTCAGTCACCGGGGCCGATCTGTAGGTAGCGGGACTCTCCGCGCGTCTCTCCGCTATTTTTCCAAAGATTCGCTGAGAAAAAAGCGTCGCAGTTGGACCGTAAAACACGGCGAACGAGATGTCGATCGGTCGAGTGTGTCGCGCTATTCGCGGGTAAACATCAACGCAGCGTAGCTAGGTAGTGCCGATCGTCGCGCGCGAGAGAGTGGCCTACTTCTGCAAGTGCGACGACCACATGTTTCCGTGCGGCGGCCGCGTCGTTCGGAAGGATCGCCGGTGATGGTGATTCGTTCGAGCCGTGACTGCAGCTGAGCGGTGAATCGCGATAATTTCGTCGAGCTTTGAGGCGTTCGGTCGGCGATAGCCACGGTCGGTGCGATCGGTCTGCGACTCTACTCGGGTTTGGAGTGATATCACTTATAGGGTTTGTGTGTACCTGTATATTTCGCTAGTACCGGCGACAAGCTCAACGGAGGTTAGGTGTGCTATGTGTACAAGGGTCTGGGAGTCATGCTGATCGGAGCTAGTGCGGTCGTGCGTGAAACTACGACAAAGGAGGAGGATATCGGACTGGGATTGTTATAGTGATGCGAGAGGGAAGGGAGCTCGGAAAGGAGTCTCTGTCGCGCGTTCGTGTAAGTGGCTGGCTTTAGATTTTTGGTCGGAGGCGAGCGACAAATCTTGGCGCTGCATACAGTGCGCGTTAAACCTCGAGATAAATCCAAGCGCTTCGCGTTGAATGAACTATATTATATAGCAGCTGGTTGCGGTCGAAATTACTCATTGCCATGCGATTCTAAACAGCTTTTCTCTCTCTCTCTCTCCGTGTCTTCGATTGGAGCGAGAATAAGAGAATTTCAGTACGCTTCTGATGCGTCTCAATCGATTGATCGAGTTTGCCGACCGATGCCTCGGATTAAATCGTATGATCTACGCGGTTAAATCGTGGCGATAATCTTAATACGACGCAGTGTGTGATAGTGACGTCTAAAGATGGAAGAAAATTTTGATACGGTTCAATTCGATCGGGTTTTTCCCGCTTAACGTGATATAATTAAATAAAACTAACCCCGCGAAAACTGATTTCCCGTTTACCATCGAGCCGCGGCGAGTGCTTCCTGCATGTGCCATACGAATCGTGTCCCGGTCTGATCAGGTTGTACAATTAATTAATCACATTAACGCTGCCGGCGCGTTCGACGAACATTGCATAATTGAGTCGCAACGCCTCGAGGGAAAGAACGTGGCGGGGAATACCATCTTCCGATCTACACAATGGATATTTACGGGGGCGCCGATCGCTGTTTACTTTTGACTCAAGGTCGGTACCGCTGCTGTTTACTCGGGCGCTGATTAATTTACGCGTACATTTCATCTGGTATGTATGCAAATTTCCTCCCGTTTTCACCCTTGTCTCTTTATTGGGAATGTTAGGCAGTTGTCCTTTTTTGTTTGTCTCTCTTTTCCCCGGGGATCTAAATGGGTGTTTGCTTGAGCACATATCGAAGCTTCAGTCTCTGTCTAATTGTAAGGAAAATTCGCATGCGTATTGCAATGCCTTCTTTAGATATGGAATTGCTTCGCTCTTGGAAATATCCTCTTAAATTTAAGGAAAAAAGAACCTTACAAAAATTATGGTTTAATAACCTTTGCAATGCTTTTTTCTTTTTGGTACTTCTTTAATGCACGTGCGAACATAATATGCGCCAATTATAAATTTTAATTTTATTACACCATATGTTAATGCGAACTACTCGTCTCGTACTCCGATATAACGTGTTGGCGAATAATGCGCTCATTTATTTATTTCATCATTTTTAAGAAGCATTTCATGCAATGTGCCTGTTCTTATTTTTAATGTGCCTAAAGTTCTGAACATTTATTTGAACGAATAATGTCGATTTTAAGAGACCGTGGCCTATGTTAAATTTATTGATTAATTTATTTCCGGTAGTCGCTCAGTTTGTAAAAATATCTACAGGTCAAATAATCAATAAATCCAACAGCGGCCATGATCTTTTAAAATCAATATTTTTTATTCAAATGAACGTTCGAAATTTCAGGCACACTATTTTTATGCAGCTGTGAATAAACTGCAATGAGCTTACCACATCTGATATTAGCACAAATTTTACGCGATATTATTTCTCTCTTCATTTTCTTTTTACGCGTGCACGCATAATATCTTCCGATCACGAATTCCCCTTTATTACAATATATCGTCATATATATCACACTGATATACATTACTCTAATTCAACGAATCCGTCGAATGCCACATTTATGTACTTTATCAAAATCTGCATTCGGTCGTCTCACATGGTGTCAGAATCACTGATAATCCTCTTAGCGCGATTCTCGAATTCCTTTCCAACAGATAGGTATATGTTATTTGCCATACTCACGCATGTAGGTGCGTCTATAGTATAGCTTAGGGTGGGATGGAATGTATTCGTGGTACGATACACTGTTTCGCGGCGAATGTAGCGCAATATCGGTCGGTCCTCTATCTTTGTAAAAACGCTTTTCACGAGAACGATTTTGATCCCTTGACCCCCATATAGACTTGGAGTAGGAAGGGAAATGCGGATTGTAGGCAAGAGTATCTGCATAGCAGTGACCGCCGTTCGGGTTTGCCTCGGTTAGAAATCAACGAGCGACAGAACAAATAGCGAGCAGGTGGGCAGGGTGGGTGATGGACGCTTTGATGGAGTTGTACAGTGTAGGCGGATTTTGGGGTGGGCGTAGTCCAACGTGAAAGCCTGAAACTGAAGGGTAAATCCTTACAATGTTAATAAAGCAGCTCGCCTTGGAACAACATCCGACATTGACCACTACTGAATTTTAATGGACTCGCTTGGAGCGGAATAAATCATCATTTATCATTGCGGAGAGGATTGAAATTCGTTAGCCGATTGCGACAATTTATTGCTGAGCGTTGAAAATTCGTTCAGTGATCAATAATAATCGAAATTCTGTTGAATTAGTCTAATAATACTATCGACTATAAAATCAGCTATATATAGGTACTAAGAGAAAAATGTAGGTGATTTGAATAAATTATTGGTGGTTACGGGTGGGGGAATACAGATCAAGTTACTTGGACTAATCATTAACTCGAATGGACAGTCTACAGTCTGTTTTCTTTAAATAGCCAACATTAGTCGTTGTAACTAAACTTATTAGTCGGAGTAACTAATTCTGCATTCCCTCAGTCGTAAACGCATATTTAATTGAAAATGTACTACTTTTTCTCTCAGAGTGTATATATTTTTTCAATAGCTTCTATGGAATCTGCATAATTTTCAACGGACTGTTTAAAAAGAACCCGATAATTTCTTATAAATATTTAATTTCGTATGATGTCACATTAGTATTTTTTGCGAACGCTTATGAATGTGACGTATTTTATACATTTCTATTTGATAATTTTCTTCAAATAAAGACAATAGGACATGGATTAACTTTCGAAACAACCGACTCATTTGAAACGATTTCGAACAGCCCTCACTGATAAAAGTATTTAGCTAATCCAGCTATATTTCTGGCTGCCTCAGACACAACTAGAAAAATATTGCTAGCGTAGCAAGAATTCTTGCTATTGCGAAGAAAATTATCACTGCAATTACTATACTTTTCTAGTCGTGGCCAAATTTTTTCGAGTGCTCGCTCCTGGTGTGATTTACAGCATGAAAGAGTCGCCCGAATCGGACTTTGATCTCGCGAACTTATACCGTTCCCCGACGCCCATTCTCTACACTTTGAAAGATCGCGTCCCTGGAATTGAGGCCTGAAAAGATTTCGTACAATGTCGCGGGTGAAAAAGAGATGGAAGGGGAGGAACGGGACCTCGATTACTCTGAGTGGTATTTGTCGTCGTGGCGACTCCGTGCGCGGATTTCTTGTTTCCCCCGGGGATCGCTCGAACGATTGGAAATGTTGGGAAAGCGGCACGGCGAGAGGCACATGCCGCACCAAATATTTCCAAACCGCTCTGGTTATACGTATGGATGTGAAATTGATCGCATTGTTTGGGAATCGGCGAGGCACGGGGCGCGGCCACAGTGTGGAGCCAAATCGATTCGGTGTGGGGAGAGAGTGAGGGAGGAGCGGACTCAACATTCCCATTGCCGGCTACAAGAATGACGAAGGCTCGTTACTCGCGCTCGTAATTGCAAAGCCTCGCTTCGATTTTCGTTCGAATTGCTTCTGGTTTTTCGAAATAAAATTAGAAATCGAATTCATTTGTGCGCCCCCAGTTACTTTTATCCCCATTTTCTCTCCTCTTCCTCTTCTTCCACCTCATCTTTCTCCTCTTCTCTCCACGAGTCGTCCATGCGCACGTTCGTGTCGTCCAGATTTTACAAAGTCCAAACGTCGATTATATATGCCACGCCAAGCGGACGTACGTGTGTGCTAAGTGAGAGGGAGGAGGGAGCTCGTTGACAACCTTGTCGACGGCAATTTGGAATTACCTACTGCGCGCTGATGTCGTTCTTGGACCCTCGCTGGTGGAAACAAGGTCGAGTACCTTGATCCTCTCGGTATTACTTTCTACTTAGCCGACCGAGCTGGAGAATGCGGGGCAAGTGGACGATGCTTTCGAGAGGATCTTCCCTAACGGGTTGAACTCTCGAAATACGTGTCTCCTTACGAATCTGAAGATTGCGGAAAATGTGAAGTAAATATTTGACACGCTGTGTCTTAAAGACGAGAAGAGTAGCTGAGCGCGGAATGTCACTGGAGAATTTCTGTGGGATTTATCGTTTTGCGGTGATCTCTATTTTTAGAACAGTATTGCGTAAGAGATCTTAAGTCTCCAGAGTTGTATTTCGCGATCACGCTCTTCGCTTTCGAGATGCAGCGTATCGAATAAAAGATTTTCTGTGATCTTCGGGGTCAGGTTTTCCTCCGTATCGGGGAAAGCCCTCGAATCGAATGGACCTCATCTTATGGACCTTCCTTAGGGTTTGGTGGATGTTCGCCCTTTGACTCGGCGGCCACCCTCCTTCTTCTCCCTATCCGCTCCCTCTTCTCGGCGATACCGCTGACGACTCTCGCTTTGCATGAGACTCTCGCCATTGCTGGATAACACTGGATGATGAGCCGGGTCACCATAGCAAGTGTCTACTCGGGTTTTGCAATATATGTTAATTTACGATGTCAATTACATATATAACAGTAATGCAAACGTCACAAATTTTAGTTAATCTCTTCTCTTCCTCCCTCCCTATTCTCCTTCCACTGTTATTGGCCAAAAAATACAAAGCACTAGAATTTACATCAACGCGTTGAAATATCAGAGTTCCGTCACCTCGATGAACTTTTAACCGGGGTTTCGTCGTATCCATAGCCGCGTGGCGAATGTTTCGTTCGTCGTCGCGCGACATTTCCTTTGACAGTTCGTATTTTTTACGTTTCCTCGGCCCAAGGCTCGATTTCGCGTCGATGCACGGTCGTTCCAGATGCATCGATGTGCGTCCGTGGGTAAATGGTGAGTTCTCTTTGTCGTCGCTTCGCCCTTCCCTCCCCCCTCTCGTCAAGGTAACGAATGGAAAATTAAAAAAAAAAAGAACTCCGCGTAGCCTACAGTCTCCCTTTTTGTTCCCCGACGCCACCCTCCTCGCTCTCCTCACCACGGCGGAAGCTCGAGATAGCTCGAACGCGGCGCGGTATTGAAAAATAATGAAGAGGCTCATCCCCCCTGCCCGTTTAGTCGGCCTGCGGTGCCACCGCCGTGGCCTGTCGATGACAACTGGGTAATTACTTTTCAAGTAGCGGGCGTGCAAATGAACAGTGATTCGATCTATCGGTAATAACGTTCCCTTCTTCATTTTCGCTCGGTCTCGAGAAAAAGGGGAGAGGGTGCCCATGGCAGTGACGACAGGGCGTTTGTAGTGGCTGATCGAATTATTGGAGACGCGTCATTAATTTTTATTCTCTTTCAATAATGCGAACACACCGAAACGAAATATCGCAGGCTTCAACGGCAGCTGAGGCATTTAACCGATTGAATGCACAGAAAAATAATATTCGCGTACTTTTTCGATTAATTGCATTCGATTTATCCGTTATAAAAAGTGAAATAAAGTTCATAGATAATCAAGTTGTCGAAATAATATCATTTATTATAAACTCACGTAAGTAGTGATATCAAAGAAGTAAGACTGTGAATAATTTTAGAACTTGATGGACATTTTTTTTCTTCGAAAAAATCAGGTACGAAGATAGGGAATATCAAACTTTAAGTTAATCTTTTAGCGATAAGAGGAAATATCTTTAAAATATAAATCTAAAGAGTATTTAATTTTACTCTTTTAATCGTTTTCGAAAATTCCACGTCGTTTTCGAATTTTTAGTTCACCATCGGCGCACGCGTCAATGCGCGCAACGTGTCTATCGATAAATCACGGGTTATTGAACGTGTAGTTCGCTGTGACACGCGAGGGAGGTGGTCGTGCCGTGATACGTCATAAGTCACAGCTGGTAGCACGTTGCGACGACATCGCGCCCCTCTCGCAGCTAAGCTCCGACTCCGGCCTAGACGCGTAATAGTGCCATTAACCGGTTCTGTATCTTAGCAACACAACCCCCCGGACCCGTTTATTGCGAGGTATGATTGATATTATAAAATATGGCCTCCGCTGGCACACCGAGCGACCCCCGTGGCACACGCCCTGTCACGCCGGAGCAAACCGATTGACCATTCGAACGTGCCGTCACGTGTTCCCCACTTTATGACCAATTATATACCCGAAGCGATTTTTAATGAAACCTTCCGTTGGTAGGTAACACTTAATGATTTTTCCCCCTGCGTTGGAACTGCAATAGAATAGAAGTGAAATTGGGTTGTTCTTGATGGCATAATCATGTCACTGGTAAAGATATCGCGTGAAGTGCATAATATCTATGGCTGTAATTCAAAATGACACGAGTCATTTCTTGTCAGAATCATTTAGGTTGTTAGCGCTATTGAGAAACTAAACCTCACAGGAAATTTGATTTTTGATATTTTGCTTTTTCAGCTTCAGATATAGAGAGCGGAGTAGTGTTCTTAATGAATATCATAATTATGTTAGAAAAAATGATATTGATAACATGATTATGTTACATATAAGAAAATTGTATAACAAGTTTAAGAAGGAAAATAAAACAATTTGGAGCTTAGGAATATGTTATTGTTTTTATGCCAGTCACGATATTTACACTGTGATATTGTTATATCACGTGAACGAAAGTATGCAATTGCCATAGAAAAAATATGTAAACGGAATTCAAATATTCTTATCAATAATATAATTATATTATAAAGAATGATTCCCTGTTTTATGATTTAATAGCACTTAGGGCCATTTAACTATAACGTCACGCTAAAATCGAAGATCCTTTTAGACCCCTTCTCACTTTAATCTCTCCTCTTCCATGTATCAAAATTATGCAGGAAAATAGAGGATAGCGAAATAAGCATTGATAGGCCCCCTCGCCACTATTACACATCACAAAAATATAGCCTTTTTCCTCCCTCTTCCCCAAATGCTATGACGTAATAGCTGAACGGCCCTATAGTTACTTTTACGTTAGTTAATAGCATGCTGACTATGCGACTTGTAAAGATATCGTAGAGCACGTATAGGTATACGAATTCACGTAACTTCCCCTCGTATTATATCTCTTATCTACCGAGGTAATATTCACCGCCGTCAAAGGGAATTCAAAGTGCACCGTCGCCGCTCATAACATAGCAAATACACGATGCATTTTATTTGCAATTCATTCAAGACAAACTCTTATATTCGTGGAATTTATACCGTCTAAAGTTACACTTCCCCGGTTCTATGCAATAGCCTGCGGGGTCGTTGACCTCGCCGGGTAATGCCGCGATGAAGGATGAATAATAATCTTCTTTTAAACTCACCTGCACGCTCACAGCTTAAGTAGTTATTCTCTCTCTCTGGCCGGCGGCGGCTACGCCGACAACTAGTGCTGAAAATTACGTCGACGCTTCTCCGTCATATTATATAATACATAAGAGGCTAAAGGGATGAGCGTACGACGTAAAGCTCGATCCTGGGTTGGTAATCCCTGCGCATACGCACGCATGTATGGATATTTCGAAGTATATGACTATATGAGTAACTACACGTATTCAATCGTGCGGAACTCGTAATAATTCTTTCGAATCGATAAATTTTTCTCGCATCGTATACTGAGAGAAATTGCTGGTGCCTAAAAAATGTTTTCTTCCATGAAATACATGATATATTTCCAGGATTAAGCTATGGTTTTCTTCGTGTTAGAAAATATTTGACAGGCTCGAGTAATTGTTTTTTTTTTGCGCAGAAAGAATTTCTTGTTCCAACGAAGGTACTGTTGAATCAAGAATAAATATTCTTCGACCAAGAGTCTGTATTTTTAAAAATTTGTAAGCTCACATGTTCTTGATTCAAGATATATAAATATTTTTGACTCTTAGTGTGTCCTGTGTGGATTTTGGTCAGATTCGACTCAATTAAGGAACGCTACGTTTTTAATCTGGACGTAAGATAATCATTCTATTATCGCTTATTAAGTAGCGTTTAGTTTTGGTGTCCATTTGGTCATTTATAGTAATTCTATGGACGCTTTGCCTCCAGTAATATTTAACTATATAGGCCTAACTAGAATTCGGCTGGAAATATATGATCCTCTCGGAGCCTATTTAGAACCAAGATGAAAACAGCATTGTATTTTATAGTCAAAGTCTAGTTTATTATTTAAGGTGCCTCAGCTTCACTCAATTTATATCACAAGCTGGCAATTTTGCTATACATGTGATAAATATCTTCGTTCCAGAATAGCCGGTCGAAGTCTAAAGAAAGTTCCGTTTTTGGTGGAAATTCGGAGAGAAATGAACCGTGTCCGAAGCGCCTATTTGTATTGTTACGTGAGTAGCACTCGTATATCTGTGATATTTACGCAACGACGTCAGCAGGATATACGTACGTATCGATTGTGCCATCCTCCTCTGTGTACCAGTAGGGATCGTTGATAATTCGTGCGTGACATTCCGCGCTTTCAACCCCTGCGTCATCCGTCTCGAAGGAAATTTGATGGAACGCACCTGGGAAAAAGAATCACAGGTGCGTTGGGAAAATTGGGAGGGTTGCGTTGAATTACTGCTCCTACGTACAATGTCTCGCGTGTTTCGCGTGATCCGCTCGACTCACTCAAGGGCTTTACGACGAGTACAATTGAAATGCGAGTTGCGCGGGTGATTAATTTAATTCGTGGAATTAATTCCGGTAGGTTGCACCTGGGAAGGGAGGGGAAGGACTCAGATTCGAAGGGAAAGCTTCTCGGTCGACAATTGCTCATCAGGTCAATATATTCTACAATATGTTCGCTAATGAAAACAAATATTACGCAGAAATTTGAGAAATGGAAAATAGAAATGCTTGCACTGAAAAAAAATTTGCTTCATTCAACTATCGGTGAGATTAAATATGCTGAAATTCACGGTGTGATTGTTTAAAGTAGATATTCACTTGTTTCAACTTTAATTTGGTTGTTTCAACTTTATTTATTTACCCTTACACTCTCATGGCATTGAAACAATTGCACCTTGAGGTTCGCTGTACTCAACTTTACCGATGGTTGAACGAAGTAATTTTTTTTTCAGTGTACGTAATGATTGGCTTCAATTGTACACTGAGAAAAATAACCTGGTTTTGTTTTGTGAAATATGGCTCCACTACATGTTTGGTTTCACTGGCCATTTTTTCTGGTTACAATAACTAGACATGTAGTTACAATAACTAAACATCTAGTTAGAATGACTGAACATTTGGTTCAACTTACCAGTATTTTGGTTAGAATTACTAAACTCGTTTGACCAAATGCACTTTGTCATTTTAACCAAGTCATTTTTCTCAGTATGCATGATAAGAAAAAGTGGTGTTAATTTCTAATACTATTTCATCGGTGCGGACCTACCACATCTAATGTTATTCAGTCTTATGCCATCGTTACCTAACACGAAAAGAGTCGTCTATATTGGTCCACATCGCCGAGTTTTTTTACAGTGTATAATTAGAGTCATGTCGCGCTAAAAGCTCCTTACGGACACCGAGCCGAGAGCCGCGACTTTCGAAATCCTCCCCAAGAAAATCGACTTTCCCCGTAAGCCGTGCAGGCGAGAGTACGTCTCGAAAGTCGACCCTGTGATACCACCCTTCCAGCTTCGCCCTCCCGCCCGCCTATTATATTTCCCCGAGCCCCCGCGCGTCAATGGCGTCGCGGAAGAAAAATTTCTCCGTTTACCGACGAAATGCGCCATAAAAATGTATGCCGCTCCCCCGCGCGAAGTCCGGGGTCACGTCGAGGGCCTGAGCGTCGCGACACCGCGCGCGTGTCCTCCCGTCCCTAAATTTTACATGAAGGGTTGCCGCGCAAAAGTTCGAAAAGGGAAGGAGAATCCATAAGCCGCGTCTCGTCCTCCCTCGTCGCGCACGTCCCTCGCCCTCGGCCCTCCGCCGACGCCCTCACCGCGACGCCGGTCCTCGCACGGCTTTCCCGGCCTGCTCGCTTCAATCCCACTTCCTCGTCGCCCCTCGTGCCGCCTGTACGGAGACACCCCCCGCCCGCGAGCCACCGGTAGCCCCCGTCGCGTATCTGTCCTTTATCTCTGACGACACGGCGCCTCGGGATATGGACCTTACAGCTTATAAGGAAGCATTTGATTGCCGTTGTTGCCCGTGTATCCGCTCTCTCAAAGCGATATTGCCCCGATAATTCCACGCGAGGGATGCAGTCGCCCTTCGACGAATGTATACATGACGTAACCTGCGAGCGATATAATTTTTTTTTCCCTCCCCTCGGCTTTGCCGATTCTCGCCCCCCTCGGCGGGATTAGCTGCGAGGAGCCTCGCTTCCGTCGGGGTGCAGAAGAACCGCGCGGTCCGCGGGGCACTTCTTCGCGACTATCTGGCGATCTCCGTTTAACGGGCGTGGAATTGAATTCGGTATCGAAAAAATTCGATCTCTCTCCTCGCGTCGCGCGACGATAAGCGAGAAAGGTCGCCTTGACGACGAGAACTCGAGGGAGGAAATCGCGAGGATGTTGGGTAGAGCGCGGGTGCGGGTGCAGTGTCTGCTTGGGTAATTTTGACTCGGGAGACTCAAGGGTAGCTCCTCGGTGCAGGTGGTGCCAGTGGTATGATAACGATGCCACTGTAATCAACGAGGGATCGAGGAATAAGCATTCGAGAGGATGTTTTCTCCTTTTCGTTGGCTACAAGTTCTGTCGCTGTATCTCTGTAATGTATTATAAATGCATACGAGCAACAAAGTACCAGCAATTGTTACAGTTTCATCCAGTAGGGCTGAGATTCGAGCTGATTTTCAAGAATTTGTACAGGGAACATAATATTTCTATTTACGAGTTTATAACTGTGATGATACTAGTTTAACCACACAGAGAAAAAGAATAAGTTGGATCTACTGAAAATTACTTGTGGGATCGCAAGTAATTGCTTATAATCATATCAATGAAACTTTTTAATACATCAATTTGATATCTCTTCCTTGCAATCACATAGAATAGTATGTGATTGCAAGGAATGAACATTTAATTGATATTTTAAACAAATTTAATTGATGTAAATAAATAGTTACTTGCGACTCCGCAAGTAACTCTATCAGTAGATTCAATTAATTATTTTTCTCTGTGCAGATATAATATTTGTTTCCACAGGAATTTCTATCGGTTCCCCAGGAAAAACATCTAATTACTGTTTAATTCTGTAAAGTTTTCTAGGCGGAATCGTAGTATTACGCTATAGTCAAATTGTGTTATACGTATAGTTCCTTTTTCTCCATGTACTTCGAAAGCTATATTTTCTCCGTCAGTTACGTGATATTTAATTTGGTGGTCCATAAAGAGCGAAAGAGAACGTACCGCATGCACGTAAAAACAATACCAAAGTGGCGTCGGTTTACGGTGTACCTACGTGTGATAAAGGTAAATATCACCGCGAGAAAAATGACAGACGAAACCCGTAAGCTATTCGCGCGTTCGAGTTGGAGTAGGTACTCACGCGTTCCGCCGTAGAGTTATCGTCGAGAAATTAGTTTCGAAGTTAAATTGATTATCCTGTAGATGACCGGGAACTGTAGATCCGGCGTTGAGTGACACGCGGTCGATAAAATCCATGATGGTTCGCTAAAAGCACCCGACGGTTTATGTTCGGTACCGTTCGTAACGCGATTTGTATATTGATGCGTACTCCTCAGTTTTACCGGTCGCGCATTACCCTCTCCCTTCCGTCCTCCGTTGCAGCCTCCCTCCGCCTCGATCCTCTCGTGTATATATGCTCGATGGCCGTAGTGCGGAGGACGGGGGCTGGCCGCTTCTGACGAAAAAATAATTCATTTCGAGTTGAACGCTTTTGCCGTTTAAAAGCTCGTTTCGGAATATCGCCGAATCGACGACGTTAACGACTTTTTGAGAGCCGTCCAATGCCGCGCCGATCTGACGGACCTCCGCGATATTAAATATCCCTTCGGGTTCGCGGGTATATATTTCTGAGAGATAATTGCGAATACTGTTAAAATTTTCGGCACGAGAGAGAGAGAGAGAGAGAGAGAGAGAAGTCTGGTGTAATTTATTTACTTGAGGCTTTCAGTGTTTCGATTGATTTCAACACTGATAGTTATAATGATAAGGAAATTGAGTTGATTTGAAATAAAGTTTGATTCGAGGAAACGCTCCTGTTATCGGATGGCAAATAAATAATGTTTGGTAGAGCGAAGTAACTGATAATCTGGTGTTAAAAGATACGAGCTGGTGGCAATAAATCGGAAGAAATGTTCCATTCAATGATCCCAAACACCCTCTGATATTTTGCGAAAAATCGAATCTTGTGTATTTTTTCGTGCTGATTACGACAAGCATGGTTATTAGGTCGATATTTCAAAGGAAATATAATACATCTGTGATTGTGTATAAGGAATTTTTCTTTAATTAAAAAAAGTCATCGATATCTTGATGTTCCGTTCACAATTTTTCAATAAATCCATCATTTTCGAAATCAGCGCGAAAAAAAATATACCGGATAGGATGATCAGGAGTTCAATTTCCGAGGCTTCAATTTTTGCGAAAATGTATTTTTTTTACCCCATCAGCGAATTATAATCGAAGTGCAACATTAAATCCAGTATACGATTTTCGTCTGAAAAATCCCGACGAATAAGTTGCATCAAATTTAACACATATTTTTCAACGGACAAGTCGACCGTTGACGTTACACTTTACTCCAAAACGTGGATCGAGCCAAACCGTCGCTCGAATCCCTTATTAAATGACAACGCCTTTCGCTCGTGCCAAACCTCGCGCGTATACTGGCATCGTTTACGTTCGACCGGTAACTGCAGCGCGGAGGGAATTCCGGTTACGGTTTAAGACTCGTCGCGAGCCAAGAAAGTTAGTTATTTACCCGTGAGCGCTCAGGAAGCTCGTTTGCGAGTGCAACGGCATTTCATTTGCGCGGCGGTCGCTCCGCTGCACCGTTGGAAGGAGCAAACACATTAGCCAGCTTCGGTACTGCTGAACCAGTTTTCGGCGATGGCGCGAGCGTCGGCGGTTTATCATCGGAAAACTGGGCTTCTCGTGCTGTTGGTGTTTACTATTGTACCCATGTATACATATACGTGCCGCACGACGTTACGCTCTCGAAATGGTCGTCGCCTCGTTGAAGATTGTCGCTGCTCATCCTCAGCTTCCTTCCGCCGCGTGAAATGTACATCGCATCTCAAAATACCTAAAGAAGCGTGCAGTATTACGCTTATATCTCCCAATAGAGAATGTCGATTTATCGATCTTATTTGAAGATTATAATGTAGAAAGGTGTTAAGTGCGAAAAATATGAAAGAAAGTTATTCACGTAAAACGTCATTGGTAATAGCTTATTTTTAAAAAGCTCATTATAAATATAGAAATTTTAGGTCTCATGCATTTAGCACTTTTTTATATTATGCTTTTCAATTTTAAAAAATGATACTTTTAAACCTCTGTGGTCAATGTGGGTCCACTTTACCCAGGCTTCAATTTTGAAGCTGACTGTACTTCTTTTTTTACAATCATAACTAGACCCTCGTCAGATCTCGGTATAAATATAATAGCTTCTTCTTAAAAGTCGTACTACGAACCTTCTTTGGACTTCGGAAAAAAGATTTTTTGAAACGTCTACTATAGAACTATTTATTACTTCAAAGTGTACCATATCTCATGAGAATCATCCGTTGACTTTGTTAAGAAAACTCTAAAAGTAAAGGAGTTATGAACTACTTTCAGTGAAGCAGTTCATTTTTCACGCATCCACATATTCACGATCGTTTTTGAATATGTCATTTCATTTTTTACGTAGACACGGTGATCAGATATTCTACAATGTTCGAGGAATGCTCTATAATTTGTCGGTCTAAATTGAACGGATATTGTTCATGTGGCTATTAATAAAAAATGGGCAGGGTCAGTTTGACTCATGTGTGACCATCACGGCAGCGTACGGACGTGTGATCACGAATGGTTAAACAAATTCGTAGATATTGAAATTTCAAGTTTTTCACACTTAGCATCTTTCTACGAGTACATTGTAGTCTTCAATTAAAAAAAATGATACTTTTAAATTTGCTCAATATCACCGTCCGTCTCGTCGACGTCAAAAGTCGTACGTCGAGGGATGAAAATCCCCGAAGTCTCGAGCGCCGCGTGGCTGCATCTAATAATTGCCCGACATTCCGGTCACGAGTCACCGGAACTGAAAGTTGTTAAGCCAGAACTAATTGAACTGTTGTTAAGGGATGGCCGGAGGTGAGCGCGAGGGTGCCGTAACTCGAGGTATTATAGAGATTCCCCGGCAGCACATCGCGAAATCCCTAGTGATAGATCCCGCATTACAATGCGCCGTAAAGGTCGGAATCATTAATGTACGACGGGCGGTATAAGATTTCTGCGGCGTAGCGCGCGATACCCCCGACAACCGCCGAGACTACCTTCCACTCCCTGTCTATCTTTCGTCCCTCCCCTCGTGCCTCCCCTCTCACTCGTTCCACTCCGCAGCGGATACACTCGACGTGGAATCGATGAGAAAGTTTCCTCCCCGTCAGAAGTTCTCGCCCGGACTGATCTCCTCGAGATCCTCGAATTCCGCCCCGCGACGCACGGCACGGTCGCTTCCGGGCAACACGGAAACGTCAAACGACGCGGCACCGCGATAATGGGGAAGTTGCCGAAAATCCGCAGCCCTTCCCTCGTCGGTGGGGCGAGTTCTGATCGCTTTTATGTGCGAAAAGGCTCGCGAGAGTTTTCGCGGACGCGGAGCGATTTCCCCCCTCTTTTCATAATATTTCGTAAAGAGTTCGGGGTGTAGAGACTGATTTGTATAATAATTAAGGCACGCCTATGAACGCTTGAACATTGAAAACTACGTAGTGGGAAAGCTGGGTATCAAGAAAGATGAAATAAAGTGATCAGTTCTATTAATATTCTCGCCTGTGTCGTTTTAAGTAGTAAAAGACCTGCTTTGGTCAGACGCAGAGCCTTTAGTTCAGTCACGATCGTCAATAAATCGCGAATCTTGGTGTGATTTTTGTTCAAATATGGACTCTACAATACTGATCTGCTCCTAAAACGTTTTTTGGCTTTATTTGTAAATCATTCACGATCACATAAACGATTTCGTTCATATGTGAACAATATCGAAGAGCAACAATCGTTCCACGAGGAATACACCTTTCACCGCGAACCGCCCTGTACGAAGACCCGCGGAAATCGCCGAATTAACCTGGGCTCGATAAACCCCAAGGAAAAAAAAAGAGTGTCGAGTGTACCCAGGCCGCTATTGAATACATATAATGTCGAGGAATCATGAATGGAATTTATTTTACGAGGAGCCGCGCCGCCGCCGGGCCTCGTGAAGCGATTCTCGATGAGCTGAATCGGGCAACTCATTACTTTACATTGTGGAGCTCGTCGACAATGCCCGCCTCTCCTTCTGTACTACTCATAAAGGCAGGCGGTCTCTTGCGCAAAGAACCCGATGAATGCGCATTCTCTCTCTATATATATATAATATACATATATATACGCCCGGCACTCAATCTTGGGCTTGGTACCTACGGAGAGCCGCGGGTCTCGCTCTCCTCCCACCCTCTCCTTCCTCTCCTGTTCGCTCCTCGTTTCTCGCCGTAACGATTTCCCTGAACAATTATTAACCACGATTCTTTGATTATTTCCCCCGCTCGCACCTCTCGTCCGCGGCGAGAATGAAACGCCGAGCCATCGCGATGCGATTCTTTCTCTTGCGAAAAGATCGAGGGAGAATCTGTGCTGCGTACAATCGACTGTTCGTGTCTGCCGAGTGAATTTTAAATTAAGTGGTGGGAGAGATTAATCGCGTCGCGGTGTCGTGGGAATATCAAAGCAAATGACAGGAAGGGGCAGATAATCGTGGATGAGGGGTAATTGGATAGGTGATTTTTATTTTGCGATGTTTTTTGAAATCTTTTTATTGCATGTTATGGGGTTTTGCGATTTTTTGCGCAAGTCTTTCCGAGTATTTTTGGGACTAGTATTTTGGTCCATTTCTTCTGTTTTGTTAAATACAATGATTTTTTCAATGTCAGACACTTTAAAGCTACACTGAGCAAAATAACTTCGTTAAGATGACAGAACGTATCTGGTTAAACGCGTTTAGTTATTCTGACCAAAATACTGGTCAGTTGAACCAAATATTTAGTTCTAACTAAATGTTATCTAGCCTCTAATTATCCATATCCACTAAACGGTTTGGTCATCATCCCCAGGATTTTGGTTAAATTGACCAAGTTATTTTTCTCAGCGTACCACAGTTGCGTTCGCGATAAATTTCGTAAGCGAAATAGATACGTATCAACCATATAAAATTTCCCTTCGGAATACAAACTTTACGATTTTCAATATTCTCCGCCATCTGCAACTTCTTTCACTCCTTATTTTTATTTTTGCTCTTCCCTCATCCGAGAGATATCCGAATCTCGCTCTCCCTCTTTCTCTCGCGAGACTTCTCTCTCCGTCCCGGAGTTGACGAACCGTTTATCGCCGGGGAATATAATTTTCACGATAGGACGCGCACCCGCGCACACCCCCGGCCGCCCTCCTCCCTTCTGTCTTTAAACTCCGAGTATTCGAGGACCCGCGCGAGAAGCATCTGGAGCCGACGGGGCTGAAAACGTTTTCAGCGCGAACGCGAGACATCGGCGTACTTTCCGCGGGGATCGTAAAGAGGGTTGTCGCGCCCGCCGAGGGTAAATTTAACCTCGGCTCGCAACTGTTTCCCGTCGAACGGAAAAAGTGACTACGGAGCTCGAGCCGCCCTCTCTACGCGGATCGTTATTTTTCTCTCTCCTCCCGAAGTCCACGGGTGGAGCGAGAAACGGTAAAAGAGCGAGAGGAGGAGAGAGGGCGGACGAAAGGGATAAGGAGAACGCCGCGAAAGTAGACCGGCTCGTAAAACCGCTGCTACGTTCGTTCGGATAACGCCGCCGTACCGCCGTGCTGATAACACGTGGAACGTTATCGAGAGCGGGTCGACCGCTATCATCGAAAACGCATATCTCTTCGGGAAAGTGGCCGCGAGGTGGGGGCGTGTCGGGGAAATTCGACCCTTTGGTCGCGCGGCTGCTTCTGTCCCGCGAGAGATGAAGAAGTGCCGACCAACCCCCGACCGGCCGACCGGCTGGCAGTCGGTTTCGCGGCGAGAACTTACCGCCGCCCCCTTGTCGTCTTTCACTCCGGGTATAGCCGGAGGCTCGCGCACCCGCGGTCCTCCCGGGGACCGTAAACTCGCCTGTCCGCCCTTGCCCAGGACTCCATCGCGAGAGATTGCCCTCGAGAATCGGTGTAGCCCACCGATTATCACTTCCTGGACCGACACGGATCAAATAGCGAACTAGCGTTTTTATTTAGAAAATAAAACGACCATGAAAATAATTTTAAACGTTACTGCTGAGGCGGAAAAGTTCTATATATTTTGTATACAACCCGTACGTCATTATATAGATTAGGTACGTATGATTTTTATATTAATCCATATATGGATTATATGAACATTGACAAATCTATAGGTATACGTTATAGTCCTTATACGCGCGAAAAAATAAATCGTAGCATTTTTTTACAAAGATTGTGGTAAATTTCGGGACAAGGTCAATTTATTGTTACGATAACTATGATTTTAATAAAAATTACAACAAGGCTTGCAACTTTTATACATTTTAATATACTATAAATGTTATTAAAATTGTAGTTATCGTAATAATAAATTGGCCTTGTTCCAAAATTGACTACAAACTTTAAAATGCTACGTTTAATTTTTTTCTGTGTATGGTTAATATAGAAATCATATATAATCCGCATATGGACTATATACCAAATATATATAGAACTTTTCTAGCTGTGTATAAATCCAAAATGATTCGACCAAACTCTTGTTGCGGTAACTGCAACATAGCCGTTACACATTTTCCTAACCTCGTTCGTAGAAAAACACGCGAGCTTGACGCTACGAAAGCGTCGTCTCTCCTGCAGTCTCTTCCGCAGCGCAGACAGAGCGACATTTTTTTAAACCAGAGCTCACCGCACCGCGAACGCCGCTGAAACAAAGGCGCCCTCGACACCCGCGACTTCCGTTTCGTTTCGCCAAGGTGCGAACACCGTTGCCTATTTCCCTAAACGCATTCACCGCGCGGCAACTCGCGCTGTGTACGCATTATAAAAAAAAAATGGCTGGGCCACGTATACACGTACATACGCTCATCCCCTTCACACCGCGCGCCTCGCAATTATGCAGCCGACGGGGGACACGGCCGCGCGCGTACCCAGCCGTACCGCGCGGTCGCGCCGCGCGCGCGCTGCGGAAAGAAAGGGCGTTGTCGTCCGTCTAGCAGAGCGTCTCGTCCCATTGTCCATGCACGGGGTTGGCTTTTTTACTGAAACGCAACCCCGGCTCTCCGGAGGGAGTATCCGCGCGACCCCTCCTCGACTCCTCATCCGTCGGTTTTCCACCCCTATCTCCTAGTCGCCTTTCTTTCCGATTGTGACTCGCTGGATGGTTTTAATATCATTCGCGACCGCTGTCACGGTACTGAAAACAGGGGTGGGGGTGGGGATGAGCACTGTTTCCCGAGTGCTGCTGGAATCAGAACGGAAAAGGGGGGGGGGGGGGCGAAGAGGGTTTCGGGGGAAGAGGCGGATAAATTTTCCTAACTTTGCTCTTCTCCGATTTGCGAGAGAGGGAGGGAGAGGTGGGAGGGGCGATCGCGGTTTTCATTAAATTAACGTGGCTTTTTGGTTCTTTTATGGGATCCTACGTCCTACCACTATAGATGCATTTCTACTGCTTATTCGCTCTTCGAGTGTGTGTGTGTGTGTATACGGTAAAAATACTTCCACGCCTACGGCTGTGGATGCGCAGGAGTCCTTCGAGTAGTCCTTAGCGCTACGGTGACAAACGAGGAAGCGACGAGGCGGGAGGAACTATCCACCCGCGAGCACTCCGGAAATCGAGCGCGCTCCGTGAGATGATTTATTTGAATATGACGGATTATCGAAGCTATGCTACAATACAATGTCCATTCAGGGTCTACAGATGGAAAAGTTCTATATATTTTGTTCATGTCCATATGTGGATTTGGTCATGTATGGATTACTACATAGATTTCCGATCGAGAATTCGTCCCCGTGGATCTCGAAATTAATCTTACATGCTCTACTCAACCCCTTTAAGGGATACATTTCCAAAAATCCTGAAACACGTCTATCCTGAAAGGCCAAATACCAATTTTCATGCACGGAAGGAAAATCGTAATATTTACAAAGTTTGTGGTAAATTGCGGGACAAGGCCAATTTATTGTTACGATAACTACAATTTTAGTAAAAATTACAGCAAACGCTTGCAGCTTCTACAAGTTTTACTATAATTTTTATTAAAATTGTAGTTATCATGACAAACAGAAATTTGTCTTGTCCTGAAATTTACCACATATATTTTTCAGTATTTTTCTAATTTGAACAATATGACAGATTTTCATACAAACTTACATCCCCTATTTTGGTACCTTAAGGGAAGAATTTCCTAAAATCCTTTCTTAGTGGGTGCTTACCTACATCACAAAAAAAACCTACAGTTCAAATCCCATGTCATTAGCTTCACCGGTTTCGGTTAGGTATCGATGAATCAGTCAGAACATGTTCTTTTGTATGCATAGATATATGATTTCTATATCAACCATATACAAATTATTATATATAAAACTTTTCCGTTTGGGTCGAGAGAAAGGAGGAAGGACGGAATAAAACGGACGTGAAACAAATCTTCTCGGCGACTTCGCAATCGACTAAATCGTTTTTCCGAGTTTGTAATCGTCCTCGTTGTCGGGGAGTGCGATTCGTGCTTCGGCGCTGTGCTTCCCCCGCGTATACATTCACGCGCACTCCGCGCGCGACTTCGCGTCCCGCCGTTCCCCCGGGACCGGAACACCGTCGTTTCGCGCGCGACTGGCACTTCACTCTCGGCTCGCTCCTTGTACGTATCTATAGACGCTCCTCTCTGTACCAAATTGCGTCCGCCTACCCAAAGCGGCACTTCCGTCGTTTTAAAATCGCCGAAGTTACAAAAGTCTCTAAAGTGTCCCCGCGCGATTCTCAGTGGCACGGCGGCATCCCCTATGACGGCAAAACCGGTATACAGCGCGACGACATCGTCGTTGCTCGCGCATCGGGGAGGAGCAATTTTCTCCTCGCGCGCCCGCCCGAGTTGCCGCGTTCCCCGTATAAGCAGGGATAATGCCCAAGTGGCAGTTTCGCGGCGGCCACGCGCCCGTAAGGCGGCGTTAGCTTCCGACCAACGCCTCTCCCGCGCGCGGCATTACGGATTCATTTTACGCGGTCGGATTTAACCGGGCTGCTTCTTCTCCCCCGTGGCAGGGGCGAAAAGTGCTGCGGCGAGGGAGTCGGATATCAATACGGTATTCGACTAAAAATTTTTTTATATTTTTAAATATAATTTGTAATCTGTATACATATTTAATATCGCATGAAAAAAATGTTCGAAAAAGTAATTATTCGCAGAGCTATAAGTGCGTCTCTCTCTACTGAGTCATGACGTCATTGAAGAGCCATAAGAGACGCACTTATGCCAAGCAACGAGTGCGAGAGAGATAGATTTATTGAGCGATGACGTGTGCTACATTTTCAAATATCGTTTTCCGGCTTAACCCCTTTATGCCTGATATATCATATTTGATATGTCACGGAAATTGACATGACTTTATCTTGAATGAGCTCTGATAGTGCTGGCACCTGTTGGCATTCTGCATACTCTTCCTTATGATGTATTGTTTGTCACCTATCTCTCAGAATAAATGACATATTAGATATTTCAAAAAAAAAAAAATTTCAAAAAACACTCAAAAATGTTTAATATCCGGTCATTAAAAGTAAGTGTCTTGAGAAAAAAATTTTGTTGGGGGAAAATGAAAATTCAGGCACAAAGGGGTTAAATGTGGCCGAAAATGAAAAATAGAAAAATACGGGATAGGTTGATAATTTTATCTAAATTCTTTCACTCTGTGTTAAAAAAAATCGGGAGAAAACCGAATGATGCACATTGTTACAAAATTGTATTTTTAATATACTTTTATATAAAGCTTATTTTCAATACGTGATTATGAAAATTCATATACTCCGTAATTATAAAAATTAATATATTCCTCTATGAAATTGCCCTTATAAATTTCATAACGGAATTAATTTTCATAATTACGTATCAGATAAAAAAGCTTTATATACAATTATATTAAATTTAATACAAATTTTTTTACAGTGCAGAGGAGCGAGCAAACTAGCGCGTTCATCATTCGACGCGACGCGAACGACTTCGACTGAGACTCGAAGCCTCGTTAAAATCGAAGCTCATGTTCTTGACCTTCGCTACATATCCACACTCGATGTTTCGTCGGCGGTTTCATCTTCTGCGGTGAAGAAGGGTGGCCTGGGAGATAAGACGGCGAGACTTAACGAAACGACGTTAATTCGATAGCCATCAAGCTCGGCGTTTGGAGGATAATTATGGAGAGCTGCCCTGAATATAAAATAAGGGACCGAATGCGACAATGAGATTTGGTTAGGAATTTTCGGAAGGTACACCCTTCTCAATTGGAGTTGGTTATACTACGGCTACTCGTAAAGCTACCGCGTTAAAAGTTGTCGGCGGTGTTTAGGCTTCGAGTTGTAAGAATTTACATTAAGTGTAGCGAGTGTGCGATAAATTTGAAGGAAAGAATTGTAATGAGTAAAAAAAAGTCGGAGAATAATATGAATAAATTGCAAAACAATGAAATTGGAGAACGAGGTTGGGGAATGCGGAGAATTTAGAAGCCAGTGGTCAATTGTTTGATAGACAAACTCGTCGATTATTCGGACGGCATTTGACGATTATTCGGCCAATGACCCGTGTAGAAATTGTTCAAAGGCTGTAATCGGGGCCCTATTAGATTCCCTGATATTGACGAGGCTCTGTTCGGGAACCTTGGTAGGTGCCCGATGGGGTATGTCCCACTTTGTTTGTCGGGGCCTTTAAAGGTTACGCCATGGATGATGCATTACTTGGATGCCCGACTAGGCGCTGGTCAGGCCCTGAGTCAGGCTACCGACACAATAATTTTGATGTGGAAGCCCTGATAGTGTATGCGAATGTAGTAGAACAATTGAGGAGATCAGAACAAAAGGAGTACAAGTGACTTTTCTTATATATGGACTTAAGCGCAGATTTAGGTTATTTGGATTTTAAAAATTCAGGATCTATGCATGTGATCGCATGTGATAGATAAAGTTCAAAGCAGAAAATCTTTTTATACTAAATAAATTGGCACATAAGGTACCTAAATCTGCACTTAAGTCCATATATAAGAAAAGTTACGTGTACCCATTTTGTTCTAACCCCCTCAATTTATTTCAGATGTATAGGAAATTATTCACATCGAACAAAAATCTATTTGAATTTAATAGATCTTTTACCAGGATCGTACTCGATTAAAAGGACATGCAAAACATTCATCTAATTCAAATAGACTTAACTTCGATGTGAATAAATTTCTATTTATCTCAAATAAATTTTTCTAACAGTTTTCATATTCAACTAGACCTTTTCCCTCGGTGCGGGAGTTACTCGACGATTATCCAATCGTTGCTTCTGCCGAATGCGTCCAAAGAAATTCAGGTTCTGCAATGCAAGTCAGCCAAACTAGAGACGATAAAAGCTGACGCGCTCGTCATCGCGCCACGAATGAATCGCGCGCGGAAATTGTGCGGAAAACGAGAAAGAAGGGTACGAACCGAATCCGCCTTTCTCTCCTTTCGAAGCAAATAACGTTCGCTTCGTCGAAAGAGTACCTACCATCCCTTACGCATCTGCCGTTCTCTCCGTCTATACGTGAACACCGCTAATTATATTCAGCCGAGTGTCGCGACCGACTGTTGAAAACGTTCCTTTTGTCCTTTCAGAAATGACTGCCGTAACCGCGCGTCTCTGTTGTTGGCTGCTGTGGAGGCGCGGCTTCGTCACCGTCGGAGTGTCGAGTGAAAACGTTAACGACATGCAGTGAAGTGGCGGTCGTTCGCGTTGTTCGACACGAGTGATAAGACTGAAAGTTGCCCCGAAGATTGCGCCGCTGCGCCCTGCTCATTACTGGACAGGGGAATCGGTGAGTCTTCTACATTAATATTCTCTGTATACCTCGTGTCTTTTTTATTGTAAGTCTTTGAGTATCGATATAGTGATGCATACAATGTGAGAAAGATGATTTGCCGATCCAAGTAATCGTTGATATGAACAGTGCCGAGAAGATATTTATCTAAGACAAGTGTATGTTAATTAAATTAAACGAATCTGCACTTTATTCGTGTAAAATATACTTGATTCAACAATATGTTTGACTTAAATAAATATGTTCTTGGAACTATTCATTGAGAGGAAAATAGATGGTAAAATCAACTATAATCGCAAGATTGAATTTTTCTGGTTGCTGGTACCATGTCAACGATTGAACAGACCTTGAATGCGTTCGAAATAACTTTTGCGTTGCGTGGTTATAGTAACAGCCAGATGGTAGTTTATGATAGCCACGCACCATAGTTAAATTAATCAAAAAAGTAGATCGATAATGTTACTGCATCGTAATGTTAATTATATAAAAAATGATTGTGGACATTTATCGATCATGTTGTAATCTCTTGTCACTGTAATCAAAACTTCACTGCTTCGGAGAATAATGAAGTTACAGTTGGCGCCAAAATCGACCATGATTTCTGTTTAAATTATAGTTCTTTCAACCAGATTTTTCTTTCGGTATTGGATTGGCAAATTATTTTTCTCAGTGTAGGATTAAATGGGGTAAATAGGACCTAGAGAAATAGTAATTATATTAACGATCCTTTGAAATTGGAAAGTCAGGTGCGTCATTTCGCGAGCGTATAACGCCCCTAAACTATTCTTTATATACGACTCTCTAACAATTTCGAATTGCAGGATTCATTCAAATTACACTATTTGCTCGTTATCGCGAAATAGGTACTACATACGCGGGATCTCGCGTGGCATTCCGTTCCATCGGATTATCGTCTGCCATATGCATCCACCGCTTTGAATCGGATCGAAAACGCGTACCTCGAGGCGATCAAAACAGCCGCTCGCGTTCCTGGCCATGACGGTGTAAACGAATTTAACGAACTTCCGCTAATTTTTACGCTCCGGCAATTTTTCAATTTGCGGCGCCTTTCACGATTTTCACGGGCGCGCGATTTTCGCAGCACGATTCGGCACATCAATCGCCTTTCGGGATGATTGGAAGTACTGAAATTTGCGAGTAAACTCTCGCGCAGATGTGCCCCTGTCTCGCCCGAATAAATCGCGATTGGTTTCGATTTGACGTTCAATCGCTGTTCCAAAAATCCTCTCGAAGCATTGCAAGTCTTAGAGTTCGACTTTCGCTGCGTCTCATGCTCATTAAAGAAATAGTTTTCCGATAAGGTGTGGTGCAAAAAGTCCAAAACCTTTATTTTAATGAAACTGGTCTCAAAAAATTCTTCTAAATCAGTAGAAGGGAAGCTGTCGAAATCAGGTTAATTTTGATTTAACATAAAAAATACATTCTACATCAAAAAAAAGCGTCGAGATAAAAATTACCGACCAAAATAAATAACAAACCGTACCTAGAATGCCCGTCAAAAATCAATAGAATCATCACTCTCCCCCGAGTTCATTATAGAACCTTGTACCAACCGTACAATCGCACCCCTTAAATAATCGAATCGACGCGCCCGACTTCGTCTCCGCCCCGCCGCCCTTATCGTTAGAAATATATTTCATTTGACGCCTCCCCGTCCCGCGCATTCCCACAGCCCTTCATTCGCGAATATCGCTCGCACGTAGGTGCATTGCCTCGACGTCGAAATCCCTCCCGAGTGTACGTCGATCGTCCGTGAAACGAGGGCGCGCGCGGATCAGCCGGCGCACCCTGCACGTACCGTCGGCCTCGGGCGCGAGGACATATTCATAGGGATATTCGGCGAATCGAAATAAATACAAATATCGGGTAATAAATAAGGGCGCTCTAGGGCGATATTCGCGTAACGCGCGTGTAGGTGCGCGCGCGCGCGCGCGGCGCCGCCCGCGGGAAATGCATACGAAACGTCAAATGCACTCGGCGCGGTCCATCAAAATGCAAATATCTTTTATCCAAGGGGTAATATATGCGTCCGTCGAGAATCAGTATTCAGACTGAGCACACGTGATCCGCCCCACTGTTGCTACGGGCCCGTGTATATAGAGAGCTCGCCGGAGATCCAGGGGGTGGTTTTCCACCGCCAGTAAAGTAACCCTCCCGCGTAGACCAGGAACCGCTAACGCCCACCCTCTTAACCAAAGCCAAATCTTTATTTTACGACCGATCGGGCGGATCGATAGTTTTCACTGTGGCGCATTTTTGCATAGACGCGCCTCGCTCCCGCGGAGGGTCCACTCGCGCGAGCAGCGCGCGCCGAGGGGCGACGCGGCGGAGGTAAAAATTCAATTATCCCTCCGAGATCGGAATGACCCATCGGCAGTTGACAGTGGGAATTAATTAAACGCGATATTCCGGGATATTCCACCGGGATAAAATTAAATCCCGTCTCTCCGTGACCGGCAGATCGTACCACGGCGCCCCGCGTGGAAGGGGTTAAGGTTTTTCGCGGCCCCTCGCTCCCCCTCGCGTCGCCGGGGCGCGCCGCGTTTCGCGAGGCGACGAAAGCGCCTCTTCGAGATAAGTGTGAGGATCTCGGAGCGTCTGGCTGGGTACGAAAAAGAACTCGAATCGACTTTTTCCGATTTTCGTAACTTCATCCGCGCGCAAGTAAATTCCCCCTTTTTTTACGGGAGGATGTTCCCCTTTTGGCGACGTCTGCGCGAGAGCGAGGGAGAGAGAGAGAAAGAAAACAGCCCCTATACCTATTTATCCGGCGAATCTATCCGGCCTAGCCAAAAAAAGAAAACGCCAGATTTTATCGCTCGGTAAATTGAATCCGGTGATTCGATAGCGGGAGGGTGAGAAAGGGCGAGAAGAGGAAGAAATGAAGAAAGGAGGAATGGAAGGGGGGAGTCGCATTGCACCGTGACGCTCAAGAGCCACTTGCAACGTCTGAGCGATAAATTTGCATGCAAAGGGGACTTTTTTATTTACGGCTTCGCTACGGCTGGCTACTCGACGGACTTCGGGTGATGCTTGCGAACCGATCGTCCTTCTCGATAATCGGGCGTTAATTTTGTCGCGCACGTCTGTGTTGCACGCACTGGGCTCGTAATCGACGTCACGGTGTTGCGCGTTTTTTATTGTGCGATCACACGGTCGCGTTTCTACAGTTGTATATATACGCTCTGATTAATCTTTAATGTTTAGGTGTCTTTCTAGAAAAAAACTGTAAAATCTAAAACCCTTTTCGAAAATTACAAAAATTCATATTGATTCAAATGACTGCACTTGACTTGCAATTTTATAATACCTTTATACTTATAGAAAATGCATAGCAAATTTACAAATCCTTTAACAGTGTGTGATACTACTCGTATGTAGCAACCGGGAAAATTCAACATCGCGATTATGTTTGATTGTACTAGGTACCAATTTTTCCTTTAGTGCATATAACATTCCAAATTGAAATTAACTTATTGTTAGATATTCTGTGTACAGACCAAAATTATTAACCGAAAATACGATATCCGTTTCGTCGAAACATTCGCGCGAAAATAATTCCAAGTCGCGGCGCCGTGGGGAATTCACGCGTCGTCGCAGGAACTTCGTGTACGCGAGAGCCTTTTCATTATCTTTTTTGTCCAAACAAATTAGGACAATATATATGGCGCGAGGTGTCGGACGTCGCCTCTCGCACGAAAGAGCTCGGGGGTTGTGACGTGTGTGCGCGTACACGCCACCACCTTACACCGTCGCGCACGCCTCGTGCGAATCTTGAGGCTGTGTCGTCTTGTGTACCAACTCTCCGCCCGTAGGTACCGTCGTTTTTGTTTGTCGTTGAAGCAGGAGCTCCGCGCGCGCGGCGTGGTGCCTTCGAGTGGCGGCGGGTGTGAATGGGGCGGGAGACAAACAGACTTGGAACGAAAGGGTTGTATTCTCGCACCTCTGCGATGAAGGGGCGAGCGGTCCGGAGTCGTGATATGCTGTAAAGTAGGTGAAAATCTAATGCGCGTGTAACTTTTTTTATTTCTTAGTCGACGATCTTATATATTATACAGTCGGACCTTCCTAACTTCGAGTACTTCTCCGCCGTGAGGAGAAGTCGTACCCCCATTATTCCTCAGTTTCATCGTTCCCCTTCCATCGCACAACGAAGAGAGCGAACAGACGCGCGCGCGTCTTCCCTTTCTCTTTCTACTCCAGTAGAGTGGGAGAAACCGTTTCGGCTCCCAGCCTCTCTAACTTTGAGGAGTTCAGCCCCGGCGCGTCAAAATTAGGGTGGTCCGACTGTAGATCAGTAATCGGAAGCGATCGTTCCTGTAACGCGCAGGCGAGACGAGGTCGATAACTCTCTCGGTCGATCCGACTACCGCAGCCGCGGGGGTCAGACGCGGCCTGTATAATTTATCCGCAAAATTACCTGAAACTTCTCCCATTTCTCAATATCTAATTCCGTCCGAGTTTCGATACTTTCGCGAACGACGAACTGGAAGTTTCGCTCGACGCGTATAGGTCAACCTATATCTATATACGTGGGATATATCAGGACGCTGACGTAAGAGAAAAGGAGAAATTTCACGCGATTCTCTCCGGCTTCGCATTTCGGTCGATTAGCGGACAAGCTCGAGAATTAACGCGGAGACATCGCGGGGTGGGGAATACGGGAGGCGTCAGCCCGAAATACCGACGTAAATACATACCTATACATATAACGTCTGCCCTCGCGAAAAATCCACGAGGAAAGGTACATTTTTAGCGCGTATGACATTTCAATCATCTTCCATTGCTGCCTTCCTAATTGGATTTTTTGCCTGTCTTTTCGGTGCTCTTTCCCTGCTGCAGAGACGTTGATATGCGTTGGCGAACGTCATTCAGCGATGTTGTCGTGTATGTTGGTCGACGTTTTATTCACTTTTTCTTGGCCGTATTTTTCATGACGCGCGACTATTTGTATTTTATTTCCTGAGACTGTTTGAATTGCATTTCTGGCACTTTTACATTTATATATTATGTTTTCCCGTAAAACTATATGCATCTACAAATTTGACAGTTTCTCTCGTCAATTTCTGAGTGACCGAATTATATCCCGACTAGAAATTCAAATCAGGTTCTCCTCAGGACCAAATCAGATTTGCCCGAGTTCATGCCCATGCCCTGATATGTTTACCTGATCAGGGCCCGATAAAGGATGTAACGCGATTTCCTTCTCATGACCCGATCACGCTTGTCAGATCAGGCCCTGATACGATATAAATACTAAATCCTGGAATCATGTTATGTCGGTATCTTGAAGTACGATAATTTACTTTGTCATAAACTGAACAACTATTGGGATGGTCGATATCCGAGATAATCACTAATATTTAAAAAAAAAGCATGATTTACAAGATATTTACATTGGGACAATTTAAACAGCATGCGCAAAATGAATTTTTCGTTCGAATAATATGGTGCAGAGGGTAAATTAAAAAATTGCCATAAGGCAGCTGGTAATAAATAGACTCAAGATAATGTTTGGCATTGCATGCGGTGCACGATATAATTTCAAATACAAATATCACATGTCACATATTAAACTTCTTTCAAATCTGTCAAGTAGAATTTAATCGATTTCAAATATCTCAAAATGAATTTTAGTCAAAGCCAGTTTGAATTTTGTTGAATCTGTTAATCGCTCAAAAAGACTACAAAAAGTTTTGAAGTGAATTAATTTTAATATTTATTATCCTCCATTTGTGTGTGTGTGGAGGATACGTAAGCGTCCGTCGATAAAATAACGTGTAATTACAATATTAAAATGTGAGGGAATCATGATATGCGATTTATCCTCAAGGGCCGTTTCGGGTATGCCTTATTCAGGTAAGCCTCTTATCAGGAGGGGTTCTCTCTGATCAGGGATATTTGAGGTATGCCTTGTTCAGGCAAGTTTTACTGCTTCCTGATCAGGGCTTGCTTGGGTATACCTTGTTCAGGGGAGCCTGACCTTATCCTGATCAGGCCCTTACGGGAAATCAGGTATGCCCGGGTAGATTTCTAGTCGGGATAGAATAGTTTTTGATCGACGGACTTTGCAATAGTGAATTTCAACTTCAAAATAATACATTTCCAGTTCAGAAAATCAGAGTCTTGGCCACCCGAGATTGCTACGTGCATCGCTGCGTATTCAGTAACTGGAAAACGTTGCAATGAGCGCATTCGCGAATCGTATTATTCGCGCTGCGGTAATCGGCAATAATAGTACCGGCGGCGGCGTTTCGAATAGGCGAGATTTAACTTTACGCCCCGCGGTTACAGCGCGCAGTCGTTTCCTCGGCACATCTGAGCTTTCTCAATACCCGGCATACCACGGTGGATCCGAGTTCGCCTCGTGGCACAGCGTGTACCACCCCTGCAGTCGAGAGATCCGCGTAAACGCGAGATTACCGGAGCGCAGCTTCCGCGTAATCGCTTTGAGTTAACGGTCGCGTTTCGCGGTGCGCACCTCGTCGTGCACCGCCTATCTTCCTTAGCGCGTCATCGAGGAGCGCGGTTTCTCTTCGTGACGCGCGGGGAGAAGATCGAGCGAGAAATAAGGGGTGTGCACTACAGCGTCTGGCTGCACTGGTCTTGATTATTCTTCGATCACGTTCCCCCGCTCGACGGAGAATTAAGAAGGTGGCTTAGCCCGTCCGAGGAAACGATGAAATAATGAAATGTAGTCGAGGCTCCTTCGCGGCGGAATCGATAAACGCGGATATGGAATCTTCTTTAAAGCCTCCGCGTGGACTTGTTTTTATATTTACATATTATGTAAAACGCATATTCGTAACGTTATGTCATATGAGGCTAAATTTACTCGCCGGGAAAGAAATTCGAATCACTATTATCTCATTATCTGTAGGCTTTTTGCTCGTATTTATATAATACTTTTTTGAAGATTAATCTTTTATCTGTAACGAAGTCTTATATCGATGTAGGCCAAAAGTTCATAGATAATGAGATAATAGTGATTCGAGTTTCTTTCCTGGCGAGTAAGTTTAACCTCATTTTGTATTATTTATGCGCTTGCTCATATATACAACAATTTTTCTTACGCTGATTCTCACGAATATGATTATTAACCCTTTACACTCGAGAGGCGACTCTCAGTCGCCATGGCATTTCGTGCGGCAACTCGAATGGCGAGTGAGAGGCGACAGTCTTTGTTTATGCTAGATTTCGTAATAACAAAAAATTCGTAATACTAAAATACAGAACTTAATCTTACAAAATTACATTCTTAAAGGTGTAAATATAGATAAACTATGGAAATATAACGTTTTTGTAAGTTAATTTGTACATAATATCATTTTGTGGTACCTGTAAGACACTCGTCACATTACGAAAATCGCCTCGAGTTGCTACCTCACCCGGCCGAAAAAATCGTCGAGCGCAAAGGGTTAAGTCTATATCTCGAAGGAAATATGAGATATCAGTAACTCTTCGCAGGGGAGAACGTTATTTTCCCTTTATAAAACCACTGATACCTTGGCTTTTCGTTAAGACTTCCCCAACAAATCGGTGGGAAAAAATACATTGAATAGTTTGATTCCAGATATTCCGATTTTTTCGAAAATATTAAGGGGTTAAGTGAGACATTGTTGACAACTTTATCATTTGATTGAGTCAAATATAAGAGAACCAACTAACAAAACATTTGGTTGATCGAATGAAATCTTTTATCAGTATTACAATGTCTGTTATGTTAAGACCAGATCAGAAAACATTATATTTCTCAACTTGGACCAACTAAATATTTGTAAACTGTCGCACAAGAAAACGAGAGAAAAGGAAGATTCACCTATCCTCGTATAAGCATAAAGCTTGGAAAGTTTATCACGCGAGTCAGCATTTTGCTTTATCAACAATAACGAGCTCTCGAGAATTTAGTTGAATCCACCCTTAAAACTCTCATCTCATACACCGTACTCGTTCGTATCCCCATCCTCGGCACATACGTACACCGTACATCCTACTCGAGAGGGCGTAGCCGAGAAACCACCTCGGCGCGCCGTTACTCGCCTCCGTCGTTGTCGTCTTCCATCCCGTTCTTCGACTTACTTCAGACCCCCCTACCCCTCCACCTCACGTGGAAAACGAAGACCACGTCCTAAAGTCAATAATTCTTCCTCGCCTGCTGTGCGTTTGTACATATAGGTACGTATACATAAGTGCACGTACACACGCGTACGTTATACAGTTATATCCGTGGTGCAATCGTGACTCCATGGGCGATCGAGGAACTCAGCGGTGGATATACTTAAAAGCATCCGAGCGATATCGCGTTCCGTCGCGCAAGGGCGCGCGCGCACGGGGATAGGATGGTGGGTACCTACGTCACACATACCCCGTATATAACTGTTACCGACACTGATAGCCGCACCTCACGAAGGGGTTTTAATGCCGGCTGACTCACCCCGCACACATTAGCCGGGAAGCAATAAAGCTAAGTGTAAACAGAAGTCGCAACACCCTCCTTCGAGATAGGGTTACGTTGTGCTCGCGTACATACGTCCGTCGGTCGTGCGACTCTTGGGACCACCCGCGGGGGAGTTGCATCGCGCTGCCGTTGCACCGCGTGAGTCGACGACAAAGGGCGTGTGCGGGTATGAGCTTCTGGGGCGAGTTTAGCTCAGGTGGGGCTTTGTGCGAGTGACACGTCGGGCGAGAGAGGTTCGATTAGAAATTGGGTCCGCAGTGATGGGTCTTGTATGACGACCCGGGTGTGTATGCGTTAGATTGGTGAAACCTTAGCAAAGCTATGGAGATGAAGGTCTCCCATTGATATGATTTACAAATCTGTATTCGAAAATCGATCCTGTATGTGACTAGTACACTGAGAAGAAGGTTTTTTCAAAATGTAGCAATCAATCCCGGAAAGTACACCAAGAGAAATTTATAGGTCACACAGCACTTATAATAGTATAGCTACGATAGCTGTACTGTAAGGCTGAGTGAGGTTGACTAGACAGTATAGGTAATGTAGCAATACCAAATAGTAACAAGAACGATATATATTGCTGAAATAACTGTATAACTTAGAAATAAGTATTTCTAAGATAACTAGAAATTATTCTTATATCGATAAACTACTAGCATTGCCGCACGATCTATAAAATTTTTCTCAGTGTACGGGGGAAAAACTCCAGGTAAGAAATCTAGTGATGGGACAGTTATAAATTCGATTAAATACTATACTCTGTATAGAACTGAATAGAATTCAAATTTACGTCTAACAGAAGTAAATTTTATATAGTAACCTCAGAATTTTCTAACCTCATTCATAACTGCATTATCACTGGATTTCTTACCTCGAGTTTTTCCCCATTCATTCTGGAATTGATTGCTACGTTTTGAAACATCATTTTTCTCAGTGCGTTTTCGATTCCCCTTTTGGTGATCTCGATTGAGAACTCTGTTCGTCAACGTGGTGACGTTTATGAGACAGTTATCGCTCTATCCTTTCGATCCATTGATATTTCGTCGAACACGCCAGTCGAGTGGAGAGTGCCGCCCCGCGAAATGAAGGAAACCAAGAAACGGAGATACGCTGTTGCATGCGAGACACATAAATACCGTCATGTCCGCCGTTAAGGCTTATCGTTATTCCGCACACGTTGGCCGTTCGTCCTGGGGACCAGGCAGGCACTAACTACTCGCGTTACGAGTCAGCCAAGACCCCAGTAGATAAACAACGCGAGAAGGAGAGAGAGAAAAGGGGGGAGAGACAGAGAGAGAGAGAGAGAGAGAGAGAGAGAGAGAGAGACTCACCACCGCCGCCCCGAGACCCTCGTCTATAAGCGTTCAATTTGCATAGAAACGCGACCAACTTTGGCTAATAGCCGACTGCCTGCCTGCTTGCTCGCTTGCTCTTGCCCGCACCCCCGACCCGCCCCAAGACGCGACGATATTCACTTACCGAAACGACAAATTTCATTGAGTTTCACCGACGCATAATCTATAGGGAACAGCGAATCGTCGACCCGACTGGAGAATACATCGACCGGTATACCAGAGAAAAATGTATCTTTTCGCTGTCATTGAGAAAACTAGTTCGCAAACATTTCTCTATAGATCTAGTAATCACTAAGCTCAAACACTGGTCATGATCTCTAGTCAAAACTTCTCGTTCAAAAAAATGAACGTTTTAACAATACTAAAACACGTATTTTAATGATAGTGAAAAGATACGTGTTTTTTTCTGGTATCGGTCAACATATTATATTGCCGAGCAAGCAACCCCCTAACCGCCCCTTTTCGTTCGATTTGACTGATGACGCTGCTACAAGGGGGTTATGTATACGGGTACCTCCGCGCGTGATCCCGTCGAAGAAGCTCCTGATGGATCGCAAGGAGTCACCTTTCCATGTTGGTTATCTTCCGTTTCAGAAGTTCCTCGCCGACGAGGAGGAGGAGTACCCCGGTACGTAGCACAGCGGGCTCTGATATGAAATGGCATGCGTGTTACCCAGTGAAGCGTGTCGTGCAATCGAGCGAATGCGCCGTGAAACGCTGGGATGTAATCTTCTTCGGTAGTTAGCAAAGTTCTGAGAGGTTCGGACAAGTGCCGAGTAAACTGTCGAGCGTGGGGGAGGTTTAAGTAGGAATTGAAATTTATTTAAAGTTTGCGCACATGTAGACCCGTTCGTGAATATTTAGTCGCTCGTGAGGGAAGGCGAGGTAAATTCGGATCTGTGTGTGTGTGTGTGTGTGTGAAGGAGTTTCGGATATAGCAAAGAGTTTATCGTTTCGGATTTTCACTGGAAATATGATGTAACTAGTGGGCCAGTGCGGAAATTCCGTAGACGACAAAAGATGGGAAGCATAAATGAAAAAAATGGAATTATTGTAGATTATGCGTTATCTTTGCCAAAAACCAATTTTTACCTTCGTTTTTTTAAATAAATAATACACTGTGTAATTGTGTATTATTAATCCGCCAAAAGAGAGAGAGCAAGGAACTTAATCTTTAAAAAGGCATCTTATTTAACGTTTTTGGTCTCGTCTGAAAAGAGAAAAAGGGTTTGCTACGAAAAATCACCTTCGAGAAATAATATATAAGATTCTTGTCGTTCGGGATCGACGAGAGCTGATTTCAAGAAATATTCCCTACATTTTTAATGAAAATTGAAAGTTGCCAATCTCGCGATATACAAAATATACTTACGCTCCACTTTTTTGAATGATTTTTAAAGAAAATCAAATACCTACTTATGTTATCGTATTTATTTTAGACTTGAATTATGAACTTTATAACAAAGCCATTGAAGTGTTTCCACACGGAGAAAAAGAGTTAATTGGATCTACTGAAAATTACTCGCAGGGTCACAAGAAATTATTTATTTACATCAATGAAATCTTTTAATATTCTACATTAATTAAATATTTATTCCTTACAATCATGTGGAAATAGTATGCGATTGCGAGGAAGAAATATAAAATTAATATGGAGAAAAGGACTTAATTAATCTAAATTAATAATTACTTTTTTTAGTAGATCCAACTAATTCTTTTTCTCTGTGTGTGTGCACTGGTGTAAATATTTCCTCTGGAAAATAGCGTCTCATATTTTCAAAACCCTTTTTTCCAACCGACGTAACGTTACACTTTCCGCGAATTGTCTGCATCTCCTCGAACTGCAGTAAGGATGCCCGATGAAAGGGTGGAGTGTAACGACATCCACGGAGAACGAATGGATTCGTTGGATTTCCTTATAGGAATTGCCGGATGAAATGGTAGAGCGTCAAGGCGTGCATCGACGTATACGATTCCCATTCGGATGGGAAACGTATACGGTTTCTCGGTTTCTTACAGCTGCGGCAGTTCGCGCGCCCTTCTTTCCTCCTCGCGCAGCGCGACGGCTCTTTTCGCGAGCGACTTCCATCATCCCTTATCTCGTTGCACATCTGTGGCCTCGTTTGCAGCCGTATACGAGGTTCGCCCTCTGCGGTTCCTCTTTCGCGCGAAGCAGCGGCGGAGCGTCGTCTCTACGCGCCAATCTCGCTGGCTTTCTATGCGAGATTTCGGTCGTACCCACGCGCGGAGCGCGCTTTTCTTTCGCCGGCTTCTCAAAGTGTATACGTACCGCGCCGCGCAGCCTTTGAGCCATCTCGCGATTCAGCCGATCTCGTCTCTCTGCTGCCCCTCCGTCCTCTTTGTGCAATTAATCGAGATCGCGCGTCTTCTTTCGTCTTTTCTTTACTCTATGTAATAATTCCGTCCCGTGGAGCTGAATGGGAAAGAGGGAAATGAGCTGTCTTTCGAAAGGGGACGTCGTGACTTTTATTCGTCTCGTGCGTGATGCGGCCACCGTGGTGCATAGATACTTGTTCAAATCTGTTAACCGCTCTCTTTTTTCGTACATCTAACTGAGCTAGTGATGGGATGCACACTGAGAAAAATAATTAGGTTAAAATGACAAAACGCATCTAGTTAAATACGTTTAGTTATTCTGATCAAAATACTGGTCAGTTGGGCCAAATTTTTCGTTATTTTAACCAAAATGTTCAATTACTCTAACCAAAAAGTGGCCAGTTTAACTAAATAGAGGGAGGGCCCATATTGCACCAAACAGTTTGGTCATCGTCTCCAAGATTTTGGTCAATTTGACCAAATTTTTTTTCTCAGCAGGTAAGTAGAAATTTGAAAGAAATTACGAGCGAATGGATAAAAATCAAGAATATGAAAGACCGACCTACAGCTACACAGGGTAGACCGAAGCTAATCGGATCACAGGGTGAACAGGATAATTGATCCATATTTCATAATTCGTACATTGAGAAAAATAACTTGATTAAAGTGACAAAACGCATCTAGTTAAACGCGTTTAGTTATTATAATCAAAATATTAGTAAGTTTAACCAAATATTTTGTTATTCCAATTACATGTTTAATTATTCTAATTACATGTCTAGTTATTCTAACCAGAAAATTGTCAATCTAACCAAACAGATGGAGGCTCTGCATTTCACCAAACGGTTTGGTTATAGCTTCCAGCATTTTTGTTAAATTGACCAAGTAACTTTTCTCAGTGTACTGAAAATGAGCATTTCGAAAGCTCGTATTACTTCATTCCTCTCCAATGAAATAATGCGAACAATCGAAATACTAATTTTTACCACGATTTAAGAAATGTAGATATATGATCCGATTCGCCTTGTAACATCGTTTTTATACGATATTTCTACTCCTTGAGTTTATTTTCCTTCCACCCTCCATATTACGGGTCCACATTTTATCCCTTTCCTCCGTTGCGCGACACCACGACATCCTCTCGCTCGTGCGAAGCGAGCTGTAGCTTTCGATATGAATAGAATTGCGCGAGGATGTATTATCCATGCATCGCCGTACCGTTTCGCCGGTGCACGGTTCCATCGGACGAATCGCGTAAAGAGAGGTAATCGACGCGCGCCACCCCCTCCGGTATTCTCCGCGTGCCGGGAAAGTACCTACCCCCGAGCCTACGTAGTATATAGATATACCTCGTCCTCGCGTAATCCCTACTACCGTCAACCGGCTGGGGTATTTGTAAGCCCCGATCGTCGACAGAGAGAGAGCTCGCATTAAAGTTTCTCCGGCGTCGTCCTACTTTATCCTGGACATTCTGCGAACACTGCGCGAGGGACATAAAGGCTGCTCATTTCTGTTATTACAAGCCGTGATAGCGTTCTATTAATTCTTTCCAAGTATTGTGCGGTTCGAGAGAGGTATGTCGACCCATTGTCAAATCGGGCAAGGGAGTACCTACAATCACACATCCAGGGAAAAGGTCTTGTCGAATACGAACCTGATAGACAAATTTATTTGAGATGAGTAAGAATTTATTCACTTCGAACAAGAATCTATTTCAATTTGATAAATATTCTACTAGGTTCCTACTAGATTAAAAAAGGTACGCAAACCATTTATCAAATTCAAATAGACTTTTGTTCGATGTCAGCAAATTCCTATTTATCTCAAATTAATTTTTCTATTAGGTTTGTATTAAACTAGACCTCTTCTCTGAATGCAATCGAGCTTTTAATTATAAAGATTCGGGATGTCGAGTTCAACTTTCGAGGAAAATTGGTAAAGGGTCCTGTAAGGTAGCTTGATTTTTAAATTTGTGAGATGAAAAATGTAGATAATTGGAGTAGGATAAATTGATATGGGAATTAAGTAGAAATATGACAACATATTTATTCGAAAAGTTCTACGATAAAATAAGCGGTCGTTCGATGGTTGTGTCTGATAGCAATAGTCAGTGATTAATTGATTTGTCCACTTGTGGTCTGAAGAAAAATGTGTTACTTGAGAACACATCACATAACGACGCGGTATAGCATCGAGTAATATAGAGAATGAGAAGATAGAGAATACAAATGCGAACGGAGAAACACTGCAGGACAGAAAATGAAATGATATAACTTCGAATCTGGCATTAAGTAATTGAACACAAAGTGATTCACATGTCACACCGACAAAGTCACTCGGGAATATGAAAATATCCGAAATCGATTCGACCGTTTTTCGCACCAATGCGCCCTCATTTGTACACCGAGCGAATCACGTCATGTCGCGACTGTGAAAACCACTCCCCGCCTTCGGGGGTAAATTCGAATCCACCATTCAAAGTGTCACCTTTCGGCTTTTCCACGTCGCCGAAAGAGCCTCCCGCATTACCGCGCCTCCGGCGGGTCGAACGAACGCGCGTATACGCACGTGGCGTCGAGAAGAATTGGACGATCGTATAGGATTTCACTTCGATTTCTATACGCGGTACAAATATATCTATAAAGAGCTATTTTCTCGGAAAGTTCCTCTCGCGGCGGCTCTTTCGCACTTTCCCCACCTCCTCGCGGGCGATTCGTTTTCCCGCGCCGTCTCTCATCGCTTACCTCAGCTCCTAGCTTCGTGCGTACGGCAGGGGCGCGCGCGCGCCTGCCTATAGATACCTAAAACGCGCCCCGGCTCCTCGTTCCCACCCTGGTCGTTTGGGCTGCGCGACGATAACCGTAAAATATTCCTAAGCGATTGTCACGCGAGCGGAGAACAGGCGTTTCGATTCGTTACCGGGAGAGAGGGGGGTGTGCGCGCCCGCGCGTTGAACTTGTAAGCTAACCGGGCTCGAGGAACTTTTCGGGCCTAAACTTTGGCGATTACGGGAAACTCGCGTGCGGACTCTGAGCGGTTGAAGACACCGTATAGGAGAGAGCCAGCCCGCAGTCGCGCTCCACACCGTAGTTCCCCGTTCGCCGCGTGCGCGTTGTCGCTTCGGTCGCTATGGTCTTGCAGCGGGCTGAGGTGGAATGGGAGGAAAGTGAGAGGAGCGAGAGCGAGAGAGAGAGGGGGTGAGAGATAGAGGAGGGGAAGGGATAAGGGAAAGAGAGGGAACCCGAGGTTTGCTTTAAATATTCATTCCGTGTAGAGCGGCTCTGCCCTGCCCACTTTAATGTTCTCCGTTATCCCAGACACTGTTCTGCTTTTTGCATATGAGCGCGACGCTCTTTTTCCCCCCTCCTCTTCTCCGTGCGATTTTTCTTTCTCTCTCTTTTTCCCTCTCTTTCTCTGGTTCTCCTTCCTCCCCCGAGGTGTAGATTTAATATTTATTCGCCCGCGAAAGCCCTATCGCGCGGACGTGGCCCGTATCACGATCGCGCGTTTCCGTCGCACGGCGTTGCTGCTCTCTTGATTTTCGATAATACCACGCCTTGACGATCGGGAGCGACGCGCGAACGAGGGGAGTGGGTGTTGAGTTCTGTCGGGGGTTCGATATTTTCGTGGTGACGTATTTTATCTTTGGTTAATTTTGTTCGGCGTCTCCTCGCGTTTCGATTCTCTATATTTCTACGTGGAAGTAAGAATAAGCCTGCGTTATGTATAGAATCAACCCGAGTATAATTCGACATCGACTTCTCCCCGCCGTATCACATCCGTCTCAAAGCGCCTTCGAGGAGAAATCCGCGAAGCGTACACTGAAAAAAAAAACGTACGAATCGTATAAACGGATTGTTCAGCTGTGACAGCTGTACTTTCTGTCTTATTTTTAGCTACTGTTACAGGGTTGCCGCAGACCTGAAAACCCTGGAAAATCGAGAAAAGTCGGGGAACTTTTTTAGGGTATGGAAAACCTGAATAAGCCGAGGAGTTTTAATAAAATCCCGTGAAAAAAGAACATCGCGACATGTATTCGGCTGTCGATGTGATGTATAATTTTATACACATTATTGACACATAGCTGCGATTTATTTTTGTCCGTGTATCGCTATAAGAGGAAAATAAATAGTTGTATTTTTAGACTATCGTAGTATTACATATATTAGCCGAAATTAATAACGGCTAGCTTTCTATTGTATCGCTGCAGGATTCATACTTTTCTTCTCCAGTGTATAGATACCTACCTAAATTGACCGTGTCTCATAGACGCGCGTAGACGCCGTAACCAAAGAGAAAACAGAAACACGTCGCTATAAGAGCCACGTCGTACGTGCGGCTGTAAAAGTAACTACCGCGAGAGCGTTATAAACCCCCCTGTTCGTCGAGTATCGCCTGCGCGAAACGAAAGAGGAAGCGAGAGGGTGAGTCGACTCTTGGGCGCGGCGGCGCGCGTATCCGTATTGGACCGCGTCGTAACCGTGTGCCGCCGTGAAAAATTGCGCCGTACCGCACCCCTCCCGCCGTCCTGCTCGTCCCGCGCGTCCAGGCCGCCCCCTGGAATTGGAAGCGGATTAAGCGGTTGATGGGACTTAAAGGCGTTAAGTCGCCCGGGGAGTTCAAGACGTTTAATTACGCCGGCGCAATTAGACGATATTAGCGCGATCGTCCCGTAAATCGCGACTCTCGGCTGCAATACGGCCGGCCAATGAGCTCCCGCGGGGTGCGCGCGAGCCCTTATCTGCACTGCGGAGCCCAGCGCGAACGCGCCGCGGCGATGTATATACGTAACAGTCTGCTTGCCGAATCAGCTCTCTCTCCCAGTCGCGCGGTCCCTTCTGATTGCGGAAAGCGAAGGATAATTTGAACGCGGGGAATCGATCATGTTGCGCCTGCACGATTCTCTCCGCACCAGACGGACGCGCTCTACCGCGTGAGTGCATTTCCATTCGTCTCTCGTTCGCTCTCCGCACTCTCTGTTCCCTTGTCTGTACGAAGTTCTCTATAGGTATATCCGGCAAATCTCTGTCCGAGTCGATGTTGGTTCGGGATTCTCTTCGAGTGGGGTATTATACGTATGTCGGTTTAATCACCGAGTGGTGCATTATGACGTTACTTCTCCTTAAACTGTGACGAATGTATTTCGATTTTTTGGTCGTATTTCATTGAAGGGTGAACTTTTTTGGATGCGGGGAAATATTACGCATCGTCTATTCCTTTTTCGTGTATCTCAAAAATATTCGAATTTTCTTTTGTTCTATCCCTAGAAAATTGAGCTTTTTTTTATATTAGTTAGATTCTATAGAAGCTATAGCTAGTATGCCCAGATGGAATAGGTAGCTTATCTACTGATTGTTAGTAACAGATATTTTGAAAATAGTTGCATTATTTGTGAACAACTCATTGGATGAAAATACACGGCAAGAAATGTATGGGGGCGTTTTCTATACAAGTATATCAGCTGTAGACTATAATTTTATTATGATATTCTGTACTGTACTGCATAGCAATTGTTAAAATGTCCCTCAAACTCATTGCAATGCTTGTAGCATTCGTTGCTATACGTGCACTTAAACAACATCGTAGTAAAAGTATTTAGTGTACGGCTGATGTACTTGTATAGGAACCGCTCCCACACATTTTTCTCCGTGTATGAGAAGCAAAATGCTCCATACGTTGTACCCACTGAAAAGATAAACGGATGAAGAATTCTTTGATCCTTTTTAAATATTTTACTTTGAAAAATAGATAGTAGAAATTATTGGATCGCATTCTTTGTCTGCTACAATTTATCTACTTTCTTACTACTGAAGAGACAAATTTCACATTACAGGCACGTCGACGCAAAGTATCATGCTACTGCATTTTGATATTTGGGAACTTTAAGGCACTTAATAAGTTGGTTTTTATCGACATATCAGTAGGGCGAACGTAGAAGTAATAATTGTTCACTTGCCGTGCTATTTGGGATACTAATAGAGTGACTTTTATGGAGGAAGTCAAATCGAGGGTCGAATTAAAAAAGTCTTGCTTGTCTTAATTCAGCGCACGTGAGACCCATATTTTTTAGGTGTATTAGATTTTTATACGTGGAGAAGTGACAAAAGTATCGTTGCATCCATTTTGCCTAAAGCACCGTAAAACTACGATTCGGAATAACAACCGAAGACAAATTATATGAATATAGATATAGTCAATATTACACTGATTGTGAGAGAAATAGTTGCCGATTCCAAAAAAATATTTTCTTCAACCAAAAACATGGTATAATTCCAGGATCAAGCCATGGTTTTCTTCGTGCATGAAAATATTTGATTATCTCGAATAATTATTTTTTTTTTCAAGCAGAAAGACTTTCTCGTTCCAACGAAGGTATTCTTGATTCAAATATATACATTTTTGACCACGAATCTGTGTTCTCAAACATTTGTAAAATCACGTGTTCTTGATTCAAGACATATTTTTTGACACCAGCAATTATTTCCCTCAGTATGCAGAATTCTCCAATTTATTAATATTCTCTTAAAATACTGTTATCAGACCACAGTTGCAGGGCTTACATATCCCTGCGTGCACACATCCGTACGCAAAGACGATTATATTCCTTGAACCTCCTCCGCGCGTACTCTCGCACCTCCCACGGAGAACTTCTGTACGCGGAACACCAGTGCGCGCAGAGTTACGTACATCCCACCGCGGCGAACGTGCGAATATAGCCAGCCGTACGCGGTAATCTCGGGAAACTCTGCACCTAATCCGATTATCGCGCTTCCGCCGCGGTCGATGCGATTCGCGTCACATTGAATTTTCGCTTCGACACGGACGATTGCTGCACGAAATTGGAATGCGGGGTGTATAACGGCGCGGGGGCTGCTCTGCGGGCGACTTTCGTCTGGCTCGCGAAAAGCGTGGACGACCTGGTCGGCCGCGGCGGGGGACGGCGGCGGAGGGAACAGATTTTACGAGCGGAAAGGGTGTACGGTGGGTTTAACTGCGCGATAGGGGTAACTTCCTCCCCCTTTCCGACTTCCCCTCGCCCGTACACGACCGTTGTATATCCGCGGCGTCTAATGAAATAATCCTAAGAGAGATTCGCCGGCCGATTCTCTCTCCTCCGACCGACACGACCCGAGCGAGTGTTCGGGTCGTATTACTTTCGCTCTCGTTCTCCCTCCGCCGTCTTTCCTTGCGCTTTCGCGTGATTGGCACGTTTTCCCGGGGCCTTCTTCCGCCCGAGGCTTTTCCGTCCGATACGAACGTGTAATCTCTCAGCGGAAGTCCCTCTCGCTTTCGTTCCATTCGTATAACGCGCGAGAAACGCGCGTGGCGTGTACGTTTCTTTCGTGTCCGACGGTCTTGTCGGTTCCTTTTATGCTTTTACGGCCGAGCTGCGCGACTCGTCTTTCTCCTTTGCGGCGCGGTTATCGCGTTGGAAGAAAATCGGAGGGTGTGTATTTTTGGAAGAGAGGGAGCCTCCGGTGTTTGGTGATGTTGAAAAATAAAACTTTTTTGTACATTCGGAGGAAAACGTAGTTTTGACTAAATCGGCGATTACGAGTGGGGAAATGCAGATCAAGCTACTTGGACTTATAACTGACTACAGTCTAGATATTATTTATCTAATGTGTCATTTTAAAATTATCAAGTTTTAATTTCAATGTTCATAAATTCCTCAAATATCTCCTCTAAAATGATTATTGCTTTATACATACCTTATGTTCATTTTAATAATTTTTAAAACTCTAAATTATTAGGTATTTATGTTTAAAATTTCCTTCAAATTGAACTTAAAAAAACTTAAGAAATGAATATGATGAGAAATTTATTTTCTATTATTGAGCCTACAATTTCATTACAAAATTTTCTAGTAAATTGAATAAAGCCTTTAACTGGAATGTTTCTTGTTCTTTATATTTATTTATTTGTTCCTTAACGTTTAAATTTGTTTGAATAATTATTAACTTATTAATATATAAATAAATAAAATAGCCGTTAATCGTTGTAACCAAATTTATCAGTCGGAGCAACTAATTCTGCACTCCCCCTTCTGTAAACGCAGATTTAATGGAATACGACGTTTTTACTCTCAGTGTAGATCTCTGTGAGAACGCCGAGTTGAATGCCGAATGAATCCTAGAACTTGTCTTCTAACATAGCTCGGAAAGACGGGCCAATTTCGAATATTCCGAAGGACTTTGATCCTGGGGCTACCTATGTGACGCGCATTGGTATTACCTGGTACTGTGCGGCGTAACCGTAAACCAGGATATTACCCGCAGCGCGCATATCCATGGGTCAGCTAGTCATTCGATACGCGATTGTGCGCGCATATAGGTACATAGATACGACTCGTGCATTGATGGACGTCTGTAGATGCGTGCCTCCGCCGCCGCATTCGAGGTCGACTATTTTTTTTGGGCGCTATTTCGGAGCGATACCTATTGCGAGGACGGATCTCTTTTAATTTTATTGTTTGTTGAGGTCCGCGCGTTTTCAATGGTCTGCTCCGGGAACATACGAATTTCGGAAAAAGCATTTGTTCGTTTATTGGTTGCGTTCGCTCGGGCTCGCGGGCGAAAAAAAATGCACGCCAACGCTTCGAGATGACGCTTCGACTCCGGTTTCCGGCGCTGCGCCCGCCGGAAGTGCATTTCCCCCGCAGCTTGAAAAGCGGGTGCGGTGTTCGAGAAAAGGGTTCCGTGCTGGTCAAGGCCAAGCGCACCGCCTCTGAATTTCGCCGCTACTCTAGTGACTAGAGGTGCCTGCTGTGTTTCAGTCACTCCCCCGCGCGGCCGACACCGATCAATACAACCCCAAACCCCGGTTTGCGTATTTCCGAACCCAGGTACCTACCTACCCCTGTTCGCGCGCGATTGACGCGCCTAATGAATTCACAATGGAGCCTATCCGGATAACGAGAGACCCGCGCGTGATTTTTCTCCGTCGCCTTCGAATATACGGTGCACTCATTTTTTTTTTTCACCAACATGCGAGCTAATACTTTAATTTGATTCACCGCTAGGGGGTGAAAGCCATTTTTTTCTTTGGCTCGTAATTAGGTTTCTTTTTTCTTTCCCTCCTCGCCTGACGAAGGTCAAGGTGAGGCGCGGAAATTGAAACGTTCAAACTCTGCTGTGGTTCTTAAAATTTGATGGAAAACGAGTTTTATGTACATATATGCAATTCTTGCAAATTATATAGCTGCATCATGATTTATGATTTTATTACTTATCAATTTATCATATCACAAAGGGAAAATATCATCGTCGCTTCTAACAATTACCTATAAGATCGCAGGATATTAAAATTGTAGCGAATTTATCATTGCTACACTGAGAACAAAAATGTGCTACATTCAACCACGGCGAGATTGAATATGGTGAACCTCGGGGTATGGTCGTTTCAATACTATAAGACTGTAAAGACTAAATACATGAAGTTGCGACGACCAATTTATAATTGAAAAACGAGTGAATATTTACTTGAAACAATTACACCGTGAAATTCGCCGTAATCAACCTCACCGTGATTGAATTGAGCACATTTTTTTGTCAGTGTACAGCAACGATCTTAAAGTGACTAATTTTTGGTTAGAATAACTAGACGTTTGGTTGAAATAACAACATTTGGTTAGAATAACTATACTTTGGCTCAACGGACCATTATTTTAGTTAGAATAATTAAATATGTTCAACTAGATGCGTTTTATCATGAACCTGATTATTTTTCTCAATGCAATGACGTTATTGTTCTTACAATGAAATGCAGCTACAACCTTCTACATGTCAATTGTGTTTAATTGCTAGATAATGTGCAAATAGTATTACTTTCACTGATTTTTTAAACGCAAATGGTAACGAAAGTCTTGCTAATGGTATATAGCCTTACCTAATTTGGAAGCGTGATATACATAAAACCCCGAGTATCATCGTAGCTTCGCTCTCCGGAATCAAGTGCAATTTCGAAGGTATAGACATTACTCGAACCATTCTGCCGTCTTCTCGCCTCTTTGGGGCCCTTAAACGGGACCCGAGTAAAATCAGCGGCGCAGAAAAGTAGACGCCAAGTTAATTCGGCTGCACCGAACCGCGTGCGAATACTCTTTCACCCAAACGAAGTGTCAACGTAAAGGCTCTGGTGGAGGCTATGAACCAGCTTCAAAGCTATTTACGTTCCCGCTCCGGTGTGCGCCGTGTATCGGTTAAGTGCGAGCGCTACACGCAAACGCAGACTTACACGGTGCTGGCGTTTACGTATGTACGCAACTGCCTCGCAATGGCACCACACCCCTTCTTTGTTTATAAATGCCACTCGAACCTTACGAAGGCACGGAACCCAGGTCTTTCGCAGGGAGGAGACACTTTTCCCTCCGGGCGAGTTTGCCCCTTGATGTACGAGTATCTTTAAACGCTTCCCAGCGAGATCTCTCGGATAACATTGCCGAACGAGGGTTTTGATTCGCGAGTACGATTCCTTCAACCGTTTCTCTCGGGGAGCTTGACAAGGGTAGCCCCGAGCGCATATTCTTTAAGGGAGGATAGGAGGCGATCCGGCAGTCGTGCCGTATCGTGATATTCCGAAAAAGTTATATTCTCTCGTGTATACACAGTTCGACTTCTCGGGGCCGATCGTTTCCGATATCGCTCTGGTGTTTAATTTTTACGAGCATAAATATTGTTTTGTGGAGAAAGACGGAACACAATAAATCGTAATATTTACGCAATTTTTCGTACAATTCGGAACGAGGCCAATTTATTGTTACGATAGCTCAAATTTTAGTAAAAATTATAGTAAAATTTGTAGAAGTTGCAAGCGTTGTTGTAATTTTTACGGAAATTGTAGCTATCGTAACAATAAACTGGCCTTGTCCCGAAATTTACCACAAACTTCGTAAATGCTACGATTAATTTTTTTTCCGTGAAACCTCGAAAGTAGGTTGGCATATCCAAGTCGATATTTTAATACTAGTTTGAGCCTAAATTTGCCAAAAGCGAATAAATTAGTCACTTGTAGGTCTAAATTAATGTCGAAGCTTTGAAAGACGCGAAGGATTTAACATCGGTTTAGACATAAAGTGGTTGGACTTGTCCGTTTTCGGCAAGTTTAGGCTGAAACTAGTATTAGAATTTCGATTTGGATAGATTTCGACAAAACTGGATGAATTTTCAAAAGCGTACCAAAACACGAGAAAACCATATCTTTATAGCAATTCGATTTTAGTTTAGTAAGAAATTGAGGCAATTTCTCAAAATTTCTCTCTCATCGCGATATCTCGGAAGCCGAGCGAGATACGACGAAAGTTTAAAGAGAAAAGTTGTTCGGATTTGAAAACCGAGCAACTTTTATATTGAAACTTTTATTCTATCTAGCCTCGTTTACGAGTTAGCCGCTGGAACCGCTGAACTTGGAAGAGTCGTTTGGTCCTACCGGGGAATCGAATTGTACGCGCACACTGTATATGTATATACTCGAAATACTGATATATTATATCCGGACACATTTGTGTGTGTGTGTGTGTGTGTGTTCGTCGAATTATTATTTCCCGTGATAATTGCCGTCGCGAGCCTCGGAAAATCCGATTGAAAATAGAGTGGCTGTAGAGCATTGCGTTGCGCTCGATGCCATCATTTATTATCCATTTTGCTGGCGGCTGCTGCTGCTGCTGCTCTGCAAAAGTGGTTATACCCAGTACGCGTGCTATGGGATAGGATGGTATCAATACACGACACTCGATGAAACAAATAGTAGCGATTGTATCACGTCGCATTGACATCGTCGCTGACGCGATTTAGCTGGAAATTAGATTACAGCCTGAATTACATCGAGCATCATCACGTATGCAGTACGGGTAACCGGGTATGCATCATAGTTACGTACCTATACATTAGAAACCTTTGAAGTTAGAGATATCGCAGAAACTGTTGCAACGTAATTCTTAAGTTTGCGAATTCAGATATCCGCGAAATATTGAATTAAATTTTTTCCATTTTTTTGGATGGTTCAATTTATTTTAGTATCATTACTGTCATTTTCTTTCTTTTTTGTGTTTGAATTTATTCTGAATTCATTTATCATTATCAATAATCTTACACTGCTATTAACTAGTATCATACATTATACTGCAGTAAGATTAATTCTACATGATTCCGCCTTAATTGAAAGCGAGCCTCTAAAAGTTCAGCACTTATCCGGCATTATAAAATCAAAAGCATGCTTTTCCGCATTCGGTTTCTACATATTGGGGTAAGTTGAGGCAAAGATGGGGATATTTATCTTATTCTAGTCCATCTAGCTACCCGCACTAAATATACAGACTGCGAGGGCACTCGCGCAAGCCCAGTAAAAGAGTCAGCCCTCCTGATTTGGAAGCGATATTCAGGCCCTCTTTGCTCGCCCAGCGGCTTAAATCCTCTAATCTGTTATCGTAAAAATCCTGCTCACTCACTGGTGAGCCACCAGCTTTAAAGCCAAAGAGGAACGCGGGGACGAAGAGGATCAGGAGCGTGGGGCGATGAGGGCGAGGACGGGGATGGGGAGGGTGGGACATCACCCCTCAAGAGATGGAGGAGTATCAATATCACGCCTCACTGCCACCCCCATTCGAGCCTCTTCCCCCACTTTTCCTCTTATTATCGGGCTGGAAAAATACTCTTGGAATAGAAATCCCCGCCCGCGCGCGCGCGCGTCGTGCCGCTGCCAAACTGGCGACGACGACTGCATTCGTACCGTCGGAAATTTGATCGTTTCACCGAAGCGGGAACGGATTTTTATTAAAAGTCTAATCGTCTCCTTTTCGAAATTGAAAATATTTTCTCATCGTTTTTTTCTTTTCTTCCAAATGCAATGGATATCTGAAAAGGTCATTTTTATGTGTGTTTTTTTTATTCTTGTCGGAAGAATAATATAACAAACTTTAAGGGGCGTCTTTCAATTTTGGGGACTTTGAAAAAAGTTCATAAGAATTTTTCAGGCGATAGTTAGTCAGGATGCATCGGTTGAACAAATGAAAATCGCTCAATCTGTATTCGATACTCATTGGTTAATATTTAACGACTATTAAAATCGATTATAATATTAACTTAATTAATCAGTTGATTTAACTATTAAGATCTATTAAGACTAACAAAAATAAGCAGAGAAAGAAATATTTCTCGACTACTAATTTGTGTCAATTTTGCCAAAATTTACAGTAATGCCCTAAAAGACGCCCTTTAAACCCCTTGAATCGCATCACCATTCTCGGTGGTCGAAATAGGTCCTCATAATTCCTTCTTTCCCCTCGTCTTTCATCGAGAAACGCTTGCACATAATTTCTTAATGCCCGGGATTATGGCACGCGCGACTCGCCACCACTGTATGCAGCTGCACCACGCTACATGGCGTGACGAACGGTGACTCGCGTAAGAGGGCGAAGGGAGGTTATTCGTTCGACGGGGGTACCGTGCATGAAACGCGGTACATCGAAGCATGAAATACGACGAGGTCGCCGGGTGATTTCGAGATTCAGCTCAGCCGCGGCCTGCCACGGATGACCCGAGGGTCGAATTCGCATCCGCGATGCTTCCTTCGTCCTTATTGTCGGCCCGCGCGTTCCTTATATCCCCGCGCGGAGAGAGAACGCGTGTAATATCGATCTTTCAATCTTCCGGCTGCGCGCTTCCGAAACGCGCGCGTTTTCTCACGTGGGTCGGGTTCGCCCTTTTATTTGCGGGATAATAGCTTCTCTCGTCGCGAATTCTTCAGGGTCCGGGAGCTCACGGTGTACAGTAGAATCCCAATTATTTCGGTTAATCGGGAGACGAGGGCGAATTTCGAGTGTAATGGATACTTTCGAGTTTGTGCGAAATGTGTCATACACCGAGAAAAAAAGTAGCCTGCAAAACAATTTTGTCGAGTCAATTTGATAATCTAAAAAAGTATTGATGGATTATATAAATGTCTAGCTCTGACGTCAAAGTTTTCGTGAAATCAACCAAAGCATTTTGCGATTCCAAAAAAACGTTTTGTAGGCTTGTATATATTCAAAACATTTTGTCAGCCCAATCAAGAGTTCTTTCAGTGTGATAAGAGAAAAGTGGATTTATTGTTTATCGAGTTTTTCGATGGTATAACCTGAATTTTACGTTGAGACTGCACTTATCATTTATTGCCTTTGCTTTTGCGACGGTAACAGATTATAGACTAATAAAACTATTTTTTTTTATTAAACAGAATGATTAAATTAAATTGATTTGTGACAAGTGAAATCATAATTGATTGAGTCATGCTTCTATTAATGCGTTTATTTCTCCCTGGAATTCATATTCGAGTAAACTGTTTGCTTTTGTGTGTGTGTGTGTGTGTGTGTGTGTGTGTGTGTATGTATGTGTGTGTGTGTGTGTGTGTGTGTGTGTGTGTGTAAAGCACAGTTTTCAAAAGTTAACGGCTGCAAAAAAGAATCGTATTAATCATTTTATCGTCTCCACCATTGAAAATAAAATATTCCGGCACACTGCCACGGGACAACAAAACAACAGTTTAATTCGAATTTCGGGGAAGCTTCACCAACGTCTTTACGACCAATCTTTTCTTCGATGTGCGACGACCGCGCGCGCACACTTCGTTTAACCGGTCGTGGATAATCAGCGTTCCACCCCACGACAGCCGCTCCCACGGCTGAGCACCGCTGCACGTGAAATTGAAGACTCATTAAAAGCAGAAATGATTAAACTTTTTATAAGGTACGATGAGCGAGGAGGCCCGGCGAGGGTGGGTTCCGAAGGGCGGCATAAAAGCGGCAAAGTATTTAAGCGCGGGGGATACGCGGAGGAGGGGGTTGTTTTTACGAAGGCTTCGCGGACTTATTAGTCTGCAGTTGGCCGCGCCGGCACAGACTCACGGGGAAATATCTCGTCGACGTTGGCGTGCTGCGATGGTTATTCCGTCGAAATGACATCGTCGAATTTTCTTTCTCGCATTCGAAATATCGAGCGCGTCGCTGTTATCGTTAAACCGATCGCGCGTGCCGCCGAAACGCGCCGTCGCACATTGCCGCGCTGTTGTCGCGTCGAGAGCTCGCCTGTTACGTATATCCGAATCGCATTGAACTGTGCTCGATTGATATTACTTTTCGCACTCGCTTTTGCGCTCAAAGAACGCCACGCGACGCCTCCTCCTTTCGCGCACGCCTCGTCGCGTCGGAAAAGAATCTCCGTCGGCGCGTTTTTTTGCGCAGCGTCCCTCTCTCCTCCCCGCCCTTCTTTATTTTCGTTTCATTTCATTTCATTTTCATTACGGAGCTCCATCAACGTCAAGTATTTCCCCGCGGTGCCGCACGCCGCGCCGCGCGGCACCCACATTCTTTTAGGAAGAAGGATGGCGAGGCAAACGAGATTGTATTTGCTTCTCACTTCCGGGATGCCACCCTTGTTAAGGAAGCGACTCTTGTGCGCTTCTCTTTCTCTCTCCCTTTCTCTTGCTGCCGACTTATCTCGCCGGCGCCTTCATTGCGGCTCTTCGGTGCGTCGGTTGCCATCCCTTCTAGATAACGATCGGAAGGTAGTTACAGTGATCACGTGAGCGCCAACTTAGCCTCGATTAAGCTCTGGTCAAAGCACTGATGGAGGAATTTTTGTCGTGGAAGTTGGAATAATTTTTATGCGGTGCAAAATTAACAGTACCTATGATGTTTCCCGCTTTGGGTCTAGTTAGGTATTAGGGGTGGGAGAAAAATACTTTAATCAGTAAAATAATTACTAATTAAGTAATAATATTACCAGAGGTGATTTGAAACATTCCAAGCGAGGAAATATGGAACGATTATATGCTATTTGTTATACGGAGAAAAAAGATTAGTAAAAAATCATGGAAAATTCATGAATTTTTACAGTTTCCCCAGTAACGAGGCTTCTCAAGGTGAAATATTAAAGTTTTTAATAGAACATGGCGTACTTTTTAGAGTTCGTAATAGTATGAATATCGGTTTATGCGATAAAATTTACCAATCTCTTGTTAATATGCACTGTAAAAAAATGTGTATTCAATTTAATACAATCGTATATGAAGCTTTTTTACCCAATATGTAATTATGAAAATTAATATATCCCGTTGTGGAATTTATTAAGGCAATTTCATAAAAAATGTATTAATTTTCATAATTACGGTCATAGTATATTAGTTTCCATAATCACGTATTGAAAAGAAGCTTTATGCAAAAGTGTATATTTTAAAAAATGTCATTTTGTTTACAGTGTGTATTGGTTGTTTACATGTTCATACTGTTACGAACTGTCAAAAAAACGTTATGTTTATTAAAGAATTCAACGTTTCACCTCGAGAAGCCCTGTTACCGGGATTCACTGTCAACACATTATTTTCTAATCCCTTTTCTCCGTGTAGTATAATTATTTGATTGGTAAGGGCATCGTAGGCTAACTTCAAGGATTAGTATACATTCTTTTAGCGAGCATGAGTACAGGCTTTGCAAACTTAAAATTTCAATACGTACAGCGCATCGCGCATCCGTCGTTATATCCCGATTGTCACCCGAGCTCCTCCGCCGTTCTCCTCGTCCCGCACGTCCCCATCACGACGGTATTAATTATCGAATTCTTTGTACACGTCTCAGCGCACAGTGAAAGTGGCGACGTCACGGCTGAGAGCTCGTTGCATTCGCGTCGCAAATTTGAGCCCGGGAATATTATCTTTTAATAAGGAAGATCCGACTTCTATATTTGAAAGAGGTAAACCCTCGAGGTAAAGCGGCCTTCGTTAAAGCGCTCCTCCCGGTAAAAATCCGCAAGGAAATCTCTGAAGTGACGACGTTCCTATTTTTTCCTTTTATTTCTTTCCATCCTCTCCGCTCACTCCCCGCTCTTCCTCCTTCCCTTTCACCCTCCCGGGTAAGTGGCCTAATTTCAAACGTCGTCGGACGAAGGCCATTCCCTCCGCTGCTCGCTCCTCGAGGAGCTCGCTCCACTCCTCGAACGAATCGCGCTTCGTCGTCACTTTCGCGACGCGTGAAAAGCGCAGGCGAACGCCGCGCGATGGAATTGCTCGCGCACGTCGTCGTTTGCGTGAAAGAAATTTATAACTGGAAAACGTGGGAGCGCCGCCCGCCGGTTTATTTGTGGGGAAAAAAACGCGCCTGTTTTTTGTTCCTTTTGCGAGATAATAACATCGGGACCGTCTTTTCGTGTTTGTTACTTAATATCCCGTCGCCGCACTACCTCCTCCGCGTAGCGCGTGCGTCCCTTCGGGGTTGGCGCGCGCGCGCGCGCGCGCTCCGCCGTCTATTTTCTTTTTCAATATCCCTTTCGCGGTCTACCCCCGAACGTAAGTAAGACTGCGCCCGTGCAGGCACGACTCGGCGGTGTATCGACATCGGCATTATCCGTTTCCAGGGGAACGCGGCGCAGCGGGCGTACCGCGCGTTTTCGCGAAAAGCAGCGGAGCTTCGCGTGGCGCCCTCGTTTCGCGGGAGACTCTCACTCTCCGCTCCTTTTTCTCTCTCTCTCCCTCCTTCCCTCGCCTCCCACCCTGTCCTCGTCACCGTCGCATCTGTATCTCGTCCCCGTCTCGATAAACCTACGTGACTGAATTATCGCGAGCGCGGAAAGTTCGCCGGGCGGAAGCACCGAGATTGTCATACAAATTAATTCAAATATTTGGAGTCGCGCGAGCCCCGCGCAATTCACAGGCATTCCGCTTTCGGGGTTTCGTCATGCCGAAGGGCGATGACGAACCCCCTTCGCGCGGAATTCCAATGAGACACGGATATGTATTTAATACCGGTAGGAAATTCCGTCGATCGATCGATCGTACGTGAGTGCGGCTCGACTCGTATATATGCTCGTGTTTACGTATGAGTATATAGGGTGTGCAGCGGTCAGGGAATTATGTGGGCCAGGGAAAAGTTAGGGAAAAATCGGAAAAAATAAAGCAATTTCTGGAATTTTTCGAAAATACTCAAATTTTTTCAATTACCTAGCTGATGTCTAGTCTGTTAAAATTTTAAAGAATTTATATAGAACTCTAAAAAAAGTGTTCCATATGTATAATATTGTATGTATCTAAGTTCTTTCTTAGTCTTAAGAAAGCCATTAAATGGTAATATGGTTTGAAAAATTAAATTATTCTAATGTTTCTTTCTCAGTGGTCATAACTCCTACACTGAGAGGAAAATGTAGTAAATTTGACTAAATCGACGGTTACGGGTGGAGGAATGCAGATTTAATTACTTGGACTAATAATTGAATTGAATGGACTACAGCTTATTTCCTTTAAATAGCCTGTAATCGTTACAGCCAATTGAAAATACTATTTTTTTCTCTCTGTATATGAACGAATATTAGTTCATTTGTTCACTCGACGAAAAACGATTGATGCGTAACACTTTATCTGTGCACGAAAAAAAAGAAACTGTAACACTTACAAAGTTTGCGCTAAAATGCGGGACGAGCCCAATTTATTGTTACGATAACTACAATTTCAGTAAAGATCGCAGCAAACGCTTGCAACTTTTACAAGTTTTTCTATAATTTTTACTTAAATTGTAGTTATCATAACAAGAAGTTGGCCTTGTCCCGAAATTTACCAAACATTTTTTTTCCGTGTACCCATAGCGGTCAGGGAAATTTGATTATCTCAGACTGGAAAACCTCGAAAGAAGTCAGGGAATTTCTTTTTCACATTTTGCTAGACACCGTGGTATACGCGGATGCATCGGCGCGCGCCACCCGCGCGCGACTGCAGCATCGCAGCGCTGTTATTCGCATCCGCACGGCGGACACGACTTTGTATTTCATTTTATGGCGGCACAAGGGGGAGGCGCGATCGCCGGCTGTTTCTTACTTTACGGTGAACGCGATACAGGGTGGCTCCGACTGCCTGGTGTAGCCGTACCTGGCACCCGTCCGGCAGAAGCGATCACGGGGACAGTAAACTTTAGGGGATCGTTGCACTAACCTTGGGGGGTTGACCGTAAAACTTGAGATACGCCCGCGCGGACGTGACGTATTTCGGCGCGGAAAGGGGAGCTTAAAACGGCCCGTCGTTCGTCGGCGCGTGCTGCAGGGCTCATTGAATCGCGTCGCCTTTCGGGAGAACGTTAATGTAATTCCTTTACTCGTGAATAGTAAGTGGCTCTTAACTCCTATAAGCGTTTCCGTGCCCCCACGCTCCATATTTGATGGTTTCCTGTAAACGGAAGTTCGTATAAAGACGGGAATCGACTCTGGGTCGACCGTGACCCCAGATTGGGCAAAAACGGGTTGAGATAACCCGAGAATTGAGTCGAATCGGAACCTCGTTGGACGATTCAACGCGTCGATAGGTATCTCCTGAATCTCGCCACTGTTTACACCGAGAAAAGTAACTTGGTCAATTTAAGGATCCGGTCTAGGTTTGATTCACTAGGAAAGTCGCCATGTTTTTTCCAACATTTTAGATCATGATTTTTTCGATATAAATAGGAGCCCTTTAAATTGCTACACGTGGTCTTAGTTTAGTTAACAAATGTTCCTTTAATTGAAATATAACTTTATGAAAAGTTTCTAGCACTCCTCGGAATGGATAAATCATTAATTACTGGACCGCAATAGTTTACCGTGAAAAGCGAAGACCACGTGCAACAGTTTTATTGGTCTCCTCAACCGGAAACACTATAAAGTTCGTCAGTGAAATCATTTTTATTTGGAAATAAGAAGGGATCTAAATTCTGACTAACACCACCTGGTGTTTATTATCCAGATAGACACTGCATGTAAGAGTGTCGAGAAACATGACGGCTTCACCAACCTAGACCGGATCCTTTACCACAATCCTGGAGATGATGATCGTTTGGTGAAATATGGACTCTCCATCTGATTGGTTAAACTGACCAATTTTCCGTTAGAATGATTAAACATTTAGATAAATAACTAAATTTGTATTTGGTTCAATCGACCGGTATTCTAATTTGAATGTCTAAACGCGTTTAACGAGATGCGTTTTGTCATTTTGACTTAATAATTTTTCTCAGTGCACGGAAGCGGAAATGCATACGAATTTCGAGTACCTGCATTACAAAAGACCGCCGAAGGCTCCAGTTATTCCATTAACAGTAAGCACGGGGCATTGTATAGACCGTGCCATTGTTATTCGTGATGTAAAAAGCGGAGCGAAAAAATGTACGTTTTTTGCCGCACCACCGTTCCTCCCGAGCCGAACCCGCTCTTTCGTCCTCCCCCACACTCGCGCGCCGTGGAGTGCCCACACGTAAGTCATTGTCCGCATTGTTTCAAGGCTGATACAAAAATCGCGCGAGGTCCAATGAAAAATACCCCGGCGAATTAAACTACGCCACCGCCGCCGAGTCACGCCGCCGTGTAAACGCCGCGTTTTATTCCCGAGGGACTTTTCCCGCTATCCTCGCTCTGTATTTTTCTCTCGCTCTGTATTTTTTTTGTTTGGACCGCGTTGCTCATCGCGCAACGCCGCGTCCAGCGCGACGTACGATACGCCGAGTTATTTTTCGCGGTCCGTATACCCGTAGAATTTCGCTAATCGTATTTATTACGCCGGTCGGTAACGATAGTAACCATTCGAGAGCAACCCGGTGAATTTAACCCCGCGGCCGCGAAACGCGCGATAGCTGTCTCTCGCGGGAATTCAGCGAGGGTTCGAGATAATTCCGCGTTTCGAAATAATTCGCAGAGCAAAGAAGGACGGAAACGAGGGATGGAAGGAAGGAGGCGCAGCCGTGAGAAACGCGTCGAAAGTCGGAGTGAAAGTTCGATATTCGTTATTCGTACGAAGCGGGGGCGCGAGAGAGAGAGGCGGAAGCGAGCTCGGGCTCGCGTACACCGGAAAGTTTGAGAAGGGCTTTCGGAAAGTTATACGCGCGTCGCCGCCGTCGTCCGCGTACATCGGGTCGCCGTGAATCTGCGTCTCCATCGTACCGTGTTAAAATAATAATCCGGGAGGCATCTTCGAATAATAACTCTTCATTAATATTGAGCCGGCAACTCGGGGAGATAGCGAGGGGGTGCCAGACAATGCGAGCCGCCGTATTATGTAGATTGCCGAGGTGTATTATATTATGTATTACTCGCAAAATCGGTAGGCTCGGCACGTTTTGTCGGGAGAGACTCTCTATCTGCGTCTCTCTCTACTCCCCTGCCTTAGGCGGGCCTCACAACGCGAACGATCCTCCCCTCCTCCTATCCGGCGTTCGTCGGCGCGAGACATTTGAGATTCGCAGTGGAGACGTACCGTTGCGAGTCAGACGCGCGCGGTCGTCGTTCCTACGCGGTGAAAACACTTTCATATTTTCCCGACACGCTCGCGTTTACGCTCACTGCATACTTGAACGCGTAGGTGTGGTATAGTTCGGCTGGGAAACACCTGCCGGGAAGTCGTATCTACCTATCGTCGATTGCAGTTATTTTGTGCCGTCGAAAAAAAGGGGGGCGAGAGAGAGAGTTGCTTGGAGATTCAATGAAATTTAATTAATATATTTCCTTAAAATTCATTGTAATAGAGAGGGGTGCACTTTCATTAGTTGGAGAAATATTTTGTATCGTCATTTTTTATATTATACTATAGATTGGCTAGACCGAGGTGAATCTGAAAACGAGTATTTCGATCGTTCGTACTATTTCGTTTCTCTCCAATGATGTAATACGAAAACGCTCGAAGATAAATGCTCATTTTCATCGCGATTTAAGAAATTTAGATCTATGATCCGACTCATTCCGTGACCCGATTCGCCTCAGTCTATCCTATAAGTACAGATAATTAAACATTTATCTCATGTGAGAATCGATAAAAATATGGTATATTATCAAATGGACACTTTGACGTATATTAAGCGCCTTAAATTTTGTCGATTGAACATATGCCCATATACCATATTCATACTTATCATTCCTTATTGACAGATATTAACAAAACTGATAGTACAATTTCTTATTGCCATTCACTCTCGACCTTCACGCCATCGAAAAGCGTGGCGAAGTACTTTTGGAGATAAATAATAACAGTCGCGAAGCATTGACAATGCCCGAGTATAGCGTGTCCCGAGCGCACATAAAAAGCTCTGTCGATGTCGATGATCGAACGTTCATCGATTCACCGTACGTGGTTTTTTCGTAGGATAACGACGGATAACGTATGACGTATATATAGTGGCGGACGTAAAGCTATACCTGTACGCTAAATGTGTACACACTTCCCATCCACATACATATGCATGACCTTCCGTCTGCGACTCATTAACGTGTATACGCATACCGCCGTGTGTGTATATTCAAGCATATACGTTTTGACAGAACGTACAGGGTACGCACACCTATACGTAGAGCGAAGTGCCGCGCGTACCCGCCTAAAGAGGACATTCCCGGTTAGTCCCGACGTTATTCTTCCGCGTCGAGAGCGAGAAGCCGCGCCTGCAGGCGTATCTTTTTACGACCGTGGCAGGCCTGCAGACGCATTTGCACCGGAACCGGCATGATAATTGCAAAGAAGTTAATTAAGGACGCCGTTGGAATGTACCTATTTGCATTTACGCCCTCGCATTTATATCCGCGCCACGGGGGTGGGTCGAGGTGAAGGTGGTTGATGCAGGGCAGAATGGACGGGGTTCTCGACTCGATTTTTAAACTTATTTTTTTAAATTAATTCCTTTACGACTTCGCCGTACGTCGCGTCGAGCGGCTGAAGAGGGTGACGGTATAGTGGTAACTGTGCGTCGTATTGGGGGGCATCCGCGTGAAATCACGCGGAACTGGCGGAGAAAAATTAAATAAAAGTCTCGAGGCTACTTAGGCAGTAGTTATGTATTTGTACGCTATCTCGCAATTTTATCGCCAGGCTCAAAATAAGTAGATTTGACGATTCTACGGGAATTTAATTTTCATGTAAATTAGTGTACACCGAGAAAACTTTCATTCCAAAATGCGAATAGAAATAACCACAGAATTTGATGGCTCTGTATATTAGAGTACTGAATTTCTATTCTTTTATCGTCTTGCCAAGCATTCTTAAACCGTTTGATACAGAAGTACACTGAGAGAAATAATTAGTAGTGCGAAAAAAATGTTTTTTTTTCCAATCAAAAACATAATGTAATTCCAGGATCAAGCCATGGTTTTCTTCGTGCAAGAAAATATTTGACAGGCTCGAGTAATTGCTCTTCCCGCACAGAAAGAAGATTTTCTCGTTCTAACGAAGGTACTCTTGAATCAAGAATATATATCGAGGGTTTCCTGCCAGAAGGGCGTATCAACCAAAACATGATTTTTATGGATACGCCCTTTTGGCAGGATACCCTCAATATCTTTCGACTAAGAATCAGTATTCTTAAAAATTTCTAAGATCATCTTCTTCATTCGAGACATATTTTTTGACACTAGTACTTTTTCCTCTCAGTGTAGTTTTACGTATCATATCGAAAAATTGATCTAATATAAATGTATGTTATACAGCAGAAAGGAAAGTATCAAGAATTTGAACCAATTTTTACAATCTTCCACACTGAGAAAAAAAAAAGATTAAAAATTATTCTGTTTGAAGGATAATCTGAGTACGAAAGGTAAACTAGATCAAAAATTATTCCAAAGAAGGTTAAATTTTAAACCCTGGAAGGATAATTTTTGATTTATCTTACCTTTCGTACTCAGATTATCCTTCTAACAGAATAATTTGTAATCTTTGTTTTTCTCAGTGCAGAGTAAATTTTTACATTTTTGTAGAGCTCGTAAAAAAGGGAGACCGATAAATTATTCAAATTTATCGCCTCAGTCTTTCCACGTTTTTTGTTCAAAAACACATATACGTAAGAGATTCCCGAGTATCCCCGGATAACCGGAGCTACGCAGCCAGTGTTCGCTTCGACCCACGTTTACCCCGGGAGCACGCACCGCCGGAATTCTGAAAGCCTTCGGAACACTCCTTTTGACGGGACTTTTGCGTTCCCGCGTGCTTCGCCCGACGCCGGCGATGTCTCCCCCCGCCCATACGTGCACGCACTCATCTCAACGTTACGTACGACGTGCGCGCGTTTCGCCATTCGAGGAATGTCTTAACTTAATTAATGACTTTAATTTCACACCCCGCAACCATCTCGCCTACCCGAAGTCTCTTACTCGTTTACTTGTGTAACTACGTGTAGCGTGCCCTACATTTACGCCTATGTGCGCGCGTATACAGGCACGAGGAGCAGCGGGGGACAAATGTGACCTCGAGGACACTCTGTTTTGTTGGAAATTTAATTATGATTTTAATTAGCAGTCCGCGCAGTTAAGATCTGGGGTAGATACCGACCGTGCTTAATACGTAGTGGGTGGTAGGTACCTACGCGGTCTTATATAGTGGCTTTACGCGCGAACGTCGTCGTGCTTGCTCGTTGCAACCGCGTCGTCGTTCTGCAGTCCCATTAAGGGAAGAATGTTTAATCTGTAGGGTTGGGTGAAAGAGAGTGAGAAGGGAGGGGGGGTGGGAGGAGAAGGGCTGGATGGGATTGGGAGGGATGGGAGGAGAAAGGGGGGAGAGAGAGAAGGAGAGAGAGGGAATAATTGAAATCTGTCTAGAAGAGTCTTCGGGGCTCAAGCGAGGCTGTAGTTATCGATTGTTTTTCGGTTTCCGTGTGTAAAGTAATTTTTTCTCACTCACATGTCCATTTCGAGGCCTCTTCCAGGCTATTTTTAGACCGTAAGATGGCGTTTTTCCCGCATGACACCGACCGGGAGTCCGCAGGCTGTTAAAAGATTGCTTATAGTCCGAAGTGGGTCCTTTTTCCAAACTGATAAACGCAACGTGAAATGAGCCGTTTATACTTCTGTTTGTTTTGTTATGAGAAATGGGCATTCGTGAGAAAAAATAGTATGTCATTCGGCTGAAATCCTCGGATTTTTGAGACTGTGTTACGACCTAATTAAACACAGTCTGAAAGGACCTCGGATTTCCGCCTAATGACATAAAAGGTACTATTTTCGATAGTTTCTCACCACTTCAAAGCCCTTTCACCGTTCAATTTTTCCCTCGTTCTTGTCTATGATCTCTCTATGCCCTATTAATAACTTTCTGTTATTTTGCGTAAACCCGTTGATATGACCCTCAGGTACACGGTATAAGCAAAATACACACGTGAGAAAAATACAGGGTCAATAATAACGTCCTGCTCGAAAGCTCGTGTCGGCGGTTATTAAGGTAATTCGCACAAGCGGTAAATTGGCAAAAATATCGCGTCGAACAGAATATTTGGAAAACGAGGCGAGGTACGGTGAAAGCTTAGAAGAAAAAGTTGTTCGTCTATCGAATCTGAATGATTTTTGTCTTTGAACTTTTATCGTATCTCGATTCGTTTTCGAAATAAGGCGTCAAATGTAACCGTTGATATTTATTAAAAATGATGATCGTGTGTGTGGAGCTGTATTTACGGTGATTATTTTGAGTTTAATTATGTTTTGATAATCGAGCGGACTTTAAAATTGTGGGAAATTGAGAGAGAGTAAATCTCTTTTTTTTTAGTTAAAGGAACAGGCAATATTGATTCTTTTTATATAGGCAGATTCTATTGCACACGTAACTGCAGCGCGTAGAATATATCAACGATCGTTTTCCTTAAATCGAACCTCTTCAAATGGTTCATTCGCTATTGTCACGCGTCTATCGTTTGCTCGCGTGTATGTCTGGCTCGGTAGGTGGATAATGCATGCGCTATCAGTATTCGCCCGAAGTCAATATCGACGAGGGCGACTGCGGAAGGCCCGTCGGCCGAATTTCCATAAAGGTTCCTGCAGACGGTATGGAAATTCGAAACTGAAATACAACCGAAAGCAAAAATTCCACGTCGGGGCCCGCCCTTTGTGCCGCTACACGTCGAAATTCGAATATCCGACGCGTATCGACGTCACGCTCGGGAGAATCGAGTTCGCCGTTGTCACACGGTGCGTTGTGTACAGATATCTATAAATTTTGATCTGAAAAAGTAATGTAAAAATACGACTCGCCTCTTAACAAGTCGATCCATTTAATTACGAATCTACTTATACGATGAAATAAAAATTCGTCAGATAAGAGAGAAATACTCGATGAATTCCTATATTCGAATGTGCGAAAATTAAATTTTCCTTTTATAAATAAATTGCCACTTATCGCCAATAATTTTTATAACAGATCGATACGCGAATAAACCACTGACTTTCTCGGGGTGCAAGAAAACGATATTTTCGAAAACCACCACACCCCCTTCCCTCCGAGCGCCAGAACCGATTAACTCCGTCTTCCGGTGAGAAACCGATGGCTTCTCGAGCTCCAACCGTAAGCCGGTAACTTTCTCGCCGGTGACTTTTTGCGGTCGCTTAAAGCGTTTAAGGCCTTCCGCGCGGCATTTCTCAACGAGGAATTAGCGGCGTTGAAAAAAGCCGGAGGGCCAGAAGCGAGGCGAGAAAGCCAGGGCGGAAAAATGGCGCTGCAGCTTCGCCCGGTGACGTATACACGCGGAAAGAGAGTTATAGAGAAAGGGGGAGAGAGGGGGAGGGAAAGAGAGAGACAGAATCGTTTACGCTCTCGAGCGGCCTCTTTCTCGGTTAGCACCGGCTTTTTGTCCGATCGATGTTCCCGCCGTCGTAGATTTTCCACCGTATTTTGTGCACCGTCGCGTTTCCCGCACCCGCGCCACCTATCTATGTGGTGCAATCAACGGCGAGCGTTTACCCTGCCTGATTAACACTGCTCCGGTGCTCACCATCCCCGCCTGCCGTCCCTCCCGCGCACCCGACTCTCCCCGCGGCCAGCCCCCTCGATAATGCAGTTAGGTGGGGCTTTAAGTTGTATCTAAGCGCCTTATACCTGCTTTAGCGCGTATTCTATATCGAGCACGTCCATCGAACCTGGTAAAAAACGGTGATTCTCTTCAGGTCGTGCTTCTCGGCGGGATTCTCGATTCTCTCGTCTTACCTCCAGCCGCGGTTGTCTCGGAAAATCGAGATAAGCCCGTCGTCCTGGTTTAGATGAATATTCTAGCTGAGATGCGTCGAGAATACGGGCGTGGTATGTCATTTTGTCGATTTCGGGGGGAGAAAGAGGTCTTCGTATACGTTCTGTACGTCGAAAATATAGGGGAGAGCCGCCGAATTTCGACCATTCCTGTATCCAGAACATTAAGGTTATTTTGAGTTGTTTGGTTAATTATAGATACATTATATGCTGAATTTGAAGTCGGATAACCCACCTTTTCCGTTAGTTCTGATAACCATATTTGTAACTGATAGGGGAGTAACCGTTCTAGATACAGGGATGGATCAACTTAGGTGCCGATTCAAATTCGGCTACTCTCTCTCTCTCTCCTATTACTCGTATAGTGGTATGGGAGGAGAACACAGATATATGCTGAATAATTCCCAGAACTATACGTATGTGGAACTAGGAGAGAGTAAATGGACTGACAATGAGGTAATTGTAGCGGTAACTGCTGGTTGCGATCAGGTCCACCGAGCAAGCGAACTAAGGCGATCGCAGTCGGGCGATTGGTGGTCGATAGTAGGTAGCTACCGGTTGTGGTCGGACCACGGGACAAGTAGACGAAGACAATTGCGATCCGACTGTTCTCTCGCCGGCTATACAGTAGTAAGAGACGGTTCCGATCAGACCGTGCCGGACAAGTAGATTAAGAAGAATGCAGTCTGGACTTTTGTGGCCGGCGGTAGTAGTAAAGGCTGCTTGCGATCAGACCGCCGGGAAAGTGGTTTAAGAGGACTGCGGTCTGGTGAAGTAGTCGGCAGTAGTGGAAATGTTCAATTATGATTGGACAATCAAACGTCGATATATGACCGCGTCTTTCTTCAAATCGGACTTACGAAGGATTATTCGCTTTACGAGATCGAGATCGTCCTAGTATGGAGCGGGAGGGGGATGGGGGGAGCGAAACGTAAGGAGGGGAAAGAAATGGAACATAGAGGAAGTGTATAAGTCTGCGCGGGATTTTACGCCAGCAGTGAGAGGCAGAGTCGGGCTCTCTCGGCAATTATTGGATTTTCTGTTATGAAAATGGTAATGGAACGGAAGAGGCGATTGTTCTTGCTTAATTTGCCACGAAATCAGGGAGAGAAAGAGAGAGAGGAGAGGGGGGGGAAAGTAGAGAGAAAGAGAGACAAACTGAGAGATATAGCGAGAGAGTGCACCTCTCGCTGACTGTTTCAGCCGAATGCTAGATTATATACGCCGAGTGTGTTCGCCGTGTACGTAGATTGCCATACAGAGTTGCGGAAAGGACGACGAGCACATTAAGCCATGTGCATATTTGCGCATTTCAGCGAATGGCACAGCGAATACCGTAAGTTTGCGTAATGCAAATTATGCAGCAGTCAAAAGGCACAATATAGGCTTCCCTTATCATCACATGGGAGAGCAAATTCCTTTGATTCAATTAATCATATATTAGCCTATTTTCTGATGAATACACCGAGAGAAATAATTGCTGGCGACGAAAAAAATGTTTTCTTCAATCAAAAACGTGACATAATTTCAAGAACATAATTTCAAGATTTTACATGAAAATTTTTGATAGGCTCGAGTAATTTTTTTTTCGCGCACAAAGAATTTCTTTTTCCACAACGACTGTACTCTTGAATCAAGATGATCTATTCTTCGACTAAGAATCTCTATTTTTCAAAATGTTTAAGATCATATGTTCTTGATTCAAGACATTTTTTTGACACAAGTAATTATTTCTCTCAGTGTATTTATTTCACAGGCAAGCTTTACTTTAATTCAATAAACGATATAGGAAATGAGTAAATATAAATGTATTTAAATATTTAAGAGAATTTACAGTCAAGTGCAATGAGATAATCGTATGGCTCTGAGTATCTTGTCACGGATTCAAGATCACGGCTCAACCCTCACCGACTTTCAGCTTCAGGCATCATTCGGTCCTTCTTCTAGATTAATTATTTACACGTAATCTCTCATCTCCGTATTTACCGTTTAATTTCTAACTTGGAAATTACGTTTCGAAGCGGAACCAAGCTCTCGGCTTAACTCAGTATATAAGCGCGGATGATTTATTATTTATATTGCCATTAATAATTTACTCTACCGTTTATTTATCACAGGAGGTGCAAATTTCGCTGCAATTTTCATTAAAACGCGCTAACATGTATAGGGCTTTAGTCTCAACTCCATTGACTCTCGTTGCACATGTATGTTCTCGCACGTAACTACTTACATCCTGCTCTCTCGGAAGTTGTAAATGAAAAGCTCTCATTTCCTTTCGTTTACGACAAAATGACGGCCGAGAGAGCCGTCGGTGGGTGCTCTCTCGCGTGGAGAGAACAAGCGGCAATCGATGAAAAGAAATTGATTTATCTCGCCGCGTGAAAAATGGCCAATTTCCGCGAGCCCGGGAGCACTCCATTTGTTATCGGTTACTGGATGGTCGATAAGGTCGCTCTCCGTCGATCAGTCGTCTCGCGAGTTCCGTCGGCGTCGCGAAGCTGCCCCCTCGAGCTTGCGCGCGGTGCCACCTGGCGGGTGGCAAGTTTTACCGTTCCTGGGGTTGACTAACGCGACGAACTACCCTCCGAAAATACGAGATGCCGCCACCGAGAGTCTCCGCCGCCCCGGTTCACCCCCTCACACCCGTGGAAGGGCGAGTTTGCGCGCTCGACGCGGGCTTGCGGCTTTGTTCCCCCGCGTCGGGTGCTTCCGTCGAACGTGACTTTGCGACGAGGTCCGTTTTCGCGCGCTCTAACAAATTACTCCCAAACGTGGATGCTATATCGAGGGTGTTTGCGGTTCGAGAGCTTTTTTTGACGGCTGATTCATCTCAGCCTTTCTGGTATCCTCACGCGGTTGTCGATTCGACCCTGGCCCCCCGCTGTGGGCTCGAGACACCCTAAAGCTTTGTCGTGGATCTTCGAGACTTCGTTTTATAAAGCTTTCTATTTGCATAAACACGCTACATTTTAGAATACTTCAATCTGACCCTACAGTGAGAGATATAATTGCTAGTGTCAAATAAATGTTTCTTGTATCAAGAACATACGATCTTATAATTTTTTTAGAATATAGATTCTTAATCGAAGAGAATATATATTTTTGATTCAAGAATACCTTCGTGGGAACGAGAAATTTTTTTTGCGCAAAAAGAAACAATTACTCAAGCCTATCAAATATTTGCTTGTACGAAGAAAACCATGGCTTAATCTTGAAATTATGATCTGAAATTATATGAAATTATATGAAAATATTATAATATATACGAGTATGTATAAAAAAGTATATCATGTTTTTGTTTGAAGAAAACATTCTTTTGCCACCAGCAATTATTTCTCTCGGTGTAGTTTTTCAAGTGCCGATAACATTACGGAAGTTATTATCGAAAATCCGACGCGATGATCCTCTTACTTTAAAACTAATGTACACCCTCTCGAAAGCACACTGTTTTCCGATCGATATTCAGCCGATCCCTTTGATCAACGCCTCCCTCGTCCTCTTCTTCGCCTCCTCCTCCACTCGTTTTCCAACAACGGGATACAAACTGCTCCACGTCCGCCGAAAGTAAAGCTCTTTACGGAAGGGCTTTATCTCGCAGTCGTGGGTCCGCACGCCCCGAAGAGTAGGCAAAGTCGGTAGGGAGGGGAGAAAGAGAGAGAGAGAGAGGGAGAAAGGGGTGCAGGAGGCTGAGGAGTGGGATTAATTAATAACTATCCCACAGCGATACGAAGGCTAATCTGCCTCCGTCCTGCAGCCACGGCCGAGTGAAAATTAAATCAGAGTTTATTTGTCATAACCGCGTCTGCTTTTTATCCCCCGGACTTTACGGATTAACGCTCAACTCCGTCCGACTCTGACGGTATTTCCCTACTGCCGTGCGCGGCGTTCTCCTCCCTCCCCGTCGCGTTTCTCGTTTGACGTTAACGCCCTCGCCCCGCCTGTCTACGCGTCGCCGTCTCTTTATAGGATCCCGTCGAGACGGAAACGCGATACGTATATCTATAACGAAAAAGGGAACATCGGCGCGACCGAAAAATGGATTTCCGTTATTATACGTCGACCATCGACGACGACCGGCGACGTCCGCTTGCATAATGAGAAGAGCCTCGGTATGCGAAGGGATCGCTTTTCGTTTTCCTGCTTTTCTCCTGCTTCGAAAAGTTGGCGGATCGCTCTCTCTTTCTCTCTTTGTCCCTCCATCACGTCGACGTCCCTCCGTTGATCCGATCCGCGGAGGAAACTGGGCGGGGGAAATTGTTTAAGCGACGTTGCTTCTCGTTTAACGTTACCGCCTCTCCACGCATCACTGTCTATTTATAGAATTCCATCGAGAGGGAAATGCGATACCTGTGCGCATGAAGATGAGATATCTGCGCGACCGAAAAGTGGGGGTTTTCGCTATATTTCTTTTCCCATGTCAGCCTTTGCGGGTGACCAGCGACGTCTATTTGTACTTTATAATGGACAGGGTCTCGCTATACATGTGTAGACATACTCTTTTTACGTATTTTTCCTGTTTCCCTCTGGTTCTCTCAGTTCCTTCGTACGCGCGCGCGCGCGCGTGAATCAGTTGACGGTTCTCCGCTGATTCTGACTGTACATGAAAAAGTCTGAATATCAGAGAAGATGACTAGACAGTCGGACATTTTATTTTCAAATCGGTTCACTTATTTCTGTATACTAAAATCAACCGATTCTTCGCGTTAACTTAACATTTCTAGTGATAAAATTAGCATAAAGAATGTTAAAATAAAAAGAGTATAGATATTGTTGTAACAAAAAAGAATAATTTAAATCTAACATGTCACTAGCATTGTATATATTGACTTATTTATCTGTCAGTCTTTAGTTGAAATGTATGCTGTTTACTAAACCATTGCACTGATTGCGAGTGATTTGCTGTTTTCGTTGAGGCGATTCCTTCTCCGTCTCCGAAAGTCTTCACCAGGCTTTCATCAAATTTATATGGGACTACTCTGATAGTGTGTGCTTTCAAATAAAAAAAGAATCATCGAAATCGGTTCAGATTTAATGGAAATATCAAGTACTATAATACACACACATACACCCATACACACAAAAATACACATCGAATCATGAACCTCCTTCTTTTTTTGAAGTCGGTAAATAACGCAATGAATATTGAATTAGCATGAAGGATCAGTCGATTTAAGCAAGCAAAACTGGATGGACCGATTCCGATATAACATTTCCAGCTGTGTAATTATTTTTCAATCGTCTATAGCATAAAAGCATCCACACGTTCAGACCGCAGGCTCTCCTTTATACGTCGGTTATCGTTAACAAATCTGCAACGTCGCCCACATGCACAATAATAAAAGCCTCGCTGTACGTATAATAGCGGATCGCTTCCAATTTTTCTCCCTGATCCTCTCCAAAGGGAGCACTGATCGCGCGACCGTCGCTCTCCTTCCACACATCGCCTCCTCGTCACGTCGATCCGTCGACGCGGTCCCTCCGCTGATCCGATCCGCGACGGAAACCGTCGGGGGAAACTGTTTAAGCGACGTCGCATTGGTATGCGAGGGCGCTGACGGGTGTCCGTGGCAGCACGTGTTATTTCGCGAAACGGATCTATTTTGAGGGCTCCTGACCCTTAAGTGATATGTGCTCCGAATACAAAGGGTCCAGACGGGAATAAGAAGAGATGTTTGCCGACAGGGAGACGGATATCTCCTCCCCCAAGACATCTACATGTGTTTTCCATTCATCGATCTCTCTCGTAGTCCAGCGACCTCGTTTTCTCTCGTCTCTCTCTATCTCTCTCTCTCTCTTTTTTTTCTCTGGCTTACGTGTACACACACGTGCCACCAATACGAAATCCTTTTCTATTTTCCCCGTGCTTCCCCGTCCCCCTCTCACTCCACGCCTCCTTGCCTTTTTCTCTTTCCATCTTTGCAGGATATTTTTTCCTTCCGGAACGTTGCGTCGACAATCGTATTCCACCTCTTCTCTCTTTCGTTCTTCGTTCGATTCCTTCAATCTGGTCGCGCACTTCTTGAGATTGTGAGATGTGCTTTACGTAGAAAATTCACGGGACAACGCCGGCGTCTTCTCTGTGTACCTGTTGAAGCGTCAGGAGGGACGTTGGTTGAGGGGTACACACACCGGGTACCGTTTGCTCGATAACGCGTTCGACCGTATTGTTCGCGAGACGTGGAGGCAGTCTGTACATGGTCGTGTATTCCTACATAGTGCGATCCTCGGCTCAGAAGAGTCGGATATGCGAAAAAGCACGATTCTACACTCATTTGGATTTGAAATAGAGAACTGTTGTGCTCCGAAGCAAAGATTTTCTGCCGAAAGGACCTTCTGAATTGTTATACAGGGCGGAAATTCATTTTCCTGGCAAATCCGCGATTTTTGGAATCGACGAGAAGAGGCGAGGCGAATGAGATTATTAACCTTTCGCAGAAATTCGAATTGTTAAGGATCTGAGGGCTTCTATTAAAACTTTGCCACAATCATGTATATTTTTTATACTTATTTTCAAAATTGTAATATAAAGTCGATGGCTCGATGATGATCTCAAAACTCAGTAATTTTATAACGCGTGATTCTTAGCATACGTCTGTGTATTATTGGTTGCATGATTAAAGGAGCAAGTAAATAGGTACGTTTTTGGTCCGCTATTGGTTTTCGTTTTGTAAACCTACTGTAATGGTATTGCCCCTTCAATCACATGTAACTATTAATATATAGACACATGCTAAGGCTCACGCGTTATAAAATTTTTGAGTTTTGATATTATCATCGAACTATCAATTTTACATTAAAATTTTGAAAATGAGGTTAAACTTACTCACCAGGAGAAAAACTTCAATCACCATCATCTCATTATTTATGAACTTTTGGTCTACATCAATATAAGACTATTATAAATAAAAATGTGATCTTCAAAAAACGATTATATAAATATGAGCCAAAAGCCCATAGATAATGAGATAATATTAATCGAAGTTTCTTTTCTGACGAGTAAGTTTAGTCTTATAGAGAGGATATACATAGGTATGTGTAGAGAGATTTATTTTGCTGAAGAAAAAAAGGAACAGTAATTCGGTAAATTAACCGCGGACACGAGAGACAACCCTTGACGTTTATCTACCTGTCGCTCTTCGTTGATTCTCCTTGTTTGCTCATATTCCACGCGTATTACCACCTGTATAAGCCCGTGCAGTCCGCCGCGTCACGATATCGTCGTCGAATCGATGTTGCCGTTCAGCACGCAATTTCTTGCTTGTGAACGAGCGCCTTCATAATAGTTACTGCGCGGAATTAACGAGAAGATAGTGGCGTAATGAAACAACGGGTGCGATTTTGCGGATTCAGTGGACGAAAATATGCATGTACCTACTTTGATCGGTCGTGGCTCTTCTAATTATTCGTAAATATACGCATAGTACCTGCCAATATTGGATGAAGGCTTTGCCTCAAAATTGTCTTCCGAAGGTTCTCAGGCCGGCTTCAAATGCAAGCGGAACGGTACTGCAGCAGTCAACGAGGGGGTGGGAAATTAATTCCAGGAGGGCGTCCTTTCATTGGCTACATGCAGTCGTACCGTTGTACATACCGTCTACATCTGAAGCCAGGTTTAGAGCCATTTCGGTATTCATATAACCAAGTTTCGGGGTTTAATTACGTCTATCTCTCAAGGTACATGTGAGATCTTTCATTAGCTGTCTCGAGGCCGTCTTCGTAATATGTATTTAAGACGTGACTTCATTCCGGTGTTAAATTATCTATCGATACAGTAATTACGAATTGATAGGGTAATTTGGATTATTTGCAAGTGAATGAAGTATTCAGCCTCTTTATTTTTCTTTTCGTAAAAATCGCTCGTATACATATTTGCCGCATCGACAAGCTGCAGGGGTTTCGAGTCGAAAAATATAGCTCTAATCGTGATATCATTGGCCTAGCTCAGCCTGTAAGCCCTTCTTTTGAATCTAAAGTTGGGTGGGATTGCCAATAACTGATCATTTTTAGGCTTAACGCGAAGGACGTGGATTCCCGCGTGTCGGAATTTTAAACCTACTATTATATTTTAGATTTGCAGTAGGTTGATTTTTCATTTATTGAAATCCTACGTTGAACTTAAAAATGGTCCATTATTGGCCATTTTACCGAACTTTAGTTTTAAAAGAGGAACTTACGGGCTGAGCAGGCCAACGATATCACGAATGAAGAATTAGAAGCATCAAAGTAAGATTAAATTTTTCGACTCGGAGCGCAGTAAATAAACCTTCTCGTCACGCACCGGACAGACGAAGAAATGATTTATTTCCGTACGAATTACCCGCGAGGAAGTTCTCCAGCCGAAACCGCTTTTAAACTCGCTTCGAACGATCAACTTGCAAATTAAGTAGCGAACGCAAAAAAGATGTGAAAGAGAGCAGAGGCGGAATAAAAGCGAGCGAATGAAATAAGCGAGAGCGAGGAAAAAGCGAAGAAGAACGGAAGAACAAAGCCCGCGAAGGTTACTGGTGTATAATTGATGAACTAACGAGCTTGAAGTTCAAAGTTTATACACACGAAGATAGCTTTCTCGGGTATAAAGCCGAGGCACGTCAGGAAGTGTCATATATTCCCGTTTCGCTGCGAATCGAGTTTCTTCAGTTTTTTTTTTTACGAGAGCCACCGACGAGCCGAGGAGAAAAAAGCGGCGAGATTGTCGAGGAATTTCAGAGTTTCGGGCAAGGACGCCGAGAGGAACGCCGCGAGGAGGGGCGCTACGAGCGTCATCGTCGTCGAGGCTTCCTCCGCGCCTCGACGGATCGTAAAATCTGTAGCTTTTACTGCGATGCGAGATTGAAGAATCGGGCTGTAAAGAGCTGAATCCGCGTGGATGGGAGCGAAAATGGCGAGGGATCGGCGAGGAGTCGGATGAAGAGCGAGAGAGAGAGAAACAGTGGCGGAGGATGGAACGGGGGTGGTGGAGTTGCGTTGCCGGAGGGGGGAGGGATCGAGCAGGAGGGTTTCATAGAATTGAGCCGGCGAAGGGTGTTGAAATATAAAGTAAATATCTTAAACCCTATGATCCCCGGTTTCATTAAAAGTTGATCCCGCGTCTGATACCCTGAAAAGATTTCATGATCCAATTTGCCAGGGGTTAATTTGACCGCCGCGAGAGACAGGAGGACGAATGAGAGACGCCGAGCATTTTATTTCGCGGCAGAAGAGAATTTTTGCGCGGCGAAGGGGTGAGCGAGACGGTGGGACGAGTGGAGGTGGCGTGGAGAGACGGGGGGTGAATCTCCTTGTCGATTCCGCGCAGCAGGTTCCCGCCTCGTGCGCGTGGGGAGACCAGAGACGTGGTTGAGTCCTCGATTCTTCTTCGCTGGACCATACGTGACCTAGACGTCGGCGAGACACGAGAGAATCTCACGGTTCGTTGGCTTTGACTTTCGCGGGGGACTGTAATTGTTCCTTTTTCTCCTGGCACGTGTTGGAAATTAATACATTCTCGGAATTATCTCGACTGACTGACGTTATACTAGATTCTTTCCTCCGATCTCGTTATTTATGTAACTAAAAGATTTTCGAAATATTACACTCTGAGAAAAATCTGGTTGAAAGAACTATAATTTAACTAGGAATTGTAGTCGATTTTGACGCCAGCCATAATTCTATAGTTGTCCTATACAGTGAGATTCTGGAATTATCTCGACTGGTTATAGTAACACGAGATCAGGATTGCTGTAACCAGGTCAACTTGCAGCATGGTCGATAAGTGTTCCCAACCTTTTTTTTTTTATATAGTTGACTCTACCATGCAGTAATATTATTGATATACTTTTGTGGTTAATTGAACCATGGTGCATGGCTTTCACAAATTATAACCTCGTTGTTACTATGAGCATGCAACGAAAGTTATTTCAACCGCATGCATGACCTGTTTAATCATAAATGTGCTACTAGCAATCAGGAAAATTGAACCTTGCGATTATGATTGGTTTTACTACAATATCAACATTTCTCTCAGTGTAAAGATTCAGTTTGAGTTGGATTCATTAGGGAAGTCGCCATGTTTTTTTCCAAGACGTTAGATCCATTCTCGTTTTTAAATAAAGAATCTTTCGCTGATCAACCATTATTTTTTGCAATGAACCAAAAGTACGAAGGGTGATAAATATGCAAGAAAAAATTATTTATTATACTTGTTATATACTTACATGACAAAATGGTAAATTTGAAATAGTTAATTTTACTATTACCAAATATTAAATTCGAAATAATAAATCTTACTATTACAAAATAGTATTATATATTATTATTTTTATCAGGAAATCATGGTTTATTACTGCTTCAGTTGACTAATAATCTGGTATTATATTTTTTAGCAACCCATCGAAAATAGTACATTGTACTGCTTCTTTTCTCTCAGCGTAAGCATATAACATACTATAAAATTTGCGATTATTGATATGGCTAAAGAAATACTTGCTAAATCAGTATAGGCTAAAAGTCGTTTTCTCAGAGATTGCATCTTGTAAAAATCGGCATTTTGAAGACGAGAAGCACACCGCGATCTAAGTAAAATAGAGAACCAGACCTACAGGAGAGAGGAGGGTATAGCCATCGGGGGGAGAGCTTCGTGATCTTTGACGTGCCGGGCCTCATTACTTACCTGCAGCTTGCGTCGGGGTTTCGTGAGTGGCTGCCGTGAGTTTAGCCGGCTACTGCTACGGCTCGCGCGAGGTGGAAGTATAGCGTGTGCCGGGGGGAGTGGAAGGAGTGGATTGGAGTGGGATTGGAAGGGAATCAAGGGGCGTGGGAGAGCCAATCCATCAGAAAGAGCTGCTGCTTGCTGCCACCGGCAGACCTTCGCTCCCCCCTCCGGCGCAGCTCCAACTTCGACCCCAAACTTCAACGGATTGCCGCGTTGTACAGAGATGCAACGTTAGGGCTTTTTTTAATAGTCAGATGCAGAGATCCCGCGTCTCGCCCCGTCCTCCTTTCGCAGAAGCACCTGCTCGCTCATTCGCCGCCCCTGGTTTCCCCCTCCCTCCGGCTGCCGTCTCTGTCCCTCTTCCTCCTCCCGTATACGAACCTTTCGCAGTTTGCTTGCAATCGATACGAAGCGGTTAAACGAGCGTCGAACGTGAACCGGCGGCTCGGTGAACCCCAGCCGCGAATCGCCCGTAACCATCTCGCGCAACCCCTTCGAATTCCGTAAGACGAGCGGTAAACAGAGGAAATGATATCGTACGCGAGATACGCGCGCGCTTTGTCCCATAAATTGAAATGAATCAGCGTCATATCGTGCGGCGGGTCGGACGTCCGGCGGGACACCTGCTGCGAGACGGAAAACCTCACCGTTGTACCGACGGCGTAATCACGTTCTCGGCGTTATTAATCCGAGGGGTGGTTTGGTCGGTGGAGCGCGAGCAGGTACGCGCGACGCATGCCGAGTGGCAGTACGTCAAAGGTGGTCGACTGACCGTGCCGAGGAAACGAGCCGATTTACACGAAAGCTATGTAGTGTATAGGAATATATGGGGTAATTGCAACGAGGGCCGGGCTGTTATCCAATAGTCGGTTAAATTTATATTTATTTTCGGCTAACACAGCGATGGAGAATTCTCGTCAATATTACCTAATGAATATTTTTATTCGCTTTTTTTTTGGATACGAACCGAGTAGCTTCATTAACCTTAATCATTCGCCATACTCTTTTTTCGTTGATATAAAATGATGATTTGTGATAGTTTGGTAATACGTGTCTCTTTATTTTTTTCTAATAAAACTCATTCTTCTTCCTATTATTATTATTTATAGTGGGGTAGTTGCAACGAGGGCTGATTGCCATCCAATAGTCGGTCAAATTTATATTCATCTGTGGCTAATAGTGACGGAGAATTCTCGTAAATATTACCTAATGAATATTTTTATTCGATTTTTTTCTATACTAACCTGGTGGCTTCATTAACGTTAATCGTACGCCAAGCTCTTTTTTCATTGATAGAAAATTTTGATGCGATGGTATGGTCACACGTGTCTTTTTTTCCTTTCTGATAAAACTCATTATTCTTCCTATTATTACTATTTTTATTATATATGCACGTAAACAGAAGCTGTGAGTCGTCGCGCTCGACGCAGATGCAATCTCGATTATTCCATTCCCCCGTGAATTTTCGACCTGCATGGCTACAGGACCGTTCTGTACACGGAAATAATATCGTTGAAAAGCATTCGACCAATTTTATCGCGAAAGTTCATCGTTAATGTAGTAATCGTGATTGAAGTGGACACCTCTCTGCGACCAGAGTAGAAGCGCCGGTTCACTCTATTCCATTAACGAGGAGGAGATAGTGACGCGGCTGACTATTGGATTTGGTGGCCGATCGTTGACGCGATTCTCCCGTCGACGCGTTGAGAGAATTCCGTCGTCGATCGACGCTAGTCCGCGAGAAATTCGCACCTCTCGTTTCGTCACGCCGATCCCGTAGAGTCGCGGAGCAATTCGATCGCGCCGAAATTCTCGGACTCTCGCTATGTACGACCGGGACGTACCCCAGCCGCGCGTCTCGCGCGAGGCTTCTATGGGAATGGGAATTAATATCCCCGACGCGCGAGAGAAGAGCATCTACTGGAAGGGCTACGGGTGAAGAGACCTTAGTGCATAACCCAACAGATCCCAAGGTTTACAGGATGAAGACGGGGGGGTGTATCTAATGAGGACGTGGGAGGGAGGAGAATTATTAATCATAGCGAGGATCTCATATAAAGCTCCGTTTAAGCTTCGTACGTGCATCGTTTAATACTCGGCTGCTCTCTCGCTTTCCGCGTTCCAACCGAGAAGTAGCTACACCGGGTTTCTCCCCCCTCTCTTTCTCTCTCTGTCTCTTACGGGAGCCTTTTGCACGTCAGACTTATTATTAGTCTCTCTGTATTTTTCTTTCTCTATTACTTTGTATTATTGAATTGCATGTATTGTTTTGTAAGTATATTATATATATTGTACCTATTATTTCATTCTATATTTATTTATTTTTTTTCATTGTGTTATTTTGTATTACTCGGTATTTTTCTCTGTATTTGTTGTTGAAATCTTAGGAGACCTAGTCTCAGTGCTAACAAATGCTTCTCCTTCTCTCTTTCTCTTTCTATCCGTCTATCTATCTATTTATTTATCTATCCGCCTATTTATCTATCTGTTTATTTGTCTCTTTTTCTCTTTCTCTTCTCCCTTTTCCTCTTTCTCTTCCTCTCCCTCCAGTCGCGTTATTATTGCGCATCGCTTCGTTTCGTCGTTTACCGTAGCTACAGCGACGTCTCTATTTACGGGATGATTCATATAAGCGAAGTATTTTTGCTTCCAATACACTCAGCGAGGTCATTATGCTATATTAATACCACTACTGTAATTTATACTACTGCAAACCCGGTCCAAACGAAACTTCCGAACGCATTCGTTCCATCGCGTGGTCGAGCGCCCTCCATTTCCCTGTATTTATTTCCACTGCGACGTTTTACCCTCGCACACCACCTCTTGATTCACTCCCTCTCGATATAATCCCCCGTCGAATTCGGGGCGATGCACGAAGGCTCAAAAATGTTTGTTCCCTTTGACGCGCGAGCACCCTACGCCGTCGCGACATCGTGTCCTCGCGCGGGGCGAAATAAAGTTTAACAGGTAACTTCCTCCCTGGAATACATTTTGTTCTCCTTCACGCGCGCGCACCCCTCGGCGAATACAAAGGAAGGTGAAAGCCCGTCGTCTTTCTCTCTCTCTTCCTATTCCCTCCATTTTTCCGTCAATCTCACTTTCTTCCCCCCGCCAAAGCTGCTTTTTAGTAACCGGAATCCGCACGCTCCGGCACGCGTGTCTCTGTCTGCCCCTGCGAGTACGCCGCGAGCGCGTGCACGTGACGTGCGTTCAAGGGTCGCGGATCGGGGAGTGGGTGGTACACGAGCTGCGCGCTCAGATCCGCTGTAAACCCTGCGCTACACGAGGGTCAGGCCTATGCGCCGAGGGAGGGTTACCGGCTAGTTCGGTAATTGCTCCTTGCAATTTATCGTAAATCTCTATTAAGCGAGAAACCTCGTCGGTGCTCGACGAGATATCCGTCGGCGTGGTTGGAGCGTCGGTCTCTGCTGATGGGGATGGAAACTATTATGGGGCGATTTGCGATCGTATTAGCGTCCTCACGAAAGTATACCCAGGCGGAAAAGTTTTGTATTAACTGGCGAATTTCTATATTAATCATGTAAGGACTGTATACAGATTTTTTATTAAATGTTTGTATAACCCATAAATAGTCTCTATATAGTTAAGGTATAAATCATGTATAATCCATATGTGACCAAAACCACATCATATGGATTATATAGATAATATATAGAATTTCTCTCCGCCTGGGTAAATGCAGTTGTGTATCGAAAGAAGATTCTTGGCTGAATTATTCGTTCGATTTCAATGGAATACGTTCGATATAAATACGGCATAATTAAATTTATGCAAGGATTTTAAGTTTTATTTCGATATCCGCTTATTGGGACGAAATATTTCGGAGATTGTGTCAGTTTTATTCATCAAAAACTTCGTTCTGTTTGATAGTTAGTTCCATTTATGTCTTATTTCCATCTCTCAGTAATACGTTTTGTTCACGGAAAAAAAAAATCGTAGCACATACCAAGTTTATGGTAAATTTCGGGACAGGAACAGTTTATCTTTACGATAATTACAATTTTTGTAAAAATTACAGCAACGTCTGCAACTTTTACAAGTTTTACTATAATTTTTACTGAAATTGTTATCGTAACGATAAATTGGCCTTATTCCGAGATTCACCATAAACTTTGTAAAAATGCTACGATTTATTTTTTCCCGTGTTATAGGGGCTAGATGCGTTTACAAATTTATTTATATTTTTTTCTGCATATTTACAGCCAAATATACACATTGCTACAAATCCTCTTACGAAGTACGTAACAATTCCTAAATTATCAGGAGGTTAGAACCTTCCTCTCTCCCTTCGAGAGTCGAGCGAGCGAATGTGCGCGCGCGCTTGGTTTCGTGACGACGATCGAGACTGACGCGTCTTCCTCCTTCGAGGGACGATTTTTCTCCTCGTTCCGCGACGTAAAATATAACTCTTGCATAAAACTCGATGAAAAATGCGGGCGTAGGGTGTGGACCGTTACGGTGCGGCCATTTGTATGGTCGAAATGCCTGCTCGTCTCTGTTTCTCCTCCACCGCCTACTTCGACCCTCCTTCCTCTTCCTTACCAACATCCTCCCTTCAGCCCCACGCGTAACGGACACTTTCTAATGCGATGGGTAACATGACGTAAAATCGAAATCCACCGCGTCTCATCCAAGAGAGCAGTTCTCCCCGGCAATGAGAAGAGAGAGAGGGATAGAGGCACTCTCGAGGAGCACCTTAAGAGGTCGCCCGAGATATTAGCGTTAGGTAAGCCGTCAGATTAGATCCCCCGATTCCCATTTGTCCCCGCGGCGCGCGAAGACGCGTCCCGGTGTATGTATAGGGCACATATAGATATAAACCGCTACATTTTCGTCGGCCTCTGCATCTGGGGAAATGTGTAGCAAGATTACGAGGCCCAATTCCAATAAAGTTTAGCACGTGAGCTGACTGACGCCAGTCAAATTATTATTTAACCGCCGTACGCCGCGCCGGATCTACCCGGCGTGCGGCGAAGGCCGAGTGGGCGGGGGTGGGCACCAACGATTTTACCGTTTACCAAAAGTTATTGGGGTTCGAGAGGGCTGTTCCGGGAATGGCGGCCGCCGCCCTCTCTCGCCGAACGGCCCCCCGGCAACAATCGTCCTTGGCAATTTATATCGTTGACCTGAGAATTAGAAGCGCGATTGCCCGTCGAAATTCCATCCTCCGCGCGAATTCGGCTCGGCGAACCGTGTATAACTTCCGCTATACGCGCGAGGTTTATCGGCGGCCGCCTATGGGCGGGCCGTTTCTACTTACCGGAGGCTCGTAAAAATATCGATTTCCGGCGGAAAGCGCCGCGGTGAATTTTAAGGGGGCGACCGATTCGAAAGTTTCTTACGTACCCGCGCGCTTTGTTGATCCTGGAAACGGTGAGTGTGTCGTGGGGCGGAGGGGAAGGGGTCGTACGTGCACCGAGCCGCGATCTCGCGTCCTTCCAGCCTTGCAACCGCTTCGCCGCGATACCGTGGAAAAGTTTGTTCCCGGTGATTCTTCCGTTCCGTCGAATCGACGAGATCGAAGAGACGAGTTTTCGTTTCTTTCGACACGACGAGTTGATTATAACGGGTGGAGGGAAGGACGTACAATGAGAAAAATATCTTGATCAATTTAACCAAAATTCTGGAGACGATGACTAAACCGTTTTGTGAAATATGAATTCCACGTCTGTTTGATTAAACACGGAGAAAAAGGATTAGTAATTTTTGCAGTGAATCCCAGGAACAGGGCACCTCGAGGTGAAACATTGAATTTTTTAATAGACACAGCGTACTTTTTACAGTTCGTCGCAGTTTCACCTCGATGGGCCCTGTTACTGGGATAACTGAAAAAATTCACGGGTTCTCCGATAATTTTTTACTAATCCCTTTTCTTCGTGAATTGATCATTTTTTGGTTAGAATAACTAAACGTTTCGTTGGAATAACTAAACATTTTGTTGGAATAATTAAACATGTGGTCCAACTGACAAGCATTTTGGTTAGAATAACCAAACGTCTTTAACTAGATGCGTTTCGTCATTTAATCTACCTAGTTATTTTTCTCAGTGTAGAACGGTTCGCGTTTTTATATAGAATCTGTTAGCTGCGCGCAATCCTTGTAATAGTGCAAAGATTTCCAGAGAGGAGAGCCTGCACGGAGGGTAACCTGGAGGAACGGCGTTAGTTATTCACGATAGCGTACGAGGAAGCGAGGTAGACTCGGCGTGCAGACAATTACCACTTTACCGCACCGCGAGAATACCTGGGAGATGTTCGCACGAGCGCGGTTATCTACGTATTACCTCGTACTAATCGCTGCGAGTGGATCGTGTATTAATCACTAACGAATCTCATCGTGCTCGCGTCACACACCTTCCGGCCAGAAACGGAGAGGAGTCCGTTATACTCACTCTTGCTCTTTGTTTCAAAATGATCCTGCCTCACCTTAAGAGACTCGAGGGATTTAGTTTCTATTACGGCTACAGCCAGTGAGAATAATTACTTTTCTGCTTTCTTTCTTAGCGGTAATAAAAAGACGTCATAACTATCATTTTCTCTTAAAATATTGCACAGAAATGTGGTCCACGAGTGAAGTTGGACACGTCGTATATCTTTTACGTGAAATTTGTATAACTATAGGAATCAGGAACGAATAAACGGATGAATTATTATTAGTTTTAACTGGGAATATTCTTTTAATAGTATTAACTGGAGGTAAAAACTGTAGGGTATGAAGCGAATTGGATCACAGGGCAAATCGCGCGCGTATCATAGATTTATATTTCTTTGATCGTGGTGAAAATGAGCATTTCGATTGTTCGTAATATGATACTTCATTGAAGAGGAACGAAGTAATGCGAATGATCGAAATGCTCATTTTCAATACAATTTGAGAAATATGGATCTATGGTCCGACTCGCCTTGCACCGAAAAAACAGTTTATTAACAGTTAATATATGCAATTTGAAATACGGCGAAATAAATATTTCGTTAGGACAAGAAAGTATATGTTAATTATATTGAAATATTTATTTCATTCAAATGATTACCTCAAAGGGTCTACTGTAATTGTACCAAATAAATATCGTAATAGTTAACGAATATTTACTTACTCCAATAAAATGTTTATTTCGCCATATACAGACAAACATTTATTATTTATAAATAAACTATTTGTCTCGGTGTGGTATCCGATTCGCCTCGGTCTACCCTATTAATATTTTCTTGTAGCTCTGTTGCAAAAAGCAACATTTGGATCGTTGAGATTGGAAATTTGGAACAGAACAACAGCCATTCAGGGCCCCGCTGTTCAATCGATACTGATCCAAGCGCAAAATATACATGCCGGTCTCCTCGCTTTATACACGCATATTTGCGTTTAATTTTGCGTTCATTACAATAGGTCGCGCGAGCTCGTTTATTTCAGCCGCCCTATCACCGCGCGGGTATTCGTTAACGTATAACTTCTATATTGCTGTCCGGGCGTAATTTATTACGTGCCACGTCGGATCCCTTTCCTTCTTCGCGCCGGCTTATCGGGGAGGGGGCGGCGAGCGGCGCGTATATCCGCTTTTGTCCGGCTGATACGGAAGCGCGCGATTCCGAGGCAAATCAGTTCGCGGTAGAGACGCACCACGACGACGACACTACGGCGACAATTCGACCGGTGCAAATAGTAACATCGTAACTCACAAGAAGGAAAAATCGAGTTACGATGTTACTATTTGCACCCGTCGAATTGTCGCGGCTCCGGGTGACGGCGTAAGTTTCAAAGCCTTTCCCTTCAGTAACTCACAAGTTATCTATTACCTGGAAAAATATTTCCTCGCCGGGCGCAAAATTCTTTTATCGTTGAAACGGTATTTTTCTTATGATAAAAATGAAATCTTTCCTACCCCTCCTCTAAATTCGCTTTTACCGAGAAAAAATTTAATTCAGTATATATTCGATAACAAACGAAAAAGAAACGGTTTGAAAAAATAATTATTTTGTCACTCAGTGTCAAATACTCGGTTTCATGGGCGTCCTCGACTCATGTGAAATCATCTTTCACACACCAATTCGTGAAAAGTTGCGCAGTGCGTGAAATAACATGCGCAGTGCGTGAAATCGTCAACCTCGTATTTGACACTTAGTGACAAAAAATAGAATTCGTTATTCGGTTGTTTCGCGCCGTTCTAACGAGTGTGATTGCCGTACTCGCTTCGCTCGTGCGGCAAACTTCACACTCGTTAGAAACAGCGCTTCACGCCCTAATAACGAAAATAACTATTTGCAAAGTTATAAGTGCGTTTCTCTCTACAAGAGTATGACGTTATAGGGAAGGCCAAGCAATGAGTGCGAGGGAGATAATCTTACTAGACTATGACGTAGCTGCTTTTGCAAATATCGTTTTTCAGCTTTGATAAGGCTGGAAATGAGGAATGAACAAATACGGGGTAAATAATTTTGTCTAAGTTTTTCGAATCTGTAATAAAAAAAAATTAATGCTAAAATTGAATTCGATGTCAAACTGTGTAGGGTAGAGCGGGGCTGAAAGGTCCAATTTGACTATTAAGAATTATACTGTGAAAACGGAATCTACTATATCAAAATATACAACAGTAATCAAACAAACAGTTATCGTACCATGTTTACACAAATTTTTGGTTGAATTATCATAATACAAATATGCAATTTTACAATTTTTCTAGACCTTGTCGTCTGTCTCTCTTTGCCCCATGGTAGGGGTAAAAAGGTCCAGTATTTAATTTTAATTTTAAAAAGGTTTTATGAAATAATAACAATATTTCATCCAATGAATTTCAAAACTATATTTCCATTTCACAAGGAAAAAGTCATAAGTACTATAATAATTATTACAAAAGAAAATATTTTTCTTAATTCTAAGTTTCAAAGTATTTAAACAGTATTTATTACAAAACAAAGTATCTGCTTATCACTAATCAGTCTCAATTGACCAGTACAATTAAACAACACTGTTCTTTATGAGAATATAGAACCTTTTATCCATATTGGACCTTTTGACCCCAACCGAGTGTAAGTGTTGTTAGAGGTTATTAAAAAAATACCGTTTAAACTAGCCTTAAACTAATAATAAATCGTGAAAAACAAAGAAATAACGTATACTAATAAACGATGTTTAGGCACGGTAAACGAAATAACACTGCTCGGAACTAAAAAGAATAATAATGAAAAAATTTACTTTCCTTAAAATTTCGAGACGCAGTCATGTATCTCCTGTTAGCGTCGTCGCTCGACTGCCAACGATACCTCGTTACGCTCCCCGCGACCTCTTCTGTCCGCTTGTATAGTTAGAAAAAATAATACGTCACTAGTTTTTTAGATATATATGGTGGACCTTTATACCCGCGGACCTTTAAGCCCTGCTCTACCCTACTGGACTTCGACTGGAGGCCAAATTGAAGAAGAAATGTCTTGAATAAATTAGCCACTTTATCGCTTGCAGCCTTAATATCAAATTACATTTCATCTCCACTTTCTCTGCATAGAGTTTCTCGAAATAGAGCGACCTCTTCGGAACTCTGTTCTTTTTTTTCCGAGCGTGCACGCATCAAATAATTCGAGGGTGAATCGGGCCTTGTATCTTCCAGAGAATATAGCGTGACTCGAGTGTGTAAACATAAATAAAATAATAAGTGTGACGAGTCCTTTAAGGGGCAACGAAGTACCTCCCCAACGGAGGGGTTGCTCACCGCGGAGGGAAATGCGAGAGGAGCGGGGGGTTGGCAGTTGTACCGGTGAAACACGCGACACGCGGCACATATATGAGTATATATCGTATGATATATAGCCATAGAGGCGCCTCTAATATATCGATTGGCCCGGAGTTAGCTCCCTGTTGCACGTAGACCAAATGACGGCATATTATCCCCCACTTACCCCCCGCTCGACCCGCTGCCCCTCCTCCCCCCGTCACGTTATGTTGGTAAAGAATACAGGAACACGACGTAAAATCGCTCGCGTGCCGCATGAATCATCATTCATTCGCGTTATTAGACGCACTACGTGTGTATCGCGTCGCTATATAGTGGCTGTATATCTTGGTATGTTACTTCTGTATTATATACTCACCATCGTCGGCGTCGTCAGAGCTAGACGTTGGGGTTATCCGCGAAATCGGTTTACATGACTGGCATCTGATAAGCTGTCGCTCGGTAGACACGGATACCGGTTATTTAGTCCTTTTTTCTCTTTCATCCAATACCCGTTTCCTTTTTGCTTCTTTCTTTCGGGGTAGATACGAGCAGCTGTAGGAAAGTGGCTTATTACATCGAATTCTTCAAGCCAATTAGGTGCTTATAAATATAATTTAATTGTTATGTGTGAGATTCTATCTAATTTCGTTAAATAGATTTTTCACATTAATTACTTTCAAATCAATTTCTCTTTTAGAGAAATTGAAAACCATGATATAGAATAAGTGCTAAAAACTTAAAATTTCAGTATTTATGAGTTTTTTTTTAATAAGCTATTACGAGGTTTTTCGTGAATAACTTTTTTTTTCGTATTTTTAACACTTAGCCTTTCTATTGTACATTATGGTCTTCAATTATTGTATAATAGATTCTAGGAAGAGTGATGATAATTTTTTCTACGCCGCATAAAATTTGTTTTCGATTAATCATGACAGCTGCCCGAATAGGTAGTCAAATAAATAGCCCGAGTGATGATAAATTCATTTTCTTGGCTGAGCAAACAATAATAGCCGGAATAAGAATCGATAAATCACTATATGTACGAGTGTATGCACAGAACGATTACTCGCGTCGTAATTGAAGGGGTTAGAAGCAAAGGGATATAAGTGCATAAACTGAAAATATTCAAAATCTGCATTCACAAAGTTATTAAGTTTTCAGTAGTTTTTAGCTGCAAACAGAAAATCAATTTGATGTCAGTCTTGTACCCATGCAGAGCAAGTTTTTAAAGAAATTAAAAAGTAAACACACCGTTTTAACATTTAGAATCCGTACTTATATCTCATTTTCTCATAAAAATGCACTTGTACCCGTTTGCTTCTAACCCCTTCAATTATATCGAATAGTCATGTTTACTGCCCACGAGAGCAAACGAAAAGCAGTTGAAATTCAAACAAGTACTTACCGAGATCAAACTGTGTCCTTGACTTTTTCTTCTTTTCTCTATTTACCCTTTTTCCCTCCACCCAACCTTGCTCCGGTATAAAATCGTGCGCGCCGAGAGAGAGGGGGAAATGTGCTTCTCCGCGGGGCCACTCTAGCAGTCGAGCTCTGGGAAATCGGGGCGATTCCCCATCGAAGGTCGATCGTAAGCTCGTCCAGGCGAATCGGTTTATAGCTCGGAGCGGTGCGGCCGTTCGAAAATTTCCCCCATACTCCCTCTCGCGCTATATCTTCACAAACCTCCTTCGCCGCGGCTCGTCGTGCCCTCTCGACAACGAAAGAACTGCCCTCTCGCACCCCGTAGCAGCTCTGCGCGCGAGGATGACGGGAAAAACGTTGAGGGGCAGTGGGGGAGGGGGTGAGGACTCGGGACGACGGTGACAATTTCAGCAAGAAGACGCCCCCGAAGGCCACGCCGCGTCGAGTCGTCCACTCGAATGTGCAAATCACGGTTTTTAAGCGAAGGGTCGTACGTTGGGCCACCTGCACACTCGTACATAACCGTCAACCCCCGCTCGTCCTCCTATAAACTCGCCCTCTTTCTCCCTCTATCCTCTTGTTCGGCGACACTCCGTCGAACGGGAAGATTTCATCGAAATTTTTTGTCCGAATGTATTACGATGACAAAGTACGGCGTCGTACCGGATGGAGCGGGGGGGAGGGGCGGCGGCGATCGGGGGTGGGTTTCGGCGGTCGGGGCGCTGGATGTAAAGGCCCGGGGTATCAAACAAATTGAGTGGAGTTCCGGCGCCCGGGCTCGTTTATAATGATATCAACGACCCTGTCCACGCACACCAGGCCGGGGTTGGTGCGCGCGGTCGTGTGTACGCGCGGGTGTACGTACACGCCCGCCGCGCGCACTGGCAGCGTCGCGTCGCGATGCACGAGTATCGCGACGTCGCCACGCGCTCGTTGCATTCATCCCCCGCGTAAAAACCCCGCTGCCTATCATTACCAGAATCGCGACACAATGGGACGCGCCGGTGCTATCGGTGCGTTCGCGTACCACTTTTTTCCACCCGCATGTCTATTCGCTTCGGCGATTATGACACTAATCGTGCAGCGGTTGCGCGGACATGTCGCGCGGTGTAGCGGCACGATTTTGAGGTCGCATCTTTGCTGATATTGCGCGAGAGGGATGGACGAGCGACAGTTCGCTAGGGGGGGGGGATGATTGTTGAACGATATGGAGTCAGACGTCAGTATCGAATTACCATTATACCGAGAGAAATAATTGCTAGAGCTAAACAAATGTTTCTTCAGTTAAAAACATGATATAATTCCAGGATCAAGTCATGGTTTTGTTCGTTCAAAAAAATCTTTGATAGGTTCGTACTCTTGTATCAAGAATATATTATATTCTTCAACCAAGAATCTCTGTTCTTAAAAATTTGTAAGATCACACGTTCTTTATTCAAGACGTGTTTTTTTGTCACTAGCAATTATTTCTGTCAGTGTAGAATGTGATACCTAGGTATATCGAACCTTAATTATTAGCGAAATTTTGATATTAATATGATTAGGAAAAACGAGCTCCGTTTTCCGTGCGTCTTCCCCGATTAAAATTTCACGGTACAGAGAGAGAGAGAGAGAGAGAGAGAGAGAGAGAGAGAGAGAGAGAGAGAGAGAGCGTCTGTATTTTGCGAAGATTATCCACGCCTTTTTGACGCCCCAACGAATTTAATTAATCTACGTCAACGTCGATCGTCGCGGGTCCCAAGCCGTCGGCAAACTTCCCCTGAATTATTATCGCGATGTATAGGTAACTCCGGAAGTCGTTCCTCTTTCGCGTGCGTGCGTGCGTGCGTGCGCCAGTGGTAGGTACGATCGGCAGAAATGAAAAGGAGGAAAAATGAAGAAACGACTGGCAGGTGCGCATTATAGGCGCCTTCTATACCGCTGTATCCACCCTCGTGTAATTCGAAAGCAATGGAGAGAATCGCTCGAAAATCTTTTCTTCTACCTACTAAATGCGCACCGCGATATATGCACGCGTGACTCTGTGTAAATTCTCGCTCATATTCACACGGATCGCCTATAAATGCTCGCACTGAGAAAAAGGATGTTTCAGAATGTAGCAATCAATCAATCACAGAAAGTATGGGGGAAAACTCTAGGTTAGAAATGTAGTGATGGGACAGTTATGAATTCGGGGTTAAATACTGTACTACCTATATAGAATTTATACGTACAGTATATAGTACTATGTAGGATTTGAATGTACGTCTGACAGAAGTAAATGTAAATTTCATGCATTATATTATATTATTTAACTCTCTATGGTCATATGTCCGTAAAGTTCCGTAATGGTGACACATGGGCTAAATTGACCCAACCAATTTTTAAATAAAAGCCACATGAACAAGAGCCGTTCAATTTAGACCGACAAACTATGGAACATTCCTTGAACATTGTAGAATATCTAATCACTGTGTCAACGTAAGAAATGAGATAATGACACGTTCAAAAACGATCGTGTATATATAGGTATGTATTATAGATTCGTGAAAAATGAGTTGCTCCACTAAGTGTCATAATTTTTTTATTTTTAAATTTTTTTAAAAATAAAGTCTACGGTTTATTCTCATGAGATACGGTACTTTGAAGCAATAAATACTTCTGTAATGGCCGTTTTAAAATCGATTTTTTTCTGAAGTCTGAAGAAGGTTCGTACCTCATGCGAGTTTTATGATTGTAAAAAAAAGAAGCGTAATCAACTTCAAAATTAAAGTCTGGGTCAGACGGACCCTTGGTGATCACACAGGGGTTCACCGAATTCGTAACTGCATTATTACTAGATTTCTTACCCGGAGTTTTCTCCTCTTACTTTCTGGGATTGATCGCTGTATTTCGAAACATCGTTTTTCCCAATGCGCGAAAGCGCACCCGTGCGTCACTCGCACATTGACACGCTAGAATTCCTCTTTTTTTCGTCGCATCGATTCTCGACGAGCAGACATCCACCCACTCGCGCGCGCGCGCGTCCTCGTCGTAGAACGACTCTCGTACGCGCCCCGAAGGCTCCGCAGCGCCGCGGACCACATATGTACGTCCCACGATTCCGGATCGGTTACAGAACGGTGAGTTTTGGTTAGTGGCCGGAGATGGTTTTTCCTGGCGCAGCAGCGGTTCCGCCCGGAGGATTTCGTTTCGCTGCGGCGACACTGGCCGCCAGTCTCTCCGATGATTAATGACCCCCTCCCTTTCCCGCGCTTTGATACATCACCATCATTTTTCACGCATAGATGGGACCCGTTGATATTCCTTTTGACGCACACACGCGCGCCCGAGCACGCACGAGATCTCGCCCGTGCGCCGGTGTATAGGCGCGCGCGCGAGTACACGCGAGCGAATCCGGCGCGCATTTAATCAACGGTGCACCGTCGCGCGCTCTGCTCGCGCTGCCGCTCCCCCGGTTCGCCTAAACGACAACTTCGTTATTATGTGCTCTCGCTGGTGTATATATATATCACTCATCGCAAAAAAAAAGCTCACATATAGATACGACAGCGAATTCTATCGCTCGCCACTCGTATTACAATCCGTCGCTATAAATCGAACGATGTCTGCGATTGCAGCACACTCGTCACTCGCGATTCGTGTACAGATCCCCTGCAGCGTGGAACGACGAGGTAGTTTCGGAGTGGGAGGAAGGGGAGGGAAGCGGTGGAATTATCTCCAGGTCCGTCCCATCATTAATTATTACGCGCAGGGGCTCCAAATTAATCCGTTAATCTTACGGGATTGTCGCGTAATGCACTTAACCACTGCTGTCAAAGGGATCGGAAAATCTGTTCTCTCCTCTCGCTGCTAGCGGCCCGCGCGAGTAAATTAGTGGCTCGTCTCGGCGCGGCGCCGAGTCTCTCGTCCCTCGCTGCATCTCCCGAGGCTCTCGTCTCTCACTGCACGTCCCGAGGCTTCCTACGGGAGATTTCCTTTCGCGGGAAGATCGCGTGTCTTGTATACGTACCTACGTTTGCGTGACTTCGCACCGCGGAGAGCTTGCAAAATTCACTCCCAAGAGGTTCGGCGCGGGTGTGCAGTTGAATCTCTCGTGCTCCGCTTTGTTAGGAGTTAATTGGAGGGAAAAGCACGCGGGATGCGAATTTGGACGCGCTTTTGACGGTCTTTGTACACTGAGAAAAATAACCTGGTCAATCAGACCAAAATCTTGGAGACCGTGATCAAATCGTTTGGTGAAATATAGATCCTCCATTTGTTTGGTTAAACCGACCATTTTCCGGTTGGAATAACTAGAAAATTCATAAATAATAAGATGGTAACGGTTGAAGTTTCTCTCTTGACGAGAAAGTCTAGTCTCGCGTGGTATGTATAATACAATAACTAAATATTTGGTTAAACTTACTAGTATTTTGGTTGGAATAACTAAATATATTTAATCAGGCGCATTTTGTCATTTGAAACGAGTTACTTTTCTCGGTGTAGTCAGTCTTGCCCAGTACGACGATCGCGGTGACCAATTCGAGCCCTTTTTCTCTCAATTACGTCTGCTCCTCTCTCAAATGGATAGGTAATTTCTTATTCCATCCATCTGCATCTTCCGATAGCAGGATACGGATAAGGCGATCTTGATCGCAACGCGATGCACTGTCCTCACGCCAAATCGGTGTTAGCTCCGTAGAAAGACAAAGAGAGAGAGAGAGAGAGAGAGAAAAAAAGAGTGAGTCTCCGTCGAGCGAAGATTGAATAATTCAGAACCGCCGCGCCCAGCGATTTTCAAACGCGAGCACCACTTCTGACACCAGCCCCTAACTGCGACTGGGCGATTCGCCGCTCTTCTCTAACTCTCGCCGCGCGATTTCGAATAAATGCATATTATTAATGGAGAGCTTTTCCGCAGCGAATCGTCCCGTGCAATTCCGAGATGCAACCGCGGGCGGCGCGTGTCTATCTCGTGCACTTTGAAACGCTTCGGTTGCCGCAGTGGTCCGCAAAAATCGATAACTCTTAAGCGCGCGCGAGAGTGTACGTGCTGGCTTTCCTCGTTCCGTTTCTCCTCATTTCCCTTCCTCCTCTCCCTCCTCTCTTTTGGGACCTCTTCCCATCTCTGTATGTCTGCCGATCTCGCTCCTCTCCGTCGTCGCGACTCGTGGAAAGCTCTTTGAAGCTCTTAACACGTTTCGATCCTCCGCGCCGTCCGTACCTACACGCTGGACGCGGTCACGTTGATCGTCTGGCCGTTAGGGGATGCATCTACTTCGCCTCCGCGACGATATTCCTTTCGGTCACCACTTTTGGCACAGATATAGTATAATTTAAATAAAAAAAATCGTTGAAGAAAAATCGTCTTACATTTCGTGATCAATGGTACGTAAAGCCTTGCCATTTTTTAAATTATTAGTTGATTTAAAGAATCGCGAAGTACGAGTTTTGAGCTCTAATGCTCTTCTCAAGAGTTTACGTATATTTTACCGACAGAAAAATGTCTTGAATTTCGTCATCGATAGTACAAAGAGCCTAGCTATTTTGCAAATTATTAATTAACTTTAAAAATCGCGAAGCACGAGTTTCAAGCTCTGATGCTTTTCGAGATTTTGCTTCAAATGGGATGCAGATGTACACCCCTACACGAAACAAGGGTGCCGATACGAGAAGGGGGCACGAAGCGGGCGAGTATACACGAAATCGATCGTGTCGGAATGACGGACTCGCGGAACTCTGAGGCACTTAAACTCTAAAGGGTTTCTGGGAGGGTGGAATATGCACCCGCCGCACGCATCAATAATTCCCGTCCCAATGACGACGAAGCCTCGTGGCGTCTCCCGAGATTTCCGGTCGGTCCTCCGCGCCGCCGTTTCAAGGGTGCGATTGTGATTCTAATCAGAGCGCGAGTGAGCGCGCCCTAATAGAATCCATGATTGATTATGTGCATGGTTATCGCGGAGCGCCGCGCACCGGTTATTCTCTCCCCGCGTGGATAAACAACCACTGCTCGGGGCACTGAAAGCGGCATGGATTGATGTTCCGGTCAAGGCTCGAAAATGCAGCTTTCCTTTCGCAAGTTTTTACGCGCGAAATTGCCGATTTTGGGGCATTCGAATATTGGCCCTTGACTACGACAATAAACCACGGTAGCTGAAAGATAATTCTATTGTGATTTAGCTGATTCATAACGGAACACGATTTCGAAATTCAGGGCTTTTTACTTGGTCATTTTTTCAATTAAGTCAATACAGTCATTTTTATTTTTAAAAGTTATTAGGTAAAAGTCGTTATTTTCAAGATTTCGCCCCTTGATTCGTCGAATAATTTCACGATACCTTCTCGTCGCTAAAATCCTGCAATAATTTGTATGAATGTTTAGTGTTGAGATGATCATGCTGTCAGTTCCCAAATTCTCTAAATTGTTATGATGGTACGTTGCAAGCATTTGGTATCGTTGCGCGTGTTTTTCGTAGTGTGAGAAGAAGTTTGTTGAGGTAATTTGTACGTTATAAAGAGTGATATAATTTGTTATCTTCCAATAAATTATTTCGATTACCAATCTCAATCATTTTCTTTCAGCAATATTTCCTCAAAACTTTACCGAATTTATTACAAATATTATTAGATCGCTTTTTTTTCTTATCCCCTCATAATGCTCTGATGAGGAAAGATTGGTCACTTTTTGGTAATTTTTTTCACATAAAGAGTCATTAGAATCCACTATTTTTTAACATCTATCTGGACGGGAGCCCTGTAAATTCGAATTCGCTTTTTACAGAAAATCGCAAGATCGATCGAGTTCTTCGTCGGTCGTCATTTATTAAGACCGATAGGTTAAAAGGTCGAAAAAAGCATAGGGTCGAGGTCTGAAGATACGGGCCCGGGAGGAAGAAGGGAGAAGAGTCCGCAAAGTGATTTCGACACGTTTCAAAAATATTCGAGTGCCGTCGGGGGATGAGGGCGGTAATGGCGCCGTTTTATCACGGTTATCGAGGCGGGAGCGATTCTGCATGCGACAAGGCGTCGTTACTCCCCCCTCCCTCACTCTCTCTTCTCCACCTTTCGCCTCTCGCACTCCCACCTCACCGACTCTGTCTCTCCCCGGCGCTATGTATGCCACCCTCTCCGCCACTCAACACTAGACGCTCTTCTGTCTAGTGGCGCGCGGCTGCATCTGCATCGCTCAAAATCTCCGCAGCTTCGCCATACGTTTATCCTCCTCCTTGCTCCGTGCATATACCTGTATCTATAGCTACTCTTCGCGCAGCTTCCGGCAGCGGGATAGCCGCCGGCTCGACGGATTGTTTCGCGAACGAGTGCGATGATGACGCGTCGGTCCCCGACGACGCGCACGGAGAGCGTCGCAGTGCAGGGTGGTCTTAGATCGCGGACGCGACGCGGGATTGCAGTATTGTACATTTGAACATGAACCTGTAAGATATTTATTAATATCGTTGTAAATGAAAGGGGTATCTTATTTGAGGTTATATGAGATTTATAATTATTCATATACACTAAAGCTATATTTGATCCAATTTGTTATTTATGCTTCGATCGAATGGAGATGAGTTTACTAAAAAGGAAATTCTTTGATTCGTATATACACTTAGAAAAATAGTTTGGTCAATTTAACCAAAATCCTAGAAACGATGACCAAATCGTTTGGTGAAATATGGATCATCCATTTGTGTTTAATTAAACTGACTATTTTCTGGTTGGAATAACAACATTTGATTAGAATAACTACCAGTATTTTGGTTAGAAGAAATAAACGTGTTTAACTAGATGCATTTTGTCATTTTAACATAATTATTTTTCTTAGTGTAGGTTGTAGGTAATAGTCTTTTTAATAGAAGTTTTTTTTTTTCTTTCGAGAATATTCGGGAATCGTTCTCTCGGTAGAATTTCACGAAGATGCTCGATGATTCATTTCTCGATACCCCACGTCCATTCATGTAATAAAATTGGTAGTCCCTTGACGGGCGGAATTTTTTTCTTTTTTCCCTCGATAACTCTAAAATCCTTCGGTGGAATTTCGAGAGAATTCTCGATGATTCATTTATCAATAACCCCTGCATCCATTTGTGTAATGAAATTTATATTCGCTTTGTTGGACATCTTTTTTTCCTGAAAACTGCAAAATCCTTAGATGGAATTTAAGGAGGATACCTACTCGATAATTCCTCTATTAATATTCCGCGTGTAAAATTAGAGCGCTCTCTCTCACATAGAATTATTTATTTTGAATCAATATTATTTTAGCTCAAGTATGAGTAGGTACAGATTAAAATAAAGTTTAGATCCATTGGCAATCTGTATCAAAATTACATAAAATTGAGGAAGAAACTTTCGATCGAATCGAAGAAATTCTCTTCTCTTCTTCAGTGCATGCGTCATCCCATATTCAATTCCTCGCAATGAAATTTTAAACGCGACAGTCTCATCCCGACAAAGGCGCAGTCGCATCCACCGTTGAAACGCAGCGGCCGTGACGCGCGCGTCACGATCAATTAGTCAATCGATAATCGCTGATTTCTTTCCCCTAATTGCCACGGGGAAGAAAGACCCGCCGAGTTTCACGTCGCTCGTTAAAACGCGTCTCTCTAAGGAAATTAGACCCCTTTCATCCCGCTAATTAGCTACCGGGGCGAATCTCTCGCAGGAGAAGAAACTACTCGAGAGTTGTCGCTCCCTCCCTCCTTCTTCGGATAACGGCGAGAGAGAAGTCGCCCGCGGTGCCGTTTTCATTACCACGTCCTTTTCAACCGCGAGCGAGGCTCGCACCTCCCGGGGGACCGACTTTCTGCGCGCGGAAAGGACGAGAGACGGAAGAGGACGCGCGAATGAGAGCTGGATAGAGGTACCAACCCGTTAACGGTCTTCGTTTCGCGGTTGGCTATTCGCGCGGGGCATTGTTGCTCGTGATAAGTGGCGAGTGGCTCCTTAGATATTGCTTTTCGTCACACGTAAAGTATTATAACAGTGGGATATACGCCCCGGTTGAAGAATAGGTTGAAAGACGATTATCTTAGAATCGATTGCAGATATCGAAAAAAAGTTCTAACAAAAAATATTTATCTATATTTTTACTACAAAAAAGCTCCTTCGCATTTTTCATGTATCGCCGCTGCATTTCGAGATAATCGCGTTCAAAGTCAAACAGAAACGGCAGGGACGTTCATCTCACGTTTATCCTATGACAGAATTGCTATCTACATCTGTACATCGAATCTATGAGCGATAATCCATAAATTTAGAACGCGGAGACCATCCGTTGGTCATTTTGTTTTATAATTTACCATCCCCTCGCGAATCTACTCGTGAAAGCTCATCGTGAAAAGCTGAATACCAGCGAAACAAGTATTAATTCAGACCGCAAAACGTCACTCGGATCAATTAAAAAATACAGTGGCTAATTACACCCACTCGTTTGTCACAATCAACTAGTATATTTTCCGTTAAAACACTCCGAATGCATGTAGGGGTACAGAGTGTACCGAAAAGCGTTTCTCGTTAAAAAAAACGCGCAGCGGGCGCGTCACTCGCCCCGCTCGAGAGAAGATCGCCAGGCACGAAGGGGTGGGGTTAAACGCCAAAGGAGCAACCCCGAGCCGCGACGGGACGACGCGGGACCTCGGAGGCGAGAAAGGAGCGATTATGTTATGTTATCGCGCGCCGGGAGTTCATAAAACGTTGTCTAGCTGTTGGCGGATAGTTGACCGAGGCCGTTTCTTTATATTAGGCCCATAAAAGCAGCCGACCGAGGAGTTTATACGACGGCGATTGCCTCCGTGGTGTGCGCGCCGCCACTCTCTCCTTTCTCTTTCCCACGGGATTCGTGGAGCGGGTGATTCGTGCCGCGATCGCGGCGGGAAGAATGAGAGGGGGGATGCAGGAAGCGCGCGGTACGTGCGTGCCAAGACGCTGAGCATCGATGGGCTCGCGTCGAGCGACGACCGTTGCCCCCCCCCCCCCCTCTCGTCTACGGCTACGTAATCTGACGAGGTGCAGGAGCGAGCCGTATCATGCGTACATCCATGTGTGGGGTCTCTATCGCACCCCTGCGCAAGGCTCTCGTATTTGCTCTGTACACACGGGGTTAGCCGGGACTCGTGCCTTATTCGCGGCGTGCGTTCGTTTGTGGGGCTTGGGAAATTGGAGAGCCTCGTTGGAAAAACAAACGAGTCGCCCCGAAGAAACTGCCGGGGTTCCGAGGGCGAGTCTTCGTCGCTGGTGAAATCAAAAGGAAACCTTGGAATTTTGCTAAGGATCGTTAAGGGCGCGCTTTGGAAGTATTATGAGCTGGGAATATTGCGAGTAGTTTTCAAGAATGGGAGCAATTGACGTAATCCTAATGCATTCTATAGAGTTGACATGAGAGGCTGGACAGTCAATTGCAGTTACTAGATTAATATATGTATGATTACAGATTACAGTGAGGAAAAAAATGGTATATTCAATTAAATTGACATTTACGGCTGGAGGACTGCAGAATTATTTACTTTATCTAATAAATTTGGTTATAGCGATTAACGACTATTCGAAGGAAACAGGCTGCAGTCCATTCAAGTCATTTATTGGTCCAAGTAACTTGATCTGAAAAACCCCACCCCGTAACCGCCGATTTACTCAAATTTGTTGCATTTTTTTCTCAGTAATATTCTTGCATTTGTTTAATCACATATCGTAAACTACCCATTACCGCGATAATCTTTCCAAAAGTATCGTTCATCCACACCCAGGGAAGAGGTCTACTTGAATATAAACCTAATAGAAAAATTTATTTGAGAGAAATTTATTCACATCGAACACACACACACACAAAAGTCTATTCGAATTTGATAAATGTTCTACTAAACTCGTATTCGATTAAAAATACAAGCAAAACATTTATCAAATTCAAATAGACTTTCGTTCGATGTGAATAAATTCCTATTCATCTCAAACAAATCTTTCAATCAGGTTCGTATTCAACTAGACCTTTTCCCTGAGTGTACACGCGTATCGGTATCCTTATACGCACAGATAACGCATCCCCCCTCACTGCAGAGAGCTCCTCGCGTTATCGGGCCGTCCCAATTCGCGCGCGCTCGCGACGCGGTAAGCCGAAAAGCTTGGGAGCAAAGTGACCGTGCTTACGAGGCGGGGAAGCAGGCTTTTAAATAAACTCGAGCTTTTCGACGAGCGAGGCAGACGCGAATTCAGGCCGCGCCGCGCCGCGCTGCAGAGGGCCAAGTTGGCGCGCTCGCCGGCTTCCGTTGACAAAGGGACGCGCGGGGTGCGCGCGAGGCGGCGGGAGGGCCTCGAAAGGAGGAGGGAATGAGAGGAGGGTGGCAAAGTAGCGTGCTTTGTGCGCGGAAAGTGAGACGCCAGTCTTTATGGCACTGCTGGGCCATAACGACGCCCATTGCATTGTGCTCTATGTAAACCCGGTAGCCTTGGCACGGCCCGTGGGCGCGCTCTCTCTCTCTTCTCTCCTCGTAATGCGCGCAACTATAAAAGAAACGAATGTCAACCGGGCCGGTTATCGTTTTTAAGCTCGTCGACACTCCATTGGAGGGAAGGTAAATCGTCGCGGCGCGCCGCCGGAGACGCCGGTGGGTTATCACCCGCGAAACAATGACGTGCTCGCGTCATTGGCGCCGCGGTGGCTGCGCGCACGAAAATTACACGGCGCGGTGGAAATTGTAGGGAGGACATTTCGTGGGAGGATCGCGAGTGGGTTGTGTAGTCGAGTAAGGCGCGGGGAAAGAGGCTGCGCGGTTGCGGACGGAACCACTGGCTCTGCACCCTCTCATCTGCCTACGCGGTGACCTGCGATCTTCGCGTCAACGCTTTCATGATTAACCGGACCGGTTGAAGGTGCACTGAGAAAAATGATTCGGTCAATTTAATCAAAATCTTGAAGACGATGACTACATTGTTTGGTGAAATATGGATCCTTCATCTGTGTTTGGTTAAACTGACCACTTCTTGGCTGGAATAGTTAATCGTTTGACTAGAATAACTAAATATGTGGTTCGGTTCAACTGAACTGTATATTTTGGTTAGAATAACTCTAAACATGTTTAACTAGATGCGTTTTCTCACTCTAACCTAATTATTTTTCTCGGTGTGACGTCACGGAGAGAAAATTGTTAGATTTACTATACTGAGAGAAATAAGCACTGGTGCCAAAGAAAATGTTTTCTTCAATCAAAAACATGGTGCAATTCCAGGATCAAGTCATGGTTTTCCTCGTGCAAGAAGATATTTGATACACCGAGAAAAGTTTGTGGTAACCACTCCTGTGATCTATGTGGTAAGATTGAATTATTGCGGTATACGACGTTCAGTATCATAAATATGTCGATATTTACAATAAGTATTGTCACATTTCCTATGCTTATGGCAAATATTGACAGATTTATTGTACTGAACGTCATATATCGTATAATAATTCAATCTTACAACAAGATTTTCTTGTCCCAACAAAGGTTTCCTTGAATGAAGAAATCATATTTTTGGTCCAAAAATGTATATTCTTAAAAATGTTTAAGATCATATAATATGTTCTCGGTTGAAGAAATATTTTTTTGAGACTAGCAATTATTTCTCTTACTGCACAATTTCGCATGGCTGACAAATCGTAGTCATTGCAATAGAAATTGATACAAATCACGTCTTCGTGTCAGCTGCTCCTCTACCGTTTATCAACCCTCTTCTCTACCTACTCCAACAAGCGTCTACCTCATCTTCAGAGCTTTCTAACGATTCCGCTTTATCGTCGGCATTCTCAATTTCTGAAACCCACGGGAATACGTTATCATCCGAGACTCGAGCGAGAGGAGGGAGCGCGAGGAATCTCCGTTTTTGCCCTGCCAAGAGGCAGGGTCCTCTGAAAATTGCCGTTGGTTACGAACGACAAAACAAACGACACGATTGTAACGGGGAGGAGACGATGAGGTCGTCGAGGGACGGCGCGGGGTGAGGAGGACGTTCTGGTTTTGATAGTTATGATTGCGACTACCAACCGCCCACGAACGAGTCACCACCCGCCGCGCGCCATCCGTTTCATCCCTCGAACCTCTCCCTCTAAATCTCTCCCTCTCGCTCCGTCTCCTCGGAACGCTCCGAGGTCGACCTCCCTTCGGTCGCTCTCCTATTGTCCGCGTAATGACTAAAAGTGGCCGAATAAATTGTCAAGTCGAACCCCCCACCCTCCGCGCGTTCGCCCCATGCAAAAGCGGAAGGTCGCGGGACCGTCGCCTCGATGCCGATATTCCGGGAATATTTTCGCGAAAGGTCTGCTCGTCGGCGAAAATGGATTTTTCCTCTTTTTTTCCCTCCCTCTCCCATTCTGACCTCTCTCGATTTCCCTCGCGGTACAGGACGGCGGACCGCGCGCCGATGCCGAGCAACAGCGAGGCCAGGGCGACGCGGTGTTTTTAGCGCGAATTATTACCGGTTCCACGGGTGCCTGATTTACATTTATTGCGCCGCTCCCGTAATGGCGCCGCTTTATCTTCCGTTATTCCAACTAATTGTACACCCATTTCGATAAAATATGATCGCCGCGGCGTTCACGGTGCAGCCGCGCGACTTGGAAGGTGGGAGCGGAAGAGAGATCTTGGAATTGGAAGTTGAAGTGCGCGAGGCGTGGGGTTTTTTCTGTTGAATTTTTCTCGAGTATTACGTTCACTTTTTTGTTTTCTGTAGATTTATATCGAGTGCATCCGAGTGCAATATTCCACATGGAGATCCGAATTCTTCGAATATATTCGATGTCGAGAACTTGATGCTTTTACGGTCATTACCTCATTATCATTAATATGTACTTACTACTAACTTCATATTATTACTCGTCAATTATAGCCAACCATCACCCCTAACTGACCTCTTTTGCTTTGATTATGAAATTGATCCCAGATCTATTCCGAAAATTTTGAAGAAAGACTGAAGCATTGGTGCGCAATGTCATTCATTTTTCAAGTACCTATATATTTATAATCAAATGCATCTGCACATCGATTAACGTTCATAATGAATTGATTCGAAATCGAGTAAAGGATGACGAAATGAACCATATCGGTCTCGAAATCATTCACAATCAAAAGCATCTTCGAATACCTACACGCATCCAAGTTTAGTTATACCGCGAACGTGGAATCAACCCCACTTGACGCGTCGCATACTTGGCTCGCCCCATCGTAGGTACTTACACTTACGCACAGAAGAGCCTTCGACGGTCGCGAACTTTCCCCCCTGTCCGGAATAATCGACTCGATCCCGCTCGACTACGTGACTTATCCCCGGGGACGGTAATAATAATTAGTCGTTATTAACGGGGTAGCAATCGCGCGTATGTTCGACGCACCGGCCCGTACTCTTCCTCGCTACGTGCTCGGGAAGTCTGCAAAGTTAAGACGAAGCGCACACATACGCGCGTATTCCGACCTCGTCTTGGACGGACACCCTAATACCCCTCCGGTACGTGATCCACGGCTGCCGGAAGCTAATTACGTCGAACCGAGAGACCGAGCCGACAACGCCGGTAAGCTGACTGCTAATCTGAAACTCGTCTCCATCATCCCCATTCGTAATACCAGCGGAATATCATTTCAACGCCGCTCGTCCGTATCGTCGATCGCTTTCCGCCGACCGACGCTGCACTCGCAATCGGCAGTGCAGGGAACTCGCGGTAATCCCGCGGGAATAAATTCCTGTTCCCCAGCCGACCCGCGCGTAGGTATATATGTAATCCGTACGTATAAGTGGTGCTTCAAAGTGAACGTTATCCCTCGGTATTATTACGAGTACATTCTATATGTTAGTTTAAAAATTCCAATATTTATCGTTGGGCGTTGTATTAAAAAAAGAAAGTGTCGATGGCCCGAGTGTAATATCTTGAAAAAAGAGGACTTTAGTTTATTTTAAAAGGAGTAGTGGCGTTTGACTATTTCACCTGGGGTTTCATTTAGTTAGGATCAATTGCGATATGCTTCTAATTTAACTTAAATGCACTGAGATAAATGTTCAGTTCACATGACGTCTTTGATGCAATGCAATTGAATTTAAAATATAACATATTTCATTGTTTAAAAAAGTGATGGATCACGCGAAACTTAACGGCAAGCTTTTTAACGAGGTACGGTATTATGGATTTTACGAGGGTACGGGGAATACTCCGAAACGCCCCGCGATATATACAAAAGCTCCCACGGAGAATTGCAGCCGATTTCCGCGGGAAACTCACAAAAAAATGGCAACCTCTCTTAATGCCCACAGCACTGCCGGTGCAGGCCATGCAGCGACCGATATATATTAGAGACGCATTCGTGCGGGGTTGCTCTTCGAGCAAGCAGGAAGAGAGGAAGAGAGATAGAGAGCGAGAGAGAGAGAGAGAGAGAGCCGCAGTCGAGCTACCGCCGCTGCAGGAGCGATCTCATGATTTAGCCGGGTGCTCTGCGTGATTTAAAGGGTCATAACTAGAGGCAGATTTAGGCAGTGCTCATAGAGAAAACGTTTCCTTTATCCGCAAAGTCGGGCAATACGTCTGCCGCTGCTGCGATCGGCGGGTTCGCTATCTCTCATTGGCCCGCGATCAACGGCCATCGATTCCTCCCGAAGATCGAGTCCCGTGCGCGGGCGGCCGTACACCGCGTCTTTCCTCCACCCGCGCGCACGCGGCAGCCCCGCGTCGAGGGGGGGGGGGGGTCGAATATAAAGAGCGGCCGGGCGGGGCCCCATTACAAAGGGGCAAAACAACAAAGCGGCGGAATGCGTCAAATTTCCCCTTTCAATTTCACGAGCACTATTCAATTTCCCGGGGCCGCGGCTACAAGAAAGAGAGCGGAGAGCGCGCCGGGGTGTGATTTTTTGCGGCCGAGAGATTGCCGCTCGCAATCCGGGCTCTCCTCTCGACGTCGTCGTTCGGACGCGCGCCGGGGAGTGAGGACGGCGCGGACTCCCGGCTCCGGGGCTGCTGCGGAACTCGCTCCGTTCGCTCTGGTCCCCTCTCTCTCCCTCTCCCTCACTCTGCGCCCCTGCTTATCTTTTTCTCTCTCTCCGTCGAGTCGGAGAAACGTCGCGCCAGGAGTAACGCAGTTAGGCGAGCGCGTGGCCAATGACCCATTTTGTTCCCAACCCTCCACCCTTACTTTTCATTTCTTCCTCGAGAGAGTGCAGCGCTTCCCTCGGCTCTTTTTTGTCTCCGAACGCGCGCGATCTCCCGGCCGTCCCCTTCACTTATTTTCAGTTTCATCTGGTACTTACTCTCGCCGCGAGCGCGGGGCTTCGTCGACTCGAGAAAGGAGACGCGCTCTGGTATCGGTGCACCGTTGGAATCGGAAGTATCGCTATTCACTGTGAAAAATGCAATGGTCTTGTCTTTACGGTGATGAGAACGATAAAGCTTACGGTGAATTTTTTTCAAGATCTTCTTTTTAATAATCCTTTTTTCATATCTACTATATACAGTACAAATTCTGCGGTGTGGTCCGCATATAGACCGCGTTTTTGGTGTTAAACAACAATGACATAAGACTGAATAACACCAGATGTAGTACCACGTCTGGTGAGCATTAGATATTTTACGCTAAATTCAGATAGAAATTAAAAGCGGGCCAAACTGGTGAAACGGTGTTTAAAAGTAACGCAATTTTTTACTGTGTACGCGACGTAGGCTGATATATCACGAATTAACCTGCCCTGTAAAAAATGCTGTGGTGTGGACCACTTTTGGTGTTAAATAATAATGGCATAAGACTGAATGACACCACAGATGTGGTATATATAGGTCCACAGCGGTGAAATGGTGTTAAAAATTGACACGACTTTCAAACTACGTACATAATTGCATCATCTCTATACTTTTTATAATAATCTAAATCGATCTTGACAACATCGATTAACGATATCACTCCTCTCGTGATGTTTATTTATTTCCTGCCTTAAATTTCAATTTATCCCCCGAAAATAACCTCGTACGCGAGAAGGATAAACTTCTTTTCTTCCGATCGACACTCATCGCCAGTCGATTTCGCAGTCGAATACCAGATCTCGACGCGGAAATGTATTTTAAACGGAATTAGTATTTACCGGGGGAAGTGTGTACAGATAAGAGCGCGTCTCGCGCGCGCCGCTCTAATCAGGCTCTCCGTTTCCCTCTTTCACCCTCGTCTTCCGCTTCACCCCCGTCACTCTCTCTCTGTCGGGAGAGATCGATGCGCGGAAGTCGGAAAGTTCTTCCCGCCAGAGTCGGGATGGGCTGCAGCGTCGAGATGGGGCGAGTCCTTCGGCGCGAGGGGGGTCGGGGCATGGCGGTGGAAAGTAAAGTAAATAATGATTAGGGTGATTTGTATTTTTACGTCGTGCCTGATTTCTGTTGGGTAAATATTGAGAGTTTTCTTAAGGCCGTCTCTTTCAGCGCTCGCAGACACGCGCGCGCTTCCCCGTCGGGGTCGGTGTCTCGATGTTTCGCGAGCAGATCTGCCGCTTCCAGCTGCGGGGGTAGATGTTGTTGCAGTAGATTGGGGCTTTCGAGTAACTCGAGCTTACCAACTGCGAAGCTCCTCCTTTTTTTTGCGCTTCTCGCGCATCATTGACTCGCCAACGAAAACACAGAATCTCGGTATTAATCCGTCCTTCTTCCTTCCGCTCCTTTCTTCGGGGAAGAGCGGGATGAAGGAGGGCCTTTGTGCGGGAATCACGAAACGTGGCTGCTTCTACATTCGGAATATTTCTGAAACTTGTTAGAATATCTGATTATATTTTGTTCCTTTCTTTTTCCCCTTAAAGTACTACGTAGCATCTAATAATGTGCCTCAAAGAAAGTCATCGATTCAGTGACACTGATGTGAGATAATCACGTTCGGGGAAACAGTCCACATCGAATTCGAATTGAAACAAAATATTATAGGCCTTGATATAGGAATAGTGCACCGTTAAATATTTCTGTTTTGAATTCATAAATTGTGTTGGAAGCTTTTAACAAACACAAAAGTGTGGCAAAATTACTAACAATTTGATACGAAAACATAAATTCCATAAGGAATGTACAGGAAAATCACGATGAATATTGTAGGATCACGATAAGATGTAAAATCACAATATGTATGGTAGATTCCCAATTGTTTTTTAATTTCACAATTTATTATTTTCGTAAATTTTATTGACAGTTGTGTTGGAAGCTTTTAACAACTTCTAACAGTGCATCGGCAAACAAAAGGTACTAATTTATATATAATATTTCCATGCGTATATATATTATTTTGTTAAATTTAGTTATAACAATTTTATTCGTAATACACCAAGTTCGAATACATGTAATACTTAATACATACCACGGTGAAATACTGCCTCAGATTACGCTACGAAAGAACAAACTCGTAGATCGAAACGAAAAGCGCCAGAGAATCGTTCCCAGTGAATACGGTACACGGTGTGATCAGCCGCGAGTAGAGAGCGGAATATCGACGGATCGCGCTTATACTTCTCGAGCCACTACATACACACATACTCGTATATACGCGCGCACCGTTTGCAGCTATCCGGGCGTGTTAGCAACCGCTGCCCAGGCTCTACGGGACGTCAGCGAGAACGAGAGCCTCCAACGCGATATAATCGTTTAGTCGAAATCGACGAGCGACGGGAGCGCGGACGCTCGTACCCATCCATCGGGATTCCGGGGCGTTCGAACCGCTTTGGCTCTCGCCGGACTTGCTCGATAACCGGTCGGACTAATCCGACCCGCCGATTATTCCGCGTACGCCACCCTCGGTCAACTCTCCCCCTCCTGCCCAACCCCTTCGCCACCCCCACATCCATCCGCGCAGGGGGTTCCGACTGCCGATGCCCGCGCCTCACTCCGTCGAGAACTTTCCAAACTGCAAATTGGACGCTAAATGTCGCTCGCGCACCGCTCGCCGTTATGCGGCGCGCGGAGGACCTTCCCAGGGATATGGGATTCCGGCGACACGATGCAATATCGCATTATGGAATTCCACGGCGGACTCGTCTCGCGCCTCCCCTCCTACTTCTGTCTTCTTCTTCTTCGTCATCTTTTTCTTCTTCTTCTTCTTCTTTTTCTTCATCCCGTCGACTGAATGTGGAAAGAGGGAGAGAAGGCAGGGATCACAAAACTCCGCGAACACTTGTCGCCTGAGTTTTGTAGGGGAGGAGTATATGTGTACATGTATATCAACGACTAACTCGAAGTTACGTTAAATTAAACAGAGCGAGATAAGTTCGGACGTGACGTTAACTTCGTCTCCCCGTTAACTCCTTCCACTTATATACTGGCGCGCTAAATCCACTCTGATCTGCCCCCTTTTGGTGTATCATTCCTACGCTCGTGAAGTATACACGTTTGGTTGGTACGATTAAATATTTAGTTGGAATAGCTTGATATTTGGTTCCACTTATTATAGAATTTTGGTTAGAATAACTAAATCCGTTTAAGCAGATGCGTTTTGCCATTTTAACCTAGTTATTCTTCTCAGTGTATCTGCTAATAAAAAAACGCAAAATATCCCTGTTGTTCTAAATACAGAAGCGGTCTGACCTAGGCGCAAACCAAATCTAGCGACTCTCCACTACATAAGCAGACGTTTCCCTGACCTCGTTTATGCAGAGCCTTCACCACCTCACACACCATCCCTACCAATACTTATACGTCAACCCTAATAGAAGTTCGTCTCAAAAAGCTCTGGTGGAGACGAGAGAGAGCTGGTGGCATTTACCGCGCGCGGAGAGTCTTTTTTTACGATATTTTACCATGGAGGGACAGAGAGTGAGAAGTGACATTCGAGTGTCAGAGAGAGCGCGCAAGGGAGAGGAAGGTACAGGGATGACGACGAATAAGGCGCGGCGCAGGGGAGTGGGGGTAATCGGAGACTGGGAGAGGAGAGAGAGCATCCGTATTTTATCTAAATGATGTCAAAGGGGAATTGCCGTTCCGAGTCGAGTCGGGTCGCACCCCGAGCACCCCTAACCCACCCTCCCATCACCTCCCCGAGCCATCCACCTCTCGCGAAGCCTCCCTCCTGTCGTGTTCATGCGCGCGCGAGAGAGAAAAAAGTGTTTTAAAACTCTATTCCCCCAAAGTCCTCCTTGCGCGCGCGCGCATTACTCGAGCACTTGCGCAGTTGCGTTCCGTCGCGCGTAATGTAGAACCGCGGTAACCTATTTGGAAAAAGTTCGCGCCCTCAAAGTGCAAATGCGACGGGAAGAAAGACGGCGGTGTTATGCGGGACCGAGGCGCGCGAGTCGCGACGGCATCGCTAATGGAGGTGCGATGTAGTCCGCGCTCGTAAAATTTTATACGCTCATCGCGTGTCCTTCGGTTTCCTTTCGATGGCTCTTCGGAGAGGGTTTCGATCGTTCCTCTTCCGGCCTCGAGGAGAGCTCGGAAGGATGTCACGCGGCTCGGACGGAGGAACGTCCTGAGCATTCGGTTTGTCGTTTTTACCCTCGAGATCTATTTCATCATTTCTTCCTGAGCATTTCTATAATAGATAAGTGGAAATTCTATTCAATACTTGTCGCCGTAATATCGGAAGACAACGGCGTCATGATTTGTGCAGTTTTTCTAAATTTCGAGCGACGTTATATGTACTTCAAACCCGTGTAAAAATGTAGTTAGGGATTCAGTAGGATTTCTAGAAGGAATCTTATTGAAATGATCTGAAAATATAACGCTTACATCATAGAATTCCCACCAGGAGAGTTAGGGCCGCACTGAGAAAAATAACTTTGTCAATTTAATCGAAATCCTAGAGACGATGACCAAACCGTTTAGTGAAATATGGATCCTCTCCATCTGTCTATTTAAATCGGCCACTTTGTGGTTACAATAACGAAATGTTTGGTTGGAATAACTAAACATTTGGTTAGAATAACTGAATGTGTCTAATTAAATGTGTTTTGTTATTTTAACCTAATTACTTTTCTCAGTGCACGTCTGCACCCATTAGGAATTTTCTCAGGAGTCCCCTGCTGCGAAGGTGGTACCATTAGTTCATGAAATATCCGCAAAATCCAATCAGGGCCAGATAGGAATCCAATCGGGATATCCTTAATAAGGAACAGCAACACTGTCCCTAACACATTTCTACATGTTACGTACTGCAGGGACGTTTCATTTTGACTCTAATCCACTCCTCTTTCATCGGATAATAACCTGCGTGGGAATTCGTTGGGCCTCCGCCGTAGAGAGGACCGCTGTATCGCCTCTCGCAACGATACACGGGGTCTGCTGAGGCTCGCTCGATTGCGAGAGGGGACGCGACTCCCCGTCTGGCCGGTAACGGTGCACCACCTACTTCCACCGTTCGTTAAATACGCCACTCTCGACAATTATTCATCGATGCCTTTATGCAGGCACCCCTGTTGTCGGTCGGAAATAATGACGCGGTCTCAATCGAGCACACGCGGCACTCGTGCGACCCTCCGCGGTTCTTTGCAAAATAAACTGCGAAAAGAACCGACCGACGTTCCCGCTTTGTCCGTCCTCCATTCGCGTGCTCATTCGCGATTATTTACGGCATTTCATTCGACTGCGGAGCGCCGTGCCGCAGGGAAGTTACATATTACGTACTGCAGGGCGGGTTTGTGGATCGCTTCGCTAAGGTTTCGGTTGGGTTGTATTCTACACGTCAAAAGTTAAATTATTTAGCATATATATCCAATTGTGATTGGATAGCTGGTATATTCATCAAATGTGTTCGTTTAAATCAATAAATTCCTTTTAGTGAATTAAACGAGTAAATAAACGGTATATCTCAAGAAATGAAGCAAAGAAATATAGTAGAAATATCTGGAGATAAAGTAGAATCGAAATAATAATCGTCTAAAGTTTCTAATTTTTATGTTATTAGTCAAAATAACATATAGTAAAGAATATAATACTGATAAACATTATCGGTAAGTGAACTATCAAACGATTGGATATATTTGAGGATTAAATAATTTTGTTCAAGCGTCGAAGATTCATACGCCAAAAAGTGTTCAAAGGTAGCCGAGAAACGTTCCTTCTAAACTCTTCTGTACCTGTAGTAGTCGTCTATCGCCGTTGCGGAAAAACGAGTCGTTCTGTAAATTCTCCCTCAAAGACGTCCTTACCGAGTTACGTTGCTCGACGGTGAACAAGAACGTCGGCAGGGAAAAAGAGAGGATATAGGAGCGAAACAAAGTCGAGCGTCGCGTCGTTACACGACGTCACCTGCTCAAAGCGGCCCGACTACTCTCGCAGCCGGGTGCATCTGCCACTTTATTTCGTTTGCGAAGTAACGAGCATCGCGCGAGAAGCCGCGCTGCAGTCGCTCGTCTCAGTTTTTGCGAGGCACTCGGTTGACGCCGAGCGATGCTCGCGAAGTACGTAGATACGGAAGTTGTGATTTTTTTTGGAAAGGGCGGTCAAACTTTTGGCGCGGTTCTACGCGTACGCATCAACCGGTGAAAGGGTTGAGAGAGACGTGGGACGCGCTAGTGTTTGCGCTCTTTTCCACCCCTAAAACCTGAAAGGGTTCCCCTGTAGATTAGAGAGCTCGCGGTACAAGTATCACGGCCTGGGAAAGGGAAGATTGGCTTTCTGTCTCTATTAGGGGGCATTTCAACCCCCCCTCGAATCACCCGCCCCATCTTTCTTTCCCGGTATACCTACGACACCTTGCCTTTGTCTTTATTTGCGCCCGCTTCTGGTGATTGCGCGCGCCAGTGGGCGGCGTATAACGCAATCACACGATACACGGGTGATACATCACTCCCGTCCCTTCCCTCTTCTTGCCCCCTTTGCTGAGATGTCTACATGTAAATGGGTCTCGAAGGGCTCCATTCCGTAACATCTTCGCGCAACGCGTGTCTGCTAAATGGAATGTGCGTTCCACAGGCCTAGGTACGAATCGCCCGCTGCATATCTCGGGAAATAATTTATTTATAGGGGTAACATTGGAGTGATTCTGGTGCCTATAGGTGTAGATGTTTCGTTAATGATCTTCGAATTAAATATTTACCCGAATGCGACGAACTCGCACCCAGCGAAAAAATCTAATTAAAAAAAGAACCTTATAGAAAAATTCATTTGAAATGAATAGGAATTTATTCGTATTGAATAAAAGTCTATTTGAAGTAAATAAATGCTCTACTAGGGTCGTACTCGATTAAAAAATATGCATTAATGTTGTTGTTGTTGTTGTTAATACATTTGTTCAATTCAAATAGACTTTTGCTCGATGTGAATAAATTCCTATTTATCTCAAATATATTTTTTTATTATATATATATATATATATAGGTTCGTATTCAACTAGACCTTTTCCCTTGGTTCGTCGACTTCGTTCAGGTGGATATTATTTATTCTCTCAATGTTTTATGAATTCAAATAATATTAATCCGACAAAAATAATTGTTTAGTAGGGATTATTCGACAAAGTTTACTCGAATCGATGAAGTATTTTTTTTCAGTCTTCAAATACGAAAAGTTATATGTTTATTGCGCACGAAAGAAGCAAATTGAACATTCAATTTAATAGTCACACGCCTTCCGCTATTAACAATCAATTTATAGTCCCAGATAAACAGGTCCCGTGCCACCCTCATCCTACTTGATCCGAATAAATTTCAACTCGGCTTCGCGTTCGAATAAATCATTCGCTCGGAACGAAGCGTAGGCTTGAAAATAATTCAACGAGAGAAGCATTAGAAATAATACGTTGATCTCGATGAACCGCGACGAGGAGTAAGTGGTTTCGATGATTGGGCGAGAGAGAGAGAGAGAGAGAAAGCGGGAGGGTAGGGGGTAAATAACTAGAGGAAGAGTCAGAGAGAGAGAGAGAGGAAGAGAGAGAAAGAGAGAGAGAGAGAGCCTTGCGTTACAGCAACAGTGCTCGCGGTCAGCTTCTCCTACCCGCAACTACATTATTTACTCTCAGCCATCCACATAGGACTCTGTCATCATTCATCATAATAAAGAGCCACTCGACAGCCAGGCTTCCATTATACGTATTATATACATTCCTCTTCCTCTCCTCATCTCTCTCTCTCTCTCCAGATAGGCATGCCTGACCTAATGCATGAGACGAGCTTGTTACGCGTACACCTACTTTCATTACAACGCGTGCACCGATCGTACTATCTATTTCAATTAACCCTGACGTTCTTTTTTTCATTCCAGGTGGTAAGTACCGGCACGCATTAATTCGGCCACTGCGCGAGGGTGACGGTTTTTGGAATAAAAAAGCGAAACTCCTACCGCATCGAAGGAAGTATACGGTAAGAATTTCTATACTGTTCTGATAATCTCGTATTACGATTACGTATTACGAATTGGAAAGACCACACAAAGAAAACGAATTTGTTGGACCTACAATGAGAGAAAAATGATATATTCAATTAAATCTTCGTTTGCAGGTAGAGGAATACAGAAATAGTTGCTTTGACCAATAAATTTGGTTATAACGAAGCCTAGTTATAACGATCAACTGGTATTCCAAAGAAACTAGCTGTAGTCCATTCGAGTCAATTATTAGTCTAAGTAACTTGATCTGCACTCCGTCACCTGTTACCGCCGATTTAGTCAAATTTACTACACTTTCCTCTCAGTGTACGAATAATTACTTGCGGGGTTAAAAGTAATTATTTACTTACATCAATTTGATCTCTTTTCATATTATTTTAATATTCCTTCCTTGCAATCACATACTATTCCGTATTACTGTAAGGAAGAGACATTTAATTGATGCATTAGAAGGTGTCATTGATATAAATAAATAATTACTTGTAATTCCACACGTAATTTTCAGTAGGTCCAATTGTAGGTTCTTTTTCTCCATGTATATTTCCTCTATACAGACATTAAAACCTTTCCCCCAAAGTGCAGCAATTCTTGCCTGATAAATTTTCTCCGAATTATACGAATTAGCGAAACCAGGAGACTCCAACGTCGCGCGGTTAATCGGCAAGGGCTCGTGTCGAGCATTTTAATTCTCGCCGCGCCGATTCGTCGTAACCTTTCGCGCGTACCGCCGAAATACTCGGCAAGAGGTCAAAGCCGCAAATTTAATTACACCCTATCAGTCTCTACAACGTTTCGAGTTTAATAAGGTTAGCCAAAGAGAGATGGCGGTCTCGCGTTTCATTCTGCCCCGAAATTGCCGAATGTTACGGCCGATACGCTTGTAGTATATCTCTGCGCGCGGCCCCGGAGTGCTCACCTGCCGGACGGGGCCGAAGGATGAGGTGGATGGGTGGGGGGCTGTTACGCGATCCGTAGTCCGGAGTAATGCTCCCGTCCGCGAAAGTTGCGTCCCTCGTTAATTACGGCACCGCCACAGAGCCGCCGCTCGTTCGGGGTGCCCCCTCTTCCTCCCTTCCACCCCCCTCACTCGCGGCCCGCCATGGAAAATCCTAATTTGCGCTCGCCGCGCCCTCCGGATATTTCTAATTTTCTGGAAAATGTTGCGCTCTTGCCGACTAATTGCTCTACGTTCCCGGGAGCGACGGTACCACCCCTCTCTCGCCTTCTCCTTACCTGTAGTTCTGGGTGTGAAACATGCAACGCAGGAACTATACGAGGTATCGAATCGAGACGGTGGAGTCCTTTCCACGAGGAGCGTGGGATAGACTTACTGCCCTTGTGCGATTGCGACGACAACGCGTGAAATTGTACCGACTGCGATACTGTGCGTTCTACAGTCGAATAGACGTCGTTGATGTAAATTCCAACCCTTCGTTGGAAAAGCGTCGTATGCACCTTGCAGATTACACAGATAGCTCATTCACTGGTTGTTATTAACAGATATTTAGAAAAAATTGCATTATTTGTAAAGAACTTGTTGCATGAAAGTACATTGAAAAAATAATAAGATTAAAATGACGAAACACACTAGTTAAACACGTTTAGTTATTCTAACTAAAATGCTGGTCAGTTGAACCAAATATTCAGTTATTCTAGCCAAATATTTAGTTATTCTAACAAAATGTTTAGTCGTATTCTAACTAAAAAGTGGTCAGTTTAACCAAATAGATGGAGGATCCACATTTGGTCACCGTCTCCAGGATTTTGGTTAAATTGACCAAAATATTTTTCTGGGTGCATAAAAAATAAAATGCGTTGTTCCTACTGAAAAGACTTACGAACAAGAAAATGTTGGATCCTTTTGAAATATTCTACTTTAGAAAACAGATAATAGAATTTATTGAATCGCGTTCTTTGTTTGTTTAAATTTGCATACTTTCTCACTACCTGCTATAGACGTTATCGAAGAGAACAATTTCACTTTACAGGCAGGTAGGCGCAAAGTATGTATCATGCTACTGTATTTTGATATTTGGGACCTTTGATGTATTTTGTAAGCTGGTTTTCATCAACATATTTGTAGGATGAACACAGAAGCATAATTTTATTTACTTGCCGTGCTATCTGGACCTTAGATACTGCATTCTTTAATGGCGTCCTAGTTAATTAAATTGCGTGAAAAAACCGTAGTAGACGATTATTTTCAGCAAAAAAAAATCGTATTTTCAATATTTTGAAAAATATTATCGTCCTTCATTCGCGGATTAACGACCAGCACTCTTTAACTTCGGCTACAATTTTCGATGCGATATCCGCAGCCGAGGAAATGACGCATCGAACCGATTCCTCTAATCAACCCTTCCTTCGGCTTCCGACCCTCCGTCCCTCCTCGTTTGCACGCTATTGCGGCCGTTGGGAGCGCGTCGGACACTCGCGCGCGGCGTCGGGCGGAAGGAAGCGAGGGTAGGAGCGGCTCTCGCAATCGCGCGCGTCTGGATCGACGTTTGTTACTTGCAATTCTGGAAGCCGCGCGATTGAGTTGGTTCCGAGTTGATCGCGAGGCGTGAGAGGGTGCCCGTTTTCGATGGTGGGGTAGATCTCTCCGATAGGTATGCAATCTTCTCGTATACAATCTCGCGTTGCTGCTGCAGTAATCTCGGTCCAGCTCGCGTCGTTCGACATGTTGCAGTCTCGCGCGCGAGGAGAAGTTGGAACTGCTCGAACTTTCGAGAGGACGCGCGTGAATGAGAGTTTCGCTGGTGCCGGAGGATGATGGAGAGACGAGACGAGAGTACATTTTGCGATACATGTTCGGAGGATAGTGCGAAATTGCGAGGGAGGGTTCTGAATTCTTGTCGAAGTCTTGTTTTTGCAATCGTAATTGAATGTTTCACGTGGGAAATCAGTTTAATTTCAATTTTTCTTTCCAATAATTTGGGATGGGAGAATTGATTCGCGTGAATGAACTGCTGGTCCATTTCGAACGATTACTTTTGCGATGATCCAAAGCTACTTTTCCACTTTCAACGTTACACTGAGGGAAAAGTGGGCGATAAAATCAACCATAATCGCAAAGTTTAATTTTCCTGGTTGTGCTAGTACCATATTTACAATTAAACAGACTACGAAAGCAGTCGAAATAACTTTTGTTACATGGTTATATAGTAACAATAAGATTATAGTTTATGATAGCCATGCACCATGATTAAATTATCTAGAAAAGTAGATCGATAATATTACTGCATGGTAATGTCAACTATGTAAAAAAAATTGAGGACGTTTATCGACTATACTGCAGGTTGATCTGGTTGCAACAATCGTAATCTCGTGTTATTATAACCAGAACTTCACTGTTTAGAAGAATTATAGAATCATAGTTGGCGTCAAAGTGTATCATGATTTCTGGTTAAATTATGGCTTTTTTAACCAGATTTTTTTCTCAGTGTCATTTACACGATATAGAAGACTCGAATATTTAGGGGTTTAATTTTAAAGCGCAATAACTCACGTTCCGCGTAATAAAAGAAAAACATGTCAGTCCCAGTGCTGTCGTACCTTTCACGGCGAACGTATGTGAACTTTATCGTCCCGCCATCAGCGGTTCCATACCCTTCCGAACGATGCGAGAAACAACAGCAGTGCGTACTCTCGAAATCTCGAACCACGTCTCCTCTCGTGACATCGCCAAACCGGGTATCCGCGCAATAACCGTGTAAAATCGCCTCGACGAATCCGGAGATCGATGACGAGAGGGTCGTCAGTGTCAGTTTCAGAGGGCCGAAAGCGCGTCCACTCGACGCTCGCGTAAAACGGGTTTGATACGTATCGTCCTGTCACAGAATGTCCCGTTAGGAATCCGCGCGCGAGGACCCCGTCACGAGAGCCATACACGTCAGTGCCATGCCCGACAACGGTGTACGCAGATAACTCATTATCAGTCTGTATTAATTCCCACGGCGTACCGCGCCGCGCCTCTCGCCCTCGGATATTAAGTGCCACCCCCTCGTACAGATACCCCTCGTGGTCCAATCCGGCCGATAACGTCGTCAATTTCGAGGCTGGTGAAGGGGATGAGATTAGTTGCGTTATACACGCGTATCGTGAAATGTGAGGAAAGCACCTTCTTGATGTTTTTAATTGTATTTTGACATATTTCGTAATACAATCTGTATATAGGCAAGAATTTTTGTCGCATTTTAAAATAAGGAATTAGAGAATTTTGTTTCTGAGTTTAAAACGAAGAAAATGAAAACGTCTGATTTAAAAATCCTACTTGTGTTGATTTAGTTGAACAGTAACTGAATATTTACTCGCAACACTTCAGCGATTATATCGAGGAAAGAGCAAAGGGCAAAGGAAAGCGTTTCAACGAGTCTTCGTGAGAAACGCGCAGACGCGAACGTTGATAACCGAGCCTCCTCTCATTACCCTTTGCGCAAACAGCAGCAGCAGTTTCCCGATATCCGCGCGGCGGTGCTCCGCGCGATGCGTCCCTTTTAACTGTCCCGCGTGCAGTTATTACCAACGCTCGCTCGCATTTTCGTTCTCTCGCGTTTTAACGTTATCGCGCGCGTAACTTTCGAAGCCGTCGTAACACCTTCGCGGAAAGACCCACCCGCTTTCTCTCGGCCGAAGAAGCTTTACGCGGCCACTCCGCGGGGCGAAAGCGAAGCGTTTTAAGGTCTCGTCATTACTTACCCCCCGTCCGCTTACTCGTTACCCGCGCGCTGCTCTCGTCCCCTCGTTCAAACTTTATTCCTCGGTTAATCCACGCCGGACTTGTATATCGGCACACTCGTTACGCACGTCGCACGAGAGAAGATCGCCAGCGTTAAAACTCGTCGTTCGTTCGTTCGTTCAACCCCTGACACGTGCGCGGGCGATGGGGCGGTATAGTTGGTACCGAGCATCGTACACCTGATCGCGTTTATCTCCCTGCGAGGTTTTACGAGCGTAAAATCGCGTCTTACGAACGCATTCGCGTAGCTGAGCAATCAGGGAGGGAAATTGGACAGCATTATTTGGAACTTGAACGTTAGGAAAACTGAGATTAAATGCATTTGTTTGTAGACATGAAAGTGTGTAATTGTCTGGTATATTGGTGTGGTTTTGTAATTAGAATCCAATTGAATATAAAGATGCAAGCAAAATTTAATTAAAGTTCGATTCAATTGGGAGTCTTAGGTTTTATTATAGCTGGAATTACTCTGCAAGTAGATGGTTAAATAGTATCTTATATAGGGACTAATATGCGAGTAAAATTCGTGATAGAATCGATACATATGAGGTGAACATTTTCCAACTTAATTCCAGAGTGCATTTTATGCGAGAATAAATCAAATTTAGGTCAAGTTTCGTGCATGAAAGTAAAATTTAATTAAAGTTTCACTTAATTCAGAGTCTTGAGTTTAATTTTAATTGGAATTATTCTGCAAGTAGATGATCGTTAAATAGTATCTTAGAAACTAATATTTGGATAATATTCATTATAAAATCGATACGAATGAGACGAACATTTTCCGACTTAATTCCAGGATGCATTTTATGCTAGAATGAATTAAATTTAGGTCGAGTTTCGTAGCTGTACCATAACGAGTGTATGGTATGAGTACGTACTCGGGGTGTGGGATTCCCCGCCGAATTTTCTGATATATATACGGCGCGCTGGGAGAAATTCGTGAGCCTAAATAAAACAAATGCGATGCCGTTGCGCGGCGCGGCGAGGTTAACGCAGCGTGTCGAGGCCTTCGGGTCGCTATGCGTCTTCATTAGACCGCCAGCCGCGTCTCGCGTATTATCATCGCGTCTCGTCTATTTTACGGTTACGGTTACGGTCACGTTTCTGCGGGAAAAAGTAACTTTCGAACCTCTCTACCGCGGATGGAATGTTTCCGCAGTTTTTCCAACGACGCATCTACTAATTGGAGGGGGAAATAATTGGGAAACCACATATATCCTCGAATAAGACTCTCCTCGAAATTAATTATTCGAGTGTTAATTGCTCGCAAAATTGAGATAAAACTCATTGGGATGCTGGATGATGAACATATTTTTTATCGGAGAAAAAAGACTACCAAGGCGGAAACATTGGATATATTTTGTATATGATCCATATGTGGATTTAGTCATATATGGATTATATATGATTTCTATATTAACCATATACGTACTATATATGAATTATACAAACATTCAAAAATCCAAATACAGTCCTGATATGATTAATATAGAAATCATATATAATATATATGTGACTAAATGCACATAGGGATTATATAGAACTTTTCCGGCTTGGTATTTCCAGTGTAACTACACTGAAAGAAAAATGTAGTAAATTTGACTAAATCGGCGATTACGGATGCGTTGCTTAGACTAATAATTGATTCAAATGGACTACAGCCTGTTTTCTTCAAACAGATGTTAATCGTTTTAATCAAATTTATTAGTCGGGGCAACTAATTCTGCATTCCTCCACCCGTGAACGCAGATTTAATTGAATAGGGTGACTTCGCCGGTTAGCCGACCGCACCCTGTTTTCGACCAGCTTTGAAAATAAGAATATCAGCGCATTTTTTATATTTTTCACTACGCCACTGCATAAATCCACCATTCAACTACACTTATAAGAAGTGGCACCCCCTTACGGTTTAAAACTAACCTTAGGAAATGGGTGGTCGAGAATGGGGAAAAGCGGAATTTTTTATCATATACGTACTTTTTTAATTTTCAGAAAGATTTAGATACATTTGTAACATTTAGGCCAATTGTATAGTTCCTGTGGATTCGATATGTATATGTTTTAGTTTAAACTTTTGCGTATATGTTGGATTTGCGCATTGTTGAAAACCAAACTAATGTTATCTGGTTGAAAACCGGCGAAGTCACCCTATACCATTTTTTCTTTCAGGGTGTATGAATTCGTACATTTTTCAAATGCACTATCTCTTATAATATCTACAACAATTAGACAACCATTTGATTAAATGTATTTAGTGACTTATATACATTCCTTTTCATTATCTCTTTTCTCAAAACCGCACTTCAATATCATTTATCGAAAGCAACCGTCGAAATTGCAAGTGCCGAGAATGAAATATTTGCGCTCTCTGTCTACGCTATAACTGGAGCTGCAGCGGGCGCGGTACCACGCGAAACTCCACCTCCGCCCCAAATGACCGAGCGGCGTGCGACCGCGGCGCAATCTGCGACCCGATCATTTCTAACATCGGTTTCTAACATGCGCCGAGGTCGCCGGTTCAATTTCATCGAAATGCACCTCGAGTTGAAATCGCCGTCGCGCGCCGCCAAAAGAACCTCGCGGCGAGTGCAATCAGCGCTCGCGTGACTTTACTCGCGCCAGTTTAACCTTTATTATCCATAAAGATTTTTACGGCGGCGAATTTCTGATTGATCTGACCGCAAAAGTGACGCCGGGTCGAGAGTCGTTATTCGCGCGCCGCTCCCGTCATTAACTGCGGATTTACAGCTGCGCGCGAGAAGCCGACGCCGCGGCAGCGTCACCGCGAGCGCGATAAACTCGCGTTTTGCGCGCGCCTCGCGATTTCCTTCCGCCCTCTCCGTTCGACGCCGTCGTTATCCCGGATAATCGCGTGGAACGCGCGCGCGACGGCGGCAGGCTCCTCCTCGGGGTGAATATCGAGAAAGGAGGAACTCCGCGACGCGGGATGAAGCGCGCGATGAGATACTTAAAATTCCGAGCCCTTCGATCCTCTTCGCGCGGGCGTTTTTCTTCGGTGGCGCGTTACGCGGGAGCAGGGGCTGTCGGAAGGGCTGGAAGATGAGGTTTGCGGATCTCGCATAGCGCAGGATTTTTTGTACGAATCGAACGTCGCCGTTATATCTTATATATCTTGTGTAGAAGATCTCTTAAAATTGAATCTTCATCTCTTTCCTTCCTTTAAGTTATACATAAATTAAATAAGCCCAAATTAATATATGAGGGGTCTAGTTGCAAAACCGGCAATCTCCACTTTTTGGTGAAATTGAGCTATTGGCGGGAATGTGTTCCTTATTGTAATTCTGATCGACTTGCAGAGTCGTTTGGCTGCAAATTCGGCTCAATAATACTTAAAAATGAGGTTAAAATTTTGGCCTAGTTTCAAACCCGGCAATCTCCAACCGCCGTTGAGTTGCAAAAACGGCAATCTCCATTTCGACCTATAGGGCGATTGGGTAACTGCACAAAACAGATGGAGTGCCATCTATCGCACGCACCAAGCATTAAGCAGATGCCTGTGGTATAAGCGCTGTTTACACGTTATTTTGGATTTATTTCAGTTGATTGCACTGTATCTTTACTCTATTTCTTATAAAACGCCAAGAAAATTTAGTTTCAAAACCGGTAATTTAGTTAACTAAGTTAACTAAGTTGCAAAATCTGCAGTTTCAAAATGTTACTTGCAAAACTGGCAATCTCCAATTTTCAATCCCATACTACTCAAAATTTATTGCAAATTCTGGTTTCTGCTTAATATCAAGTGATATGCATACATATGAGCTTGTTTCAGTTCAACAATAACAAACTTAAGTTATTTAGTTACCGAGTTATCAAAAATTCAGCTCTCCTATAAAATTTGCCAAAATGGAGATTGCCGGTTTTGCAACTAGACCCCTCATATGTTCTATATACAAAATATATATAATCGATACACATCTTTTCTACCTGAATTTGGCCAAAATTGATATGATACTCTTCTTTCAAGATTACACTTCTATCTTTCAGAAATTTCTGTATCGTTATAACGAAATGGTTTATAAACAATGAAAGAATCGCAGCGAGAATACAGAGTTCTACTCCGCGAGTCTCCTAAATCGGCGCGGTGATTGGCGCGCGACGCACGAAATGGACTTCAATCATATAATTTCATGCGAACTCACGCGCAGGTGTACGCGCATACTCGCCAATTCTCGTAGGACAGGATCGTACCGCAACGCGACGTTAAGCCACGTAAGTGCTTCGAACGCGGCCACTCCACGCGTGATTTAATACCGGTAGAACCTGTTCGAAATCCGCGCTGCCATTTCCGGTTTGCAGCGCGGCAATAACTGTGGCCTGCGCATTAAATTGGCGGCTATTTGCGCGAGATCGAAATGGAAGCCTGTATAATATTATACGTTTCCGTATCTATAGCCTCATTGCGAATGATACCGTGTATCGAGGCGGCGGCTTCGAATAAAATTGACGCGTTGGCCGGTACTCGAATAGCGGTAGCGTCTGCAATAATTGTCCTAAAGTTGATGTTGCGAAATAAATAACAGCGAATTAAAATAATAATTGACGAGATCTGAAGAGGATCCATTTCGAGATCGGAAACGTTAGTCATTATATCGTTCACTGAGAAAAGTAACTTCATTAAAACGGCAAAATACACTTGGTTGAACGAATTTAGTTATTCTAATCAAAATACTAGTAAGTTGAACTAAAAATTTAGTTATTCCAACTGCATATCTAGTTATTCTAACCAGAAAATTATCAGTTTAACCAGACAGATGGAGGATCCTATTTTACCAAACGGTTTGGTTATGGTCTCCAGGATTTTGATTAAATTGATCAGGTTATTTTTCTCAGTGTTCCTTTTGACACGTGAATAATATTACAGCACCAACAATAAAAATGTCTTCATTTCATAAAATAAGGACGAGATCCGGTAGACGAGCTGAATACAAAGCTGAATTAAATTGCAACCGACTGCAATTCTTGATATTTCTTCATAACACGTGTTATTGATTCAGTCGGATGGAGCGGTAATAATTTATTCGTTTAATGACATTTCTCAAGACTTCGATATACAACGTTATATTTAGACGCGAAGAAGCTCTCGGAGCAGACGAGAAGACGTGGTCGTTAGTCGCGGCTGAAGGAAAGCCGCGACGAGGAGGCGCAAGTGAAAAACTACACTCCGAGAAACACGTGTTATTCGTGCAACGTGAAGATGAAGAGGGGAAGGGAGGGAGCGGAGATACGACCCCTTATACCCGCGGCCTAATTAAGATGGACGACTCGCCTCTCCGGAGTGTCGGAAGTAATGTTGTTTCTAACTTCGCTCCCGGGGAAAGACGATCTCGAACGTCAGAGTTCCTTGTACTTTCTTGCCCCGGAAAATTCATCGCCTCAACGTTCGTCGAAAGGGTCAAGTGGCGCGAGGTTGTGTGTATGCGTGGCACGTATAAGTCACCCGATTGACCGGCGAGTTTTGAGACGAAAAATTCTTGCACCGAGGAAAGGGGCGAAGGGATGCGACGTTGTATTTTTTTTTGGGAAAATTAGGAAAAGCCCTAGAGCCATCAATCTGCGGGGCAGCTGGTAGATCCGAGGGTATCGAACGCATCTCTCGAGAGGCGAGATACGAGCGATAATAACGCAAAAATCGGGGGTTATCGCGGTCTTCTCGAATTCTGGCTGAAACCCCGTGACATCTCCGGCTCCCCCGGGGCGTTAGGATGTAAAGGGAGGGTGGAAGTTTAGCGGCAGACCGAGAGGGTAGAAGCGTGGGTATCTTTGAAATAATTCCGAACGATATTCGGGTTGTTCTTTCGATAATTTATTCGCTTACGAACCAATAATTAACCATTAGAGGACGGGGGTGGTCCCCTTAGGGACCACCCTGTGAACACAAATTATTTAAAAAAAATCCCCGTCCTCTAAAGGTTCAAAACAGAGCACGAGATGAAATAACTGTAACTACTATAGCGAGTTATGAAATTTCCGGAGCACTAGCAGTTCTTCGTTGCATTTCCTTTTCTGCTCAGCACGCTCAACCCTTAGATGCATGCATGAAAATGTTCAAATTGTAATATAAATTATATTTTGGTTATAAAATGTACCATTTTTTTTAGCAAAGAAAATAATGTTATATATTATATATGCTTTTTCATATTGCACTAAACATATTTACGATCGGAAAATTAAAATAAACGTAAATCAATCGACCACCAATTACAAGTTATTATTCTTATATTAATAAACTAACTAGCATTGCCGTGCAACCTATAAAATTTCTCTTAGTGTATGTTGTACGCTTATAAATTGTTGAGAATTTGGTTAGGAAGTCACTGGAATATGCGTGTCCAGAATATACACGCATACACGAATACTAATGGCGGATCCCAGCCAGTTCCTCAGCAATAGGCTATTTGACTACTATTGAGAAACCACCAGAAATGGTTTATTATATAATTTTGTACAAGCTGTATGAATATTTCTAATGAAATAAGCAATATATTCACTAAAAATCGAGGAACAAATTTAAGTAACTAAAAAGGCGCCAAAAACGACAAGCTAGCGGCCTCTCTAATCACGTGATCCCTCTGACGTCACATAATTGTAAACACAAATGAACGTCAAGCAGCAGCTGTCAGAATTAGTTGTTCTCTTTGAAAATAAACCAAATTGTTAAAAAACAATGAACTACAAGTGGTGTGCAGTGCCAATAATAATCTCAAAACAAAACGATTCTAAAGCAAACCTAACCTAAAAGTTGTTGTGAACTGTTTGTTTACAATTATGTGACGTCACGCTAACCGTCAGCCAATCACGTATCGTCTCTAATTAAATGGCCGCATTTTATAAAGACAACTTTTGAAGTTAAGATTTGTAATATTAAACATTTATATATTTTCGTTATTTTACTGAAATAAGTTTAATTAGATAGCAATAAAGAGAGAGAGATGATAACAATTTGTAATGTATTTTCAAACTAGTCAAAATGCCTATTCCCGAATACCAAACGAGAGCCGGTCCACGCGTCGAGGCATCGATTCCCACGCGAAACAGCTTTCGCACGCGCACGCCCACCCATCTCGTTCCGCGGCGGAGGCTACTTATCCGCCGAAACCGCACCCTTGTACAAGCGACGTCCCTTTGTTTCGGACCGACATATTGTTCGCAAACTGCGGGCCGTTTCCTCCCCCAAACTGGTCAGATACGATTCCGCAATACCCGGGGCGCGCGCGCGCGCGGTACGCCACACCTATATCGTCAACGAGCAATCCCCGAACGGTGCCGCCACCCCTATACGTACGCGTAAACGGAGGGCCCGGTGCGTCGGTTACGTCCCACGTGGAAGCTCGAAAGACGACACGGCGGTGTACGGTTAGGGGTCGCGCTCGCGCGCGCGGCTGCGGAGTTTGCTAATGCGAAAGAGAGCGAGACACTCGTGTAAATCCGCGCAGGTCTCGCGCGGTGCGGGAGCGACGGGGAGAGAGCCCGCCGTGTCGAAGGGGCGGCGAAAGTGAGAGCGAGCGAGAGGGGCAGCGGGATGGCGCGGGGTGAAACGGCGGGTTCGCCCTCCCTTCGGTGTTTGTAAGCACTTACCCACGGCTTATTGTTACCGCGGCCCTCTTTGTCGGGATTTGTAAAAGCACTCAACGCGTTAATTCCCGGATGCCCGGGTCACGGATACCGGTGATACTTGATTTGTTAGCACGGTATGCCGTAGCGGAACGTTACGTCTCTATGTCGACTCCTGAGCATCTGCGCGCGTACGCCATTGAGAAAAATATCTTGGTCAATGTAACCGAAATCCTGGAGATGATGACCAAACCGTTTGGTGAAACATGGGTTCTCCATCTGTTTGGTTAAACTGACCACTTTTTAGTTAGGATAACTGAACGTTTGTTTGGAATAACTAAACATTTGGTTGGAATAACTTGATATTTGGTTCAGCTCTCTTGCCGGTATTTTGGTTAGAATAATTAGAAGTGTTTAACTACATGCGTTTCGTCATTTTAACCTAATTATTTTTCTCAGTACGGGAGGTGAGTACTTTGTGTTTGAACGAACGAGGCAGATTGATGTAGTTTGAAAATTGAGGAGCCGACTTATGATTGTCTGCGGCAAGCGTTTCGAGGATTCGAGTTGATACGCTGAGAGAAATAATTGCTAGCGCACAGAGAAACATTTTCTTCGATCAAAAACATGATATAATTTCGGGGTCAAGCGATGGTTTTCTTTGTGCAAGAAAACATTCGCAAGGCTCGAGTAATTGATTTGTTTTATTCAGAAAAAATTTCTTGTTTACATGACGGTATTCTTCAATCAAGAATACATATTCTTCGATCAAAAGAATCTGTATTCTATGTATAAAATGAAAAACAAAGGCTGTGAAATCTGATGATGGAATATCCTGGAGAACTAAGATTGTAGAGGTCTGTACAGACTGTACTTACAATCCGTATACTCGATAACAATCAGAACTGACGCTCGAGCGTCTCCTAATTATCGACGGTCATCCTCGAACGTTCGCACCGAGACAATCGCGATAAAGACGAAGAGCTTTCTTCAAAGTCGAGAGCCCTTTGGATCGTCCTCCCTCCTTCAAGGAGATATCCCCATTAAGGGTGCGCTCCGTCGCAACGATACTGTATCGCTCTCTTGCGCTTGACTAGTCAAGCGCCTGTAACTCGATCCGGAAGGAAGAGGCGCGCGATGGGGTATACGTACTCCTCGCGAAGTAAGGTGTTTATTGTTTGACACGATACAAGAGTCAGAATCGACTCGACGCAGTCGTGCCCCCCACCCGCGCTTTCAAAGCCTTCAGTCGACCGTGACGTTCGATTTCCTACGACAAAGATTTGCTCTTATACGCAGACTCCCTCTCGAGTCTCTTCGTTCTCTCGCTTCCATCCCTGTGCTCCGTTCCCTCGTCTCCCCCATCCTCTCGTTCTCCGATGTCGGAGCGAGCTTACGAACGAGCGGATATATAGCTGTCTGCCGTGCTCTCGAGTACTTATATCGCTGAATGAGAGGAGACGAAAGTGCCTTTACGGTTCGATCTCTCGCGTCTTTCTGGATTCCGAGTTATTAACGACCTAATTAATAGGGTGGATATATTTTATTTCATCATACCGTTGAGTTTCTTCGATTCAATAATGGAGTTGTAATAAAAACTCGAGCGAACGACTTTGACGGAAGTGAGTCTGTTAAGTATCGCGCTCGGAAGAGTTGATTTTTTGGAGACGGGAAATTGTCTCATTTCCTTGTAATCTCCAGAAAAATTGAAGTATCTCACATATATTCCTGATTATAATTATCCTATGTATTGTTTCTTGTTTATATTATTTCGAAAAGATAATTTTTCGTGACAAACTCTACTTCTCCCTTCATACGAAAGCAAAAACGATAAATGAGGTACCATTTAAAAGATTAAGTTCTCCGCTTCAGGCGAATCGTTAATTTACAATTTCACGTTGTATTATTTCCTCGCCTTCTGTCGTCTTCACCTTCTCTCGAATTTTCCCACGGGCCCACTAACGATTATTTGTAAAGGAGAACAAACGAAGACAGCTAAAAAGTCCAAACTACACTCAAAAAAATTTGGCCACAACTAGAAAATTATAGTAATTGCAGTGATAATTTTCTTCGCAATAGCAAGAATTCTTGCTACGCTAGAAATATTTTTCTAGTTGTGTCTGAGGCAGCCAGAAATATAGCTGGATAAGCTAAATACTTTTTTCAGTGTATACAGTCAAATTAGAAACGATCGGATGCCCCCAATTCTATCGATCAAGGAAAAGGCTGCCCATTCCCAATCACGCTCAATCCTAGCCCCACATTAGGCGTCTGTCAATCCGTGAAATTTCGTATCGCGCACCAAATCCAAACTGAGCGGTTCGCTCCGCTGCGTTTCAGCAAACAGCACGTCCCGTAATTCCGCATCGTGCTTGGAGTACCCTCGTCGGTTACGTGCTTCCCCCGGGTTGATGCGAGCGCACGGGCGGGCTGCAGTTGATATCGATTCAAAGGTATCGGGCCGCGATGCAATAAACGGTATCGGACTTTATTAGCATTCCGGGTGCATGCACTCTAATGCGGCTGCACAGCTACGCGCGTATTCCGCCGCGCGCGACGGCTAATTCCGGCGTTTCATCGCCGTGTGAAATCCCGCGATTCGCGCGCGGAAGTTCGATAAGGTCGCGGTTACTCTCGGCGCGCGCGAGAAGTTTCCCGTCGTCGCGCCCTCCCTTCTGCCATCCCGGAACTTCTCGCCGCGGGGCTTCGTCGCGAGCTTTTATTTTTCAACCGGGCAATCACGTGTTATTGCGCCAGTTTTCAACCTCGTCGAGGCGATCCAACGGCGGCGGATGTCTACCGTCGCTGAGTACGAGGACAGCGAGCACCTACCCGAGTTTCGGAAGGTAAACACGAGTATCTCGACTCTCTCGGGAAGGGGTGGCCGTTAAATGAGAAAACAAGAGACATTCGCGCCGGTTTCCCTCGTTCCCCTTTACTTCTCGGTTTTCTCCAGCTGGCCGTTTCACATTTTTCCATCCCTCAGGACCGCTAATGAAATGGTCGCGGGGTTCTTTCGCGGTGAAAAAGCCAGCATGAGTTTCCCTCGGGCGATGTGCGCGTGTGCGTCGTTCCGCCTAATTTTGACTCTTTTCGTGTATCGTAGAGGGTGGGTCAAAATGATATTTCTGTACGTTTCATCCTCGCTGAATGTATTTTATAGTTCGACAAAGTAAATTTCGTCGGAAAATGCTGCGTTGATCTTTTTTTACAATTAGGGGCGGTAAAGAATGTATTGTATGCGAATTTCTCTCGTGTATATATTGGAATGATACCTGCCTCTCGTGAGAGATTTTGTCTGACTGTTGGAACGTTAAAGACCGATCGCAGTGCTTCGCGAGATGCATCGTCTAAAGTATATTTAAGCGCAGCTCGATGCAGCCTCGGATATGCGCGTGTATACTTATCATATGAGGCTAAACTTACTCGCAAGGAGAAAAACTATTACAGCCTATGATCTTTTGATGATATAGGCCAAAAATTCCTAAATAATGAGATAATAGTGATTGAAGTTTTAACATTGAAAATGTTTATGTTCCCGTGTATGGGGGAGATTTCTAGGTTTTCGACAAGCCAGCGTCACGAAATTTTAGACGGCCTCATGCGTGCTCCACTCTGGCGCTCTCGGCCGTGTGTATGTAGTACACTGAGAGCGGTTACGGGTGATGGTACTATGTAGTGGTACGGGTGGTAAGCCAGCCCTGCGGGACGAAAAAAAGAGGAACGAGCTCAAATAAATAACTCTTTATTCGGCGAGAACTGAACGATATAAATGCGTATGATCGGTGTGAACGGCTTGGCGGCTCTGGTGCGTCTCCTCGCGCCGGTGGCATCGCTCACCGAGAATGGCGACCGATTTATTTCCCTTTGTACATATTCGAAAAAACGAAATCTGGAATTGATCGCCCCACCACCCTACCTTATGTACTTTTTCGCGCTGATTCCGAAACTGATAGACTTATTGAGGAAATCTCAAGCGAACACCGAGATATCGATGATTTTCCGAAAATCAGCGTTATTTTATATTTCCTTTGAGATTTCGACCTAATAACCGTGCTTTTCGAAATCAGCGTAAAAAATACATCGGATACCCCTCTCGGGTGGTCGAGATTCCAATTCCGAAGATTTAAATTTTTTCGAAAAATTGTAAATTTCTGTAATAGGGGACCATTACAGAAAAATGCGAGGAGGAGGAAGATAATTCGGAGCTGAAAATGATGACATGATTTACGATAGCGACGAGGATATTGAATTTGAGGATTATATAGAAAATGAGGGTTACGAAACAGAGTAATTTTATATCCGATATTAGAGATGTATGTTGTATTCGAAGTTGAAAGAAAACAAAACCGATTTTTCACTGATTTTGAAATTTTCAAAATTCGTGAGCGACCTTTAGAACATTTTTTATCGTGCTGCTCTTTGGTGACGATTCTTAAAATATGATAAACTAACATAATCTGATGTGCCACCCCAATGTAGGATATTGTAATAGATTATATCCATATTTTCTGTTCATTGTATTCGTAAAACAAAAAAAAATTATTTTGCAATACCGCGGTAAATATACAATACGCTATTATATATATGATTATATATCTTTTTTGCATTGTAATACGTAGTGAATAATAATATCATTTATATATTTTTCGTATCATTTTCAATGTCTCCGATAGTTGCAAGGAAGTTGTGAAATCTGTGAATTTTTTTCCTGACGAGTATCTAAGCTTAGCCGCACACATGGTATACAGGCTGAGGCGTTTAAACTGAGGCACACAATATCTGTAAAAGAACGCACATTTTAGAAAAAAATGCTTCTTACAATAGTTATTTGCATTACAGGAGGAAAAAGAACTACTTATATGTTTTATTTTTCATTTAGGAGACGCCAGTTTAGGGTCAATGTTTTTTCCTTAAATGGAAGACTCCATTTTTTTTCAACAAATTCTTAAGCTACATGTAAAAACAGAACTTCTGTGTGTGAGAGATTTTTTATTTCTTTATTTTTTCCATTTAAAAATACACGTTTACCTTAAAATGGCCTTGAAAACGTCTACTAAATGAAAAATAAAACGTACAACTTTTCTTACCCCTCTAAAGGAAATGACTTATGAGAAACATTGTTTTCTAAAATGCGTTAATTGTTTTACAGATATTCGAGTGTGTCTTAATTAAAATATCTTGTCCGGTATATAGTGCGTTATGAATGTCGATATGCGTCCGTATCAACTCAGGAGTCCCACAGATGCTGTTCGGCACATGGATGCGTTTACGCGTGTTTGGAACGCGAAACGGAACGCATTTCCAGCCGCACACGGCAATATCTCCGCGCGGGAGAGATTATTGACGTTTAAAATTAAATGCACGAGATCTCGAGCGGTTACTAATTATGCGACGCGCGATCCAATTCGAGTCGACGTCGGCGTACCGCCACGTCCTTCGTCGCTATTAGATACAGCCAAAACCACACAAGAGCGCGTATAGCCACGCGATTCTCTGGCTCTCTCCTCGTTGCTCCTCCAGTGAATCCGCGTCAGACATTCGCCGCCGTTGCGGCAGCCCCCGAGAATCGCACGGTCGGCGATTCGCAGTCAAACGGAAAGGAATAGATACGGAGGACTCGCTCACCGTCTCTCCTCGTTCGGCACGTTCCTTGGCTACGTCTCGACGCGCAACGGAGAATTTTCAACTTCCTCCGTCGTAGCGCGAGACATAGAAATCGAGCGGGGGAGGGAGGAGCCCTCCCTCGGGCGGTACGGGTACCTCGCGTAGCGTGACAACGCGATATTTAACGTTCGCCCGCTGACAGCTCGCAATTAGAAGTCGCGCAAAGTAACGGCAACGCGGGGGAGTAGGGGTTTTGGCATATAAGGGGGGCCAGGGAGGGGCGGCTAGCTTTTGTCGCGGCGCACAGTTTATGGAAGGCGGATTATGCTAATTACCGTAGTTTCGTAAACTTCGAGCCGCGCGCGAACTCGGGCTCCGCCGTGCTGCAGCCGCGGCAATTACTCGATGCACCCCGAAAGACAGGCACGCTTCTGTAAGCTCGTCGTGGGGCGTGCGTGTGGAGGGGAGGCGAAGCGGGTGGAGTCATCGTGTGTCGCTACTTTCAGGTCTCGGCGGGGAGTCCGCGAATTCCTCCCGAGAGTGGGGAGTGGTGATGTAATTATGTTTTAATGACGTTAACGACTAAGAGGCATGACTCTCCACATCGAGAAAAAAAGTTTCTTTGTAGCAGATAAATGTTTGTTTAAATATGGCGGAATAAATAGATATGGTATTCCCGTATCGAAATTTTAGACCTACTCTGTTAGGTTTACAGTAGGTCGATTTTCAATTGTACTGAAACCCTATATTGACGAAACCCTAAAATCGTCTGTTAATGAACATTTCACCAACTCTAGGTTCAAAATAAGAGCTTATGGGCTGGCAATTCAATAGTAAGCCGAATGGAGCGTTAAGTGTATCAAAGTAGGGATGATATTTTGACTCGGGTCGGATCAAGTAAATATTCATTGACTATTGCGATATTTATTTAGCACAATTAAATTCTTTGAGGCAATCATTTGAATGAAATATTGTAGTAATTATAATATATATTTTCTCGTACTCTAACGAAATATTTATTTCCCCGTATTTGAAATTGCATTTGTTAACTAGTACCAACACGAGACTGACAGTGGAACCCACGCTGTTGATAGTCAGTATGTAAAAACCTAGGGATAAAATATTTGCTTGACTTGAACGTAGGTTTCTCACGTATGATTGCATGATGTAGGTGTACACGCGGTAAAATGAGGTCAGTTCTCATTGCCTGCACGTTCTGCACTCATTTCTCCACGCTTTACACTGATAAAATAATGCAGTTGAATCAACCCAATGTGTCCAACTGACTATATTTCGGTCTGCTGCGGAATCGTCGCTTTTTTCCAGTCCAGAGCAGTGTTGCCAATTCCTACACCACCTCAAGGGTAGGTGTAAGAATTGGCAACACTTTTCTACGCCTTCTTACACTTACTGGACCGTGAAAAAACGAGTGCAGTAAATACAAGTAACGAGAACAATCTCATTGGCAAAGCTCCTTCGGTATTACTCATTACGCAATATTTGCACGAAAGAAATTCTCTCCGAAATATACCCGACCAACCGTAAAAACTCACTCAACGCAAAGGCGATAACATTCGCGAACGACGTCGCGACGTGGCCATGCGAAATGACGATGATAGCCCGTGTGAGCTGTCCGCGCGCAAGAGGAGCAGCCCCGGCACGCGCGTCGCTACCATTGTCGAGGGATTTTCGAGAGGGACGGCGGAAGATCGCGCGTCGAGGGGTCATAACCTTGTCGCGGTCCTCGCTAATACCCGGATTACGGCGGCCAATAAATAAGCACCGCCGGGCGGCGCTCCCGAGCGGTGAGTTCAACGACGAGAGTTCCGCCGAGGAGAGCGAGAGGGGAAGGATGCGCAGCGGGTGGGCGCGTACGCGCTACGACGTCGACGACGGCCGCGCGCGGGGCCGTATATAATTCCCATTTTATCGCGGCACTTCGTTATGTCACTTCAGCGCCGGCTGGACAGCGACCGCGGCCGTGGCCGTTCCCGCGAAGCTACCGCGCGCGGGCGAAAAAGGAGAAGGGAAACGCGCGCGGCTGGACGGGCAGTGCAGGGCTGGTGGGTGGCGGGGGGCGGAGGTGAGAGGGCGGACAAGGGGATGCGCAAATGAGTGGACGACTGGCGAGACCGCAGCAGAACGTACAGCTCCTGCCACCGACGGATGGTCGTGTACTTCCTCGATAGGCAAAGCGCGCAATGAGAGAGAGAGAGAGAGAGAGAGAGAGAGAGAGAGAGAGAGAGAGAGAGAGAGAGAGAGAGAGAGAGAGAGAGAGAGAGAGAGAGAGAGAGAGAGAGAGAGAGAGAGAGGGAGAGAGGGCATGGAATTCCGCGCGGCCATGAATCAAGGACCTCTCCACGGCTGTCCGACGCGCTCGTGGAACCGGTCAGTCGTCGCGCGGTGCCACCCTCGAGAGCGGCTCGCGTTTTCAACGCGTCGGTCCGGATGGCACTCGAGCGTGGTTGATCCTTTTATCGCGGATACCGGGACGCGATTGGGTCGGGATTCTAACGAAAATCGGTGAACTGGATCGGTGGAATGGACGGTACAGGAGGGTGGCGCGTATCTCGTTATTCTGCTTATTACATGTAATTTGCTGCGATCGAGGCCAGTTGTAAGGAGTTCAATGAAACTGAAAGCAGGAACGCGGAATTTGGATAATTGAAATTGGGTCAGTAAGATTACGCGTCAATGGCTTTGAGGGAAGTTTATGGGACAAAGTTGATCAAGGTGATTCGATCCTTCTTGATTTTATACGGCGACCAAAATTAGGGTGAGGGTAATACATTCGGGCAAACAAAAATGGCAATACGTACACCGAGAAAAAAAAGGAGTTGTGACAACTATTTTGTACTCAACTCTGCTCCAGTTTTATAATCAGCATCAGTTTTATATAATTATCGCAATAATTCTTTTGTTTCGGTAACTGGTACTGATTATCAAACTAGAGCATTTGAGTCCAAAATAGTCGTCACAACTATATTTATTTATTTCAGTGTATCTAAGATAACTCTCTCGATAACCGGACGGTTAAGCCCAGTTCAGGACAGCCATAAAAATTCATACAGCAGACTTTACTCAGGAGGGGGGTTCTTACTAAAAATATTTCCCGTATAGATCTGTAATTTATTGAAGATTTTTTTGCACGAGTCCTTCTTTCTTATCTCATTCAATAATTTGAATTATGTTCAAATATATCCGGCTGCTATACTGAGAAAAATATATTTTTTTTATATATAAAAAATTATAATTTGGTCAATTTATCCAAAATCATGGAGACGATGACCAAGCCGTTGGGTAAACTATTGATGCTCCATTTGTTTGATTAGACTGACTACTTTTTAGTTAGAATACCTAAATGTTTGGTTGGAATAACTAAATATTTATTTGGAATAACTAAACATTTAGTTAGAATAACTAAATACTTGGTTCAACTGACTAATATTTTCGCTAGAGTTACTAAACATGTTTAACTAGATGCGTTTTGTCATTTTAACCGAATTGTTTTTCTCAGCATACTCCTTCGTACAATACTAACCGTCGATTTTGATAATACAGATCAAAACTCGATAATAATAAACCATCAAAAGTCGAACGATGAACTATAGCCCCACACCGAGAAAAAAACTTGGTAAATTTAATCAAAATCCTAGAGACGATAACCAAGCCGCGAATGCATTTTGTCATTTTAATCTGATTATTTGTCTCAGTGTAGAACGTGTCCTGCTATATAGAAACAGTTACCTCACCTATAATTTACATGAAATTGCTATATTATTTTCACGAATATCCATCGGCATTCGGTTTCCTGGAAAACGTTCAGTGATAATCATTTTTCCTCGTCGAGAGCCCGCGTCCCGCACGCCCTCGAAGAGAGACGAAACGCTGCGTCATCCCTCGCCGGAAGATCCCCCGGATAAGCGAGATCTTCCGCGCACGAGGAATGCGTTCGTACGAGAGAATTATCCGAGATCGCGCGACGGTGAAGGGGGTAGAATTGAAATTTAAAAACGTCGTCGAAGACGATCGAACGAAAGGGGAAGGGGGTGAACACGCGCGCAAGCGTATATCCGACTGGAGAGAGGAGATATAGCCGAGCCAGCAAATTCCATTTCGTCTTCGGGACGTTACGATCGTTCCGGCTCTTAGCCCCATTCGGGGATTTCACCCCCTTTCTGTCTCTCGCTCCTTCCCTCCCTCCCTCCTCTCTCTACCTCCGCGCAAAAGCAGCGGGGGCGCTCCATCGCGCGCGGGGAACAATTTTGAGAGAAGTTAATCGACGCGTTCGCCCGAGCCTAGACAACATCGATTTAGTGGTGCTAAAACGCGCATTGATGGTCGGAATAACGGTGCAGTCGGGCAGCTGGCATCTCCTCCTCACGGTTTAATTAAGAGCGCCTCTCTCGCGCCGTCAATCCTCCCGGACGGGTTATGAGTCTAGGGATCCCGAAACGTTCGGTAAGCCAATCGCCGCGCGGTATATTCGCCCGTAATAAGAGTAAATGGTAGACGATATATACGGCGGTAGAGTTCGGTCATTCGGCGCGCGTGCGATGTCGGTTATTCTCCCTCGCACTTTCCGGCTTTCGCGCGCTCTTCCGACGCGCGCGTATATCCGCCCGCGTATTTGCCGAGCGCGCAACCGTGACGCGCGGCACCGCACGGCGACTCGCCGTAACCATCGGCGTAAATTGGACCGCGCGCGCGGTACACGGCTTAACTCGCTCGCCCGCCGCCGTACGATTCCGAGGGATCCTCGTCGCGGTGCGGAAACATCGACGGGGACCTTTTTTACGGCCGCGACTTAGCCGCCCCGCTTATATATCCCACCTGTCTATGCGGAATTATCGCGCTTAAATGGGATCATCCTCGCCGCTCGTTAATGAAGCGTCGCGATTAGAGGACGTACTTCTGGCGAACGACTTGGCAATTTGGCGCGAGCCCTCTCGCGTGCCTCGCATTCGTTCGGTCACGAGCGGACGCTCGATTGCTTCGGAGTCCTTCGAGATATTCTATTTGGAGCATTTGGCGATATTCGTGTTAAACAAATATTGTTAAAGTATCACAGAAGTCTGGGAAAAGTAGAACCAAAAAACAGGATCTCCAGTAGTTCTTGAAATCCTTAAAGTACTTCAAAAATACTTGAATTGTATTTATCCTTAGAAAGTCTTGGAAACATACTTGAATTTTTTTATAGATCCTTGAAAATTTTAATTTTACAATCGTACGCTTAATAAATATTCTTGTTCTTTCATTGTATGGATCATCTTATTCGCTTATCACAAATCAATATGCTTCTCATATAGTTTAACACTGATCGTTTTACGTCCTTTGAAATACTGAAAAAATTCTTGCAAAGTTCTTAAAAAGCACTCGAATTCCATTGTGAACCTTGAGAAAGTATGGCTACGGATTGTAGTCTAGACTTTCAACTAGTAAACGATGCGCTCCTCAATTAAAATTCAGTTGTTTGTGTGAGGTTATATTGTAATCGATGTCTGTTCCCGTTAGTTGGCATTATTTCAATAGACTATTTAATTAAATTCTTTGATTATTACTAAATAACTATACTATTGTACCGAATAAGCCATTATAGTTTCAAAATGAAGAACCCATACAACAAAATTGAATGAAAAAAGGTACAGGTGAGAATTGAGTAAATTTTACTTCTTTCCCAATACGAGAAAATTATCTGGCTGAGAATCTGGGATACGATCTGTAGCCATACTTTTTCGGTTCGATTTTTCCTAAACTTCCTCCATGCTGTAGCCGTACATTTTTTCATGCGGGTATTTTATTTTAAACATTGCATTTTGACGAAGATTTTTTTAAATAATCGTGTCGTGTTATTAAGACCGTCGAGTTTGAAACTCAAATTTAGGAATCCTGATATCGTCGCGACGAACTGTAACTAAGCCGACAAATTCGACGGGGAAGAATTATAGACATCGAAACGAATTAATGACGTCCTCCAATTAAATTTCGACGCCTCGTTCCTGTTTCAATTCCACCTCGGAATTTCTCGCTGTACTCAATCTCTACATGCAAACGAGTTTCTAACGAATTCATCGCACGATGCTCCGTTACACCGACACCTTTCCTTTCGTTATCGGTTTTCCACGTCTCGCGAGCGACGTTCGCTCAATGACGAACGCAAACCGAGCGAGATCGACACATCCCGCGCGCACCGAACGGTAGCGCTTTCCTCGGAGCCACTTGGCATCCGCAATGCTCTCCAATGGAGCTTCGCGAGACGTGAATCGAGCCGGTAAGCACTCGGTTGCTCGCAATTGAGAATCGGGCGATTCAAAGTACCGTTGACCCAATTCCGCTTACATCGCGCCGATGTTACTCCCACTTCCATCGCCATTGTTGGCCGACGTTAACGCTGCGGCGTTGCGACGGGTTCGACCCGCGGGTTAATGGCGAATTCTGCGACGCGAAATTACCGCTACACGAGTATATCGCTACTGCAGGTGCCTTTGTCGAGTGCGCGATGCGCGCTGATGCGTTTATAGCGAGTTGATTGAAGTGGAGAGGGAGAGGGAGACTCGTGGTCCATCCTGAGCATCTCTTCTTCGGATCTGCTTGTATCCGGTGTAATCGCTTATAATTGCTTTAAGGAGAAGCGATTCATGATCGAGCTTCTTTGCATTGATCGTTTCATCGATGAGATATTAAATACGGGGTGTCCCAACCGCTGTGGACAGTATCGTCAACGCGGGCTACTTTGGCCCTGGGGTCCTTCTTTGACCCAAATTAAGAAATAAAATAAAACGTTCTCAAACTATCTTGAGGAAGCAGATTTTAAACTGGTTGCGGTAGTTTCTGCTAGGGCGCAGTTCTACGCAGCTATTGACGTGCATCAAATAGTTTGAAAACGTTTTATTTTATTTCTTAATTTGGGTTAAAGAAGGACCCCAGGGCCAAAGTAGCTCGCGTTGACGGTACCCTATATCTCCCAAACGAGTGCGATTTCAGAAAAACTTCTTTAACAAAAGCTGTGCCGTTTGACTTGGCGCACAAAACGTACCTAATATTTTGTTAATATCCACTTCTAATTTCAAGAACTGGTGTGCACCTTTCAGTTTTGACTTATAACAGTTGACCAAACTATTTGGTGAAATATAGACCCTCCATCTATTTGGTTAAATGATCAATTTTTGGTTAGAATAACTAAACGTTTATTTTTGTAAAATAGTAGATTAAAATAACTAAATATTTAGTTCAACTGACCAGTATTTTGGCTAAAATAACTAAACGCATTTAACTAAATGCTTTTCGTCATTTTAAACTAATTACTTTTCTCGGTGTAAATTCTTGCTTTCGATGGCCTCTATACAAACTTCATAAAAATTATTATTTACTCGATTCCTCGAACTCCATAAGCGTATAGCCAAGTCCCTTTGAAAGGGATCAAATAACGACATGCTCGTTAAAGAAGAAGTCGAACGATGCAATGGATACACGGCGCATCCAACTATGCAATGAGAATTCTCGAGCGCGCGCCGGTACCTGAGATTTTCAAGAAGTCATATACGAAGAAGAAATATGGAGTGTAAGCCACTCGACCGCTTTCGAAAGGCCGCACTAACGAGGCGCGTCCGTTTATTCTCGCGTAGTTTGGGATTTCGATAGGCGCGCGTGTGTGTGTTTCACCATATGTATAGAGGAATGCATGAGTGTTTAGGGCAATATCGCTAATGAGAAGACGAGCACGGCGGCGGCGGCGGCAGCGGCCCCCATCGCTTACGTGATCTATCGTCTCGATACATAAAATCGTAGCATCCATTCGTAAACGTCGTAGATTCCGTCTGTTATTCGGACTGGGGCAGGTCCGGTGATCAATGCGCCGCGGAACGACTTCGCTTCGAAATGGGTCGTTCGTTAGTTAGATACGCGAGAACTCCCTCCGTATACGACACCATTCGCCGCGCGTCGCTTCACTCGTAATGTGAAACGACGCTAATCACGCTTCCCGCTATACGTCGAAGAAAGCGGATGCTGCTCCGCGGTGAGAGTTGAAGTTACATATATGCTGTAGGTATTTCGAACGAGCGAAGATCGAGACAGGAACATAGCTACTCTCGGCATCACGGATTTTGTCGCTGATGATTTTTTAGAATGTCATTTTTAATCGTATTAACCAATGATCCAATTCTCATATTTTCATTAGCTGGGACAAATGCCGTCGTAACTAACAAAAGCATGAGAACTCTTTGTTCATTGGTTGGTACGTTTGAAAATGACATTTAAAAAAGTCACCAGCGACAGAATCCGTGACACCGGGAGAGCATATTGAGAGAAAAATCTAGTTAAAGGAACCATAATTTAGCTAGAAATCATAGTTGATTTTAGCGCAAATCATGATTTCATAATTCTTCTAAACCGTGAAGTTCTGATTATAGTAACAAGGGATTACGATTATTGCAACCAGATTAACCTGCGCTATGGTCAATTTATGTCCTCAATCTTTTTTTTATATAGTTGACACTACCATACAGTAATATTATCGATCAAATTTTCTTGTTAATTTAACGATGGTGTATGACTATCACAAACTACAATCTTATTGTTAATATTACCACATAACAAAAGTTATTTCGACTACATTCATGATCTGTTTAATTGAAAGTATAGTACTAGCAACCAGGAAAATTAAATCTAGCGATTATTATTGATTTTACCAGCCACTTTTCTCTCAATGCGTATGTTATCAAAAGCATTCCTCTACCCCAGCAGATATAGCAATCGAAAGAAATGAATCTTACAATCACGTTATTCACGTAGAAGTAATAAACGAGAATTAAATCTCCCTGACAATGAAGAAGAGACGAATAAAAATATTCTGCGCGGTTCACAACCAAGTAGAATTAATCCAATTCGTCGCACAGAGTCTCGCCTTACCCTCGAGGTGATCCACCAGCTATCGGACAAGCCGCCACCTCGACTAATACCCCGAGAAGAGTCGAAGATAAAGCCGGATGTATAATGGCAATTAACGCCGTAAATACCTCCGCCCCGTCCTTATTAATCCGTAAATTAATTTGCCCGGGATTAAAAGCGCCTCGACTTTAATCTCGCCCCTCGCGCGGAGAGTCGTATCGATGAGTTAAGAGCGCGTCCCCGAACTCGAACCCTTCACCTCGACGCGACGGGGTTCACACGGTAGACGAGAAGAACGACGGTGGAAGAGGGGTACAGGTTCGAAGAGTGTTACCGAGAGGTGACTACGACGGGCGGATGATAAAAGGACGAAGCAATGAGGAAGGGAAGAGACTTCGGACGCGAAGGGGAGAAATGCGAAGGAGGGAAAATCAGAGGGGAAGAGGCGAGACGTCGAGCCGCAGATAACGCTAGCAATTCATTACGGCGCGCCTACATATATAGCCGATAATTGCATTTTCAGGCCATTTTACTAAAACGCCCGGCTCACGCTCGTCGATGGCGAGAGAGGGCCGCGCGCTCGCCCGACCCCCTGTAAGGGGGTAACTGCGTTAACCTTTCAGCCACCCAGCGGGAAAGCCCCGTGCTACCCGACTACGGTCTCGCCGTCAGCCACGGGTTAATTATGTTCAATGATTTTGAACGCCTGCCTAAACGAATTTGAAATCTGATTTCGAGCACGCGGTGCCGCGATGCACCGCGTCTTTGACGCGTCGAGTGGTATGCGGTACGCGAGCAGCTCGAGAACGTCGTATGTAAAAAGATATTGAACGCGTGGGGGGAAGATATGGGGGCGAAGGTCACAATTCCCAGAAATCAAATCCTTGTAACCTCTCCCCTTAAAGAGCTAGCACAAAATCTTATAAGAACTTCTTGCAGCATTCTGAGGGAGGCCACCAACACTCCAATCAAAAAAATAATCGGAAATCGAAACTCAGACTACCCCTATTTTTCAAATCCTTATAACTCCTTCGTTTGTGAAGCTAATGGGATAAATTATTCGATTAGCTATTCGCCTAGCGGCATCCTTTGAATTGCGAACGTATTTTTCTCGTGTCATATATTGTCAATTTTTTGTGCAACGTTTTTTTTTTGTTGTTTTCTATAAGTTACATATTACGAAGCGAATGAAATGATTGTACACTAAAAAAAATAACCATCAATTTAACCAAAATTCTGGAAATAATGACCAAACTGTTTGGCGAAATATGAACCTTCTATCTGTTTGATTAAATTGACCAATTTTTTATTAGAATAACTAAACGTTTGGTTGGAGTAACTAAACATTTAATTAAAATAACTAAATATTTGTTTCCACTGACCAGTATTTCAGTTGGAATAACTAAACGTATTTAACTATTATATATGCATTTTGTCATTTTAACCTAATTTTTCCTCTCAATGTAGATTCTTTGTTATTATAGTTTTCATAAAATTAATATTTTATTCTTATTCATGCATCCTCACATGAATGGCCTTGCGACTAACTTAAATTCTTTAAATAAATTAATTCCATTCTCTTTCTCTCTCTCTCTCTCTCTCTCTCTCGTAACACTACAAATATTTACGAGCCAACGCATGCTATACGTACAGGCTTTTCCTTTTTTATTCACTGCCACGTCTGCGAAGCGAATGCGGAAGACGCAGCGGTGAAGGACGAAAGAAGGCGGAAGGGATGAATAGTGCTGGAAGATGCGGGCGTCTGTAGGGGTGGAAGGCGAACGGGGAAGAAGAGAGGATAGGGTCTCGCGCGTCCCTGGCAGTAGCGAGTCGCGGGTTTACGATAATGCACCGCTCGTATAAATAAAACTTTGAATTAAAACTTGGACCGGGAGTTTGCGGGGACGGCCCGGAGGGCGAGGCTTTACTGCACGGTTTCGTACCTAGCCGACCGCATTTCCCCGGTACTAGGATTATTCCGAGTAATACGCCGACCGCACGTAGTCGCGCTGCTGGGTTTCGGTATACATGCACCCGGGGCACACGCGTCCTCCTCCTTTGTGAAAATTCCAGATCGTCCTTTCCAACCCCATCGCCCAGCCGCGCTCTCTCGCGCCGCGTGAGTTAGATCCTTGCCTGTGTGTGTGCAATTCAGCGGTCCACCGTAAAGGTCTGGCCGGTTTAACGCGCTGCCGGCATTGTTTAGTTTCCGAAATATTTCATATTTCAACTCCAATATCCTAGCTTTCTCCTTGGGCACCTACGCGATACACATTTTTGAAATACAAGCCTAATTAAAATACGTATGGTTGAAGAGATCTGTAGGTATTAATTATGACTCGTATTTTTCTCAGCGATTTTTTATGACTGCGATAATTTCGTCGTTATTCGTGTTTCTTGTAATACATCTCAAAAGTTTTATATCTCGAATAAATGTCATTCGGCTTTCGCACCGCAGAGAAACAACATATTCAAATCCGAACCCGCGTTATAATTCTTTCGTGTTAAACGAAAATATATATTCCAAGAGTATTATATATCGCACACAATATACTTCACTGCATACTCTCGCTCGTCAAATACACCCAAATAAAGCGAAGCTCTCTCTCGTAACTTTCCGCGCAAAAGCCGCGCGACTCGCTGTACGCGCAACCCCTCCTCTTCCTGTTTCGCCCGAAACATTAATCGCGGTGTTAATCGGGCGACAGTCGGCTCGCAGTTTGCCGCAACAGCAGCGGACGTCGTCGTTGTTTCGAACGTTTCGCCCGAAACTTATTTTACGTCACCGCTCGGGAACCGAGCGATATTTCGCGAGCGGCGAGACCGCGCGCGCGCGGGGCGAGACAATTACGGCGGCTCTCTCTGTCGTCCGGCTGTGCGGGGGAATATTTATCCGCTTCGTCCCGATGTGGTTTTACGTTGCGACCGCATCGCGATATTTCACTATCGCGCCAGCACGGTTTGCGGCGGCGGAATTATTAACCGCAACTGTGATTGCCGCTCGTTTCGGTTGGGCACGTGTATCGGCTTACGCGCGCTTCGACCCCGTGCGCGTTACACCTCGGTGCGCAGCGCGGCGCGTCGTTAGGGTGAGTTCGATTGGCCGGGAGAGAGGGGCAAGAGGGACGCGGATATTTCTTCGCGAACGAACGCATCGAGCGGAACACAGAGACTCGTCGCGCGTAATTTACGCTCGCGAAAATACAGGAGTATCGCTCTTTCTTTGGATCCTCGCGCCACATTGATATGAATTAACGGAGGTCCTTTTCGGTTCGTTTTCATTTTAGGCGGTGTACCATTAAACTGAGATTGCTGCGAAAGAATTTTAAGATTTTAGGATAACTCTGTGCGCCACGAAAGAAACCAATTTTGTAATGAGTTCGTGTATGCTGTTCCAAATTATAGGAAGGCCACGAATAACAACTTTTAACGTGGTAGCCTTATGAAAGTCATAAACATGAGATTCATGAGTGACCGCGATAACTGTGACGCTGCTATTATATTCTGAGAAAAATCTGGTTGAAAGAACCATAATTTAATCAGGTATCGTGGTCGATTTTGACGGCAACTATGATTTTATGGTGTTTCTAAGCAGTGAGATGCTGATTATATGGTAGTAACAAGAGATTAAAATTGCTGCAACCAGATCGACCTGCAGCATAATCGATTAATGTCCCCAATCCTTTTTTTTTATATAATTGATACTACCATTAAGTAATATTATTAATCTATTTTTGCGATTTATTTAACCATGGTGTATGGCTATCACAAACTACAACTTTATTGTTACCAAAACCGTACGACATAAGTTACTTCGACTGCATTCATGGTATGTTTAATCGTAAATATGGTCTATCAGCAACCAGGAAAATCCAACCTTGCGATTATGGTTGATTTTACTAGCCACTTTTCTCTCAGTATACTATTTGTGGAATAGTGTATAAATTAATTATTCGTCTCAGCGCGGATAAATTTGCCTTGTCGTTCGATTAAATTACCTCCAAGACAGTTTTTAATGCTTTTACATAGTAATCGTATGACAAACCGCGAATTCTATCGCGTGTAATATTATCTCGTTAAACTAACGTTCCCACGATTTAATTAATTATTCGTCCGGAATTAACCCTCGTGTCCGGCGTTAGCCTAATCGCGAGAGGTACGTTTTTGCTTCGCGCGGGTCCTTCGAAGAGAGAGCACCGCTTCGACGCGCGGATATGTACCCGTCGTCCTTCATAGACCCCTGTTCCCGATTTTCCTTCCGCTCTTTCGCGTGCGCCCTCATCAAGCGACGAGGGCGGATCGGCGAGCGCATTTAACGGGCGACCGAATTAAAGGCCGATAATACGTCCTAACGCGACCGTTCGTGCGAGAGCGACCGTTTTAAACCGCGCCCGGCTTTGTCCGATCCGCCGCTCCGATTGTGGGTAATTACGAATTAACCTAACGTACACACGGCAGCGCAAATCGCATGGGTGCACGTTCTGTTGAAAACTGGCGAAGATCGGGGTGTATATATATATGTATGTGCTTCTCTCTCTTTATTTTTCCCTTCTGCTTCGTCTCTTTCGCAACTTCTCTCCCGTGTTATCGCGGCAGCGTTGCGGGCGTATTTCAATTCTTGAGTACGCGCAACAATTGACTGTGTTGCTCTTCGCGTGAAAACTTCCATTGTATGTGAACTTTTCCAGTAGGGGGTCCGTGAATTCCAACCAGAATTACAAGCCACTCGTATTGATGGCGTTCCGCGAGTAAGTAGGTACTTTCATTTTGGAAAAGCACGATCTTCTTAACACTTCTATTCATAAGTTGGGCTAAAGTAACCCGACTTTACATCAGTACTAACAAATTCAACAGTTTCAATCGACTCGTTTCTTTTGCACTGAAAATTCTGGAGATGATGGCCAAACCATTTGGTGAAATATGGATTCTCCATTTGTTTATTTAAGCTGAACACTTTTCGGTTGGAATAACTAAACATTTGATTAAAATGAATGACTGTTTGGTTCAACTGATCAGTATTTTGGTTATAATAACTAAATACGTTTAAGGATCCAGTCTCAGTTGGCGTCACATCAGGGGAAAGCCGTTATGTTTTTTCGAAGATTTTAGATCCATTCTCATTTCCAGATAAAAAATATTTCGCTGATAAGTCATAATTTTTCTAATAAAAGAGACCTTTAAATTGTAACACGTGGTCTTAATTTTGTTAATAATAGTTCCTTTGATAAAAATATAACTTCAAAAAAAAGTCCCTAGCACTTCCCGGAATGGACAAATCATTAATTACGGGATCCTTAACTAGGTGTGTTTTGTTATTATAGCCTAATTATTTTTGTCAAAGTGTGGTTGTATTCGAATTCCTAACGATTATTACCAAGTAGAAATTGAGGAAAAATCCCGATAAATTATTCTTATCTACCAGACAACGAGGGCACTCGTCATACATTTTAAAACTCGATGAGGAAACGTACCTGAAGATCCGTCTCGGTAGAGGGACAAGGCAGCGCGCGAAGAGAAGAGGTACGAGGAGAACTCGAGGAACGAGCGAGGGGTAGAGGGAGCGTGAGTCGCCTCAATGCCAATTAAACTCGGCGAGGGAAAGTTTCGAATTTGCCGGATCCCGCGCTACATACCGGAAGTTCTATGCAAACTCGCAAAGACGTCGGAGCGAAATCCCGGAACGGGCGGAGATCCCTGGTAGACGAGCACTACACTGTCGCCGTGCAGTCGCTTTTGTCGCGCGGCGGTGCAAGGCTGTCGTCGATGCGCGAATAGTCCAGCACGAATGTTCCACTGTTTGTGACGGAACCCGTGATTTTCATAAGTAAAACGCGAGGCGGTCGTCAACGATGAAATCGTATACCCGAAGAGTAGCGTACTTCGAGGAAGTTTAGGTGGAAAAGGTCTATATGGATTATATATATTTGGATATAAATTTGAGCTTATTAAATTTAGGTATATATGATTTCAATATAAACCATATATGTATTGTATATGGATTATATAGAATTTAAAACAATTGAAATAATACTGTATATAAGCTATACAATACAGGGTGTCCCATCATGTAATGTCCATACTGAATTTATGTGTTCCTGGGGTCAATCTGAATCGAAAAGTCTTAATATACAAGGGTCCCAAAAGCCACCACACGTGTGTTCCGTAACGACCATGAAATCCTTTTAGGCTTCACAACAGCGATTTCTCAAAGAGCACAGTTATGTATTGATCATCAAGGTGGTCATTTCGAACAATATGTGAGATGATTGGATTTTGTTACAATTATTTTCTAATGAAAGATAAAGCTGCTTTACACTTATTAGTATTCATTTTTTACTTACACACTGTGACTTGTAGACCCCTTGCTTTTTAAAACTTTTCGGTTCAAATTGACCACAGGAACACGTAAATTCAGTATGGACATTACATGACGGGACACCCTGTATATAGTCTGTATATGGTTTATGTGTAAATTATATATAAATTAGGGGAAAGAAGTGGAAGTTAAAGGGGAGTAAGGAGGGAGAGGAGAGAGGGAAATATGAAGAGGTCAGCGCCTGATAATGTGAAAACAATAGTGGTTCGCTGATTTCCCGGTGACGACTGCAGCGAGCGCCCTGGAGGGTCGCCTCTCGAACGAGGGGTAGTTGGGATCGATAGCATCGGAAATGTACTTAATGACGACTGTCGAGACGGATCGATGGGAAATGATGTTCGCCGTGTAATTTCATAGCTGCTCGCATATAGGAGATACTTACCGCGGGTGCATCCAGGGATGCATCGCTGGGATAGCTGTAACTGCTGTGCGTGTGACTGATATTTGATTATATAGATTTCAATCGATTCAATATTTAGTGATCTGCACAACAGCTAGGAATATTGCTGGTTCTCTTAAATATCCTTCACTGAAAGAACTCTTGGTTAGGTTAATAAAATATTTTGAATGAATACGAGCCAACAAAACGTTTGTTTGGAATCGCCAAATTCTTTGGTTGATTTCACGAAAACTTTGATGGCAGAGCTAAACATTTGGATAATCCAACAAATATTTTTTAGGTTTTCAAATTGACTCAATAAAATTATTTCGTTGTCTACTTTTTCTCTCAGTGTTTTCTCGGTGCAGAGGTATATCTCTAAAGACATAATACAAAAAATACGAGAAATCATTTCAAGAACCATAAAAATGTGGAAGCGTTTAATTTTTATATCGCTCCGCCTCGTTTCATCCTACGTAAAATTTTAATTGAAAAAATTTTATTCCGTGGGAACGATTTACTGTGTAAGGGCGATGCAAAAGCACTACGAACGCGGGTTTAGTGTACACCGGCGCGCATATAATTCTCGACACCCCGGTGTATAAAATGACACTCGAGTGAAATTCGATGCTCTCCCGCTCTTCCTCTCTCTCCCTCTCTCTCTCTCTCTCTCTCTCTGCCTTCTCTCCAGAGCGCTAGCGAATAGAGAACCGAACCTATTATACCGCGCTAGCGTTTATTATACAGTCAGCGTTTACCGCGTCATTAACAAATTACGAGAAGCGATAAAAGTGAAATAAACGACGGTATATAAAAAGATTTACGGTCAGTACCAGAACGGTGAACCGAGAGCGGAGGAGGGCTTCTTGTACTCGGCGTCACCGATAAGTTTACGGGCGTGTTGACTACCGCGCGCTCCTCTCTCTCTCTCTCTCTCTCTCCTCACTTCGGGAGGGGCGAGGAGTGGATGAAGCGTTGGCCCCCGCGTCACCGCTATACGGGACGTAAACGCGAGTTGTTATCGCCGTTTAAAATCGGCGAAGAATCTTTCATATTTGGCGGCAGTACGGTCTCGCCGTACGGCGAGAAGTTGCTATGCCGCGCCGGTCGAGCGACGATAAACGCGCCTCGTCGTCGTCTGTAAAGTTTATACGGACGCAAATTTGAAACACCTATACATGTATACGATCGAGCGTTACGAAATTATTGCACGGCAGACGGTCTGGCGTCTGAGAGGCACTTCCTGCTTCCGGCATAGACGTTTCTTTCTCGTTCGCAAAAGATGATCGTTTTGAACCCTGAACTCGTCTATATACATATATACGAATTTTCGCAGATCTTCGACTGGCCTCCGGTTTAATAGGATCGCAGACGTTAACAGAGTACGACTTTTCAAAAATTTCTTGCGTAATTACACGCAGAAGGATTAGCATCTTTTACAGTGAATCTCAGGAACAACGCTTCTCGAGGTGAAACATTGAATTTTTTAATACACAGCGTACTTTTTACAGTTCGTTGCAATATATAATAAATCCGTGAACAGCCGACACATAAGTATTAACCGTGATTTAATGACGAAGTAAGACTGGTAAATTTTATCGTATAAACTGACACTTCAATGTTTCACCTCGAGGAGCCCTGTTACTGGGATAACTGTAAAAATTCATGGAACTTCCCATGTTTTCTTAATAATTCTTCTTCTCCGTGTAAAGATTAACAAATTAGGAATTAAATTTCTACGTCGAGAGAGCAGTTTATTTGTAATTAAGAAACGGCGAGTATACTTGATAACGGCATACGAAATGTTTCGTTGGGTCAAGTAGTTAAATATATGTTAATTATCAGAATGTTTATTTCATTCTAACAGAAATGGGATAGGTAACAGCTAACGAATTGCTTGCTTGACCTAGCGAAATATTTCTTTCGCCATTACCAAATGTAGATACGTTTATTGACTATAAACATACCATTCTCTCAGTGTGTACATGATTTAACTCGTTAAAAATTGCACTCGTTAAAATTTGAATACAATACGGTATAACCTTTAATATTGCTCGCCGAATTGCACTACATCCTACTTCGTGCGAAGATAATCACACACACAGATCTTTCGACAGAAACTCAAACTCAAACTAAATTAGCCATCCAGATACGAGTCACGGATGAAAAGTGAAAGGCAGGAAGAGTCGCAGCGCGGAAGAAAGGAAAAAAATTCCCCCATACGAACCTAACCTAACCTAGCTGTGGCGAAGAAAAAAAAACAGAAAATCGGAGTCAAAGAGGAAGTTGATTAGCGGGGCCAAAGACGGAAACAAAGGGAGGCTCTGTGTGTCGACGCAAATTGAGTTAATGCCGCGCGCATCGTCTATCGTTCGTCTGACTCGGGAGTCGGTGGCGCGAGAACGTTTCATCGGTCGTGCAAGTAAGCTCTCGTCTTATTGCGTTATCCTATTATCTCGAGACGGGCTTTGAGAAGGAGAGAGCGAGAGAGAGAGGAAGGGCGGTCTTAGCCCTCTCCGATACTAACTCGGTAAAAGCCCGTGTATACGACGCGCGCGACACTATATCCCACGCCTTCGTCTATAAGCGAAGCTTCTCGCATTAGCGGGACACCCATTAGAGTCGCTAACTGGTCACAAGCCTCGCGTTCGGCGTTGTTTCTCGCCAAGCCAGGCATGGATCGCGTGGAGGGCGGCTAAGGGAAAAATCCGCGGGGAAAATGTGTCTCGCGCGACCACGTCGGCTAAAGCGAACGCGCGAAAGCTCTTCTCCATTTCGCGTGGCTCTCAATTAACTCGCGTTCTTCAAAGGGAGAACGACACCGTTGATAAATCTCGTTAGCGCCTCGCGAGTCCGGCTGGTGTCGGCTTCCGCGGAAAAACGGGCAATGATATTTTTCTTTTCGTCGCATCGAACGGCTACCGGATTATCGCCTATGTGCACACATATGCAATATATCGGAGGAACGAGCTATGGGGCAATTGAATTTTATTCCCAGTGCAATCAATTTTATGAATAAAAAAGGTGAATAAAGCGAGATAGATTCTCGGATTTCGCTATATACGTATCAATTTTTCTTACCGCAGGGATCCCACTTGGTCATTTTTCAATGATTGGTTACTTTTTCCAATCAAGTCACACGGAAAGAATGAGTGGCAGCATTTGTAAAGTTTGTGGTAAATTTCGGGAAACAGGCAATTTACTGTTACGGTAACTGCTAGTAAAAAGTAGATACAGCAACACACTTGCAATTTCTACAAGTTTTACTATAGTTTTTACTAAAATTGTAGTTATCGTAACAATAAATTGGACTTATTCCGAAATTTATCGCAGACTTTGTAAATGCTTTTTTTTCCGTGCAATACAGTCATTTTTATTTTTCAGAGTCATTAAAAAAAAAGTCATTATTTTTAAGACTTCGTCCCTTGATTCGTCAAACAGGAAGTCATTGAAACCCACTATTTTTTAACATCTAACTGAATTGGAAGCCCTGTTGTCGCAGAATTTTTCATTTCTATCGTCTTCACTTGAAATATTCCATATTTAGGGTGTCGTCGATGATTGCCGTATGTTGAACTCACCTGGCAAGGGGATTAAAAACTTCATCAGAATTTTACCAAGAGTGTCGTGGTTACTTCACTTTATTTTCCCGGCGGCGCGTCACGTCGACATAATTCTCCTAGGATGGAAAAATTGAAATTATAATTATCCGCTCTTTCCCTGCTTTCTCTAGCCCATCTATTACCTACCCCAGCTTTTACCTACTCGATAAAAGGTTTCCCCCTGCAATTTAGTTCCGAAGAAGGCTTCGTTTTTTTTTTCGTTTCGATTTACGGGATATCCCCGGTGGACGTATAAAAGGAGCTCGGCGAACGAAACCGGGGGGAGTATTTCGTCTTGATTTTCTAATTAAAGATCAAAGTATAACTCGACCTGCAGCGTAGTCGCAATTACATACCTAGGTACGGCTGCAGGCACCGGGAGTGTCGCAGTTAACGGAAAGGTCCTTCTGTAAAGCTACCTCCGGGTCCGGCGAATGGCGCAATGAAGACTCCGTGATTATGATTAACTAGTGTTCAGCGTTAGCGGAAGTCTAATTAAATTAGTCCGAGAACGCCTCGGCGAGCTTCCTCGTCCCTCTTTTGCTCATCCTCCCCGCGTGTTCGCCATCTCGCAAATGCAAACTTCTCTCGAGAGGGCGTGTATGATACGTAAGCGGTTTAAGCTCCGGTCCTCCGAGGACTTTAGAATCACTAATTCGGGAGAGAGGCGCAGATGCAGCGTTGCGATATGTTATTTCGGTACATCTTTTCAGTTGCTCGTTTCATTTTACGCTGGCATTACTACTTCGGAAGTACCTAATGACATGGAGAAAGAGGATTAGTAATGTTTACATTGAACAAGACTCATTTTATTAAGGCTTCACAGAGGGAAAAGAATCAGTAAAAAATCATGGGAAAAACCGTGAATTTTTACAGTTATCCCAGTAACAGGGCTCTTGGAGGTGAAACATTGAATTTCTTAATAGGTAGAGCGCACTTTTTACAGTTCCTAACAGTATAAACCCGTAAAAACCCGATACCCCTATTAATGAGAGATTGGTCAATTTTACTGTATAAATTGATGTTTATACTATTACGAACTAAAAAAAGTACGCTGTGGTCTGTTAAAAAATTCAATTTCTTAACTTGAGGAGCCCTGTTACTGGGATAACTATAAAAATTCATGGATTTTCCCATTATTTTATACTAATCCTTTTTCTCCGTGAAGCCGTCATAAAATTAAGACCTTCGGTCGTGTCAGTTTAGTTCAATCGAGATCGATTCAGAGATACCGTAAGACTGGGATCTTCCTGGACTTCCATTCGAAATTGCAACGACCCAGGGGCCAACTTGATTGACCCACTTAAATTCACTTTATTTTGAAAAGGGAATCATGAGCCATAACATAAAGTGGGGTCGACTACGAGAGATGCTCGAGTTAGCCCTTAAACTTCCCCTCGAAATCACGAAAACCAAGGACCAACTCAATTATCCGGGTCAACCCTACTTTAACCCGTGGTTTGTGTCTCGCTCCTTTCAAAATACACTGAGAGAAATAATTGCTGATACAAAAAAAAAGTTTTCTTCAATCAAGAACATGGTATAATTTCAGGATCAACTCATGGTTTTCTTCGTGTAAAAAAATATTTGGTAGACTCGAGTAATTGTTTTTTTTTGCACACAATGAATTTCCCGTCCCTACGATGATATTCTTGAATGAAGAAACTTATATTCTTCAATCAAGAATCTGTATTCTTGAAAATTTGCAAGATCTTATGTTCTTGATTCTAGAAATATTTGTTGACACTAACAATTATTGCTCTCAGTGGACCATGTGTCCATTGAAGATCGCGAAGAAGAAAGCTGTGCGCGCCGCTTTTGGTTTTCACCCCTTCACAGGTTCTCGCTTCCCTTCGCTATCAAAGTTGATTGCAATGATTAACTAGTAAAGGTGAAAACACTTTAACCCGAGGTCGAGGACTTTCGAACCGAGCTCGTTTCATCCCGCGGATCCCTCGGAGGCGACGCCGCGCTCGCTCCACGTTCCCGACACCCTCGACGAGCAGTTTAACCGTAAGCGACTTTAGGCAGAGAAGGCCCGCGCGCACCAACACCGGCTGGAGCGTCGCGACGCCACGTCACGGAGGCGGTAAACGTAATGTTCCACGGTAATTCAGTTACCACGCAGTTGTCCGCGCGCGGGAAGCACTCTCGACTCCCTGGCGCGTGTACTTGCCCATTATCGCTAAAAGCACGGCACTCTCGATTGTCGCGACGTCGCTTATGGTGTAAAACTAAATACGCGAAGCGTCCGTTTTTGAGGGGGTCGCGCGAGGGTCGATGATTCTTCATTTTTCTTTTACAGGAAAAATGTCAATTCTTACGAACGCAGAGGTGTTTGTACATTCCTTGCATTTTCTTCCGTGCAATACGAGTAATTCGATGCCAGATGTACCGAGGTCATAATTCTCAAAGTAAGGTACTTATGTAGACAAATGTACCTGTGTGTAAATTGTACAGTAACTTTAGGTAATATTACCTGATCAAATGCATCAAGATTGTGCGCGTTATAAGTCATCATTATGTAAGCATATTTGCGACACCAAATGTTTTCAAAATAACACAAGTACAGTAAAATGTTATTCATTTTTTGTAAATATATTGCTACAATAAAGACAGCTATTCATTTGAATCCCATAATGTGAATTGAACAATTTTTTGAAGAACAATTAATTTTCTAAACTTATGCGGCAAGATAAACGTAAACTTCAGAACGATCAATTATTGTAGTTTATATGAACGCCGTGACGATCATACAAGTCCATGTGGATATTCATCTATCGACTAATCATATTTAATCTAACCCTCGACCCATCTCTGCACCCACGCACAGATTCTACGCGAAATAGCGCATCATCCATTTCCGATCGAAGGTCATAAATTCGAGCAGCGCGAGATGCGAGTAAATTCGTAAATTTCAAGGCATCCATGAAGAACGAAAAGTCGGCGAAAAGGGGAGCGAAGAGCAAACGAGCCTTGATATCTCCTGCAAGTTCAACCCCCGTCGTACCCCGCGCCCGGACTCGTTAACGAAAAAGCTATACCACCCCTCCTCTCTACCCTCCCTCGTTATATGTATAGGGAACGTCGATACAGTCGCGATATCGCTCGTTTCAAAGTGCGAAGATTAAAGCACCATAACTCTCCCCCACCCGTCAGTCGGTTATCAGCAGCTGCTATCTCGCGCGCGGTGATAACGACACGCGTTTAGACGCGCGAAACGTATATACCCCTCCTTCCGGCGTCTCGCGAACCTCTCGCCCTTCAATCGCGCTCTCCTCTCGCCGTCCAAGGTTCACTCCATTCCCTCCCCATCGCGGCTACTCTTCCTAATGATAACGAAAGCGAACCCTTTACCTTTTCGGACTCGCGTTTCGCGCGCCGAGACGTTCGCCGGGGCGGCGAGCTTTCAGCGAGCGAACGAGCTTTGAAGGAGAGAATGTGGCAAATTTGCAGAATATACACCGTCGGGGTGGCGGTGCTCGTTTTTTTTATTATCTTCCATTACGGCGGCGCTATATCCGTATATACCCATACCCACCTCGCCTTGCCGAGTCCGTAACCAGCCGGCTTTTAGGAACGACTTCAAAGAGTTCACCGTCTCGCTTTCCCGCACCTTCTCACTCCCTCCACCGCTACCCCTCCGCGCATGCAGCGACCATATCGTTCGTATCGCGCGTCGAACGCGCCGGACGGGATCTCGTGCTGCACGAGAAAGTCTGAGGAGGCTGCGGGGCCACCTCTTGGGCGACTCTCCGCGCTGGCGAACTCTCTGCGAGGGGCGACTTCCTCCTTTGTCCGGGGATGACGTCACCGGGGCAACTGCGGACGACGGGGATAAAGTGGAAAGGGTGTCGACAGAGTGCACTCGCGGGTGCAGTGGGGTACGCTGGCTCGATCGGACTGCACGGTGAATCGTGTGCGGGGAGAACAGCAGCGGTACGACTTCGTTTTCCGTTTCTTTGTTTCAGGAGCCATCTAGTGACGCAACCAATATTTCCCATTTGTCCAGTTACCATGACCTTCCGACTATGTCTTCGCTGCGTCATTAGATCATTATCAATACAGCAGCTTCAACTGCGTTTAAAACTACCAGCATTAAACATTCTTGACTTACTTTTTTGTGCGCAAATTCCTTTCAAACTTACTAGGTGGCGTTCATATTGGAAATGATGATAAGGAAGCTTGAGCCACTGAGTGATTGAATCAGTAGACGATTGAGTCATTAGGTGCCTCTGCAGAAGAATGCTTGTTCTTATTCTCATGCTTATTCTTATTAGGGCTCTTAGGCCCTCTATAAGGCCCTTATGGTCTTCACACAACTGGAAAAATAAGAATAAAAATAAATATACGAATGAGAATAAGCATTATCCGTAGAGCCATCTAGTGATTCAATCATCTAGTAGCTCAAGCTTCCTTAACATCATTTCCAATGATCCTAACCTAGAAATGTCTGGGCGGAGTTAAAACACAAGGAAATGAATCAGGAACTTTTAATGCTTTGAATGCAGATCAAGCTGCTGCATTGGTAACGGCAGGGAAGACATTGTCAGAAAGATCATGCGAAATGGAAATACAAAATGATATTGATTCGGCCATTAGATAGCTCTGCGGGAGAATGCTTATTCTTATTCTTTCAATTCAGTTTTTGATCGAGAAATTTTGACGCGAGATTACAAAATGCACTTTTGAAGACTGAACGTCGATTTGCAATTGAGTTTTTCAGCATCGTTCGTCAAAAGTGTCTACAGGCAATGATCTGGATAATTGTGCGAGTAATCGAAGCGCGATTTTCGACAAAGTAAATATCGCCCCGACTCAAAAATTCACTGTCAATGAGATAATCGCTTTCGACGTCGACGTCACTGTTGCACGTGTTACGTATCGCTAGAATGCACCTCGCGGCGTTTATCGACATATCCGTCCAGATTTTTTTCGTGTATCGACGAAGCTCTCTGCTTGCAAAGGGGCAAGGGAGAGAGAAAGCGTGTGAGAGGCCATAAGAGGTGGGCGAAAGTGACGGGACAGTCAGTTCGAGTCACCGTGCTCCACTCGACGAGCTCGGACACAAATCCGAGAGACTCCTGACCGTGTAAGGTCGGGATTATAAATATTGATCCTGGAGCGCGTCCTTCAGCGTCAAGTGCCCTCGAGGGGCAACTCTTGTCCCGCACTTTTATATCGCGCGCAGTCGACCCATAAGTGTTGGCTCGAGCTGGATTCCTATACGTATACGTACACCTTTTCCTGGAACGATTGCAGAGTTATTTCGACGGCAGACATTTTTCTTTGAAGCCCAGTATCGCGCCTTGATGCCAGTCTGGACCCAGATGCCTCTCTTGGCAGATCATTTTTCGGGCTTCATAAATGTGTGTAGATATCTTATCAACTTCGGATCAAAGCTCGTTATTAAGGTGTACCCGGGGTCAAAGAAAAGCCGCTCCATGGCCGAGACGTCCGCTGATATCCAACGTCCAACGGCAAATTCGATCGACGCGACGAAGGAAGTCGACAAACGTCGTCCTCCGTCACCGAGCGTTTTCAGAGGCGACGAAATCCTTTGCGCCTCTACGAGAGGAAGGAACCCGGTCGAGCCTCTACCTATATCTACCGAGCGAGCAGACTTTACGGTCCGTTGCTTCGATTAACGAAACAGGGGACGCCTCGGTTCGCTCAGGTCCGCAGGACTCGCCAGTACAGCCTGCGGGACCGAGAAGGGATGCTGCAGGAGAGGTGACGCGGTTGCGAGGGGTTCTATATCTGTATACATACGCGGAGGCCGCTAATATGACCTCGAGTGTCGAGCCGGCTTAGCCGAAAATGACCGAGGGTTTTAGGCCCGCGTCGATCGTTTCGCATCGGCCTCTTCCCGGGGCGGCGCGTCCTGCTCCTCAGCTAACTCAGTTTAACCGAGCTTTCATTAACGTCGTTACCGCTAATGCTCCCGTTGCAATGCGGCTAAGTGGCCATCGCCGCTGTGAGCAATTAAAGCGGCTCGTCAATTATTTCGTTTCCGTACCGATCGATCGCGGGTGCGCGCCGATTATCGATCTGTTCGCGTATACCTATAGGTTCGACGAAGCCGGCACGTCGACCGTCAATCTTCTTTCCCGCCGGTGGTTCGCTGAACCCGACTGGGAAATATTTTATGCATGTAATCCTTTGAAAGCTCGCCATGACGCATTTGGAATTTAACGATATTTATCGCTCTTTTTTTTCGTACAACGAGATAAGTCTCTAAATAATTCGACTGTGGCGCAGGAATTATTATTCTTTGTCTGATTCGTTTGAAAAATATATTTATCAATGCTTTCGGGTGAGGAAATTTGTCTGGACGCGCAATGTATCTTCAGAAATATATCACGACGTGCCGGAGAATTAACTCGAAAATAACAATAACGGAACTTGACATTTAAAAGGCATTAAAATGTTTATTTATCGATCGCCTCATTTTACACCCTTCTTCATGGAAAAAAAATGATTTTTTAGCATTTTTTGTTACGGTTACAAAAACAATTTGCTATTGGGATGAAAATGTATTACAAGTTTCCTTGGTTACAGTGAAAATCATTGTTTCTCTTTCTTTTTTTTTTCGTTACCATAACAAATCAATTTGTTATGATAACAAATCGATCCGTTATCACTATTTCAACTCAAATATACGTTACGGTAACTCAAATAACGTTACACCAACAAATTATTTTCTTCCGCGTATGCAACTGGAATTTTGAATATCGATCTTTGTAGCATTCTTTGAACCGTGCCATTGGCTACCCCCGTGGAATGTTCATCATCGCCGCCGTTACGACGCGCCCTGCAGATACCGAGCAACGCGTCCGATCGATCGTTGTGTCATCGATATACGCTCTCTCCCGGGAAAGGGAAGTTCCACGTAGACCGCAGCACTTGCGGTTTGCGCGTCAAAGGGGCCTTTCTCGACGAAGGAACCGTAGGTACGTTCGGTAATCGTCAGTTCGATGGCGAGGCCCGACGTTGCTCGGTAGGTACTCATCTTCCTACCTATGCCACGTGCGTGTGTGCAGCGTGTCGGTGTCCGCGTACCCGCGATGGAGTTAACTAACGGAACAGCAGGTTCGGCGTGCCGGAGATAGTTGAAGGGAAGTGGCCGGGTGGAGTTCTCTCCTCCGCGTCTTTGAGGATGTTCGTGTAAATTGCAGTCGGAGGATGAGTGTCCTAGAAATGCCATCCTGCGCGAGGCCCGGGCTGATTGAGTGGATAGTCGCTTCAGCAGTGGCGTCCAAATGCATCGCCTCTTCGATTGCACCGCGAAATTTTGGCGAGCGAAGAGTCCGGCGTTGGGCGCGCGCGCGTGCGTGACGCGTACGACGTACCTACATATATCGTGCCGCGATTCGTCACAGTCGACTCAGGGACCAATTTAGCGGCTGCGCGCACGAATCATTTGTCTCTCGAAGTCGCTTTTTCTCGCCGCCTGGAGACATATCGTCGCAGTTTTTGCGTTGCTCGGTGCAGCCTAGGGATACCGGGAAAACGCTAACTTTCTCCTGGGCGCGCGGCGAAGAATCGGAGAGAAAGGTCGTTAATATAATTCCAAGTTTCTCGAGATGGATCGCGCGCGGCAAGTTTCGTCGTTAACGGCGTGACGACGCTTGCAACGGCGGTGGTCATTTTGACCGCCAACGTTTGTTTTAACGCACCTGTGAACTTTTGACCTGGTATCGATATATGGAGATAGAAGTTCCTTCATCAGCTTAGGGTGGAAGTTCATATGGGTGAGGTAGTCTAAAAGTAACTGAAATGGACGAACCGAAATATCATTACGATTACTGATAAACAACATCATACAGTCTTCCTGCAATTACTCTCAGTTTACTCTATACAGTCTCGCTACACCCTTGTGCAAATTGCTGGAATCAAAACATTTCTGTCTCATACCGTATGTCCCACTCTGTACGGGCCAGTTTGAAAGTTACCTTCAGGGAGGCTTGGTCGGTAATCGAAACATTTAATACCGGTAGAAGTCGAGTCGGTAGTTAGAGTTGGTGTCAATTCGGGAGATCGAAGCGTCTAACCTCGAAATTATGAATTTGTGAATAATGGTGAGTAATTTCCATTATTCATAAGTTCATAATTTCGAAGTTAGACGCTTCGATCACCCGAATTGACACCAACTCTAACTACCGACTCGACTTCTACCGGTATTAAATGACTCAAGTACCGACCAAGCCTCCCCGAAGGTAACTTCAAACTGGCCCGTACAGAGTGGGACATACGGTACAGTCCTATAAATTACATGAAATTATCTCTTACCATTTATTATTAGTATGATCACCTTTTACCTTAATTGACATTAAAATTTTTTCTGGCGTATAGTTAACAATTTCTTTCAATTATCTTTCAGTTTTTTATCATGAAACCACGTGAACAAAATGTTTTTATTCTATTAATCTTTACAAGGGTATAAGAATTTATTAATTTCGATAAAAAATTGTATCGAGAAATTAATGAATTCTTTTAAATACTTATACTTACCCTCCTAAAAATTAATAGAATAAAAGCATTTTTTTCATATGATTTCATGGTAAAGAACTGAAAGTTAATTGCAAGACATAGTCAACTCTACGCAAGAAAAAATTGAAATGTTAATTAAGGGGTAAAAGGTATCTTTCCTTTTCACAACTCTCCGCCACGGTAATCAAGTCATCAAAAGTATTACAACCACCCCCGATCCTCCCTCGAACGTATACACTCGATAAAATAGATGTCGATACTGCGTCAGCAAAAAAATTTCTTCGAGGTCTCACGCAGTATCTGCTCCTCAATCCTTTCGCTTCCTTTTTTCTCGCCCCGTCTCCACCGTGTCCGAAGCGGAAGACCCGAGTATTTTAGGTGTGAAACTTTTGATTTATGGACCGCGGCTTACGTAATATTTGTCGACCTTTAACGCCTTGCTTCGGCGAGAAAAAAGGAGTACGAGGTATCGCTCCATCAGGGTCATTCGTTATTTCGCTCGCATCGAGGAGAGAAAAGTCGAATTGCTCTCCCCCCTCTCTCCCATCCGACGCGGACGCGATCTCCGCGACGGATATCCGGCGGCGGTGCGAGACGACTGTTTTTCGGGCCCGAACATTATCGATACCCTCCCCGGCGAAGTTTCGCTCGCGCGTGGGCGAGATGTTGTCAACTCCGGGTAAAAACATATTTGCCGGAATCGCCGCTGCGGACATACACATACGCATTCGAACGTACGAAGTTCTACCGGGCGGAGAGTGAGCGCCACACACGCCACCATTTATCATTACTCCTCGACCGTATCGCCCGGACGAAGTTTCTCTCTCGAGGTCCATTTCACCGAGATGGAACCGATCGGACTGATGACTCGTGATTTTTTCCGGGATACCGCAGAGTTTCGCGCGCGTGAGCGACTCCGATTTTCGGGCGCGCGAGCGAGATCTTATCTCGCGATTGCGCGTTTTCCACCCTCCGATTTTGCAGAGTTCGCCGTTCTGCAATTGCCTCGTCGCGCGATTTTAGCTCGAGTGTCCCGACGATAATAAATAATTGAAAGGACTGCGTCTCTCCGTCGCGTTGTTACGCGGAAGTTTGTAACGACACACTTTGGTCCGAGTTCAATTTTTCTCACAAACTATTGGCTCCGTGCACAAACACTATGTATGTACAGCTACTCCTTATGATTACGTGTGGTAATATACATGCAGGGCTACGAAGTTCCGCTGGATGATACAGATGGCACTGAAAGACTTCATATACATATATACTCTTACACATAATCAGGAAGAGTAGGCTTTATTTTTTGTGCACGTAGCAAATAAGGTGGACTGCTGGCGCTTTTCTGTACAAAACTTCAAGCTCTGTAGAGTGCTTCATTGTAATGAGTCTTCATAAAGTCACATAAGAAAACTGTAATTTTATATTGTAGAATATAGCACCTCATAGCGCTTACATTTTGTACAGAATAGCGTCATTATGTGTGTATACAAGAGCTGTAAGGGTGGAGTATACGATATGGTGGGTGTGAGAAAAAAGTGCACGGAGAGAGAAGATATCTATGCTTTTTTGAACTACATGGCTATAGTGAAATATTTATATAGTGATTTTTTGAATTATAATTTCTAGCCTTCGTATAAATATTGTATAGTAAACTTCACCAAAAAATGTATTACCGATATTCCCTAATTAATATATGCTCAAGATAACAATAATTTATGTTAAATTGGTTAACAGATATTGAATTTGTTTGCTTATAACTTATCCACAGGACCGTTTATATAGACTATAAAAAAGTTTGAGTCCACAAGGCTTCCTTGTAATATTGTTGAAATATCGTTGGTTTAATTATATATGTATTTTTAGTATGTATGAAGGCTTTCAAAAATTACTCACGCTTCCCGTCACTCCTTTCATTGCAGATCGCGAGTGCCGACAGGATGGATACCGTGCCAGGATATCGCGCGTCCCGCAGGACCTGTTGTCTGCTCTGGCTGGTCTTCCTCGCTGTGGAGGCGTTCGCCGCCGGCACCCTGGAGAAGCTCCACGAAGGTGAGTGGGAAACTCCCAAGATCGGGACTGTGTTTGCATGCGAAAGGGAGGACAAAGGAGGGGAGGGGGGTTGATCTAACCGCGCGAGAGTAGAGGAAGAAAGAGCTTTATCGTCGTTTCGACGCGAGGTATACACACCACCGCCCCGACGTTCTCGTCTCGCTCGTCGTCGAACTCTGACGGTACAGCCATCGGGTAGCCTTCGAACTCACGTCGGTCTACATAACTCAAGGCGAGAACTTATAATTCGACTGCGGAGAGCAGCTTAGCGCGCTTCTCGTTATCTCAATTCCGCGTCTAGCCCCGGGGCGAGAGCCTGAGCGCGACGGAAAACGTTAACAACGCGGACCTGACAGCGGAACTCCAAAGCGGGCGCCCTATATGATTTAGCCATAAATTCGATCTGCATAACAAGGCGGTCCATGAATAAAGTCATTCAAATTTCGTATCAGCCACGCCTCGTCACGCCGCAGGACACCGCGCGCGCGCGCGAATCCTCCCCCTCCTCTTCGTTTCGAAATCTCTCTGCCGCATATATGTACATACCGTTCGGAATGCGCGCACCCATTTTAACAAACACCTTGCATGCGCTGAAGAACGGGAAATTATTTTCTCCCCGCCGCGCTGCCGCGGGCAATTTGTCTGGTTGCTGCAGCCGTGTCGATTATCATCGTCGTTCCGTTTGTACGCGCGTGCATACATATATGCGCGGCTATTGTTGGCTCGGTTATACTCTCACGGGGGAATAAAATCTCCTGGGGTTCTGTGCGTGATCGACTTCGAGACGGAATTTTTATAGAATCGATTTTATAATTGTATCGTACATTTATGACTCGTAATTTAAATTGCTCAGTCCGTCGATGATAATCCTATAAATTTATCGAAATCTATTATATTCTCGAGAACGTTTATTTATTCCACGAATTATATTTTTGTAGCTGCATGGAGTTGATATAAAATTTATTCTCGGTAAAACACGGAAAAAAATACTTTTGCAGTCTCAGCAGAACTAAGTTTTGCCGAGTATTTTTTACCGTCATGACAAATATATCTCTGACAGCAAAAAGATATATCCAATAATAGCAAATGTAACTGCAATCATAGTGAAGTTTTTTGCGGTAAAAATATTTGCTCTATCCCGGTAAATATTTTTACCACTGTTGTGGACATATCTTTTGCCGCCGCAGATGATATTTTTATCATGATAGCAAAAAGTTCTCAGTAAAACCTAGTTTTACTAATACTGCAAAATCATTTTTTTTCTGTGTTCGCATATACCAGAAGTAAATTATTTCCGGGCAGCATAAATATGCATTCCGCGTTTTTAAAGAAAACATATTTGCCCTAAATAAATTCATTTTCCGTGCAAAGAAATTGCAATTTGCCACAAATAAAGAAATTCTCCAGTATCCTCGCATCCTGCCCATAATTCGTGTCATCGAATGCGTCCGCATTCTATATTTTCCCGTTGCACCGCCGCGGTCGAGCATTCGATAGCATCTCCAGCGCCGGTATCCCACCTGCACGCGGAAAAAAGCAAACAGAACCGCACCAGACACGAAGCGCTATACCTCGCTTCTTTTTCCCGGAAACCCGTTAAGAGCCCGTCTTCTCCTCGCCGTTCGTCCCGCGCGCGTAGCCGCATCTTTTTCCCTCGCGTCCATTTCGCCCCGCGCGCCACCCACGCGCGTCGCCCTCCCAGCTCTCCACCCCCGAAACGCGCCTCGAACGCGCGAATCGCGAAGGAGGGACTCGAAGCGGCGGATCGCAGGAAGCATCTTTCGGCTTTTCGGTATACAGAACTATCTATCGCGGCCGCAGAACGTGCGCGGCAGATAGAATATCTGTGCCAGCTTTCCGGCCGATAGATGCTCTCCTTCCTCTCCCCGCTCTCCTCCTCCTCCTCCTCCATCGTCCGCGCCCCCTTCCTCTCTCGAAGGCCGCTCGAGCTCCGTTGCAACTTCCGACTGAATAAGCATCGCTTCGCTTCCGCTTCCGAGAGCGTAGCCTTTGACGAATATTCCGTATCGCTCGTGCTCCTCGTCGCTTCTTACACGGTCGTCTCCCGGTGGATGGAGCCGCGGATCGCGCTATACAGTCGGGCGGATCTCTGAAGCGAGGAATCGTTCGTCGATTCTCGGTGCATAGTTGTCGCGTGAAGAAGCGCTATATACATATATATATATATATATATATTGAGAGAGAGAGAGAGAGAGAGAGAGAGAGAGAGAGAGAGAGAGAGAGAGAGAGAGAGAGAGAGAGAGAGAGAGAGTGAGAGAGAGAGAGAGAAAGAGAGGGAGAGGGAGAGGGAGAGGGAGAGGGGGAGAGGGAGAGGGAGAGGGAGAGGGGGAGGGAGAGGGAGAGGGAGAGGGAGAGGGAGAGGGAGAGGGAGAGGGAGAGGGAGAGAGAGAGAGAGAGAGAGAGAGAGAGAGAGAGAGAGAGAGAGAGAGAGAGAGAGAGAGAGAGAGAGAGAGAGAGAGAGAGAGAGAGAGAGAGAGAGAGAGAGAGAGAGAGAGAGAGAGAGAGAGAGAGAGAGAGAGAGAGAGAGAGAGAGAGAGAGAGAGAGAGAGAGAGAGAGAGAGAGAGATTTTTCTTCGTCTTTCAGAAGCTTTATACTGTATCGAGCAGCGTGAATTTTTTTTTAAATATAGCAACTTCTTATGTAAATGCAGACGATTATTCGATAAGTTATTATTATTCTCTTTTATATCCATTCACAGTAAAAAAAGTAGTGTTAATTTTTAACATCATTTTACCAGGGTGGATTTAGGTGTACCACATCTAGTGTCATTCAGTCTTATGCCATTGATATTTAACACTTAAAATGATCTATACAGGTTCATACCGTCGAATTTTTTAGTGTAGAAATGCATAGCTTAAATATTAAATCTTTATTAAATCCAAAAGGAACATTGAGATATTCTAAACAGAAAAGCATCGTAATGCTAATAACGGTATGCTAAAAATAATACCTAAGTGTCGAACTAGTCTCAGTTTATCTTAAACGTAAAAAAAAAGGACATGCGTGTCTAGGTACTCGTATGTCATAGGATCCGACCTATTACTAAAATAAGCCGCCTAGATATACGTTTCCTTGAGCATACGGTACTTCTAAGATAATGCGTTTCCGACTCTGAAAAATTCCGAGAAAATTTTCCCTTTCCGAGAACTCGCTATATTGCCGTTATCTTATCATCATTATCATTACATCAGACGCAGAGGAGTAGAGCCCGCGGACTCATACTTATTTACCCGAGACTGGCGATCCGCGCGTCCGACCGCACTTCCGGCTTCCCGAAAGGTTCCCGACAGAGCCACCGGCTCATTCGCGTCCGTTCTATTTGGAGCTTCGCGCGTGGAAAATTATGACCTGGCACGAAGCGAAGCTCCGCTTTCGGGGTGACGGAAGATGACGGTCCCATTGTCGGCGCAGGGTGCTCCTCTCTCTCTCTCTCTCTCTCCCCCATCGCCCTCTCTGTCGCGCTACACCGCGTCTTATTTTCCACCGCGGAACTTATTTCCCGCCTCTCTCGCCCCGTGTGGCACCTTCCCCGCGCGACCCTCGGGCCCGCTACCACCCCTCGCGCGCATCCATCATCCGGGGGAACCAAATCTCGGCATTTGTTGGGATCTTCATCCTCTCTCTAACCTCCTCCACCTTTCCCCTCCCTCTCGCCCCGCGAGCCCCATTCACCGCGTGCGCGCGTTGCGCGCTCCTATACTCGGCGCTCTCACGCGCCAACACTCAATTCCGTTTGATTTGTGACGGCCGCGCGAACAGTTACGTTCCCGGTAGAATTTACCTGGAGCCTACCCCCTTTCTCTTCGCTTCTACCTGTCGTCGCGCTGCTGGCGAGCGGCGTGGCAAGCACAATGCACGAGTACTTTCCAAATATAGACCAGCGAGCAGTCACTGATAATATCATATGACTGCATGGTGGCCACTTAACTAGAAAACCGGGAAATACCCGGGAATTTCATTAGTCAGGGAAACGTCGAGGAATTTTCGATAAATCCAGAGGGTTTTAGAGATTTTTCTCTTCAATTATTTTATGCTAAATTGGTGGTAATCTTGATTAAAATTATTAAATTACATTAACCTAATCCTGAGCAGTAATAAGCTATTGAAATATAGAGAAAACGAATCCGTGTGTATTATATTTTAAAATAATAATCTATGTAAGTACAGCCAGCTGTGCATTCAAATTGTTTTCATATTCATATAATTCAAATAAACGCTCGCGTGATAAGTGATAACTGATAACATATCAACATATTTCAGAATTATTCGGTAAACCTGTATAATAATTTTGGCATGTCAATTTTAACCCTCACCCGATTGTTGTTAGAAAATAATATGAAATATTCTGATTATGACAAATACGTGAGCATTTTTTTTGTATGTGCGAACTATATTATTGTAGCATTTCAATTGTTTGTCGACATCTCGCAAGTTAAAAGGTCAGGGAAAACTAGTGATTGAAGTTAGAGGAACTGGGAAAAGTAAGGGAATTTTAAATTTACTCGCCAGAAAAGAAATTCGAGTCAGTATCATCTCATTATCTATAGGATTTTGATTCATATTCGTGTAATACTTTTTGTAAAATTACATCTTTATCTACAATGAACTCTTATGTCTATGTCGGCTAAAAATTCATAAAAAATGATATAATAGTGATTTAAGTTTCCTTCCTGGCGAGTAAGTTTAGCTTCTTATGGTATGTGTAGAGGATTGGATGCCTTACCGGCGTCTGCGAAGTTGAGCGAATCGACAGCCACGCGCCAATCGTGGTCTCATAGAAATTGCGCAAATAGAAGCCGTGCCACGTTTGTATACCAGCATCTTCTTTGCGGCATGCTCGACTCGATTATCCCTTGGGGGATGTGACTGCAGTAGCTTCGAGAGAACGTGATCCAATTATGCGCTGTTGCTTCAAGCCGGGGTGACGCCTATTTCCTCTCGTATATCCATCAAGTAGACACGAATAATAGGGGTGGGTATCGTACACAGGCTGCCTCTCGATACACTGAAAAAAAATTACTTGGTCAATTTAATCAAAATCCTGGAGATGATAACCAAACCATTTGGTGAAATATGGATTCTCCATCTATTTGGTCAGACTGACCAATTTTTAGTTAGAATAACTAAACGATTGGTTGGAATAACTGAACAATTCGTAAGAGCAACTAAATATTTGGTTCAGTAGATCAGTATTTTATTAAAATAATTAAACACTTTTAATTAAATGCGATTTGTCATTTTAGCTAATTAGTTTTCTCAGTGTAGGATTCCCAGACGGAAAAATTCTATATATCTTGCACATGATCCACATGTGGTTTTGGTCATATATGGATTATATATGATTTCTATATTAACCATATAAGGAATATATATCGATTTTTGAATAATTGTATAATCTCTATATGTATAGTCTGTATATGATTAATATAGAAATCACATATAATTGATACATAACAAAAACCACGTAATGGATCATAGGGAACTTTTCCGCCTGGGTTGCTGTTAAGCGATTTTGAATATTTCAACTAAGCGATTTTGAATATTTGCTCGAATTAGAATAAGTACAGATTAAATGGCCTTTCAATAAACTGAATCGAAATCAAAATCAATTAATGATCGAGTAACTATGGTTCTTATCTCTTATATACAATTGATTTTTTCTCCTATAATTATACACCGCGAAAGTTTTTCATGAATTAAGCGCGCCATAATCCTCCCAACTTTGAGCTGCCAAAGTCCATAGAGGGTAGGTACGAGTTATTATATATAATACATTCTTATATACATATAGAAATGTAGGGATGAAATCTGAAGATGAGTTCGCCAGAGCTTAAGCAACTGTATTCCTGACTATCTCGAAGAGAGTTTCGAGTTTTTCTCCCCTCCATCCCTCTCGTCCCTCCCATCGCATCGTTTCACCGCTGCTAGTAACTGATGCATAATTGAACGTCGAGTTTTCCCTTACATCTTGCCACCACACCACTATTCTCCCACGTGCCGGTTGATACAACTTCCGTAGCGCGCGCGGATATCCTCCTGGCAATTTATCAAGGATCGCTTCGGGTCAGCGGAGCGAGAGCTAGTGCGTTTTCCGTACTGCTCTCTACGTGACACGACACATCGGCCATTGATATAATGAAGAAACTTGGCGCGAAGAAAGTCGACTAAAAAATTCTCCGACGAAGTTTTACCGCGCGCGCGCGCTCTGCGAACGAGCCGGAGGGCGAAGAGGTGGCGCGCACAGAAGGGATGCGGAGGAAAAAGAAGAACGACGAGAAAGTTCGAAAATTCGTTGAAGCGACGCCAAGACTGATGCCGGCACGGGACAAAGGGGACGCAAAATGGCGGACTCCGAGTCACGTTTGTCTTACCATCCCGCAGACGGTCTCCCCTCGGTTACTGTGTTTGTTCTTTTGATTCTTTCCAGTCACTTCACCGGCGCGCGGCGGGCGCGGCTGCTTTCACGAGCCCCGGAATCTTCCGAAAAGTTTGGTTATTTAATTTCCTCTCGGTGGTCTCTCCTCTCGCGTCACTCACTTCGCTTCCTTGGAGACACCTCTCTCTCTCTCTCTCCCCCCCTTTCGCTCTCGCTCTCCCTCCTCACAGGTGCCTGTATACATCTCCGCGTTGCGTCTTCGTCGGAGCGTTCGTGCCTCGCACTTCGACACCCTCGCACCTCCGGAGGGTGAGAGGAGGACGCGTGTAAAAACCGATGGTCTCGAGGACGATAATAGGAGGATGGTGGGTGGGGGAAGATGGAGAAGTTGGACGAGTTTGGTGTCCATAAATTGAAAAGAGCCTTGAATATCGGCGTCTGCTCCTCGCGATTTATATAGCTATCTGATAAGTACACGGAGAAAAAAATGTGGTACTGTAGTGCATGATCTTTCCTTGGAGTAGGTACTCGCCGTTTTGGCGAGGGGATTAGGAGGGGTAGGAGGATATCGCTCCTGTTAGGGCGACAACGCAGTGTACGACGAGACCGTCAAGCGAACAGTTGCGAAGTAAAGACCGTTATCAGCATGTAGTGCTCTTTTGGTTTTTTTCGCCCATCCAGTTCCGTTCACTCCTACACAGTAGATTTGACTATAAATTAGCGTTCATGGGCGGAGAAACGCAGATTTGACTACTTGAACTAATAATTTGCTAGAATTTACTACATCTCGTTTTCAATAAACAGTTTTTAATCATTATAACTAGGCATATTATTTAATTCAAGTAGCCCCTGACCGCCAATTTAGTTAAACCTACTTTTTTTTTCTCTGTGTGTTAGTTATATTTATATTCTGTCGTATTTATGCCGAAGCGAATTTCTGCTCGCTTAGAAATTTGATTAGGGATTCAGTAGAGGATTCCTATTAAATCTTACGGAGATGATCGAGAAATGTAACGTTTACATCATAGGATTCCTATGAGGAGAGTTAGGGCGACGTCTGGACCCGTTAGCGAACTAATACCAGGAGATCCCTGCACTTAGAGAAATAATTATCAGTGTCAAAAAATGTGTCTTGAATCAAGAATATATGAACTTACAAATTTTAAAAAATACAGATTCTTCATCGAGCGATATGTATTTTTGATTCAAGAATGCCGTCGTGGGAACAAGAAATTCTTTCTGCGCAAAAAATAACAATTACTCGAGCCCATCAAATATTTTCTTGCAGGAAGAAAACCATGGTTTCATCCTGGAAATAAATCATGTTTTTGATTGAGAAAAAAAAGGCGATGCAAATATCGCTGTAGACGAATTTAGACGAAGTTGTATTTAACTTGGACCGCCGCGGGTTACGGCGGACGATGACTAGTGCCGCGCGCGGACGCAAGTATCGCATCTCCGAGTCTCGTCAGCTTTTTCCACCTACATACATAACGCTCGCGCGCATACAGTCGCGTCTCGCAGTCGGCAACTTAATAACGCTTGCAGTTTATTGCGAAACTCGCTGTAATTATCGTGCCGCGCTCCGTAGACGGGGTGCAGCGCGCCAGGGGGGAGGGTTAGTAACGAAATATACCGGGAATATTGTGAACGTCGACTGTCGAAACGTTAGAGGGTTGTAGAAATTGCGGTATATAATCGCGGCGGCCCGAGTGCGACGGTACGTCTTTTGAGCCGTCGCGTTTGTCGTGAATGAATAAGTTTCATCGTCGTTTCGCGTCTAAGGAAGCCGCGAAACGTACTTCTTAAGGGGTTGAAATATGAGACGACGTAGTCTCGCTTTGCAGAGCTTTACTCTTTATGGATGAATATTATTTGAAAAACTATTCTTATTAGTCTTCTATAACTTCACTCGGTGTGATTAAAGGAGGATTGTCAAGCGGAATTCGAATAACAATGATAATATGCCGTATTACATCGTGTTTAAAATCCTGCTAATTTGGTCTTTCGATAAAAAAAATATTCCCTTTTTAAATTCAATTTTTAATCTGCATACATATTCAATATCACACGAAAAAGAATATGTTCGAAGGAATAATTATTCGCAAAAGTATATCTACAGAGAAAAAGAATTAGTTGGATCTATTGAAAATTACTTACAGGATCGCAAGTAATCATTTATTCATATCAATGAAATCTTTTAATACACACATCAATTAGATGTCTCTTTCTCACAATCACGTGGATTAGTATGTGATTGCAAGAAAAAAATATCAAATTAATATGGAAAAAGATCAAATTGGTGTAAATAAATAATTACTTGCGATACACAGAGAAAAAGAATTAGTAGATCCAACTAATTCTATTTCACTGCGTATAAGTGCGCTTCTTTCTACAACATTGTGACGTCGTTGAAACGCCATTAAGAGATGCACTCTTATGCCAAGCAATGTGTCTGAGAGAGATAGACTTACAGCACGCTGCCGTAGCTGCATTTCAAAATATTGTTTTTCAGCTTAAATAAAGGCGAAAGTGAAAAAAAATACGGGGTTAATAATTCTGTCCAAATTTTTCGAATCTGCATAAAGGAAGATATTGGGAAAGCCAAATCATCATTTATAATCAAAGGCTTATTTCACTTTTTTCCGATCGATTCACCAACACTCCTTCTCCAAGTCAAAGACCCCTGGCGATTTTTCTCTATACCGCGACACCGTGCGACTACCGCGGACAATCTATATTTCCGCAATTACCAACAGTGCCTCCAACGAGTGCCTCTATAATTTGTTCCCATTACCCGGCAAAGTAGCCAAAGCCCATACGTATCGCTCCGCCTGTATATACAGCTGGTTGACCGTACGTGGCTATTTGCTCGCGTACCACGGGGTCAGAACCGACAACCGCGTTCGTTCCTTCCATTCTTTCTTTCGCGCAACGGTACACGGACGTACCCATACCGCGTGCGTCTACGTACAAATACACTGTGTATAATACACGTGTGACGATGTATAATTCAGTTTTGTCCTGAAACGACTCATTTATATGCGTTCGTTTGATTGAATCTCTCCCGCACGTCTCTCTTTCTCCACCGCACCCCTTGCCACGCATCCCTCTTGGCCCGCCACCCTCGTCAACCCCAACGTGGTTAGCTGTTTCAATTTCCCCTCGTCGCACAAAACTGAAAGGCGTCCCTGCCGCGTGTGTCCTTCCGGTATATCCTCTCTTCCCTCTCTCTTTCTCATTCTCTCTCTCTCTTTCTCTCCCGTCCCATCACGGAACCTCGCCAGTCGTTCCGATACCACTCGATGAAAGCGCGTCGTCCCCGCGTCACAGATATCATTATAGCCGTCTACACCGTGACCATTTTTAAACACCTCGCACGTAGTGCACAATGAGCACTTTATCGAGCGGATTCTCTATCGTGTATATCGAGTTTCGTCGTCGCGAGAAGTTCGTCAGTGCACTGAGAAAAATGACGGTTAAAATGACAAAATGCATCTGGTTAAACGAGGTTAGTTATTCTAGCCAGAATACTAGTAAGTTGAACCAAATATTTAGTTATTCTAACTACGTATTTAGTTCAAAAGGTCATCAGCCCTGCTGAAGCAAACTGCAATGTTTGCGGAACTTTGGTAAATTAGTAATTTTGAATGAAGTTACCACCCGGAAGTCAAGAATAGTACCTAATACCTACTCATATCGATATTGACATTAGCCGCGAAGGCCTACAATTTTTGATTACATATTTAGTTATTCTAACTATAATACAATTATTCTATTATACCTAATATAAATTTTAATATCGAGTAATACAAGTTTATTTGTGATAGCAAAATTTGTATTTCTTGTTATTTGATGCACTTTAACTAAACGCGGAGTGAAATGCTCAGTAAACGACTTTCTTACGGTATCGAAATATTTATTATTCCGTAATAAAGCAATCTTAATAAGCTGTTCTCTCAGTGTAGGTACATGTCCAGTTATTCTAACCAAAAAATTGTCGGTCTAACCGAACAGAGAGATGGAGAGAGAGAGAGAGGATCCATATTTCACTAAACGATTTGGTAATGATCTCCAAGATTTTGGTTAAATTAGCCAGGTTATTTTTATCAAAGTGATGCGTGGAAATTTGATGAACATATATCGTAGTGTTAACCGCGCTGTCGATGTAGCGTGCGCTTCTCACGATACGCACTGCTATTCTTCTCGACTGTTTCGTGGTGAGGAACCATTCGTTCTATCATTATCATTGGGTGAGCTGGGATATACCTAATTAAAGCGAAGGTCGGCTCGACAACGTGGCAACCGAATCGTGGCATTCGATGACTGGCGATTCTTGGCGAACAAAGGCAGCTTCTATCGCTGGTGATTAGTCGGTCATTCACCGTTATATTTCGAGAAGTTACTAGAGAGTTTGAATTCCGCGCTTGCTGGTTTTAGATTATTTTCAATGAGGTATTTGACTAAAAAAATGTTTCATATTTTTAAATTTACTTTGTAATCTGTGTACATATTCAATATCACACAAAAAAAATTGTTTGAAAAAATATTTATTCGCAGAGTTATAAGTGCCTTTCTCTCTACTGAATTATGGCGTCATCGAAGAGCCACGAGAAATGCACTTATTATGCCAAGCAACGAGTGCGAGAAAAATAGACTTACTGAGCGATGACGTATGCTACATTTTTAAATATAGTTTTCCGGCTTAAATGAGGCCGAAAATGAAAAATAAAAAAATACGGGACGAATAAACTCATTCAAATTTGTCGAATTATCAATAAAAACAACTCAGTCAACCACCCTATTCCGTAGTGGTGGAAGTGTAGGAAGGGGTGGAGGTAGAAGTGAAGGGAGTGAAGCAATTTTATCTCTTCAGAGACTTTCGTTAACAATATCGAGCAGTTCTTCTCGTTAACGTTATCCCACCTTCTCCCACTTGCGAATATTCCACGCATTCGCTCAATCGTTTACCGGAAGTGTGTACAGGTCGAGGTCCGTGACGTGCGTCCGCCAAACGAGCGCCCTCCGTCGCGCCGCAATTTCGAGAACGACGAGATCGATCGAGACTCTCGTCAAAAGCCGCGCCGTCCACGTCGACGTTCGCCTCGTTTATTTCGGTCACCCGATGCGACCGTCCGCTAATTACATCAGTTAACTGCTCGTGAAAAATGCACTACTGCCCGCGAATCCCCCCTAAAACGGAATGTATAATCATCCGAATTGGACGGTGGTGGCCGCGCGCGGATGGCAGTATAGCCGCATGGGCGAACGTCACTGTAATTACATGTAATGCGGATAATAGCCCGGCAACGTCAGCATCGACAATCAGTTATATATGTCATTAGAGGGAGTGAGAGGGGAGGGATAGAGAAATAGTGTTTATGAAGCGTCGTAGAGAGAGAGAGAGAAAGAGAATGAGGGGGAAGAAGGGACGGAGAGGGGGGAGGGAGGGAAAGGGAGGGGAGACGCTCCATCGCCCCGCCATTATACCGATTAAACATTCATCGAGTCACTCACCGTTCAATTCTGGCTATTTTCATACGTCGCGACGCCCCGTCGTCTTTCTCATCTTCTTTTTTTAGAAACGCTCGCGCGCGCGTCCGCGTCCGAAATAGTTATCACGCGATCATTGCGGTATATAATAAACACGTGTAACGCGGTTTAAATCCGGAGGCTCTCTCGTTATGCGTCCGTACATCGTTATTTCTATTGTCGTGTAAAGCGCCGCGATGCCTTGTTGCGCGAGGATAACTACCCTTTTCGCGGACGAGATACAAGCACTTGTCCTGTAATCCCGACGGATACGCCGACCGTATAACCGAAGCTCCGCTTAAAATGTGTATCCCCCCGTGCGAGGGAGGCTATGGACTACGGTTGCATATACGTATAAACGTGACGGAGTAAACGCGTGCATGTTTCTATGGACTAGTAAATCTGCAAATTTTCGAATGCATGCGCGCGCGGTGGTACATTGACTCGCTCGGTTTTAGGACGAAGTTGAAAATATTATGGAGTTTGTTAAGTATTACGAGGGTGGTTCAAATATAAACCGGAATTTTTGAATAAACGCGCGAAAAATTTAGTGTCGTAAAAGTGGCTGCACTGGATGTTAGACTGATCTGTTACGAAGCGTAGAGAACAAGCTGGACCGCATAACCTCGCTTTTTAGTGTAGTTATAGTCATGAGCGAGAAGGACGTACCAGTGTCTGTTGCGCAACGCATCATTATTCGTTTTTTGGTGAAAGATAATGTAAAATCCGCGGAAATTTATCGAAAATTACTCGAGCAGTTCGGGGATGAGTGCCTCTCCAAGACTCAAGTGTATAAATGGTGTTCCGCTTTCCGAAAAGGCCGAGAAGTGGTGGCAAACTTGCCACATGCGATTCGAAAGCAATGCGGAGGTAGAATCCTTCGTGCGTGAATGATTACGTGACAAGCCGAGAGATTTTTACGAAAAAGGCATCCGAAAGTTTCCGGAGAGGTGGCAAAAGTGTGTAGAGTGTGGCGGAGACTATCTAGAGAAACTGTAAAAAATTTCAGCTCTCTCTGTAACTTGATAATACATTTTTTTATAGCCAAATTCCGGTTTATATTTGAACCACCCTCGTATCTACAAAAAATTAAATTCAGAAAAGTTTAAAATCCCACAAAAGTGTATATATCCTATCGCCGGAAAACTCAGAATTAGCGACCTCGGAAACTGCAAAAATGTATAATGACAACTGGGCTCTACTTGTAATTTTCAAAATAAAAAGAGGTACTAGAAATCGAGTCTTCAAAGGGTTAAAGAGACGGTACGAATTTCCATAGTTTCTGGTGAGCTGAGTACGAATTCCTCGCCAAATATATTTTCCATCGAATCAGATTCCGAGGAAATAAATGACCGAATCGAAAAAACTCCGTCGACAAATTCCCCTCGACGTCTTGTTTTCGATATATCCAAATGAACCTCGAAATAGTTAAGGGTGGTTTACACGACGCTGGTAACTCGTACGAGTCACTAAAACCGAGTACCTACTCGCTTTTAGTACTGTCCTCGTGTAAATTGGTGTTTTGTATTCCAGTAAAGTATTTACTCGTATAAACACTCAGACAGAGTACTAAAAGCGAGTACCTACTCGGTTTTAATAATTCGTACGAGTTACTAGCATCGTGTAAAGCCGCCTTTAGCCGAATTCCCACAGCTACTTTGCGCCGTTCGCTTAATTGATCCGACAACTACCCCCGCGGCACAGCCCCGAATTCCGGCTGGTGAATCGTTTCCGGTAACGTTTTTTTCGCCCGCGCCGTCGAAACACCCTGCCGACACCGGCGAGAGACTTTTTCTCCCCGCGCGCAACCCCCGCGGAGCAAACGTTGTATCGGCAGCTGCCGCCGCGCATCGGTAGCGGTAGCCGGCAGCGATCCGGGTTAACGCACGCCTTCCATGACGAGGTTTAATACGGCCGGATAACCGTCAGAGAAGTTGAGCCGGGTGTCGATATAATCGAGAGGCTCGCCCGTCATCAAAGTGCCCGGCGTCGCGACGAGCAGCCCTCGTTAAGGCAAAAACGCGAGAGATGATGGATGGATGCTAAATTGCATTAATTAAATCCAGCGTGACACCCTCGGCCAGCTTGGTATCACTCGGTGGCGACGGTGTTCCGCGCTCGAAGCCCGTGATCGAGGTGTGAGGCGTTTAACGGGGTGTGGGATACTTTGATGATCACAGCCCCTTGTCCCCTGGCCTTTCACGCCTCGCTTGTATCGCCAGACGCAGCACGCATTATTCTCGCTTCTCAGGTACGGTGACGTCGCCGCCGCAGTTGCCTCTCTCTGTATCGCCGTGAACTGGGAGGGGTGGGAACTTTGACATTCGTGGTAATTTCGATATTACGGTGTTTTTCACGCTTAACGCATAGGCGTGTTATCGCGGAGAAAAAAAATATAGTAGGTTTGACTAAATTCAGTCTTCTCTCATACAAAAATTCATATTTTTAAGTTCAATTTGTAATCTGTATACATATTTAATATCCTTGTCTATCCCCTATTTTACCTACCCTCTACTTTCCTTCGTTTCGATTTTTTTAACTTTTCTCTTTCTCCTTCTCGTCTCCCCTCCATCTCCATCTACTTTTTATAAATTAAACGTCTCTCTAACATTTCAACTGGCGGTCAGCGGGTGGCGTCGGGATGGGTTAAGCGGATTTCACGGAAAAAAAGAACATCGCGCGGACTCGGGCGCGTTCGGTAAAATAAGACATTAGAGGGATCCCGGAGGAGGCCGCCGCGTTCAGCTCCGGGACGAGACGATGGGAGTCACGGTCCGAGTGTGTAACATGTGTTCCAGACCGTGCGGCTGCAACGGAGAAGTTAAGTAAGGGGTACGCCGCGTAGATATTAAGTATAATTTAGTGAACTGGGGTCCGACCCCGTCCGTGGCGGGGAATGGAGGGGAGGGAGAGGAAGATATAGCGATTTCGCATTAGCGAAGGCTAGAATTCCCGGTAACTCTCGTCGACGAGGGTGGAGGAGGTCGTTTCCTCGCGCGTCTCTCGTGAAAGCAGCAAGGTCGAAATCGGGATCTCTCAAAATTCGATCCGGTTAATCCGACGTGAATCTTAGACGGCGTTACATCGCGCCGGGATCACCAACCTTCTCGCGGTCAAAGGGCCCCGAGGACTGCGAAAATTTATACGACAAAGCACCTTCCGCCTCCGCGATCCCTAACCTTAGATCGAATCTCGGACTTTCGCTCGAAGGCGAAGGGAAAACTCGAGGGAAGTTTCGTTGCCGCGCGAGTCCGCGGTCGAGGAGGAGCGATTTTTGTTTTTGTTTTTTTCATTCAGTTCGGGAGGCGAATTTTGCAGGGTTTAGTTGGAATTAGTTTTCAGTAATCTTGGCGTTATAATGAAGTAGAATTGTAACTCGGTTCGGCTCGATTTTATAAAGTTTGTTATGGAGAAATTCGTGTTTCATGTTGTTTGATCAGACTGAGAAAAAAGCGAGTGGTAAAATCAATTATAATCGCAAGCTTGATTTTTCCCGATTGCTAGTACCATATCAACAATTAAACAGACCATGAATGTAGTCGAAATAACTTTTGTTATGTGGTTATAGTAACAATAAGATTATAGTTCGTGATAGCCATGCATCACGATTAAATTAATCAGAAAAGTGGATCGATAGTATTACTTACGGCATGGTAATGTCAACTATATAAAAAAGGTTGGGGACATCAATCGACTACACTGCAGGTTGATCTGTTTGCAACAATCGTAATTCCTTGTTACTATAACCAGAATTTCACTGTTTAGAAGAATTACGGAATAATGGCTGGTGTCGAAATCGACCATGATTTCTAGTTAAATCATGGTTCTTTCAACTAGATTTTTTTTCTTATGGTATTTTAACCGAAAAACTAATTTTGATCATCTAATTCTCACCATAGGCTAGTTAAGTATTTGTCTTGGATTTCAATTTCTCAAAAATAACGTCGCAATCGACTTTTCACTCACTTTCCGCCTTATCCCTCTCTGCTCTATGTACTTGTCTAATTTCTTCAAAATTTCGTAGATAATGGGTATCTAATCCCCGATCTTCGTGGTTCAATAACGCCTCTAAAGATGATCTAATCGCAATCTCTTCCCTTCGCTAATTCATTCAGCAAAATATAGCAATTGGAGAGAGGTTTATCATTCCTCTTTCTCGGAGTTTATATAATGCCGTAAAGATCGACACTAAAGATATCCTCATTTTCCCTCCATTTTGACTGCAGCTTCGAGAAACATCGCCATAGAACTCGACTCGGCTCCCCGGATGTTTCATCCGTAGAGGACCTCTTTCTCCCAACCCCGCAAAGTAAACCCAGCGCGTGGCCGTCGATTCTCAATTCGAGCGGCGGCGATTCGGAATGCGCTCCAACGTTCGAAAGGGGGTATCATATTAATAGATATACATACGTGTTATATATATTTGCGCGCGCGAGCTTTCGCCCGGGAGTCGAGCGACTTCGCAGTATGTGAATATTAATTAAGTCTGCATTAAATGACTTTGCCTCTACTATCTGTCCCACTGTCCTCCTTCTCTCTCTCTCTCTCTCTCTCTCTCTCTCTCTCTCTCTCTCTCTCTCTCTCTCTCTCTCTCTCTTCTCTCTCTCTCTCTCCCTTTCGATCTTTCCTCAGCAGATTCCCGATAAAGTAGCGCGTGAGCGCCGCGGCGCGCGACAAAAAGTTCAAAGACGTCAAAGAAGCGTCGCGGCCGTGTCGCGCGAAGCCGGCAGAAAGGAGATTAAATCGCGTACGGTCCGACGAAGCGTACGCTTTCCGGATTTTCTTAACCTTCGCGATTAACGCGCGCGCGCGCGCGAGGAACGATCAAAGTTTTCGGCGCGGCGGGAGGAAACGCGAACGCGATGCACGGACGCGGCGAACCGTGACGGTATTTGCTCGCATCCGCTTCGACTGCTCGCCACCTGCTTTCGCCCGCGCGAAACTGGCGAGAGGGCCCTTATCCGGACTCGTCCGAACTTTGTAAAACAAATAGGTCGGGGTTCTCTGACTTTCGAGGGGATGCCGTAAAACTTGGCGTCGAGATCTAAAACGTCCTCCGGCGTGCCGTTCCGCGCGACGTCTTTCCTCTTTCGTTGGGAATTTTCGAATTGCCTTATAGCCCGCGCTATCTACGGGGTACCGGAAGGATCGTTATATTTTCTCACTTTTTTTTCCGTTACGTTCGGTATTCTAGATCTTGTTTGTATCTTTAGACTGTTGTTTTTTTTCTTTAAAAATGATTCCAAGTTGTGTCGAGGCTTCTACACGAAAAGAAATGATTTTGCACTCTCAGCAAAATTAGGTTTTTCTGGGAAATTTTTCTTATCGTGATGGAAATATTATCTGTGGCAGTAAAAAATTTGTTTATAATGATGGTAAATGTAACTGCAATCACAGTGAATTTTTTCTCGGTAAAATTATTCGTTATCCCAGATAATATTTTTGTCACGATGGCAAGAAATTCTCAACGAAACTCAATTTTGTTAAAGCTGCAAAATCATTTTCTCCCGTGTATGAAATTCTATAACGAATTTTTGTCGGACCGGAATACCGGAAGGATCGTTATGTTCCCTCACTTTTTTTCGATAGGTACGTTCTATTTTATAAATTTTATTTGCAGCTTCAGAATCTTGTAATTTTTTCTTTAAAAATGATTGCAAGTCATATTTAGTCTTTCATCAAATTCTATATCGAATCTTTGTCGGACTCGTTTTTCTATTCTGTTACGTGTTTCCTTCTAATTTACATGGAGAGTCAGTGCGATGCATTTGTAATAATTATTTTTTTTACGGATTATACAAAAAATTGGCGGTAGCTTTAAAGTTATAATAAATGTCAGTCTTCTCTCTGCACAGCTGCACTCAATTTATTTCTTACATTTTTATCGTTCATTTATATTTATACTACACTGAACATCGTTGCACGTCATTTCTCGTCGCTATTGCCTCCGCTGAACTTCCGATTCTAAATCACGAGTGCAATTTTATTCTATTTTACTTAAAGGTGTGCGCGCGGACCGACCTCATGCAACCTTAAATTATTTCAATGAACCAAGAGGCGGAGCACACCGCTCGCCGCTTCGCGAATTCGCCTTTAGTCGTATAGAGACTTTTATAGGAAAGCCAAGGAAGAGCCGGGCGACGCTAGGTTTTCCCTTTGTTCTAAGATTCTTACGACTTCCCTTCTCCGGCGAGTTGACAAAGGAAGTGCTTCGTAGCAGCGGGTATACAAAATCGTCGTCTCTCTCTCCCACGTACTTTCCTACTTTCTCAGATGCTCCGCAACTTTCCTTGCAGCGCTCAGTTAACTTCAAGGGTATTCGCATTAGCATATCGACTTATTCATACTCGGCCGAGTCGCCTGCTTACGTGACTGCTTAATCTCGGGATCCTTTCGGTGCTCGCGCGCGAAACCGGGTGTACGAGGTCGTGCAGTTGAAATATAATACGAGTAGGTACATCTAGAGGGAGAAATAATCGGAGTCGCGCGAAAATAATTTTGTCGAAATCTCTTAAAATTTAGAAATATTTAGAAATTATGATCCCAGTCAGAAGTTTCTTGAGTGGTGAACAGTGAATATAACTAATCTGTAAATATACCCGGCTCAGAGCTTTGCGCAATACGCAAGTGTAATTGGCGCGAAATTGTACCGAGTTTCTTGATTATCTCGGAAATTTCGATTATCTTTTAAATTCTTTGCTCAAACTTTTACTATAGTACGATATTTAGGGTTACATCAGATTCATATGGTATTAAAGAAAAGTAATTAAAGTTAAGTTGATTAAGCTTTTTACAATGAGTTTCTTTTCGAAATAAATTTATAATCGCCCTCGTTACTTCTTTACACTGAGAGAAATAATTGCTGGTGCCAAAAAAAAAGTTTCCTTCAATCACAAAAACATGATATAATTTCAGGATCAAGCCATGGTTTTCTTCGTGCAAGAAAATATTTGATAGGCTCGAGTAATTGTTTTTTTTTGCGCAGAAAGAACTTTTTGTTTCCACGATGGTATTCTTGAATGGAGAATAAGATCATAGGTATCTTGATTCAAGAAACGTTCTTTTGACACTAGCAATTATTTCTCTCAGCATAATAATAATAATTATATCGCAATAGTTCCTCAAAATCATAAAAATGTCATTCGTACTTAAATTTATTTACTATTTATCGGCACGGTTCCCTTCGTACACGATACATCTAAAAACGTTCGGAAAGAAATTTCGCATCCACGACGCGACGTGGCGAAACGAGGTCGGCTGTCGGCTCCTCTTCGCGACCAGCAGTGGTCCCGACATCCTTGACGGGTCGAAGAAGTGCTCCCCGAAGGATAATCGAAGCAAGAGAGAGAGGTGCGGGCCGAGCGTCGGAGGAGGTGGTGCTTCTCGTTGCGATAGTCGAGAATTCGGATTGGATGAGATATGCGGGATTATAGTGTCGTGGAACAAGTAGTCGGGTCCCGAGCGCGGCCGAGCTCCGCCGAGGTTCGTCGAAGGCACCTTAGCGCGGCAACCCGCGATCGAGGGTAACAGTTGTGCCGCGGCCTCCGACGAGGGAGGATTGTATCGCGTCGCGCGCAGCCGCACTCTCTCGCGTTCCTTGACCGCCGCAGAGAAACGTGCGTCGCGCGTGCTCCGAAAGTCGCAAAGCTGCGATATAATCGCGCGCGTGGGGAGCAGCGATAAGCGAGGGAGACGATGCCTCGATGCTAGAGAAACCGGAGTAAGCGTCGCGCGAGAGCCCCCGCTGGTAACCTACGCCGCCAAATGTGACATTACGCGACACGCCGCGTCGTTTCTATTTAGTTGCCGAAGATTTTCTCCCTCAGTTCCTGGAACCTGCGCGTGCGAGGCGCGATCGAGTGAAGCGAACTCGCGTCGTCCGACTAAATCGATCGCGCTCGAGCGATAAGCGTGCACGCATCGTCTACGGAAGAAATCGGAGCGTCCCTACAACGCCGCGCGGATAACGCGGTGACGCGATCATCGTGGCGTCGTGCATCGCGCCGTGTGTGCAGCAGGATGTATTACGAATAAACAGTGGTGATACCCGGAGCGCGCGCGCTAGCCCCGTGTGATAAGGAACGATTAAGCATTGACGGAAGTTAAGAGGAAGAGAGATACAGCGTCTCGTCACGTCCGCTTCTCTCTTGTATTACGTTCGAGAGAAAAAAGGCTCTCGCTCGGCAGCGGCGAGTAGGAAGCCACTTCGAGAGAGCAACTAAACGTGTGGTTCGTCCTCTTTCCACTCCCTCCCTCTCTTTTTCTTCGAGTCCCTCGTTGAGCCTGCCTGCCTACCTACCTCTACCTACCTACCGTGCGACAGGACGAAGCGGCAGGAATTCCTTTGTCCGTCGAGCCGAAGAGCGACTGCGGAGAGCAGCAACGAGGAGCAGCGCAGCAGCACCTCGGCGGAGCGATCAACGCACTTTAACCAACGGTGAATGTCCGTCAGTTCGAGAGCGGCAAGGGGCAACAACCACGCCGCCCGAGAGACTTCAAGGCCAAGCCGAGTTCGGCCCACGCTGAGCTACACGCAGCAGCAGCAGCAGCAACACCGGCTTCGCCACGATCGCCGCGTCGACAGCCGATTCGAACGATCAAACGTTTGATCGCGATGCATGACTAGCACCTTCTCGTTTCGCTCCGTTTTCGCCTCCGTCGATTTCGCTCGGCAGAGTTCGTGGCCGGTTCCGCGAGTGCGGTACGCTATAATACGGTGTGTGCAGCGTCGAGGAAAAAATGCGTCGAAGATTGCCGGATGTGATGGTGCTGATGAGAGCAGCTGTCCTGGCAGCTGTTCTGAGCCAGTTAGGGGTCCTGGGTAACCGACCCACCGGGGCTCACCCTGGCCACGCGTACTTCGAGCAACCCTGCTGCGGCCATTCTCATCTACGACACCACAAAGGTCCGTGTCTGTTTCGAGCGGATATTCGTTTCCTTTGATCTCGTTTTGTACGAGAGACTGCACGGAGAAAAATAATATGGTCAATCAAACTGAAATCCCGGAGACGATGATCAAACCGTTTGGTGAAATATGAATCCTCCACCTGTTTGGTTGAGCGGGCTTGGGAGTCAGCAGGGAATTCGGATTTCTCTAGCTCTTTGGAGCCAGTTTTCCTCCCATGCAGTTTCACATTTTCTAACCAGTTGTTTACGGAAAGTTATTACTATCTTTGGAAAATTTGTTTCACCGATTGCTCCGCCATTACTCATTTTCGCGAAGTGAAATAAGTTTTTTTTCGAAATCTACGTGCTGCTCCGTTACCTGAAATAGAATGGGCTCAGGCTACGACTCAAATTAATAAAAGTATTGTTACTATAACAACATGAATCTTATAAACTTTTAAGAATACAGATTCTTGGTGGAAGAATACATATTCTTGATTTTTAAAAGTACCTTCATTGGAAGGAGAAATTCTTTTAGCACGAAAAAAATAATTACTCGAGCTTATCAAATATTTTTTCCGTGAAGAAAGCCACGGCTTGATCTTGGAATTATATTGTGTTTTTGCACTGAGAAAAAAATTTACTTGATCGAAATAAACGTGCCTTTGGATAGTCCCAAGAGCATATTTATTTGATTTAAATGAATATTGGTTGGACGCAAATATTAGATTATTGAATTAATTAGATGTTATTTGAATCAAATCAATATTCATTTAAATCGAATAAATACGCTCTTGGGACTATCCAAAGGCACGTTTATTTCGATCAAGTACATTTTTGTCTCAGTGTGGTTAAAGAAAACATGTTTTTAATACCAGCTATTATTTCTCTCAGTATAGAAGTAAATGTGTTACTAAGATAAACAGAATATATTTTTATGATAATGAACTACTGGAATTGCCGTGCAATCTATAAAATTTCTCTCGGTGTCCCGGCAGTGAGTTGCGATCGTCGCGGTGTTTCCGCACGCGCGTCGAAGACAATTAAATACCGCCAGCAAAAATCGGAACTCCGCTTTGGTGGAGGATGTCACGATGCGGGGGAATGAGGAAAGAGGGTCTCTCACGGGAGAGGATTTCGGGGTATGGGGGAGAGGAAAGAAACGAGCCTTCCTGAGAAGCGGCGTTCCGTTCGCCAGCCGTGACGAAGGCGGAGGGATACGCTTAAAAGGGAAGCGTACAGTCGGATCTCTCTGTCGACTCGATTAACCACTCTGGAGTCTGCGTTAGAATCCTGTTTCTCGCCGAGAGTTTTTAGCTTCCTCGAATACCTGCACGGTATCTCGAGCTCGATTTTCCACCGTAGGTAGAGAGATTGGTAGATGGATGGTTGCTTTCTCACGCGCGGTACATGCCGCGCCGAACATTTGTTTGACTAAATTTCGAGAACGCGGCTGGAAATGTTTTATTGCGGCGACCGATTACTGTTATTTTACTTCATTATATCAATATTTCAGGTACGTCGTGAATAATACAGTTTGTAAGAAACGTAGTTATCGTGGAACGTTTTCTGTACGCAAAAAAAAGGCTGATGTTGAATTTATAAAGTCAAAGTGTGTACAGTGTATCCGACTCTGCTGTTACTTTTACATTTTTCTGCTGTTGATTTAACATAATCCTGCACCTGTCACATGGTAAGCGCAGACTGTGTTGCAATTTGCAGCAATTAGTGCACTGTTTACATCCAATTGTTTCCGTGCGCCAGTGCAGAAATATTTCCGCATACGACTGCGTATTTCTTTTGCGTCGTGTGTTAAACGTTCATTTAATGAAGCGTTGTCTTTTTTTCACGTTGTGTCATTACATGAACGTTCCAATAACGTTACGAAAATGGCAATTGTAGAAAATATTATTAGGGTGGGAAAATTTTCGCGTTCTACAGATATTTCTGCCGCGTAGAAGTTTCTTTGGTAACACGTATCGCAGTTATATTTACGTCACACTGCTTCGTTACACGAACGTTTCAAGTATTTCTGACGAAATACTCGATGTGTTCACTGAACAAAATAGTTAGATTGAAATGACGAAACACATCTAATTAAACGCGTTTGGATATTCTAATGAAAATACTGGTCAGTTGAACCAAATATTTTAGTTATTCCAATTACATGTTTATATTTTCTAACTAAAAAGTCGTCAGCTTAATCAAACACAGATGGAGGATCCATATTTCACCAAACCGTTTGGCCATCGTCTCCAGGATTTTGGTTAGATCGACCAATATATTTTTCTCAGTATAATTCATCTCCAATTGAATTGCTACCTCAGTTTAAACGAAACATTAAAAAAGAAATACAGATAATAGTAATAGAAGTGCGGGGCATCTCTCTATGATTGAAACTTACAGAATAATATTGTGAAAATCTTCAAACTTCTGCCTTACAAAATAGTCACGTCAATGTCTACTTATTAAAAGTTTATAAATAACGAAGTGACAGTTTCTACGTAAAGGCGACTTTGCCTCCAACTCTATATCCTCACCGTCGACCTTCAGTTTTTCCCACAACGTTAACGCCACCAGACGAACATATCTTTCTCTCTCCTTCCTCCATCCCGCTTCTCATCTCTATCTTCCCCATCTCCCTCCCCCGGCGCGAAGAACCTGAAATCGCGACGGCGCGGTGCGAAACACTCTTCTTACCTCGGGTAATCCTCGGGAGGATTAACTTAAACTCGACGTTTTCCACGACCCGCGCCCGCGCGCGGTTAAACGTTTCGCATTAAATCATTCGGGGGCGGACGCAGGGAGAGGACGTAAAAGAGGACGTAAAAAGGCACGGTCGAAAACCCGTTAGCATACATCACCAATATTATCTCGAGGCCTGCCCCACACGATATTATCGCGGGGTTCAAACGCTGAAACTGACTTCATTATACGCCAAGGGAGAGAGAGAGAGAGAGAGAGCGAGAGAGAGAGTCCTCCGAATGGAATGTGGAATGGTCGGTGTGCGTCGAGTGTCTATAGATCCACGCAGACACGGTGAGAGCGTGAAAGGGGCGGGAGAGAGAGGGAGATATGGGAGACGCCATCATCAGTGCACGGTGTACACACGCAATTGTGTCCCGTAACGAGGTGTCCCTGACAAAGCCCGCGTGATCCATTTTCCTAGGAAGGACTTAACCCCCGCATGCGGCTCGGTGTCGCGAATATGAGAAAAGGGGGGAGGGATGAGTGGAAGCGAAAGTTAACGCCCTTACGACGATGTGTTCTCTCTTGGCGCGGAGGGGAAGGGCACCTTTATAAGAGTTCAAGGTGGTGCCAGCTAATATCGTCGAATAGCCGAGGGCCTATTGTCGAAGTCGTCCAATTTCTTCGCTCTTTTAGCGTTCTCGAGTTGCGAGTTCTCACCCGATTACTCCTTTATACAGTCAAGGCTTGATAACGTCGTCGCTGAATGATGTTCACGGTTCTTTTTAATGCCCACGCGTCGCTGATTGTCGTGTAGTTTTGCCAGGAGGCAATATCAGGGGGCGTTAACGGAGAAACGTATCACTTAATCCGAAGAGTCGATTGGTGCTTGTATTCGTCGAATTCTTACACAGATTGGAGTTTTTTTTAGGATATATATATATATATATATATATATATATATATATATATATATATATCGGGTTGTTTGTTAAAAAGATTTCGAGAAACATTATCAGGTAGCGTTAATGGACAAACGTGTCAGTTAATCGAACGGTTTGATTGGTGTTTGTATTCATCGAATTCTTACGTGGATTCGAGCTTTTTTAAAAGTAGATGTATCGGGTTGTTTGCGAAAAGAGATTTCCAAAAACGTATATTTGATCGATTTTATACTTTCTAAATCAGAATCGGTATAAGAATCGCTGGCAATCAGTGACCGTTCTCTAATACACCAGCGGCTTTCAGTCGTTCAAATTTAAAGAGCAGTTCGGGATCGGCGAAGGTTACTGTACCGCGTTCGATCGTATTATGATCTTGAGTACGATCGTTGATTATAAGTACCTACCTCCTAATCGGATTTCTGGTAACAACGGATATTAATGCTGACGCGCTTCTCAAACCGATCCGTTGATCCAATTTACACTGGCTTATAATGGCGCGTGTAATACTCGCGCGGTCGAGGGTTACGGGAAATTATACAACGTAGATTCTTAATTTTCAAGAGTTCTCTTACACTTTGCGATTTAATTGTGGGAAATTAAAGTAAAATCTTTATTGGCTCTTCTCCGTTGAGAAACACAAATTTACCCGAAAGGGTATTGGAAGAATAATCCGAGATAAAATAATTTAGTCTTTCAAAGTCGCTCGAGAGAGGCTCCATAGATTCGAGTCTCAGTCTTTCACGGATCTCTCTCGTGACACTTGAGCAAGACTGTCAAGATATATCGCCTGTAGTCTCTCTGTGAGAGGTCGAAATTTCTGAACTTTTGGGTTCATATGATTCGAAGACTCTAATCATCTCTGATTGGAAACTTTGTACATCTAATCTTGCTGCGAGAGACTGCGAAGGATTGTGAGCAACTGTAGAGAAGGCTTCAGTATTTTCGTTGCTCAAAGGACTCTTCAGAGACTGGCAAGAACTTTCAGAGATTTTGAAAGACTGAATTATTTTATCCCGAAAACCGTAGACTTATTATACGATATTTCGAGAAAACAATTTAATTGTAGTTAATAAATATTTGTTTGAATATGGCGAAATAAAAATTGCATTAAATCATTATTCGTTAACTGTGAGATATTTATTTTGCACGATTAAATCCTTTGAGGCAACTATTTGAATGAAAAAAAAAATTTAATAATTGACATAATTATATTTTCTTGTTCAAATTAAATATGTACTTATTTCGCTGTATTTGAAATTACATTAATTAACTGTTAATGTGCTGTTCTCTCGCTGTAGCTAATATTGGTGGTGCAATTGCGTAAATAACGCAACTTTTTTCTTATAAAGATGGTTAAACTCTGATCACTTTTAGACAATTCCTTGGTGCATTCCACAAAGAAAGAAAACTGATCTTAGTACATCATATTTTTATAGATTCTATGCTATAAACAATTGACCAATACAATCGTATAACGTGTGTTGCAAAATAGTCAGTAATTGCTTTCTCCAATTTTCCCTCGACTCCTCATTTCGACCAGAAACACAAGAAACAATTCTCGACCAGTTTCCGCGATCTTTCCGGGCGAATTAGAAAAGTGAGAGAGTCGCTTACCAGCTGCATTTCTCGTGATGAGTTTGCGACGACGACGACGACGACGACCAAGATTCAAACGAAGTTACGACAAAGTCATCTCCCCCTCTCTCCACTATACATCTCCCCGACGAAATAAACTGCGGAAACGTCGCGCCCTCCCGCCAAGGAGTCGTCCGCGCCGACGGTGACCCCGCAACGACGCGGTCCTCAAAACTTGCGCGACTTTTTACCGCGCGCGGTTTTACCCGCTCGGGGAAATTACCCTATGTAAATCCTTAATTCAACCGTAAACTCGAGGAGCTTCGAGTTCCTTCCCCTCTTCGTTTTTTGCCCGCGCGTTTCTCTCGCCCCCGCTCGCTCTTTCTAGAAATCTAGGAATGATGTTTGCGAAGAAGAAGTCGAGGAAGTCATCGCCGTCGTCGTTTCCCTTTGCTCTCTTTGTTTCCTTTTTCTCCGAGTCCCAAAGATCCCGAGATTAAAAGCCAGTCGAGTCGAGCGAGTCCGCCTCCTTTCTTTCACATTCGCCAATAAGACTCGTTAATGAACGGGACACCGGGTATATATACGCGGCATTCGCGTGCCTGCGTTCCTTGCGGCCGCGCGTCTGAATACTCCGACATTGACATCGGGGGGTTGGTTTCGGGAGGAGTCGGGGATGTGGAATACCTCAGCTTGGCAGTGGTTAAAGTTTTCGACGGCGCGGTGGCGTCCCGCGTAGATCCTGCCTCAAGCTTCTCGTCGTTTACTTCTAACAGCGTTTTTCCTTGGAGAGAGCGCGGTTCTTGCACTGCACGCGTTCCATGTGTGTGTACGGCGTGTTTCTCTATTTGACCGCACCGATTACGTGTGCGCCGACTCGGTATAAAGCCTAGTTCAGACACGGCTAGTAATTTAGTCGAGTAGCGAGTAATTTAGTCGAGTAGCGAGTGATTTAGTCGAGTAGCGAGTAATTTAGTCGAGTAGCGAGTATCCACTGATCAATAATCGTTCGGACCAGTTTAGTTGAGTTCAGCGTTAAGAGTGGTATCTCAAAATGAGCAGGCAAAGACGTCGTACGAAATTAAATAACGTTATAACAAATGTTATAAATATTATTTTGAAAGAGATTGAAGAGGAAATATTCAGCAAAGCGACGCCCTTTTGTACTTAATTCGGAACACATAGAATAATACAGGGTGTTCCAATAAAATACGTTATGTATTATAAGCGTGACTTAGCTCAAAGATTATTTTATTGTATTAGTATACTGGGAATACAAGGAAGATGCTTTCTTTATAACTGCTAAAACCCGAATGAATCCTCGCACAGCGTCATCCAGGGCCCGGAGGGCCTGGTCTCCCCCTCGACCCAACGCTATCGCCATCATATAAACATCCTTCGAGCGAGGGGTGACAGGAATACTTTGACGGCATTCCCATCGACTCCTTCAAGAAATATTCCTCACACTATGACATATGTATGGCAAATGCGAAACTGCAACGTCTTCGTTGTAGTTTTTTTTATGTCACTGTATACCAAACCAATATCGGGTTAAAATAATTGCTATATATAGCCGTTTATTTTGAAAGTGGCCTAAGTCCATTTGTTAATTATTTCCTGTTGCCAGTAGTTACATGTACAACTTAAAGTTAAGTATATTCAGAATAAATACGGTAATATTTTGGGGTATATAAGTTTTCGGAGTTACTTCAATAATTACATAAAACCATCACTTCGAAAGTGGCCTAAGACCAATCAATTATTGATAATGTCCAAGGCAGTGATGGAGGTAATTCTAATTAATTAGTATTTAACAAGTTAACTTCATTTTTTGACAATTTCTTTAGTTGAATAATCAGTACGTTTCATTAATCCAATTAAGAAAAATGTACGCAATACACATACTTACAATTAAATATAAAACTTAAAATTTAATAGTAAATTTTATAAATTATTTCCCCACGGGGAAGAATAAAACGACAAGACCATTTAGTTCAGATAGTGAAGAGTAATTAGTAACTAATGATTTCAAAGAAAATCGAAAAAGGAAGAGAATTATAGAACAATATTCCTCGTCAGGAGATGAAGATATAGATAACAATGGAGAAAAGATTGATGAAACATACATCCAAAAAGTACGAAAAATTGAACGGAATACAGGAAAAAGATATAATACTATACACTCAAACTGCAAACATGATTTCTTCAAATCCCTTTCACATACCGCTCGAGTTGCCGTACGAAACGCCGTGGCGACTGAGAGCCATCTCTCGAATGGAAATGATACCCAAAAACCATTTTTTTTACATTCCTTTGGAATTTAATTAGACCGTTTATAACGTTTTATGAATTTATTTTGAGATAGAGCTTTCACGCAATGCGAAGAACATGGCGCCATCGCATACGCAACGATATATCGTCGTCTGGCACTAAAAGAGTTAAATCAGTCGAATTACACAACGCGGCGATATGACTGAGATCGAAAGTAACTTCAAGTTAAAGGACTTGTACTTGATTGCACTATGTACGTTAACGTTCCGCGAAACAGATTGACTCGATGATGATTGGTAGTACAACGCGGTATATCCCTGGCCATCGATTGAATTCGACATTCCTCCCTTTAAACCGGCTCGGCATTCGCGTACATGCAGTGCCCCGTCCAGTGGGCCCATTGGAGTAAATGGGTATTGCGAAAAGCGGCTCGCGACGATCCGTACCGTAATTACCTCCCGAAAAAGGTCGAACCGTGGTAGGGGACTCTACTCGACCGTCAAAATAGAATCAGATGGATCCAGTTGACTAAACTACTATACTAAACTACTCTACTAAATTTTACTGTCCGCACGCACTAAATTACTAAATTACTCGCTACTCGACTAAATTACTAGCCGTGTCTGAACTAGGCATAAAATCTTACTCTACTAATTTTTACTGTCCGCACACACTAAATTACTAAATTACTCGCTACTCGACTAAATTACTAGCCGTGTCTGAACTAGCCTTAAGAGCACCTCGTGTTTCTCTGATCCTATCTAATAAAATCCATCACGATATAATCGAAAGTCGTGGTCACCTATTACCATTGGTTAGTTGATAATCGATATAGTATTCGATAGTCAAAGCGGGGAAATTCAATTTGATAAAATTAGTGTTGAAGTAAATGTAAATGTCGTTATGAAATACGTTTTAGGCGCGCGTGCAAATGGTCTAGTGTTCATATTGAAAGAAAGGTGAAAATATCACTCTCTCCTGTATATGTCAAAGTAAACGAACAGGCATTTCGAGTCTCCTGAGAGTGTTTCAAATCGCTCAGAGAAACACACTACATTTTTCGCGCGCGTACTTTTACAAGGGAAACACGTCGTGAGCGGAATGCGTGCAGTGCAAGAACCGCACTCAGTTCTTCCAAGGAAAAACGCTGCAATTCTTCGATTCTAATCCCCGCGAAGACAGAATTTGGGGGTTGACGATTACACCGAAAAAAATAATTAGGTTAAAATGACAAAACGCATCTAGTCAAACGCATTTAGTTATTTCAAATCAAATATTGGTCAGTTACCAAGTCAGGACCAATTTTTGGGTTAGAATAACTAAGCATTTGGTTGAAATAACTAAACATTTGGTTAGCATAATTTGATATTCGGCTCAACTGGCCAGTATTTTGGTTAGAATGACTAAGCACGTTTAAGTAGATGCGTTTTGTCATTTTAATTTAATTATTTTTCTCAGTGAGCGCTTGTCCGTTGTTGAATCAGCCATGGCTGTCATTATCGTGCCATTACTGATCGTATGGCAGCCTGTAATAGTCCAACATTGGGCCACTTGACGACTCCTATATGGGTAGTTCTGTCCCAATATTGACGAGGATACTTAATATTTCACGGCAGAGCCGCGATGGCAAAGTTTCGGTATTCGTGGAAAAATTGATCGCTCGCATCGGGGAATGACGCGCGCCGGTATCCAAAGAAACAGCGGTAACGCGATCGCGTAACGCGGTTGTATGTAAATAATAAGGAAGTCGTAAATAAGTGACGGGCACGCACGTAGATCAGGGTGAGGATAAGCCGAGCCGTGTGTACGAGAGCGGATCGTAATTTTTGCAACGAAAGCGGAAGTGGTCGATAACGGGGGCGGGGTAAACTGCGCGGGAGGCTATAATCGATCGTCGGTTACCGAATTAAAATGTCCACCTCTCTAAATCGAGAACGCGATGACTCGTTGTAAAGCGCACAGGTACGTAAAACAACCTAAACAAGACAGAGCTTCCGTCTGGTCTTTCGCTCGATTCGAAATAAGTCCTTTTTAGTTCGCAAATAGATTGTCTACCGTATTTCGAAACGAACGAGTAATCTCTTCGGAAGTAAAAGCACGAGTAGCTCCTCTTTGAAGCGACGATATAAAACTGATGAAAACAACGTCCGCGAAAAATAGCACGGTAAACAAAATTCGCCAAAAGTTTAAACAAATTCGCAATAGCGACCAGCGCGTTGAGAAAATACGCGGCGATGGTGGAACGCGAGTGGCTCCCTCTAGCATTCGTAACTTTGTTTCGGACCGGGGTAGGTTTGTCAGGGGGTAGATTATCCGGCCGATATACCTAATAAAACCATACCACACTTGCCCTCTCGCGAGGCACACGCGGAAAAATATCCCCAACACGCGTACCTCGGTCTACACACAATCCCAGTCCTCCGCGTGGTGTGTGTAGCCGCGCGACGAACAAAAGTGCCACCTAGTGGAACTCGCTGCTTTTTCGGCTTCAACGTGCGCGCGCGCGGCGGTGTCGTGCGGCAGCTACTCGTCCGGGTGTTGCGCGGCGCACAAACGCGCGACAATTCGCTCGCGGAGCGGCATTATATAAGGCAATACAGAAGTGGAATAAAAACGGACGAAGAAGTCGACGACTCCACTCGGGGCCCCGGTACATATTCCGTCGGCATTACCGCGCGCGCCGCTCTCGAGAGTTCCTTCGGTGCTCCTGTTTCTCGTGCGAGTAGACGCGACGCTCGAAAGCGCATTGTGCCTTCGCGGCTCGCCCCCTGCGGTGAAAACGCCGTGTCGCGCGCGACTTTTCCGAGAAAAGGGTAATAACGAGAGTGTAACGACGATGCGAGATGTATGTAGGTAGACACTTCGAACGCTCCTTCGGTATGGATTTATAGGGTCGAGTGAGCTCAAGTGTCGAAGGCGACGTTCTCGTGTCTCGCGCAGCGCGGGACACACGTTCTGGGTTAAGGGGTTCGTCCAGGTAGATTTAGAAGTTAGAGCCTGACGGTCACGCACTTCGCGACTGAAATACAAAGTTAATCATGTGGGATTTAAGTGAGTGTAAAGGCGTGGAGGAGGGATATCATTACATCAGTACACATGGATTCAGTTTTCGATAATTTGATGCCCCTCTTTCTACGCCACCGTTAACGACGCATCTGCCGTCTAACGACGAAAAACTGGAATTTGTTTAGCTAGCCAATGTGTCAGCCATGAATTTACATCAGTTCTCATTTTCAAATAATGAGCGAATATTTCAATAATGAGCGATGGTTTTTCCGATAAAGGAGGCCTTCGAATTATTATGCGTGGTCTTCGTTTTGTGTGTTGAAACACCATAATCTAGTAATCAATATTTTTGTCCGCATTAAGGAATGGATGGACAATATGTTTTTATAACCACGTATAACAATTTGAAGGACTCCTTTGTCGTAAAAATCATAACTTATTAATGAAATATTCTTTTTCTGGAAATGAGAACCGATGTAATGTCTAGGGAAAAGCATGGTGGTCTTTATAGGGAATTCCGAACTGGATTGACTCCTGAGAGAAGTACGAGGTTTACTCGCAATTTTCTTCGGGGATGGAGGGGAGTTAGCGTCGCGTGTCCGCCTTGATTATCGACGATACGAGTAACGCGTTATACGGGACATTTATTGGTTTCGAAAGAGCGGGTACGTGCGATGGTCGCGTCGAGAGCAATCCCGTAACGTGTTACGCGCTAATCGTGATTGACGCGCGCGAAGTTTATTTTTAGGACCCTGGTTCGGAGGAAAGCTCGAGTGAAGTCTGCTGGAAATTATGAAATGTATTTATGAAATCCTGCTCGGTGAAAATATCGATTAATCAAAATCCCTAAACTGAGGAAAATAATTGGGTTAAAATGACAAAATGCATCTAGTTAAACGCGTTTGGTTATTCTAACCAAAATACTGGTCAATTCAATCAAATATTTCGTTATTCTATCCAGAAAATGTCAATTTAACCAAACAGATGGATGATCCATATTTCATCAAACAGTTCGAAAAAGATTTTGGTTAAATTGACCGAATATTTTTCTCAGTGTAGCTTCGTTTAAATGTACCATTTTGCCCTTATCTCTCTCGCTTTCTCGCAAAACACTGCCAACAAAAAAATGCATACCTGCACTGGGAAAAATAACTTATTTAAAATGACAAAAATGTATTTCATTAAACAAATTTAGTTACTCTAACCAAAATACTAGTAAGTTGGACCAAATATTTAATTACATTTATTACATGTCTACTTATTCTAATCAGAAAATGGTCAGTCAAACAAAACAGAGGGAGGATCCATATTTTACCAAACGGTTTGGTCATGGTCTCCAAAATTTTCTTTAAATTGATCAGGTTATTTTTCTCAGTGCGTTGCGAGGCGCCGCACCGAACGACGAAGACGGAAGCTCAGTACGCGACGGGGCTGTTCCTCTCCCTCCCGCCCCTCTTCTTACGGTTTCATCTCACGCGGGAATACGTGGCCCTAATACGCGCGCTACACAATTTCCAGACGGCTAATTGCACTGGCTGTATCAATAAGCACACGTATACCAAGCCGAGCTTATCCGAAAGTTTCGGGCCTGTCGGCAAACAGAGGGTTCGTCACCTAATCGGGCGCCCTCCTCTTCCGCGTCGGTCTCTCCCCGTCGCCCCCCGTCTTTCCGCCTCTCCGCGCCTTGGCGAACGTTTCGACGTACATTCCAAGTTATCTCGATGTCTCTCCGGTACCTATCGCGCGCAATATGGTACCTATCTGGCCCGCCGCGGAATGTAAGTTTTTTCTTTGCCAAGAGGAAATTGAATCTTGCTTTATCGGGGAACGATGATGGAACCCGGCGTTGAAAAGAATAACGAGGATTTTCATGCCTCCCTCCCTCCACTTCGCCCCTTCGCCGTGTCAACCGAATCAATTGATATCAGCTATACCTTACTCGCCCGTATCGACACTTTGACGCGTTAACGTAGTTCGCTCTGTCGTCTGCCGCGGGGTGGATGGGCGTTTGTACGCGTGGGAATATTTTCCTTTTGTGTAGGGTGCATGGGAGTTTTTGCGCGGACTGCGCGGAATTTGATTTATATCGTTCTTTTTTATTCGTCGTCGAGGCTCGCCTCGATTCGATTTTGTTCCCAAGTATCGGAGGAGTTTATTCGGTATGATTTGGAATTGGAGGAATGCTTTTATAATGTGCTCGGAAATTTGGAGTTTATTTGATACGACAATTTATAAACTGTAAATCTATAAACGTTTATTTGAAACGATGCATCGCGAATCCGTATTCTTTGCCAAGTTTATGTTTACTACGTATTATTAACGAAACGTGTGGTAAGTATAGGTGTTATCTACAGAAACCAGCGTCTGCTGTTCAATGGCATGCGCAATATATTCTATTTCATTACTGAGAGGAAGGAAACGATAACGTTGTCGACTATTGACGCAATCTATTTTATCTATATACTCACTTCTGACGCTCTAAAAATATACGAACGCCTTGCTACGAATTTTTGAAAACATTTAATTCCTGCTCCTCTGCTTTGAGAGTACCTACGCTTACGTTAAGTGAACAATGTATTTATAGTTAATTAATGGTCAACTTATGCCTGACAATGATGAAAGAAATATTTAATTGGGCCGAACAAATGTAGCGTAAATTATTAGAAGGTTATTTCATTCGAACATAAAAAGAGTGATAGTTAACGAATATTTGCTTGGCCAAATATACATTTATTAACTATAAATAAACTATTTTCTCAGTGTACGTATTAGTGGTATATAGCGTACCACTCCGAGAGTCTGAAAACAGTTACATTTTAGGGCAGACCAAGGCGAATTCGGTTTTCTCATAAAATATAGTCATATTTTTAAATTCAACTTATAATTTATATACATGTTTCATATCACACAAAAAAATGCCCGAAGAAATAATTTTTCACTGAGTTTTATAAGCGTATTTCTCTTTACAATGCTGTGACGTCATCGAAACGCAAGCGAGACGCACTTATGCCGAGAAACGAGTGCGAGAAAGATAGTCTTACAACATATGATGTCGTACCGTAATTTCCCACAACTATGGTCCTGGACCACAAGTATGGTCCAAATGCGCATTGTTACGAATAAATCTGTATTTCAGTATTGGGTGTCATCTAGCGAAAACTTGGGAGTACTGAATGAAAGTAAAGTGATGGGACAGACCGCTGTAAGTAGGTACTTACGCGTACCTCGAATATAAAGAACAATCATTTTGGACCATACTTGTGGTCAGGACCATAGTTGTGGGAAATTACGGTAGTTGTATTTCAAAATATCGTTTTCTAGCTTAAATAAGATCGAAAATAAAAAATGAAGAATACAGAGTAAATAATTTTGTCTACATTTTTCGAATCTGCAGTACAAAAATTTATGAGAAAACTGAATCGGATCTCTATTTCTGAAATCGTGGTAAAAATGAGCATTTCTATTATTCGTATTACTTCATTGGAGAGAAATTAATATATTATTTAATACTATATTAATATAATATTAAGTCATATATTATCAAATAATTAAGTAATGAAATAGGAACGAACGATATTCTTATTTTCCATACGATTTAAGAAATATGGATCTGTGATCCGATTCGTCTCGGTTTACCCTACTCCACAATTTTGCAAGGACGGCATACCTGTACTCTGCTCCAAAAATCGTAAACATTCCTCCATACCAGTACCGCAACTCCTTAAATTTCAAAGAACACTCTCGCCTCCAAAACTCCTCCAGTTGTAACTCTTCGGTAGCAAAACGTTCAAAAATGAAACGAATTACCTCGAAGCACAGTCTTCTTTCTCGCGTGATTTTCAAGGTCGCAAAAGTCATGGAACAACGGAAACGGAAGCGCGGCTCTCCGGGTGCGCGAAGGACAAAGAATCGAAGGAGATGCGAAACCCTTTCTTCCCCGCGAATCGACTCGGGTACTGGAAGAACCCCGTTCCCGATGAATTCGCGCACGCGACCGCCATAGACGATTACGATTCTACGTGACTGCTCTTCGAACCAGTCCCCCTCGTCGTCATCGACGTCCTCCCCCTCAACCCTTACCTGAGCGCCGCTACGCGTCATCCTCCGCGGTACCTGCCCCCGCGCCTCTTTTTACGTTCCTTTCGTGCGTCCTTTATACACGCGGGGTACGCGATGCTTCCCAGGGTGGCAGCCCCCATCGACGCACGAAAGGTAACAAAGGGCAATTTGAACCTGGCCTCCCTGGAAACCGGGCTACGGCAGGAAAGAAGTATTATTATAAGAGTTGCCTCGCTGGGGTAATAGTCGACGGGGCCAGTTAATGCTTTGTAATGGTCGACCGAGGGGTCGGGAATCGCCCCCTCTAACGACCTGTACCGGCGTAACACGACCGCCATGGCCCCATCAAATCTCATACCGCACGGCGCGTACGTGCTCCAGGAGCGCGCCGTTCGAAAATTCGACGCGGCATAGGTACGTCTTCTTCCGCGTTTTTCTTCCCATGGGTTTTCTTTTGGGGAGAGCAGCGTCGGAGGGACTTTAGGGCGGTTCGATGGGGTTCCTATCAAGGTCCCTTGCTGCGGAGGTGGCGCCATTAGTTCACGAAATATCCGCAAAATTTAATCAGAACCTGATAGGAATCCAATCGGGATGTCCCTAACGGGGAAATGGGGAATGGGGTAACATATTTCTACACGGGAATGTATGAATGTTTTTTAGACGAAACGTTAGTTTTTTACAGGGAAACTCACTCGGTAAATTTTATAATTGTTCCCAGCAGTAAAGAAAGTCCACGTAGCGTTTTTCCGTTTAACGTATTGAACCGAACAGTACAACATTTTCAGTAATAGTAAAATTTAATGGATAACAGTAAAATATGCCATACCGACCGGTAAATTTCGACGGGATGCGTAATGTGAGCCTTTTTTAACGGCTGACGGAGGTAAAATTTACTATTCCAATTTCCCTGTACAATAAAAATCTGTACGTTGTGTACAAAGAATCAGTCGGATCAGCAGAATCTTGAAGTCACTGGTGACGAATCTAAAATTTCACTAATCCGATAAATAATCAATCGAAAGTCACACTGAATGTTTAATTTGTCATCAGTTTGAATCGTTTATAATTATATTCAACCGTCTGAATATTTAGTTACGTCGACTACTTAATCGTCGCACCAGCTGAATATTTAATTCGTCAACCTTAACTCCGGTAATAATTAATCTGCCGAACAAATTTCGCTCCTCGGCACACGTAGCACGGATCGGCGCGAGGTCGACGCTCCGCAAAGTTCGTCGCGGTGCATCGTTGCAGTAGGTACCTGGGTGCTCGCTGTCGGCGACACACGCGCAGCTTCTCCGCGAGTAAAAAAGACTGCGGAATTCTCATCGGGCGAGAGGAGCACGAAAGAGAGACATTACGCGGATTAATACCGGTTTCTTACGTCCCCGCTAATGTCTTAACGACGAGCCGTCGACCGGCGCCCGTAGAGCGCGCGGAGCGTCGAGTCTCGCCGTTAACTGAACTAATAAGTGAGAAATTTTTTTGTCCGCACCCCCCCCCCCCCCCGCGCACACCGACGCGGATGCGGGCAAACGCGCGCGCGCGCGCCCCACCAGAGAAAATTGCAGCTGCAGCCTGCCGCGGAGGCAGTTGCAGCGCTGCATTTCTTAATTGTTTCCTAACAAGAGAAGTTGGCACTTGGCACCGTTTGTTGGCCCGTCTCCCTCCTTGCCTCACGCCTCCGACCCTCTCGGAGGTGTCCTCAAGCCCGCGCCGAGTGCTTCGGCCCTCCTCCCGCTATTCGAGACCGTGTTACAAAGTGATTAGCGGAGTAATACCGCGTCGTGCACCCTCCAGCGGAGTGTTACCAAAGGTGTGGTACTGATACCCACACAACGATCCGCTACAAAGCTCCATGGAAAATTTGAGGCGCGTGCGTTCGATCGATGGGGACGGTTTGATCGGGAAAGGGTTTGCGCTTCGGAGAAATTCTAGGCGTGCCTTCGTTGGGGTCGCGAAATTCTTGCGAGGGTTAGATGATTTGGAGCATGTGGCTTTTCTTTAAGTTGCCGCGCGGTAATATAGCGTCATTCGCTGGTATTTGGTAGGGAAGGAATATTTAATGAGAGGTTTAACTTTCTGCGTGGTTTTATGTATATTATGTTATGATATATTTATATTTTTGCCTTTCTAAACAATAATCACAGAGATAAAACGAATCGATGAGATCAATTCGCAAATCTTAATTCTTTTTCGGGCGAAGAATTTTGACACTTTTTATTCTTCGTAAATATTATAATATCTATTTCGTTTAATCTTTGGCACAATATTTCACAATAATTTCTGCATTTTCTATTAGATCGAATGTCGTATATCACACTGGCGGTATTGAGCAGTAATAAATTATATGAGATTCGCGAGGAATCCCGTTATTTCCTTCAGATTTGTCTCCAATACCTACTCGCGCAGCTGCCATGATAAAGCGAGACCCGTTCATAGAAATGCCAAAGTTGCAGCATTTTACGTCGACTATATTCTCGATGAAAGAACGTGTCGCCCGCGCCTCACGCCGTGTTCCTCTCTCGTCTTCGCCTCTCCTCTCCACAATTTCTTAAATGAAATTCTTGCGATTCCGTGAAAGACGATGGCTGTGCACGTTCCTTGGGGATAAGGCAGAGAGAGAAAGAGAGAGAGAGAGAGAGAAACGAGGAGATTGAGGATACGGTATGGATGCCGAGGGAACGTAGAGACCGCGCGTTCTCCGAGTGAATGCGGAAGTTTTACCTCCTATATGGACATCCCGATCATCGGACGCATCCCATGTACGTACCTCGCGCTCTACGGCGCGAGGTGGAAGGAAGGAGCCGCCGATGATTTGCGGCGAGCCGTAGCGCATTCGGAAGCGTCGGTAACGAGATCACTATCCGTAAACGATTTTACTGTACGCTTTCCGGTTTACGGAGCGGCGTACCTACTCGATCAATTCGCCGAGATGCGCCAATTTTTCCGATCAACCGCGGAGTATTTCAACGTTCAAAATCAATTTCCGAGTAATAGCTGTACCTAGAAAATGCTTTATCTGTTTTAAGTAGATATTCCATTGTTTCAACTTCAAATTGATTGCTTTAACTCTATGTATTCGTCCTTACAATCTTATGGTATTGAAACAATTACCCCGTAAGGTTTGCCGTATTCAGTCTCACCGATAGTTGAATGAAGGAAATTTTGTTTTCAGTGTAAGTGCATTTTTCTCTACAACGCGTTGTGACGTTATCGAAGCGCAAGAATAGCTGCACTTCAAAATGTCATTTTTCAACCGAAATGAAGCCGAAAATGAAGAATGAACAAGCACGGGGTAAATAATTCTGTTTAGATTTTTCGAATCGGCAATAAAAAGATTTACAATAAAACCTAATTAGAACAAATTTAAATGAATCAAAGCTTTCCTCTAATTCTCGCATTTGCCGTTGCCTTTATTCTTAGCAAATTTGTACACGCGAATAAGTTATTTTGCTCGGAGCCGAGCGCATTTGCCCCCGTCAATATCTCTGAACGATTTTAAACCGCACTTCCGGCTTGCTAAGTACCTACTACAGCCCAGCCTGCCGATTCGCGAATTTCTCCCGGCGACTCGGCGGAAAGCCCGAAATTGTAAACGCGGCAGATCCCCCCGAAAGTTCCTCCTCCACTTACCGGCGCGGCGGTTCTAGGCGCGCTGAGGGTGGCGCGCCCGGAAGGACGATCAAGCTGCACGAGTAATCCGCGGCTCTCGTCGTGTACTCCATCACGTGTACGCGCTGAATTTCGGCTCGCCGTTCCGCCGGAAGTTTGTGCTAACGAAACAGCCGCGCGGCCCTGGCGTAATCGGCTCTTCTTGTTATACCCGCGTATAGTCGTTCGAGAGATTTCACGGTTCACTCGGCGTTCATCGCGAAGCGCTATACGTATGTTAATAACGCGTATCTCCGCGTAACGGGAACGCCGCGTACGTAGGCGTGTGCGCTGACGGGGATGATTTCTTTTCGCGGGATATTTTGCGTGGAAAATTCGAGGGATGAGGGTGGGATATCTTTGCGAGTTATATTATTATTTTAAAATCGCATTCGCGAAGTCACTCGCTGTGAAACGAAATTGTGAGCGGAAACTGCGGGATTCGTTAGCGTCAGAGCAATGCGATATATCGGTGAAAATTCACTGAGCAATCTAGTTATTTTACACGCCATTACTATATTGGGTAAAATAATTAAATTCAAATGACAAAACGTATTTAACTGGACACGTTTAATTATTCTAATCGAAGTACCCATTAGTTGAACTAAATATTTAATTGAAGAGTGTAACTTCTAGTTAGTGCCATATTTGCAAAAATACATATTTTGCTTGAAAACGGTCGTAAGTGCAAACCCCAATGCACCTGAGAAGGGTCTATGTGCAAAAGCATACGTAAAGGCTTAAAACTCAAAAATCTGCAAGACATGCTCGACTATATTCCTTTGAAGCATCTGCCTGCTTTTGTCGATTTTCCCAACTTTAGCTTTTTGGCACTTAGACTAATTAGAAGTTACACTCTTCAATTATTCTAACCAAAACATAGTCAATTTAACCAAAACAGATGGAAGATCTATATTTCACCAAACGATTTGGTCATCATCTCGAAGATTTCGTTTGATCGAGTTATTTTTTTCAGTGATCTAAATATAAAACATACTTACCTCGTAAAATTTCATAGCATCACCTAACAACTCGCTGCAAAACGATACATTCCACCGGTGTGTTTACTTTCTCAATTTTTTTCAACCTTCATCATTTTTCCTCAACAGCCTTGACGTCGGATTCGTGTACAACGTCGCCTCGTTTAATGCCTCGCACCGCATGACCGCTCTTGTGCTCTCAATCATCGCCGCGTCACGCGCTAAGCATATTCTACGTTTTTCCCCGCGATCGGAGCTACGATTCTTCGAGGTCCTCGACTCCGAAAGAATCCGCGAGTCGTCGCGGATCGCTACTTCGTAACGGAGCGATGCACGGGTTTCGTTGTCGACCTCTCGAAACGACGTGCGACGTCGCGATATGGAATCACGATCTTCCTTTTTCCTTTCTATTATTCTCTCTCGCTCTTCTCTTCGCGTTCTCCCTCTCTAGCGCGCCCGACGAGACGTTCCGCGTTGCGCATTCGTGGGCGTGATGTAGGACGAGCCTCGCGACAGATAGCATACGATCGGAGGTGGGGGAAAAAATGTAACATCCTGTTGAACGCCGTCCTGTTACAACTTCGCGTATTTGTCGTTATACATATCTCGCGTCCTCGATGTATTTAGGAAATGCGGAGGAGGGAGTCGAATAGCCTCGATTACATCCTGCACAGTTTCATCAGTTCGCGTAGCCATTCATTCTGCAGTTCCGGAATACATTTTTTAAGTAATTATAACCTCAGACCAATCGTATGATAATAATTCCAAATGATATATCGTATTAGGAATCCATCCAATTACACTCGGAGAAATAATTATTGGTATCACGAAAAGTTTGTCTCCAATCAGAAATATGATATAATTTCAGGATCAAGACGCGGGTTTCTTCGTGCAAGAAAATATTTGATAGGCTCGAGTAATTATTTTTCTTTTTCGCGCAGAAAGAATTTCTAGTTCCAACGAAGGTACTCTTGAATTAAAAATATAGGTAGATTCTTCGACCAAGAATCTGTATTCTTAGAAATTTGTAAGATCATATGTTCTTGATTCAAGACATTTTTTTTTATACTAGCATTTATTTTTCTCAGTGTAGAGGTTTCGAACGAAATTTAATTTTTACTCATCGCTCACTTATAGATCACTATTCAAAAATTATTAAAAAAATTCATCTTCGCGCATCAGCAGCATACTCCCCTCAAATCCGCGCCTAATTTTTCTTCAAAAATTTCATTTCGGAACCAAGACAGACTTATCGAACGAGGAACGAAATTCACCTACCGCGACGCCGAGGGGGAACAATCGTGTATAACGTCGCGCGAGAGACGAGGGGTTAGGGTTAACCCCTTGGCAATCGAGAATTTTTGATAGCCGGATCTCGGGGAGCAACGGATCCGAAGTGGAAAATAAACGAGACGACCGGTCGGGGGGAAACTTTCCAGATTACTTCGTTTTCCGCGCTGTTTACCAGTAATCATAAGACTATTTCAGCCGGTGCACTGCAAGGAACAGAGAGTAGGAGAGAGAAAGAGAGGGAGGAAGGGAGATAGAGAGAGAGAGAGAGAGAGAGAGAGAGAGAGAGAGAGAAACAGACAGATAGAAAACGCGAGATCAGACGGAAGCTCGCGGTAACGGCAGGACCTGATCATCCCGTGAAAAGGAAAATTCTCTCTTTTCCTCCCACTCCTCCACCTCGTCCACGAGCCCCGCCAATCCGACGGTAAACACCAGATTTAATTAAATGACAAATAATTTCCGAGAACGGAGCGCGCGGAGCAGTACCGGGAAATCGCGCGCGAGAGAGTTCGTGACCCGAGAGAAAACTCCCCCGAGCGCCGCTGATGACGGACGAGACCATATAAGAGGATCCAACCGCGTACATACTCCGGCCTCGCGGAGGAATTACCGGATGTTGACGGTGGGAGCGCGGAGCGCGCAGGATGGGACTCGGACGATCCTCGCGTAAATACAATTTAATTGGTGTCTTGAACAGCGCGCGAAGTGGTTGCTCCGGAGTGTGCTCCTTGGCGGAGGGAGCGAGAGGCTGCGCGCGGAGATGGCAGCGAGAGATAGAGTGGGCGGCGGATAGGGGGTAGGTCGTCTCGCCGTGCGGCCGCGCTCCGGGGTGCTAACTTCCGGTAAGAGATCTCTCCGGCGAAATCTGTTTCTCCGTGAAAATTTAAAAGGGTTTTTAAATTGTCCGCGCCCCCTCCCGCCGGGCCGCGACGCGCGCGACAACTTTATTAAAAGTTTCGTACCCCGGCTACGTCGAAGCGGCTAAATTAAGATATCGCTTCGTAATTCGAAAAATAACTTCGCTCGAGTCGAGCTCTTTGGCGGACGGGCGCGTTCGTCCGTGGGGCACACGGTGAGCCCGAGGTGTATGCACCGCTGCGGCGCAATCTGGATCGGTATGTATGTGGCTGTTGTGTGTGTGTGTGTGTGCGAAGGCGAGATTCACCTCGAGGTACGAGTACCGAGGATATTCGCCTCGCTTGCTCCCGCGCGGTGGGCGAGGAAAATATGGAAATACGTAATTAATACCCCCTCCGCGCGAATTAGGAACCAGCATGTCTCTTCTGCCTGTGGTACCACGGGGGGGTTTTATATTACGTGGTATGCGAAGAACGTTGATTGGACCTCATGGTTCGCGGGGAGTCCTCTTACTTTAGCTCCTCCTTTTGTTTTTTTTTTATATATAAAAGCGTCCCTCATATTGGTAACAAAATTGCAAGTAACATTAAGGATCCTTTCCTGGTTGGTGAAGCCGTCACGTTTTATACATACACTTGCATGCAGAGCATATCTGGATAATGAACGTAAGTTGGCATTGATGAGAATTTAGGTCCCTTTTTATTTCCAAATAAAAATGATTTCACTGATGAACCATGGTGTTTCCGGTTAAGAAGACCACCTATCAAATTGTTATAGGTGCTCTTCGTTTTTTTAAGGTAAACTATTGTAGTCTAGTAATTGATGATTTGCCGTGAAGTCGTTTCTATCGAAGAAACATTTATTAACAAAACTAAGACCACGTGTAATAATTTAAAGGTCTCCTCAACCGGAAAAAACCGTGGTTCATTAGCGAAACATTCCTTTATCTGGAAATGAGAAGGGATCTAAAATCTTGGAAAAGAGACATGACGGTTTCCCCAGTGAATTCAACTAGGACAGAATCCTTAACGTTGTAATCCCTACACGAAAGTGAGATTTCACTCCGACGCGGTGAAAAGTCCGCCGGTCCAATCCGCTGTAAAAATTCGCTCTTTAAAAGTGAAACGTTGACTCTTTTGATGTGTAAATGTGCTCTCTAAGAGAGGGCACGCTTTTTACACCGAATCGAGCCGGCTCGCTTCTCATTCCCTCGAAATAGCAAAACCTCCCCCTCTCAAATTCAGAGGGCAACGCGCGTACGCATGAAAAATTCAAAGCTCAAATTATATCGATCCACGCACCTCCATAAGACGACAGCGCGAGGCGTACGGGTCAACGCAAACTTTTCCTCCGAATCCGTTACCTTTCCACCGGACGTCGGCGTCCGATCGAAGTCGGGCCACGCCGCGAACCCATTCACCGACCGGCGGACCTCCGCGCTTTTTACGAGCACACTCGACAACTGCCTCCCCGGAAGGGAATACGCCGGCCGGCAGATACTCGGCACGGCGGCGGCGTTATGCACGTCAGTAGGAAGTGAGAGAAAAAAAGAAGCAACGCGAAAGAGCACACACGAGTCCCCGCGCTTAACACGCCGTCCGACGATGAGTGCAGCGCGCGGCGACTACTTTGTAGATGGCGATCTAAAGCAGCTTTTTAGGTCACTTTTCTTTTCGCGGCGCGCACTTCTCGCGCGCGGGTAAATGAAAATTGGCGAGGATAGCCTTGCGGAGGTAGCGCGAGGGAGTGGCGTTGTAGCGGCGTCGCGTGAAAGAGGGAGAGAGAGAGAGGCTCGCGCGCGGTGTGATAACCTCGGTGCGGCCGGCGAGGCGCGGAGATGACGACGCCAGGCTTCTCTCTGGAGTCTAAACATGGCTCAAGCCCTGGTCTGGTTTTAGAGAGCGACACACGTGCGCGCTGGGATGTGTTGGGAACAGTCGCGTAGCGGCGACGTGGGGCAGATATTCCGTCCTCCAGAAATAACCCAGCTCAACGTGTAGACGTTGCCTCGTATAATACCTTGTGATATCGCGCGGTGTATGCGGGGAGCGGCGTTACACGGGGTGAGTGAAAAGTACGTGTAGCGGTTCAGAGGGTGATTATTTATTGTACTCTTCCATCGCTCAGTACGGTGAAGATCCATACGCGACGTGACGTAAGACCCTTTTCGACATTTTCATTGGTCAAAAGTCGTGAAAATCGAAGCCACTTTTTCGTGAATTTTATTGGCCGACTTCATGTCGATATTCGTTATCTGGAATCTCGAATGCGCGGAAAGTCGTTTTCGACACGTACCTAAGTGTCGCTTGCTGATTATCAAATGACACGTCATAACGAATCTCGCTTTTCCGTGAAATTAATTAGCCGAATTCGCCATCCCGAATCTGGAATCTTGAAAGCACGAGTGAGTGACGTTTTGCGACGATTGCGTCGAAGTATAGAAATCCACGTGATCAAGAAATGACGAACAAACGAAAAGTGCGCGGGAAGCGCGTACAATCTAAGTCCAACTTTGATATTTTTCCGTACAACTCGTAACGATCGATTCGTCGGCGAGTAGGCAAAAATAAATAATTGTACATTCATTCATCATCAGATTCGTGCTCGCGTCGACCGGTTTTAGGAATAAAAAGAGAACGCGGATTTACGTCCGCGGCTAGAGATACATCACGACTCGTTTTTTATGTAAATGAAACGTCGGATCTATTCGGCGAAAACACTGATCACGTATCGTTCGTCCGAAAAGTTTTCCAACGAACGTTGAGCGTACTTTGATCCACCGATGATCAATCGCTCGCCGCGCGAGCTCATTGTAAGTCGGTAAATTATTGACGGCCCTGGAATTTGTGGCGTTTCGCTTTCGCGTAGCAACGGCTTCGGACGATATTTTATTTCTAGAGCCGATAGATATTGACTCATTTTTACTTAATAAAATGTCATCAGCTCCTGAGACGACTACATTATAACTTATTCGAGTTCATTAGGATTCTTATAAGTTCGAATAAGTTTTAAAAGTCTCGGCGTACGAAACGATTCGACGAAATATTATAAATATAGTCGTCTTGGGAGCCGATGACATTTTACTTCAAGTAAAACAGTCAATAGATATTTATTGATCCTAGAGATAAAGAATCGTCCAAAGACGTCGTAATTCGTTGCTATGAAAATGAAATATCGCAAATACTTGTCAATTTATCTTTCGTTATACGCCCATATTTGATGGACTCTAAAATAACTATTTATTGTCCCATTTGTTATGAATTCCATCCACGCATTATACAATTCAATGATTTATATAGTGCCATAAGTCTGCGAACACTCGAACCGCTCGCTAGTTTCATAATAATCGTCATGGAAGCCATTCAGTAGAAATTACCGATCACCCGAAAGTACATCGTGCTCATAATTGATAAAACGCTCGACGTTAAACGTCCAGCGAGTAAATATTCGCCAACCCATTAAGGTGCTTCTTTTAGCATTGCTGGAAATTGGCCTAATTGACTCAAATTAGTAGGCTTGTAATATTTCCGTATCCGCTTACTTCAGTCCACTAAAATAAATGTCAATCGATTCTATCAAATTATTTACGTGCCGCTATCGAGCGGTTTTTTTTCATTTAATAGTTTGAAAATGTACTTATTATTGAATTCAGAATATCGTAAATGATGAGCATGGTGGCTAACGCGATTTCAGTTAAATTCGACAGGCATCGATAATTCCAGCAATATTCCAATACAATGTATTATAGCGTTATATCTGTTCTCTTTATTGAATTATTTCGAGCCACGTGACACATATGGCGTATTTTCAATTTTTTGAATTTTAGAAAGTATTCAGTTCAATTCAAGCCGCACTAGTTCAGCAGACGTGGTCGCTCAGTGAGCGTTCGATGTTTATTAAATAACATTAGATATTAACCAATGAGGATCGAATACTGATTGAGCGACTTTTATCTCGCGAATCGATGTACCCCGACCATCACTCAAAAAAATTTGGCGACAACTAGAAAATTATAGTAATTGCAGTGATAATTTTCTTCAGAATAGCAAGAATTCTTTTGCTACGCTAGAAATATTTTTCTAGTTGTGTCTGAGGCAGCCAGAAATATAGCTGTGAATTAGCTAAATACCTTTTTCAGTAATCGCCTGAAAAATTCCCACGAGCTCTATTTTCAAACTCCCCAGAATTGAAACTCCCCTGAACGATCAGAATTTTGAACCAAAAACTCCCATTCTAAAGTCCCGCCATGCGAACAATCGACCCAGCGTAGCGATAACACTCACACGGGTTGCGAGGGATTCGCACCGCTTAGAAACGGGGTCGATCGCTGCCGCCTGTCAGACTTCGTGATAGATTCCGTGTCTCTATCGCGGCGACTTATCTCCCGCGAGGCACGTAAGTGCCCGAAGCGACGTCGGCTGATCGCGATGCGATTGTACACCATCCATGACGAGACTTTTCCGGCGCGATCTTCATCGCGGATGCGCGGCGTGACGCTTGCACGGTTGCAGCCGTACTTTTCGAGCGTTTCGACGCAGTCGTGCGTTCCACTGCGCCGTCCCCGAGAATCGGATGCGGCTTTAATTTCTCCTCGTCCGAATTAATCGGTGTTTAGTCGCGCGCGCCTGATTCGTGAAACTTCTCGCGCACTCTGCAAGGTGCCCGCGACTGCAGGCCGTGTTACATCGCACGGTGCAGTTCGTTCGACGCCAAGTGCAATGCCCCCGTTTCGCTCGGAATTGCGAACAACGCTCCGGCATCTATTTTCGATTAGACAGGGACTTTGACGTCTGATATTCCTCACGGTCGTTAACCACTTTAACCATTCCTTTTAACGCGAACCAATGATACATCTTTATCGGCTACTCCATCTTTCTTTATCTATTTCTTCCTCTCTCTCTCCTCTGCGGTTATTTCTTCACGATCAAAGAAATATCGTTCAACAGCGAGTTCCCAGGAACCCGCGCGACCTCTCGCATTTAATTCACGCGCGGCCTCCAAACCCGACGACGATTGAGTCGTTCGCGGCTCACGAAGAAAGTGCTGACCGCACCGCGGTCCGCGCGCTGCCCGGGGGGTTCACAGCTTCCCGGTATCGTCCCTCTTTCAAGCGCATTCCTGGTTGACGAGTCACTCCGGCGACGCGCCGCGGCTCCCGCGTTTATTCGAACCTTTCCGAGCGTGAAGAAGGGACGGAGAGCGCCGGGGGAGGCGCGAGGGAAAGGCCGGAGCGAGAGAGAGTCCGACGTCTTTGCGACGAGACGTAGACGCCTCGCCTTCGAACCTCCCGATGATTAGTCTGATGTATCGCGCCCGGGGTATATCACGGTATACTCCGCGATCTCTCTCTCTCTCTCTATATATATATATATATATATTATATATATACATGTATATATATTATATAGTATACGGCCAACCAGTCTGCAGGCTTACATATTCATGAAGGAATGATAGAGTAGAAACGGGCGGAGGATCGGCCTAATGAAGTTGTTGTCTTCTTGGGAAACAAGGCGAGCGCCTCCGACGGCTTTGGGCGGCCGCGCGCCTGAAACGCCTGCGTCTCCTCCCCTCGCGTCGTCTTGGCTGGCGCTCGTCACCCGCGCGGCGCAGCTTTCGCGGTTGGTATACCGCCCGTCCACCTTGCCGGCGACCTCATCGGCGGTTCGCCTACTGTACTTGGAGAACCGGCGCTGAGAATCGCTTGATGTCTTATTTACTCGAGAGAGCGAGCCTTCAGCGAGCGCGCGGTCCAGAGAGATTCGCTTGCGGTCGTTAGCGAGCGGCCAGAGTGACTGCGCTCGCGCGCGAACGGGCACAGTCACGACACGATCCGAACGTAATTTATCGCCGGCGTCGTAGCTAACTGGTTCGCTCGGACCGCGGGCGTCCCTTCTGTTCTCTCGGTTGGAACGAAGGTAGCCGAGCGCGGATGTCCCATTATATCATACGTCGTTGAGACACGTGTTGGCGTGATCGAGGCACGATGATATATTTGTTTTTCTTTTCCGATTATAGTTTGATGGTTTTTTTTTTGAATTTCGATCACGAGCTTGAAATGGTCCAGCTCGGCAGCTGACTCAAAGTCGATTTCTCGACTCCGGGATCATTGGGACTTCTACACCGAGGAGGAATTAATAAATATAATTTCAAATACGGCGAAATAAATATTTAACATTTTCAATATGTATATTTTTTCGTTAGAACGAGCGAAAGTTTTTCGCACGAGCTCGAGAATTTGGGGCCTGGACTAATCCCAGACCACCTCTATAGAATTGCGAGGCGATAAGGGGAGAGACCTTTCGATCGACGCTCTTAAATACAATTCGCACCAAGTACGGAGGAGACTCGCTGTGGGGCTCCTACGACGTCGCATTCGTCAAGATCGCACCATAATACCAATTTCCGCAGCAACGAGGTCTTTTACGAGAATCGTAAACCGTATTATCGACACTTCGCAATAAGGCCCTTCTTATGCGCGACACTGCGCGGTACATAATGCTCCTATCGTTGTACACAGACGGCAGTATTCGACCATTATTGGACAGTAAATCGAGCCCGTTTAACGTGATATTTATGGAGCGCGTGCACCGGCCGGGAACCGGCTGGAGTCAACCGATAGTACGTATGTATATCAGGGATCACGGACCATCTAGCAATGTTCGCCTATGCCAATATTCACGACTAGCCGCTTCAGCGCCGTACCGACGCGCTTTTCTACGAAAATTATGGCCGGGTTCGTTGATAAATCAAACTTCTTGCGGGGCTGCACTTTCTTTCGTTTCTTCTCGCCCCCGTTCTTTCGGTCTCCTCGCAGGAACTCGCATGCGAGCGTACCTATATGGACATTCCGGGGAAAATCATTTCGAAATCCATGCTCGATAACAACTGAAACTATGTACGTGACATTTTCTCGCCAGCTCCTTATTACTTTTTGTATAATTCTCTTCTGAATCTTCTAAGCAATATTTTTCAACTGGCTCCAAAACTAGAGTAGATGTTTGCAATACAACTTGAGCTTCCACGGTATCGATCACTAGAGTGTTCACTTCAACGAACGTAGCCAGGCTAGGGGCTGTGTATGAATTAAAAAGTGAGTTCGCCATTTCGTGGTGGAGCGTTTCGCCCCGGAGTCGGCCTGTGGACTCGGCCGACTCCTGCCTTCGACGCTCTGTGGTCCTCCGTGAGAGACTATTTTATTCCATAGACCCGACACACAACATAATGATATTTAGATGCCGACCACATCTTTTCGCTACAATCTTCTCATTTTTTAATTGTGAAATATTTTACATATACAAACTACTATTTATTAAAAATATTAATACGTTAAAAATTAATATAAGATACGTATCTCATGTACTTTACTACAGTTATTTATACTAAATACAAATAATATACATTGTAATGGTCTGACGTTTTGGTGATATAAGTAAGGAATAAAAATATATTGGACGAGCGTCAAAATAAAATTCTTAGACAAATGCAGTTCTACATTTACCTATGACTCGCCAAATATAATTTTATTTCATTTCAAAAATATTCGTATTCCTTATTTATTTAAATACATAGTTTAGTTAACTGGAAACCCTACCGAGTTTCTTGATGTTTGAAGAGTAACCGTACATCTTATCGATTGCAAAGTGATATTTAACAAAGCACTAGAAGTATCTACTTCAGGTATTATTGCTGTTTCGATAAACACACAAAACAAAGTGAAGTAAATATAAATTCGATCGATTAACGAGTAGTAGCTAACCACTGGCGCATTTATTTCAGGTATTATTGGTGTTTCGATAAACGTACGAAGTCAAATGGATAATTTCAAAGCGTTCGTAGAACACTGTAATGAAATAATGGATGATCCGTTTAATTAACAGGATTATTGTATAATCAATTAACCAGACTTATCTCAACTTCCCAATGAACATATAACTGATAGACGAGTAAGCGCTGTCGGCCTCACAGGCTAATCAATTCCACTTCCCTCTGCAAAAATTTTCCTATATCAGCTTCATTTAATTATAAATATTATTGCATAACCGATTAACAATCCTTATCTAAATTTCCCAATAAAACTGACCGATAGACACGCAAACGCCATTGATCTTGCAAACTAATCAACTCCGCTAACTCGTCCCAATAGATTCAATTGTCTGGAAATTACTGTCGATAGCTAAATGTAGTTCTTCCACTTCATTTCCCCACCTTAATTTTCTCATATCAACCATATTACATGCTCTTCGCAGACTTTTTCTACCTATGATGTGAAAATGACAGCAAACGCTTGCAACTTCTACAAATTGCTATAATTATTACTAAAATTGTAGTTATATCATGACAAGAAATTTACCACAAATTTTTGTTTTCCGTGTAATAATCGATACACGACAAAGATGTACCAAAATATACGCGCGACTTCCATCATTTCCATTACTGTATCACCTCGACGACTCGGTGATCTCGGCTAAAGTCGCCCTTTCGCGGGTCGGCTCGTTAGGGGACCCAGCCTCGCGCCACGACGCGCGCGGAGCCCCTCGGCCACGTCTTCTTCGCTCTCGAAGAAGAGGTCGGCCTCGTTAGAGGAGCCCCGTGTCTGCTCGTTAGAAACTAGAAGGGTCAGCCGTCGCGACGTGCGCGGGAGGGTACAGGTACGTGGTAACAACCGCACGTCAGGCATACACACCCGCCTAATCGCGAGGCACGACTCTTCCTTCATGAACTACTTCGGCAAAGCTCGCGCGTCATACATTTTGATTCCGTCAGGTACACCGTCAGATTGTTTACTCGGGGGGTGATGCGTTGCAGGCAAAGCGTTAAATATAGAACGTGGGGGGATAAACAGACGATTAACTCGCGGCTTAATTAGAGCTTATACCTGAGCGCTAACTAGGGTTTATGTTTATACACGCGGTCCCGCCGCTAACTAGTTCGCTCGGTCTCGAAACACTGACACACAATGCGAATTGCAATGTCCTCGCCCCATTCCTCCCGGTCAACCCCTTCGGCTCACCCCTCTCCGACCGCCTCTTCGGCCAACCACCACTGCGGCGCGCGACAGTCGTACCTATACGCGTTTATCGCGCGAACAATGGAATCCACGCGCGGTCATAATCGCGTATACGCCTAATTAGACGTCGAATCAATTACGCGTCGGTCGGCGCGGGGTTGCGACTGGCGTATCGCTAACGCAAATAAAGAGCGTATAGAGGATCGAGCGTAAGAGGATGGAGCGGGAGTGAGAGAGGGCGGTGATTGTGGAATTTATTGTAGCCGGGGCACTTTTGGATCGATAGATTAATATAACGCTTCGCTTCGTCTGTTAGGAGGCGTTTCGCAGATTGGCGTTTTCCGTTGCCGGCTTAATTTTGGGGAGGGTTGATTAATAGAAGCGGCTGTCAAATGTGTATCGATTTTATTTCAATTTAACGGGGGATGAAACATTCTTCTTGGGTTTTAAGAAACTTGCGTCGTCGTCGTCGTCGTCGTCGTCGTCGTCGTCGCGCAGCGATGACAGATTTTCTCGGATCAACGAGCACTCGCTCAGAAATTGGAAGGAAAATGGAATTCCACGAATAACGTTTCGTACTCTTTCTCTCATACATGTACCCCATATTCTCGCGTCGCTCTTTTCCATCGCGGGAGAAGAAACATACCCGCGCGTGTGCGAGTCGATATACGGAAAATAAAAATGCGGAAAAGCGATACACCCCGCTCGCGCGCGGCGGAAGCTTGTCTGACGAGAACGTAAATTCGGAAGACACTTTTTCAATCCTCCCGATACCATCATCCGTGCGCGGCAACCATATTGCCATCGCGTATACTCTCGTTGTACGGCGTCACGAAATTCGAGAAAGACTGGTATTGTTTCATCTCCGACGAAATTTATAAAAAGGAAAAGAAGCCCAAAAATCCACTTTTCATTTTCTAACGCGTACTGTTTAATTGCGATATGGACTTTACTCTTATAGAAAATAACTACAAGGCATTGGGAATCGATACGGAGGCGTCCATTAAGAAAAAAGTTGGTAATAAAATCAACGATAATCGCAAGGTTAAATTTTCCTGGTTGCTAGTGCCACGTTTATCATTAATCGGATCATGAATGTAGTCAAAATAACTTTTGCTACATGGTTGTAGTAACGACGAGTTTGTAGTTTATGATAGCCATGCACATGGTTAAGTTAACCGTAAAAGTAGATCAATAATTTGACTACGTGGTAATGTCAACAATATAAAAAAAAAGTTAGGGTAATCCATGGACCATGCCGCAAGTTGTCTTGGTTATTGTAATCAGATCTTTATTCAATATGGCGTGGCATAATACCCAGTCATATATAGAAACACAGGTCCCCGCATTAGAAAATATAAAAATGTTACTGACAATTGGGAATATCTATCGTCGAGCAGAAACAAATCCTTCTCGCAGGAATATCACAGAAGACAGTCGTGTCCTCGCGGCGAACTGTTTAATAAAAATTGGAACAAAATGTGGGAAAAGTAATCGGCGATCATGAGAAATTGACAATTAACAGTGCCCTTTTCCGCCACCAGATAGCGAGGCGCCAATGTCGATTCTAAATAATGTTCAGAACGAAAGGGTATAAACGAAATTAAAGTTTAGTTCTCGGAGTTTACTGATACGTCTCTCGCGTTCGACGGGAGTCCAACATCAAGAAAGCATTACGGTACGGCATGAGGAGCAACTGAAATCAATTAATCGAGATCCCCGACGTCGATCGTCTCCTCGCAACCGCTCGCGTATCTCGCTGTAACGTCGATACGTATCAACTTATCCGCCCTCCAATTCAATCTTTCTCGCTCGGAAGATCTGTCGGGGATTATTAGCCGCGTCTTCTGCTTCTGCCGGAACCCACAATGGAATATGATTTAATATCGCGCTCGAGTCCAATGGACCGGTATCGAACGTTTTAGATATACTCGAGTGAGTCGCAATTACTTCGCGGAAGCAATGGAGTCGATCCGAAATTCCATTTGCATTTATTATGCGCAAATGCGCGTTCGTTCGTTTCTCGATGTGCCGCGCGCGCGGGCGGCTGAGAAAATTTGCCCTAATGGATGGATACGACCCTCCGACGAACTGCAAAGACCCTTCCAAAGCCGCGATGGGCGCGCTACACGCCCCTAATTTTATATTTATATCGACGCGATTGTAATTGCTTACGCGTGGAGAACCCCAAAAATAATTTGACATTTCTATCTTTGTTTCAGGTAAGACGAAACGCTTGCGCGACTCGAACAAAGGGTGTATTACGCCTGTCCAGCTGGTATGCAAGTGAAAAATTATATTATTAAATATATTTTATTAATGATTAACCAGAAACCATTTTACGATGCACTGAGAAAAGCTGTACGAAGTGTTCCGTTTAGGATAGTCATGGTGGGTGTGGCCTAATTTGCCAATACTTGTTCCACCGACCATTGATACGACTGACAACCAAATTCTGACTGTCAGTCAATATTTATGCCGTCAATCTATCATTGATCGACGGAACAAGTATAGGCAAATTAGGCCACAGCTGCCATGACTATTTTGAGCGAAACACCCTGTATATGTACATATTTAAAGATTAAGCGCACTGAGGAAAAAGTTTCTAGTTGAATACGAACCTAATAGAACAATTTATTTGAGATAAATAGGAATTTATCCACATCGAACAAAAGTCTATTTGAATCGAATAAATGCTTTACATATCTTTTTAATCGAGTACGAACCTGGTAGAACATTTATTTAATTCGAATACATATTTGTTCGTTGTGAATAAATTCCTATTCATTAGAAATACATTTTTCTATTATAGGTTCGTATTCAACTAGACCTTTTTCCTGAGTGTGATAGATTAACTATAGGTACGTAAGATAGGTAATATAGCAATACCAAATGTTACAAGAGCAATATTTATTGCTGAAATGACTATACGTATAATTGAAATAGCTATTTATTCTGATAAAATAGAAATATATATTGTTAAGGAAAACAGAATTTTATTCTAATATTAGTAAACTAATAATACGTCTTATTTTGTCGTACAATCTATAAAATTTAACTCAGTGTGATCAGATCAAAATTTTGATAAATCTACAAAAAGGTTCTGTTCCAAAATAGGCGATATAATTTCGCGGATGAAAAGAGAATCACATCCACCCACGCGAATTCTTAAACAGAAGCGGAAGGTCCTTTTTCCGCGAGAGTAACGCGCCGGGATTTACACGAGTTTCGCGAGGCGCGCTGCATTATGAATTGCCCCTTAATGCCTAGCGATTTGCCGAGTCGTTGCGCGCTGTACCGAGATTGCCGGCCGAGGGGATGCGTGTCTGTTACTCACGAGGGATAATCATGAAGCTGCCATACCCACACCATACGCTGAGAAAAATAATTGCTAGTGCCAAAAAAAATATGTCTTGAATCGAGAACATGTGATCTTAAAAATTTTTCACAAAATAGATTCTTGATGGAAGAATATACATTCTTAATTCAAAAATATAATACCTTCGTTAGAACAAAGAAATCTTTTCTGCACGAAAAAAAAAATTACTGGAGCCTATAAAATATTTTCTTGCCGAAGAAAAGCACGGTTTAATCCTGGATTTTTATCATGCTTTTGATTGAGAAAAACTTTTTTTTTTTTGGTACGAGCAATTATTTCTCTCAGTACAGTGTAGGATGTCTCGACCTGAAAAGTTAAGAATATCGAAAAATCCTTCGAGTGCACCCCTCTACGATGTGTCATATTGAATCGGTCGTACCAGTGAAGCCCAATCCTAAAGAAAAGCTCTCGAGGGTGAAGTCGGAGCGCGGCTAAAAAGTTTGCGCGGTCAGAAATTCTAATAAATTCTCGACAGAATCTCAAATATCTCCAAGATCGCGCCTCGACGAAAGCGAGAGCTTTCCGCACGTCGACCGTTGTCCCCGAAAGCTCCTCGCAATTCGATTTTCCTTACGATACGACGGCGACGTTCGGGGCTAACCGGGTAACTCGAAACGCGACTTGAAAACTCCGTGCCAATCCCCGCGGCGGAGCGCTTTAAAGCGCTAAGGTGACGTCGTAAAAATCAATGAGGCTTGCAGATTGAAATAAGTCGGGAAACGACGACGACGTCTCGCGACGAGCCCGCGCGCGCGCGCGCAGCGGGTTAAGGAGTTTCTTCGCTGCGGGAACTTGATTTAAATTCTCCTTTGCGTGACGTCATTACGATCGAGAGACTTTAATCTTGCCCTCACTCGCCGCGCGACACCGTAAAACCGTTTATGACGCGAAATATCTGGATCGACGTGGGAGTCGAGAGGCGCGCGGCCCTCTCACGAGCGAACGCACCAGTGAAGCTTGATTGCCTCGACGCTTTAATTCTTCTCCGTCTCTCGTATATTGGATTTATTTTCCGCGAGGAGGAGGCGGGCACCATATCGCCTTAATTATATTCGCTCGCACCGTCGTGAGCTTGCGATAAACCTCGCCACCGTGAGAAAAGTTTATTTGTAGTTCATAAATGTTTGGTTTTATATGACGAAATAAACATTTTATTGGATCGAGTAAATATTCGTTAACTATTATGATATTTGTTTGTGACAATTAAATTCTTCGAGACAACCATTTTGATAGAAATATATATTTTAATAATTAACATATCTATGCATATTTTCTTGTCCGAGCGAAATTTTCATTCCGCCGTATTTGAAATTACGTTTATTGACTAATTAATAAAGTGTTTTCTCGGTGTACCTACAAAACTTTTCTCTTCCGTAATATACACCGTACGATTTTTCCCCGTATTTTTTTCACAATTTGTCTCGCACGTGTCTCTTTCTTCATACCGTATATATACGAGTGTATATAGCTGTCGTGTATCATGGTCGAATCGAATTTCAATTAATTCTCGATGCCGCGCATAGTTCCGCGGGCCGTTTCGTTTTGCGAGGATAGCAATTATTCGTTTTCGACGGAAATTTAATTGAACCCGGCGCGACCTCCGTCGGCGGTTTCCAATTTCCCGTTACGCGATGTGTCGACTGCTCTACGTAAGAGACGGTACCGTATATTTTTCGTTCACTAGTTTTTTGCCACGTTAATTATACCCCGCGTCGGACCGTGCCCGAAGCTAACGAGAGAGTTAAGTGGATACTTGGTATTCGACCGGTCGACGGGGGTACGTACCTACCCCGCCTAAGCGCAAGAAGAGGACACGATGAGTTCGGCCTGCGAATGAACGCAGCGCCAGGGGCGAGAGTCATTTGTAGTCCGGGAAAGACTCGTTACCAAATGCGGCGCAAACAGGAGAAAGACGTACCGCGCGGGCACTCTGCGTGCTTTCTAATTAATCGAATCGTGTCCCGCATATTTCGCGACGCGCCGCGCTCGCCGCCGGGTTAACTGCGATTTAAACCGACTCGACTTCCGACTTCCCGGGCGTGCCGAGGAAAAAGGGAGGGCGGGGGAAAAAGGAGCCGCTTTAATCCGTGCAAACTCGGCGCTTTTTGATAAATTATGCATCAACGAACGCGAACCGGGCGGAAAACTTATCTGCGATAAACGAAACGCGCGGTGTGCGGCGAGATAATAGGGGCGATTGATCAAATCAAAGAGACTCCACGTGGAGGAGACGAAAATATGCTGCTCTCTGTCGCTGTATAGAGACTGGACCAGAAGTGCTGTCCTAAAAATAGACTGAAATAAAATTAGGAATGAATCATTGGATGCGACTGACACTTTGTAGAAAGTTAGAGGAGGGATGTAAGTTTTTGAGGAAGCACCGGTAGCAGCGATAAAAAATGTGATTCAGCCCCTTCCGATAGAGTGTCTAGCTTTATGGAGCTCTAATGTTAAATTCTGAGTGGACGAAAATTATTTGTATCGAAGTGGCTCCACAAGTTTCAACATTATTGAGCATTTTTTCGCAATAGGGGTGGTCATCCCTGCTCAGAGGATGAAGATAGAATTTGTTAATTATATTTTTTTCGAAACCAACGTTGTCGATTTACTTTAAAGACGAGCTTTCGGAGTTCTTGTTCATTTTTTATGCAATAGGGATAGTTGCCCCTGCTCAGAGGATACACTGACGAATTTGTAATAACGTAGTTATCGATCGTATCAGTGTGGTATTTCTCTCTAATTCACTAAGAAGTGGTAATCGTATCTAATGATTCCTTCCTATTTTCATTTCAATCTACTTTGAGGACAGTACTTCTGGTCGAATCTGTATAAAGAGAGGTAAAACTGCGGAAATACGGAATGGGTGAGAGTATCGAGGATCTTTCCTCTTCTTTTTCCACATTCTCCACTCCCAATCTCTCTCGATGGCAGAGGAGGTACGGCAATTCATCGCTCGTACATTTATCGGGGACGCACTTATTTACTGGTCCCGCTTTCGGACGTCCGCCCATTGAAGCGCGCTGTCTCTTACGCGAAACGCCGGAAAACTGTTTCTCCGAGCCGCGCACAATAAGCGCGAGAGGCCATTAAGAGTTTTTTCGACGAAACTTCATCAATAGCCGCAAATGACAAAAAAGACCTGGTCGTTGCCGGGTGAGCAGTGAAGAGAGAGAGAGGAATGAGGAAGAGAGAAGACGACCGACACACGGGTCGGAGATATAGCTACGTCAAAAACAACGCGCGTGATTAAGCCCTTTGGCTTCGCATTTCTCGCCATCTCTCTCTCTCTCTCTCTTTCTCTCTAACTCCCTCCCTCCCCCTCCCCCAGAGTTTAAGAGTGTCTTATTCATCTGGTTGTTTGGTGAGGGCATGGTAGGGTCGTGGGTTTTGCGTAAGACGATCTTGTCTTCTGTTAATATTATTACTTATTCAGTTTTATTTGTTCTGCTTATTTCGCTGTTTTAGTTATAGTTTCATGTTAATGCTATCTTCCAGTTTTTAGTGTTTTAATTATTTATATTTTTATGTTCATGTTTTAAGACTCTTTCTTCTTTCTTTGTGTCTTTCTTTGTATCTGCCTTTAGAGGACTCTGTCCCATGGTAAAAGAATCGCTTCTCTCTCTTTCTCTCGTTCCCGCTCCCTTATCACCATCGCGTGAGCGCGCGCGCGTTCTCAGCCAACCGTCGGGTTTTAAGGCTCGAAAGCGTCGTTTTTTGGTCGTTCGCATGTCCGTGATTACCACGGTGGTTAGAAGTAGACGGCAACGGGGCCTCGCGGACCGACATCGAATTTCAATCAACGTCAGTCGGCCGATTGCTTGGTAATTTCGACTACAATCGACATACGTATACATATGTATACGTATAGAGTCGCGTTTCCTATTCGTACAGTCGAGCACTCCCAGTCTCCCGTTCGATCGAGTCTCCCTCCCCCTACAGACCCCTTACTCGGAAAATAATCGTCGAGCATTAAGGAGCCGAATCCAATTCGACGTTATTTTATCGCACGCGTGGGGACGTAGAGTGCGTGGATAGGCGAGCCTGTCATTTAACCGGGAGATTTAAGTTCCATCGACTCGAGGGCTGAGAGGGAGGCGAGAATGGGTCGCGCTCTTTGCAGCGATAGGAAAAGAAGATGTGGGGAGATGAACGTTTGGGTGATGGAGTCATCCGACCATTGAAGTGTTGTGAATGTCTCTACGTCGTTGGAATTGCTCGGCACACGGAAAGACTGATACCAGTAAATTTTACTGTATTTAAAAAATTACTGTATTTACTATATTTTACGTTAAAAAAAGGTGTACATAAGGATTTTTGAATGTTCCTACTGTGCTGAAGAAGAATTATTCCTTAGAAAATAAATTATAATGTAAACTACTAAGATTTACTTTAAGTTTTTAAAAATAAAATTACTGTATCGCACTGTAGAAACATCTGAAAACCCTCTTGCGTACCTCTTTTATCGTAAATACAGAAAAATTTACTGATATCGACCTTTCTGTGTAATGCAATTGCATCTTAAAGAGATTTTTGCTCGATTTGAGAAATAATAGAATAATTGATGATCGAATTTATTTTTAAAAAATAATGTAGCAATTGATGAAATAACGCTTTTGAACGGTTACTTTACATCATTTACAGATACAGAAGTGTATTCTGTGGAACGTCGAATGAAGTTATCGAACTGAATATTTGAAGCGAAACAGTCGATCGTTGATCTTAATTGGATTCGGATTTGATTTATTTTCGGTACCGATTGTACACGTGCCGAATAAAGACGTTCCGCCGCACTCTACACGTTCTCACACACTCGTAGGCTCGCACATCGCAAGAAAACCTACATAGATCGCTGGCGTGTTTCGCTAACGGGTAGATTAATGGCCCTTACTTGTCGGGCTTGCCGTGGCAGACAAAGGAAACGGTTATTTTTCAGAGTAATTAACTTTGCTCGCGTGAAGGAGGAAGAGAGTAGAGAGAGCGAAAGAGAGAGGAGGGAGGGGGGCATATGTAGAGGGTAGGTAGACCGCAGAACGTGTGCGTTGCGCCGACGCGAGGCGAGGCTCATACGACGCTGCTCCCCATATCAGTTGACCGGCTGCAGCCGCGGCAGCAACGTTCTTGTTGCGTTTTTTGTTAATAATGTCGAGCTTATAGATTGTAGGAAGCTTTGTGACCCGTGTAGCCAGGCAGCCTCTTTCTCCCACCGGTTTTCCCGGTTCTTTAGCCCTCTCTCTCCCTCCTTTCTCCCTCCCTCTCTCTCTCTCTCTCTCTCTCTCTCTCTAACCCTCCTATTTCTTCTGTCTCTTTCTGTTCAAAGCTAGTGATTACACGGCAGTTAACGATGCCAGGCAGAAACCACCCTTGCAGGAAGACGTGTTTCTGATAGGGTCTCTCAATCAATACCGGCACCGACTACCCCTCATCAACGTATACCTAGGTAACTGTCACGGTGTCTAGCGATTAAAGAGTTCTGAAAAATCTGGAATTGTCGTCATGAATTTTATACGTCATGAAAAGTCAAGAAAACCAGGGAAAAGTCCTAGAGAGCCCAAAGATTTTTTTGAAGTTACTTTGGTCTTTAATGGATAGGTTTGTGGCGATCCGTCACGCTACGGCGGCCTGCCGCCAGATGGCACTGACCCTTGACTCGCAACACCGGCCCACGGCTCTCGGCTTCTCGTTAGTGGTCCAATAACGGGCAGGTTACTAGATAAGACCGTAACTGCCCGTCTCTCATTGAGGACCACAGAGCGTCTACTGACGAGTCCACAGGCCGACTCCGGGACGAAACGCTCCGCCGATTAGATGGCGACCACATCCTTTTCGCCATTGGTTGATTTTATTGTGGGCATAGTTCTCTAAATGTTGGGAGAGATGCATCATTTCATACGGGATATTTTGATTTCTTCGTGAAGTCGAAGAAATCCTAAGACATATTCCTTACGATTTTTCACACCCCCTTTCCCCATCTCACCCTCCAATAAAATCATACGGTAGAATGATTGTTGCATCTCCAATATTGCGTCGATGTATTTCTTTTCTTTTAAGGCGATGTAATCTAATTTGTTCTCCGCTGCAAGTTGAAGTATAGTAAAGTCTCATGCACCATGTCGATACGGTTTTTTTTTATAATTCTTGACTCGAAAATGTATCGTACGCGCGATCCTTTTTACTATGTAATATGCATACTTCGAGATACTACATTCGGCATTTCAAGGCATTCAGAAAAAATAAGTTATTTAAGATTACAAAGCCTGGAAAAATTAGAGAATTTTATTTTTAGAATTCACTAGATACCGTGACTGTATATAGCCAAACAATGCCTGTGAAACAGCGTTTTTCCGAAGTCCAGATCACGCGCGACGAAGTAAAGGTGTTGTTTATGTATAAACGATACTCGATCACTTTTCATCGTTATCGGTAGTATGTTTAATACGTTAACAACTCCGGAAATGCAGGGATTGGTCGGGGATTGACTGATTACGTCGTCACTCGGTCTTGTTGCCTTCGTTCCTTGGAAGGATATCATCATCCGAGTCTCAGCACAATTTCTTCGGAAGAAGAGATCCTTAAATAATATCTTCTTTTCCTTCTTTTTCTTTCCGCGTCGCCCCCGTCGTCGTTTCCGCTCTGCACTCATCGAAAATGGGGGGAAAATCTTGACGAAGAACGAAGAACGAGAAGAGAACCTTGTTCCAGCGTTCACCGAGTGATGGCGGAGAAGGGAGGGGAGGGAAATGAAAAGAGGCAAGCACTGGCTTTGCTTTCGAATTATTGTATAATTGTATATTGCCAGAGGAGTACACACAAAGCGGAGGAGAACCGGGACGACGACGATGACGTCGTAATATCGCAGACGTTCATATCGTGGAAAAAGGGATAAAAATCGAGGTACTCGGTCGTCTTTCTCTCTGGTATATCTACACTGTCGTGTTTTCTAAGGCTCCTGATTGCAGTGTATTGTTGTGAACGGCATTACAGTTTAGGTGTTCAGAATGGGCGTGATCTAAGTTTGTCGATTTCTGGATTAGTGTTGTATAGTAATAGCGAAAAGTTTGCTTAGAAGAAAATGTAAACAAGAAGAGGAGACCTATCAGTAGTGGGTCGTTTAGCGGTGGTAGTAGTAATAGCCGATTATGGTCAGACAGGTTGGCGAATGATTGCAGGGAGACCGGGAAAAATTTTGCACCTATTCCAACGTTGGGCCAATATCTTCTCTAGCGTTATTAGTAATGGATTGTAGCAAGAGTACTTTTGAATGATAACTGCGAACTAGTTTCATATCAGTACTGTGAAAGTACTGCCAGACAAAGACTTGCGACGCGTATAAATATTTATGAAACATAAAACTCGTATAAGTAGTAATTTTGACGAGTATGAGATCTTTTACTATAGGTATGACAGTTAGCATTTAATCGTTTGTTGACGGCTGTTATATTTTTAGTAAAGGATCACATTTTTGATCAACAATTCAAAATGACTAAGTATGCATGAGCACGAGAGTGGTTATTATAAAAATTTCTCCCTGAACCACTTAATATACTGCGGAATGCATTCGGAGCTGCAGCTTTGTCGACACGGGAGATGATGAAAAAGTAGATGCACAAACGCGCAAATGGAGCTAGGATACTGCAGGAAGGATGAGAGGAAGGAGACGCGAATCGCGATCTCGCGGAAGATTTATGAATTCGCTATCGCCAAAGATAGCTCCTCCTTTCGCTTTCAAAGGAGGGCGCCTAGGCCACTCTGAAAAGAGTCAAGGGAGACATCAGAGACACCTAAACGTATAGTCCTGACATCGCGTATTGATTGATGTCCTTCTAAACCGTGGCAAATATATGTACCCCGAAACTTGGGAGATTCGTGCTGTCGCCTCTTTTTTTTGCTCGACCGGTTATGAACGTAGGGTCTGGCACTTTTTTTTTTTTGGCTGTTCGATTGATCCGTGACATGACGGTGTTTTTCTACAACTTGTATTATATGCAGTTACTTATCTAAGGCGAAGGTGATACCGTTCAGTGAATAAGATACATCGCTCATTAATGACGAACATTTTAACAGACTCGATCAGCCCTCATCGATACGCCAAAAAAGATATAATTCTACTCTGAGATGAGTTAGTGATAAGTATTCGTTCGTCTGTGACGTAATATAGGTTTATTTTACTTAAATGAAAATGCTATATGACTCAAATATATATTTTTAGATGTCAATTTTTTACTTATTTCGATTGAAATCAAAATAATTACTTATATCAAATAGATGCCGTACGAAAGAAATCCGTAATTCGTAATGCAATAGTAAATGTTTGTTCAAGTGAAATACTTTATTCGATGTAGTCCTATTATTAATACACAACGATTCTCTCTCTCTCTCGTATCTCCTTTTCCACGGCGGCATCGAATCTTTAAACTCAAAGAGACGACGACGAATTCTTTGGCTACCGACCAGCCGACACTTTCTCGGGGCATTCGTCGCATGCAGAATCTGATTCAGCCGGTCAAAGTGCATCGAAGGCACTCGCCTGAAGGATTCGGGGAGGATTGGGCGTACAAATCTTCGCGAGCTACTTTGGTTGGGCATTTTGGGCAATGGCCAAAACACGCTCGATCCGAAAACAAACCGGACAAATGGCACGCCGTTCGATGCACCGCAGAAATCCCTGTGGAATTTTAATGGTTCCAGAAATAACGCGTCGTAATATACGGCACGTTTACGTTATGACTAGGGGTGCTTTCGTCAGAAATTCCAAATTGCTCGACTAAACTGGTCGACAGCGCGGAGGGATATCTCCCAAAATGCGGGGAATTGTTAATGGGCGAAATATATCAGTGACGATGCTATCGACGGGGCATTGCAATTTATCCAGCTGACGAGTGACAAAGCTACCGTTTCAATCACCCACGAAACAAACCTGCTCGCATTAGTGTGCTACATATTAGATCTGAAGAGTGAGTTCTTTTTTATATAGGCCCGTGCTTGGTTTAATACACGCCGATGTAAGGGGTTGCACATCGGTTGGTGCATCCCGTTCGCTATGGTTTCCTGTAATTCAATGATAATGCCGACAGCCAAGATCTGAACTAAATAGAACTAAAATAAGAAACATCGGTCATCTCATTAATCGCTCCGATATAGTTTCGATACCTACTCGTTTGTGTTTTTTTCGATTACTCAAGGAAATGAATGTAAACAGTGTTCTTTGGTTCAGATCTTGATTGTCAGTATTACCACAGAGTTACAGGAAACCACAACAAACGAGATGCACCAACCGCTGTGCAACCCGTTGCACTGGCGTGTATTCAACCAAACACGGGGTATATCGTTACAGTATAGTATACGTATCGAAATAATCTAATTATCTGCTCACTGGAAATATTTGATAACTATTGAACTTAATACTAGCCATTTTTATCAGTGAATTTAAGTGCATCGTTAATTTTGATACCTTTCATTCGATGAAGGTATCAAATTTGATGGTGCACTTGAAGGTGTCCACCTCCAAACTCGTAAGGAGTACGGAGACGAGGTCTTCTTGGAAAAGAAGACGCGGATCAGTGGTTGGTATACATACCTACGAGGTTCACGGGTCGCAGTAACTCGATGATTTCCCTCGCGACCAGCAGTATAGTACTCCACCTTGAAATCACATGATTTGCCGTAAGGTGGGACGTTCGGGGAAAGAATCCTTTTCGAAAACAGTGTATTCCCGCACGACCCTCAAACGAGTACCCGCGTACATAGTTTCCTCGATACGAATGCACGGATCGTCGTCTCGATCGCTCGACACCTATCGATTCCATTCTCATGGCATGGATGCTGCGTTTGCTCTTATCCCTGAAGTATCCTGACGGTGCAGTCGATGCAGAGGTATTCTATCACGATTAAACTTTAAGGTAGTGAAATTCGAAACGAAGAAAAAGGATTAGTAAAAAAATCATGAGAAAATCTTTGAATTTTTACAATTCTTTTGACTTTTGCGTACTTTTTACAGTTCGTAATAGTATAAACACCAGTTTATACGGTAAAATGTACCAATCTCCCGTTAATACATTCATCGCCGCCTTCTTCCATGGGGGCCCCGTCACCCAGATATGGGTGACGCTCTTCTTGTTCAAGTTAAATATGATTTTCAGTTGGGTTTTTAAAAGGAATTTAATATTATAAGCACTGATATATAAATATAGACTATACAACATAAAAGTATTAAAAATATACGCATTATACTATACTTTTTATTAATTTTTATATTTAGGATAAAATGGATCCTTTTTATAATGGATCGAAGGCTCTGTAACCTTAGATCACTGACAACGCACGGGCCTACTCGAGTTGCGTCGTTGCTATTCCCGCTTATCTTTCTGTTCACATTCTAGCGCGCGACAGTCGATAACGCACGGGCCTACTCGAGTTGCATTGTTGCTATTCCCGCTTATCTTACTGTTTACATTCTAGCGCGAGCGACGAACGTGTTAATATCTGCTGGGTATTTACGGATTTATACTGCTACGAACTGTAAAAAGTACGCTGCATCTATTAAAAATGTATGTCCATAGGAGCCCTGTTACTGGGATTCACACTGTACAAATTTAATACTAATCCTTTTTCTCCGTGAAGTGCTGTTTTTGACGTCGCACACAAATACCTATTCATATAGGTACCTAATATAAGAATCGAATGGAAAAAGTTACTATCTTGTGTGTGAGATACAGGTCCATCGATAACTTAATATTTTTTATTTCAAGAGCATCTAACGAGTCATGTCTATTCCACAAAAAAGAGTTTGAAAGCTGAAATACTCTAAATCTGAATCAACTAAAATGGCTGACAATCAGCGAAGTGTAGCTGACAGCCAACCACTATCTGCTGATTGTCAGTCTCTTTGGCTGATTCAGATTTAAAGCGTAAATTTTAGACAGAACCAACTTATTGTTACAATAACTACGTTTTTAGTAAAGATTATAGTAAAATTTTGTAGAAGTTGCAAGCGTTGCTGTAATTTTTTACGAAAATTGTAGTTATCGTAGCGATAAATTGGCTTTGTCCCGATACTTACCACAAACTTTCTAAATTCTACGGTTTATTTTTTCCATGTCGGTAATTTGGACATTTTCGAAAAAGTATCCGTCGTCATCTTACTATCCCTTTCGGGCCTAAAGTTTTGCAAGGCAGAACGATTGAAAGAAGTCCGTTAGATGTGGCGTGCGGCGGCACGGGTAGAAATCAGTGTGCCAAGAGGAACGAGAAGCCGATAGGTCAAGCAAGGGTGGAACACACAGGAACGCGGCTCACACCGGGGAGCGCGGGGAAACGTGGATGGAACACGGTCCACCGATCACCGTTTGTTCCTTCCGGCCCGCTGACCCGTGCAATCTTTTCATAAATTCGGGTTACTGCAGAATTCGGTCGCCAGCTGCGTGGCGCACCTCTCCTCCTCTCCTCGATAACCAATACTTCGTCATATAGCGGTCAAAGTACCTTTATTCGACGTACATTTCACGCAGAAGTCAACGGCAAGTGAAGCCGTGCGTGTCTGATATCAAACAATACAAATATCGATGGATATACCGATGTACAAGCGTAACGCGAAGGGCTGCAGACGCTACCGATGCTCGCGGTAGGTATTGTATATAAGTATAGTGCATTTACACACAAACGCATCGTTGGCAGTATTGGATACTTACAATAGGATGTACTGCAGCTATTGTGTAAATAGAATCATCGCGCTGTCGAGTTCGATGAATATATTGTTGATTTCGCGACAATTTATGCAACCCGACAATGTCGGCCTCATTTCAATCACGGATTATTCAACCTCACCTGACAGCCACTCCATCAAAGTGCATTCACGCCAGGGAAAAAGAATCGCGTTCAACCGTATTATCGAATTATTAATTTGCGCTCGGGCACTTCTGCTCGTATTAGATTATTATTCGCGTTTGGGCGTTCTACCGTGACGATGTTATCGCCTTTTGGAGGCGCTGATCAATTGACAGCTTGGTGCCATTCGATATTTCGACTCCTGCATTTTTTTGTTGAAACTGTTTTGTAAATTTTCTCTCGATTAATACATACATACATTTATCCTATCGTTGTACTCGCCTAGTAGTAATTTATTTGCGCGTGAGTCTAGTGGGAAATCAATTTGGGGAAAATGAGCATTTATTAACATTGATTTGAAATTCATTTAAAGCTAATAAATCTTTTCCATTTATGAGTTTATGTATATGAATTTCATTAAAATTTATTTCCTTTATATTAATTTTTGAGATTTAATTGTTCAATAGATTTGTGGATGCGAATAAATCATAATTTTTTTATCATAGATGAGATAAAAGTAAAATCGTTAATTTTAGAAACTGAAATTTAATATTTTATTATATAGAGAGATTTACAAATTTGTTACTTCACGATGTTAAGCGATTTAAAAAAATTGTATTTTACATCCTTAGAAATGCAAAACACATTTTATGGCCTTCAGGCTATACTAGCCTTATAATATAAAGCATCCATCGCCATCAAGGCAAAGTTCAGCCCTTTCTTTCTCCCCCTCTAAAATTTCACGATAAAAAATTGCAAGAAAAAGTCACACCTTCCTCGTCAGCCCATCATCGCGACGAATGATTTACGATCGGTCGTACGTTTCACATATAGTTGATATTTATCGATTAGCATTTTGCTGACCCGTTTAAGATTCTTTTAGCAGTAACAATTAAGCAACTCGAATTAATATGCTCTATTTCGCTCAACTTTTAAGTTTAGTCATTTACTACCAAGAAACGCGAGCGACGAATGTCCCATTATTGCTGAAAAATGCACTGCATTTTCATTTGCACTGTAAAGACGTCAAAATCAATTACGATCAATTACGTCAAAACTACAGCTGTGTACACGCAACGTATTCCGGAAGCTGCAACAATTTCGTTAAATTAACGCGAATCGAAGCTGACGATTCGAATCGTGTACACCAGCGACAACATTATAAATTATAATGATTATCGTTATTACGGTTAACTGAGCACAATCAAACATATTAGCGTCGAATACATATTCGAAATGCGATTATCCGCTGTGGAATCGCTGATGCGCGGACCGATGTCGAAACGCGCGTGCAGATATTTGCATTGCACACAGAGAGGCCGCTCGCAACCTGGTTGCGCCTATCCAGAGTATAATTAAATATTTGCCCGGTTATCGGCGAATGTTTCATCCGATATCTTGCGCGATAACGCCTGATTTAGCGCGATTTACTGCAATCGGCTTTAAGCCAAATGCAGTTAGTCGAGAAATGCACGTGCAATCGGAAGCTGTGTTCGGTGTATTAAATCGCTGAATTAATTACGTTAGTAAATTCGTACTAAATCGTAACTCATTTTTTCATCTGTTTTAATCGGATTCATAGCTTCATTGTATTCGATATAGTTAAAGTTAAAACGAAAAATGCATTTTGCTGAAAAAAAATGACAATTGTAGGTCTTGCCCTATAATTTAACTGCTCATGTTTTATTCTAAAGGATTGACGATCTATAGATATTTCTGCTTTTACGTAAAGTAGAAAATCTTTTTGCCTCCGTTCAACGACCCCCCTGCTTGACGCGGAGCAGAGGGAAATAAATAAAATCGCGCGATTCGCTGTTCCAAATAGGCACGCGCACCTCGGCCACCCCCTCGCGTGTCTCCTCTCACGTTTTGCACGGAGACGCAGAAAAATGAGATTGATTTTCCGCTGTCAAATGAAATCCCGAGGATTTCAATACATTTGAAATTCGAACGACCGACATTTTTCCGCCCTCGCCGGCGGAGGTGCGCGACTCCTCGCGCTCGCTATTCGAACGAATTCACATTCGACGCATCGAAGATTAACGAGGGCGAAAAAAAGATTTCGGAGATTTGGAAAAAATCGGGCGATTCCTCTCCGATCATATTTTCGAGTGACGTTTACCCTCACTAGAAAATTATTTCAGCGCATACGGAGAAAAAGGATTGGTAATTTTTACAGTGAATCCCCGTAACATTGAATTTTTAATAGACACAGCGTGTTTTTCACAGTTCGTAATGGTATAAATCTGTAAACACCCGACGCACATTGACGGGAAATTGGTATATTTTACTGTAATAATTTTACCGTATAAACTGATGTTTATACTATTGCGTATTATATAATGTATGATGCGGTCTATTAAAAACTCTAAAGTTTCACCTCGAGATGGTCTGTAACTAGGATAACTAAAAATTCGTGGGTTTTCCCATGATTTTTTGCTCATTTTTCTCTCTGTGTATCGTCGATTATCTAGATATAATTTTTCAGAGTCACCCAGTTGCCTCGTCAACGAAACGAAAGTTCTAGAAATATCATTGCGCTCAAACAAGTTTTAAGCAACACCAAACGCAACTTTAAAGTTTGCTTCGTTTTAATCAGACACTCGCCACTGTAGCGTGCACAGAGTCAGAGGTTCTGAATTTTAGCAACTTCACTTGACGCTCCCTTTAAGAAGTTTTAATTGACGATCGTAAGCGGGCGCTCCTCGCGTAGTTGCTTAGAAAATAATAGAAAAAAATGTATAAACAGACACACGAGCAACTACACCGATGCACTCGGAGAGCGAGCGAACCGTCCGTGCCTCATCCACCCTAGTACACTCGCGGGGGTTTGCCTCTAACTGGAAGTTAGAGGATCGGAGCGCAGCTGCTTCTCCGCTCTCGGAGCAATTACAAAGAACCGCTTTATCGCTTTAGAGCAGTCCGCAACAATCCCGCCAATACCCGTGGAAGGAGTACGAGAATTATCGCACCTATAGCCCAGAGGAATGATTTATTAGAAAGTGTAAATCTACGAGGACCTAATTGTAAACCTTATTCGGATTAATAAAAATGTACATAAAGTAGATTAATCAAATCCGTTCATCCGAATTCTAAAATTTTTAATTGACTGAATCAAAATATTAATCTGACTTTAAAATATGTCTCATGAAATTCCACCGATCCAATTAAAGCTCCACTATCCTCCGACGAGATTCTTGTCAAAATTCTGCGAAACGTTTCCGTTCAATTCTGTTAATTCTCATAATTTTATTATTCTCGTCAGTTGGAGTAGAAATTATTTATCTTAAAACGAATATATTTTTTGGGTAATGCGTTCACACTGCAGTTACCGGAAGTGAAACGACAAAGAGAATACGCACAGTGCATAGCGCGCAAAGTTAAGTAGGTATTCGATCGGCGTCGCGAGGCCAGGGAGGAGATACCGCGGCATATTGACGTTGATTGGTCGCATCAATCACGGCGTGTGCTCGGCACACGTGTATCAATCACGGGGTATCGGGAATCAGGACGCCCGCCAGCGAGCCAGCCGAGCTCAGCTCAGCTCAGCTTAGCCCGGCTGCGCGGCGGTGTATCGGCTTTCTTTTTTGTCGAGAAATCCCGCGACCGAGTCTGTATCAATCGGCCCGGCTGCGGATAAGAAACGGCCAGCTTAAGGGTTCCACCGGCGAAAAGCTCCCGGACGTCGCACGACGACGAAATAAAATGCGCCGTGCGACTGCAGTTTTTACACCTTTCGAACGTGGCCCACGTCGGTTCCTCCGGAGGGTTTGACTTCCGATCGGAAATGCGATCTAACGAGGGGTGCGTATATTAAGGAATTCGTGATTATTCGCTCGTTTTCATTGGACGCCGCATATGGAGAAATGCAATCATTCTCATTTTAATTGATACACCGAGAGAAAGGTGGCCAGTAAAATCAAGAATAATACCTAGGAAGAGATTGAATTTTTCTGGTTGCTGGTATCATATTTACGATTAAACTCGTAAATATTTTACATATTTTTTCTTGCACGGCTTTAGTAACAATAAGGTTATAGTTCGTGATGGCCATACACCGTGGTTAAATTAACCACAAAAGTAGATTAATAATACATATTACTTCGTCGTAGAGTCGACTATACATACATATAAAAAAAGGTTGGGGACATTAATCGACCACGATTTCTTGTTAAATTATGGTTCTTTCATCCAGACTTTTCTCTGAGTATACGAAGTTGTGATGAAATTTGATTAATTCGAAAAATATGTAAGTATAATACATTTATCGGTTAAATCAATTATTTTATTCATAAATCTACATTTTGAAATAAACCGCTTCCCCGAGAGAGTAGATATATATAATCATTCTCACATTTGATTCGTGTCTATATTTCACCCGGATGTGACAGCATGAATGAAATTATCCGACTGAAAGTCGAACCGTAATAGCACAACTTTTCATAACACCTATATCGATGGCCCTGTAGAGGCTCGGCTCTATCTATATCGGCGTATCGTCCGAAAGATAAAAGGACGAGTTTGTTCGAGAGAAAGAGCGAGCTGCACGCCCGGTGGAAAGTGGAATAACGGTCTGTTAAACGAGACCAGGAGCCCTCCGGGAGCGAAGGGGTCGTTACAGACGTAATCCGAGAGTCTGGAAAATACCAGCCGGGCGATACAGTTGCGGGGAAAAGTTGCAATCGACCGGTGGGATCTCGCGATGTTTCTCTCGCTACGCGTTTGGGAATGAGAGGGAGAGAGAGAGAGAGAAGGAAAAGGCAACGCGATATCATCCCCCGGATGGCGAAGGGAGTTGTGCGACGGTGTCAGAGGCGGAGGCTACTGCGACGCCGGCAGATCGAGAGAGGACGGAGTTGAAGTTAGTTGTTATCGTCGTAGCTTTTCACGGGGAGGAAATAGCCCGCGATTAAGCCTCGCCATTTTCCAATTAACGCCTTAATTAAATCCTCCCACTCTTAAACGGCACCGTTGCGGATGGGTTATAACGCCGTGTATCTACGCGGGTTGAGGAAGAGGGAGGGAGAGAGGGGAGAGAGAGAGATCACGGACTTGTGAAAATTGGGCGAGCAACGGCAGGCACCGCGGACCAATTGCTTCTCTTCTCATGCCGTCTGATTCGTAATTATGTTCTTATATACGTCGCACGAAATTCTTGGGTCCTCGTTATCCGCGCCTGCGAGAAACTCTGCTGCTCTGTCGGCGTCTCAAACTTCTTTATGCATATAGGTGCAAAGAGAGATAACTTTGTGAATACATACATGTGTATGTATGTGATACAAGATAAAGAAAGAAAAATATTTGTTTATATGAAGGCTATGAATTAATTTCAGGATTAATCTTCGAACTTAATCTGCCTCTACAAATTTAGTCCTCTTCGTATTTATTTATTTCGCATTTTTGAATCGAGAATATTTTAGCGAACAAAACGCGACTTGTACAAACACGGCCATAATACGCACACGAGAAGGGGGATGCGAAGGGAGTTTTAATCATCGATGATTCTCTGTGTCGGTTGAATTAGTCGTGCACTGTTACGAGGGTGACGATAGCGCAAGGTCGAGGAACCCGGACCTTATCGGAAGATCGGCCCTCGCGCGCGAGCACAGCTAGACCTCCCTCTCCATCTCCTTCACCCTCTCTACCCCACCTCCTCTTTGTAGCCCGACAACCGCTAGAGAGAGCTCTCTCCTCCCTCGGCTTCTCGCCGTGTCGGTAAATCCTAATCTGCATGTGTGAAGAATGGCGGGGTCGCGCCGCGGCTGCAAAGCAAACTACTGCTCGAGTTCAGCACAGCGGCCCTTTTGGTTATCGCGCGCGAGAAATCGGGCGGGGATGCAGGCTCCTCGCGTCACGGAACAGAGTCTGAGAGGGGAAGAGAGGACGAATAAATAGGTAGATATGAGAGAGGCGAACGGGTAGGCGCGAGGAATTGAGAGGAAGGTTCTCGTCGTGCAACAAATTTGAAAAAAAGAGGCAAAGGTATTAGAAAGTTTATACATCGAGGAGACAGTTTATTTGTAGTTAATAAATGTTTGTTTAATTATAGCGAAATAAACATTTTATTGGGTTATTTATATTCGTTAACTGTTACGATATTTATTTGGTATAATTAAATCCTTTGAGGCAATCATTTCGATGAAATAAAAATGTTAATGATTAACATATATTTTATTGTTCCAATGAAATTTTTATCTCGACGTATTTTAAATTACATTTATTAACTATTAATAAACTGTCTTCTCGGTGTACTTTTTAGTGTCGTACTTTTTTTTTAATTTTCCTCTTAACGCCTCCTAACGCCTGCCCTCGATAAATTTACTTCAAGGCCAAATATATTCGCGATTCTGAGGTAAAACGAAGCAAATTACATTATCGTGAGATACGGTATAATATTATACAGCCAAAATAACTCTCGTCGGAAAAGTATCTCATGTCGTTTTTTCTCGCAATCACAGATATATACATATGTATGTGTACTGAACAAAAATGTATTCCATTCAACCATAAGTAAGGTTGAATACGGCGAACCTCGTAGTGTAATTGTTTTAAGTAGATATTCACTTATTTCAACCTCAATTTGGCTGCTTCAACTCTATTTTTCCTTGCACTCTTGTGTCATTGCAACAATTGCACCGTGAGGTTCGCCGTATTCAACTCCACCGATGGTTGAATGAATCAAATGTTTTGTTCAGTGTATACGTCCGGTCGGACGAACGCAGTTGGATACAAACAAACATGCTGCTGTACATAAATATTCCGTAAAATTAGTTTCCCGCTCGACGTAACTAAGGCATCGCTCTCTGATTCGAAAATCCCGCTGATCAGTCTACCGCTTCGATAAACCTCTGAATAATTCACCGACCGATAGATACGCGAAAATATTCAAGACGACCTCGTTGCTATTCCAGTTGATTGTCCTTGATAATTCACGAGAGAAAGACGAGGCAGGGCGTGCCGCGGCTTAATGCAACCAGGCTAACACAGTGGATCGCTAGGAGTAACTAGACTGAGTACATCCGTTTTGCATATGGGTGGGTGCTGTGTGTCGGAGAGAGTATCGAGCCCGCTGTCGCCCGGTGAGACAAACGCGGACGCGAGTGTCGGCGTTGGTATTAGTGCGTTTATCACCGAGGGAATCTTTGCGTTGCGGGGCTCCGTCGACGACGGACGACAAAGTTGCTTACACACGATGGCTGCGAGTCGGTGATCGGCGACTGGAACGGAATAATAGGGCTCTAGCGTACTTCCACAAACGTAGCTTTTATTTGTGTTACACGTGTACATATAGAGAATGTACATCCAAGTTTCGCCAAAAAACCCAGCTTGGTGGCGCTGCTTGTATTTACCTTTTGATAACGATTTTCCACGGAAAGAATTTATTTGAATGCTTTAAAATCCACATTCTATTATAATTGAGGCCATGTTGATTAAATCTCATAGGTAAAACACTTTAATTATTATCCAAAATAACGTGTAAACAGCGCTTATACCGCGGGCATCTGCTTAATGCTTGGTGCGTGCCACAGATGGCACTCTATCTGTTTTGTGCAGTTACCCAATCGCCCTATAGTCTCGGGACATGATGTCAAGAACGAAATTTCGACTGCAGACTACGGTAAAATTCATTTATCCCTTGCGCTTTATTTCATTCATTTGTTTCCCTGAAAAAATAGCCAATTAAACCCTGAGGCATGTGTAAAAATTTGCTCGTTTACATCACGTCCCATGGTTACGTGGATTTTACGGTAATTTTTAATTAAAATTTCTCTCCGTGTAGGTAAACTGTTGGTACTTTTAGTTCCTTGAATTTTCAATGCTGAATTGCGACTACTGTCATTGGAGGTAAGATATTCTCCATACAGAGCAAAAGAATTGGTTGGATTTACTGAAAATTATTTACGGGGTCGCAAGTAATTTATTATTTATTTAAGTCATCTAGTTAGTTTTGGCGCACCTCTAATTAGTGTGCATCAAGGAAATCGGTTCGGCGGGCTTACACTCACAATGGATACGGATACGACCGCGCGCCTAAAAGAGGCGGCTGCAGTTCGAGCATCGAATATTATCGTCGAACCGGTTTCATCGAAATTCTATAGGGGAAAGTACCAACACGGCGGGTGAGCAATAACAGTTGAAGCTGCATGTTGGAGGTGCACCGATAATGCTTCGCTACGAAGTTATCATTTTTGTTTGGGCGATATCGCATCAGTTGCAGCGCTGGACCGATATATCGAACCAGCATATCGGAAACTGACGTATCGATAGTGCGCTTCATTTATTAAACTCGTAAAGTGAGAAAATTAAAATCTCTGAATCGAGGTGATTGAAGGACGATATTAAAAGCAACGTACAATCGTAAATATCAAGAACGACTAGATAAAAATGGAAAAAGGGAGAATTCAGAGGAAGCCGAATCGGAGATATCATCCAAATAATAATTAGGTTAAAATGACAAAACGCATATATTTAGTCAAACACATTTAGTAATTCTAACCAAAATATTGGTAAGTTGAACCAAATATCAAGTTATTCTAACCAAATGTTTCATTATTCCAATCAAACGTTTAGTTAACCTATCCAAAGAATGGTCAGTTTAACCAAACAGATGGAGGCTCTGTATTTCACTAAACGGTTTGGTCATCGTCTTCAGGATTCTTGTTAAATTGACCAAATTATTTTTCGCGGTGTATAAATCGCTTCCGGTTCATCGGTGATTCCTCGAATCGCGTCACCGCGATCAAGTTCAGTCAGGTGGATCTCGCGGTATGGGATGCGGAACGAACTCGGCATCTTATCTCGCTTACGATGTATAGATATACGAGCAGATATGCACCATGTGCGCGAGGAGCGATCGATGCGGGGAATGCACGAGGAACGACTGCGCCCGCGGGCCTCTCGGTCGATCGCTCGAGAGCGCGTACCGGTCAGACCGGCTTGGCTCCGCTACGGGAGGTCCACCTTCGCGGGGACAGGAGGAGAGGCCCTCCGAGCGCGCCGGAGCTCCGTGCCCCTTCTTCTCACTCGAGATGGCCAGAACAAAGAAATCCGTGTTGCACTCCCCGCGTAAGTTTCTTCATAGTCGTTTTACACGAGCGGTGTCGGTCTCAGCGGAGGATACGGTGGAAGGCGAAGCTTTGCCACGAGTGGAGGAAAGGGGGAGGAGCTGGAGGAGGAACTCGTCGCGAGGAAGGAATTCGTGATACGGTGCGTACGCACTAACGATTTCTTTCTCCCGCCGCTGGTTCTATACCCGTGTGGAGAGAACGTAACGATCTTTGACTCGTATAAACGTACTCTTGAGTTCATCAAATATTCGTTAGGTTCAAAGGAATATGAAAGAAGGAATATAAAAGCTAAAGGAAGTTCAATGGAAAATAATTGTTCACTAAACACGCTCCGTACACTGAGAACGAATTTAGTTGTTCTGACTAAATTTGATCAAACTAACCATTGTGTTAGTCAAATCAACTTCACAGCTTTGTTAAATCGATCTGAGTTGGTTTGTTTCAACAAGTTTTTTTCGGACAAACGGTGGAAGTATGTATAGTGTTAATTACTCTGAAAAAAAAAATCGTTCGATTCGACTAAATTTTGACGTTACGGGCGGTTAACTAAATATATAGTTATTCGAACAAATATTTAGTTGAAGCAGCTAAGTACCTATGTAGTTACTTCAATTAAATTTTATTTGCTTTAACCCTCTGTGATCACCGCGAGTCCCCTTGATCCAGGCTTCAATTTTGAAGCGGTTTCTGCTTCTTTTTTTACAATCGTAACTAGATTCTCGTCAGATCACGGAATAAATAGCTTCCTCTTAAAACTCGTACTACAAACGTTCTTCGGACTCCGCAAAAAAATCTTTCTTGAAACGTGCACTATAGAATTATTGATTACTTCAAAGTACCATATTTCATGAGAATAATCCGTACAATTTATTAAGAAAACTCTAAAAATAAAGAAGTTATAACCCTTTTAGTGAAGCAGCTAATTTTTCACGCATCTACATATTCACGATCTTTTTGGATATTTCATCATTACATTTTTTACGTAGACACGGTGATTAGATATTCTACAATATTCAAAGAATGTTCCACAATTTGTCTGATTAAATTGGATGGATGTTGTTCATGGCAACTATTGAAAAATCGGTTGGGTCCATTTGACCCATGTGTGACCATCGCGGAAATATACAGACGCGTGACTACGGAGGATGAACTACATATTTGTTAAGAAAACTATATATTTAGTCGGCCACCCGAGAAATTGTAGTTTGCAAAATTTAGTTAAATCAAACGCGATCCTCTTTCTCAGTGTGGTAATGTGTTCATTCGAGTCCAATAGAGGAAAGTGTCAAAATATGGGGTACTTTTTTTTAATCCACTATAATACAAAAATGTAGTGACTTTTAAACACTATTTCTAAATTTTGCGTTTCCTTGAACACTTTTTAAGCATTTAATAAGAAGAAACGGGTTTTTAAAAAAATGCAGAAGAAAATATGCAGCAATGAAAAAAAGTTTCACTAGACCCCATATAAGGAGCATACGTTATCCTAATATGGGGTACACTATGTTAACATGTAAAATTTGAAAGTAACTAAAATTATTTTGGGTTTTTTGTATAAGAACTATTTATTTTATGGAAATAAAGTATAAAAACAACATCTAACAAAAGATTTTTTTCTTATGAACCAAAAAATGTACTTATCTAAGAAGAACACAAAACAAATCTATTTACTAGCGCAAAAGTCACAAATATACCGGCTTTTTTCACAACCAGCACATTCAACGTGATTCGATATGAAGCAGCCCTGACAACCCATTCTTCGCTTTTAGGGTACCCCAAATTAGGAATTGATAGGTACCCCATATTAGAAGTAAATTAGATTTTTAGGAGGGGCGACTTTTTGCAAAAAATGTGGTGTTCTTTTAAAAAACAAAACCATTTTCATAAACTACGCAAAATTTTATATATGAGGAGCACAGTTCCAAAACTCGTTTAGTCCATTCGCAGTTTGTCCTATAATTGCTAATAGTTTAGCGATTATAAGACAAACTGCGAATGGACTAAATGAGTTTTGGAACTGTGCTCCTCATATATAGAATGATATTATTAAAACTTAAAAAACTCATCTTTAAGTCTCCTTAAACATCCAAAATGCAACACGACTAGAAAACTTTCCTTACAACACAAAATTATTATAACCTCAAACGTCAAAACAGAACACATGTTTACTCCAAAAAGAGAATGGGCGCTTTCTGGCAAGCCGGTGATTAGTACGCAATGTACAAAATAGATGTCGGAACTAATACTTGCTCAAAAGTTAACTACCCCATATTAGGAACTATCCTCGTATTAGGGCACTTTCCTCTAAATGTTTTTTCTCAGTATTTCGTTCCAGCTGTGACTCAGTTTAAACGACTCTCGGCGCGATAAGGTTCCTCAAGTAAACACGCAAACGATCCAAGATAGCACGAACTACGTTAAAACTACTCTAAATGCCCTCGTCCCTCGCGAGTAACTCTCACCTCCCGAACCACCACGGACCGCCGGGGCATCGCCTCAAAAATCACTACGCGATTCGGTCGATATCCCCCGAGGGAGCCTTCCGCAAACCGTCGTCTCCCACCGGTCCGTTCTGTTTCCGACACCACAGAGAGAGGATTTCCAGATCTGACGTGAAACTGACGTTGCAACGCCGCCGCACGTCGAAACAATTGTCCGAACAGTAGTTCGGGCCGGAGGAGTGAGCTATAGGCACACACAACTTCACCTGAGAATTCTACAGCCGGAGGCGCGTTCGGGCGATCCGTTGCAATCGACCTTTACTTGTATCTCTCTATACGTGGGTATACAGGGTGACTGGTACCACGACGTATTCCTTTTCTGAAGAGGTGTTAGTAGAGACAATTTGCAGTCGATTGAACCACAATATGCATAATCCACTTGTTGATAGTTTTCGAGATGTTTTAATTTTTGTTTTTTAGGTTTTAGCTGCTGTATTTGTGTCATATCAAACTATTTAACATAATTTTTGTTATATAACATGAATTACTACCTATGTGTATTAACGGTAGAGGCAAAAAAAAATTACAAAAAAAATTAGTAGTAAAAGGTAGTCCATTTCTAAGAAAACACAACAATTAAAATATCTCGAAAACTATCAACAAGTGGATTATGCATATTGTGGTTCAATTGACTGCAAATTGTCTCTACCAACACCTCTTCAAAAAGGAATACCTAAGGCCTTTCGCTGTAGAACTGGGAAGGGCATCGTGGACATGAAGCTCAACCTATCTTCATTTGGCTTCAGTTATCTGGCAACGGCAACATCACTCTATCATAAACGTCAGAAGTGCATTCAATGAAATTGTATTTCTTACGTGTTCTAGCAAAATGTATTGTATACTGTGCAATTACGAGGAAGTTCATCGTAGGACGATATTCTACTTAGTGCTGTGTAAACTCTAGAGTATACGCTATTGGCCGAAGAGCCGAGGGTGCCGTATGCTTGTAGTGTCTATACACAGCGCTTCGTAACATATCCTGCTATGCTCAGCTTTCTCGTAATTGTACGGTATACTCTTCTTTTCTCCGTACAGGATGTGGAGGTTTATTATAGGTTCTAAATATACCTTATTTTGGGCCTCTAAGTAAAATAACTGGAAATGCGTACCACTTTTGGGTTCTAAATAGGTCATAAATTCAATAGAAAGAAGTCCTCTTCAGATCTCCACATGTCCTACTGAACGGTAGAACCTTAAGGTTTAAAGTACGGTCTGAATTTCGACTTGGGAGGGGGAGCCTGTTGTAATTCTGTTCAGTACTGGTACACTGACATACACTGACCAATGGTACGACTTCCTACGCTCTCTTCACTTTGGCAAAGGGTTGACAGCCGAGTGGGTTCCGAGAAACGGATGTCATAGAAAGTCACGTCATTGATCAGTGTGCTAAATTTGAAAAGAATAAAGCTCCTCCTGTTTCATCCCTCTCAACCATTACACCCTGTATATTTGTACAGCCTACCGTTACTGAGTACATAACTCGCGCGCAACAACGCCCGCGTTATCATCATTACCGACTATTTTCACGGAACGAAGAAATTAGCCGATGACGCTCGATGTGGAAGGACGAGCACGCGTCTCCTCGTCCTGCGGTAGAGCACGTACAACGGTATAACGAAAGAGCGAGGTGGAGAACGAAGTGACGAGGAGACGCCGCCGCTGGGAGGGGGGGAACGCGTAGCGGAGATGCGACTACCACGATAGAGAGTAGAAAGCGGAGATGCTGATGTGATGGAGTGACAGTATGAGCGACTGAGCGAGCCGAAAAGTGAGCTTCGGGGTAGAGCGAGCGAGAGAGAGAGAGGGCGTAAGAAGGGAAGATTAGAGTTGAGTTGAGGAGAGGGCGAAGGAAAGAGAGAGAGAGAGAGAGAGAGAGAAGGGGGGGGAGAGAATGCCTGCTAGATAAGCCAGGAACGCCGTGAATACAGATGGACCAGGCGATAACACCAGACTCGTTCGCTCAACGAACTCCGGGGACGTCTCGACGACGTTCGCCGTCGTGTTCGCGTAGACGTCGACTTCTCTTTTGTCTGTCCGACGACACTCGCCCTCTCTGTCTCTTCATTGGCGACCGTCTCGCTCTCTCGCCCTTGCCTTCCGAATCGTGCGTTTAAGTCGTCGCGCGCCGATGGGAGGAAGATCGATCTTACCCGCACGGCGAACAAGGAGACATTAGTTATTTACGTTAAAACGCGACGTCACGAAGCCACTCGTCGTCTCTCTTTCGCCCCCCCCCCCCTCTCTCTTTCCATTTCGTTTCCTTCGCCCACGGGAGGGACGTGAAAAATCGAGCTTTCGAACGTCAACGGGGAACGTTCTATACTTCGGTCGCTTCGGAGGGAACTCACCTTGCGGGGCGAGATTGAGATAGAGCGTGGTGTGAGCGTAGTGGAATGCGCCTCTCCTCTCTTCGGTAGGTTCGGTGTTTGAAGTATCGGATGTCGGGGACCCAGTGGTACCAAAGGGACTTTGCCATGAAATGCGGTAGAGAAAGCGAGTATCTTTATGGAGGATATTATTCAATTGTGAATGCAGTTAAGATTATGTAATTCTTATCGCACAGTGAGACGCGACCTTACCTTTGAACTCGGTTTCTCTCGAAGTGTCATTCTTTCGCTTTTTGACTTGGTAAAGAATATCAGGGAAGAATCGCCTAGGTTGAACCATCTCTGTATTTAGAGCAGTAGGGATATTTCGTATTGATTGGTTAGTTACACTGAGAAAAAATGTACTCGAATCAGTTAAACGTGTTTTTGAATAGCCCTAAGAACATAATTTTTCAATTAGAATAAATATCGTTTGGAAGAATACAAAAATATTGTAGACTTAATTGAATATTATCTGGATCAAATCGGTATTCATTCGAATCGAATAAATGTACTCTTAGGATTACCAAGAAATACGTTTATTTAGCTGAAGCACATTTTTTCCTCACAATCAGTTTAGCTACATCATCATATGATCAGCCTTGGAGTTAAATAACACACCTTTTCCATTAATTCTGACAACTAGGTACACCTGTACACCTGGCCAGGCCAGGCACGCCTGGTGGCTACATCTGTAGCTGGTAGGGCGCACTGAGAAAAATAACTTGGTCAATTTAACCAAAATCCCGGAGACGACCAAACCGTTTGGTGAAATATGAATCCTCGATCTGTGTTTGGTTAAATTAACCACTTTTTGGTTTGATTGAAGTAACTAAACATCCTGTTAAAATAACTAAGCGCGTTTAACTAGATGAGTTTTGTCATTTTAACTTTATTATTTTTCTCAGTACATTAGCTCTCAATTCCAAATAAAGAGGTGGTCCAACCTCGGCACTGATCCAAATTAAATGACTCTCCCCTACCTGTGAGTTATTTCTATCCAACTCTAATTTAACTCGAATGGAATCAAATTTCCCCTTAGCAGCTAAGAGTTAAAAAGCCGACAGCCTTTTCTTTCTAAATCCAATCAAGATACGGAGTAATGCTAAAAATCCGCTTTTATTCAAAATTTCGTCCGATCTCTACTTTCGCGACCAAGAAGTCCCTTTAATAAGCGCGCGCAAGGGCAGTCGCCGCGTGACACGCGCGGTCTCTCCGCCCTACCGTTCCACCCTCTCGACAATCTCATTAATTCTAATTCGCGAAAGCTTCCACGACCCAATTGCCGCGCCGACATCATCCTCGCGACCCTCGGCGCGCAGTCGAGTAGGTCGACACGTCGATCGACTACCGAAAAAAAAAGGAGAAGAAAGACTTCGAGCGAAGGAAGTGTCGATTGGAGAACGAATTGCCGCCACTGATGATAATAATAATCTACGGTCCATTACTGCAAGTGACTCAGAGGAAGGACCACGACGTCGTCGGGGAGTAAATCATCACCGCTCATTTCATCACAATGGCTCGCTCGTTCGCCGCGCGAGCGAGCCGAAGAATGGCGCGCGCGTGCGAAGTCGTCGACGCGAGCCGTCAACCACGCATCAAACAATGCGTGCAATTACGCGGCGATCACCCCAGCGGGGTCCTCGCGCCTCTCGACAATGGCAAATGCACCGTCTCGTTTCTCAATATTGTCCCAGTTTTACGCGAGATATTCCCACACGCCCGGCGATATATTAATTCGGCCCGGATCAATATTGACTTTCCGCCGCGACGAACCCGAAGCGCGCGCGGTACCACCTATAACCCCCTTTTGGAGCAGCGGCAGTGGCAGCGGTAGTCTCGTGTGTATATTCCTTCGTCCAATTTCTCGTCACTCGAGCGCCGCGCGGCAGCGACAGCGTCGTCGTCGACGGCGGCGCCTGTATCGCGGTCCAAAAATTCCTCATTTTTCCGGCACACGCGGCAGCGAGTATACGGTACGCTGCAACCTTAATTTAGAGCACCGCCGTGCGGTATGCACTCGCAACACCGCGCGCGCACCAGTGCAATTCTTTCGCGTACGCGCACGCGTTTCGCATGCTGCGATGGGTGACTCGGTGTGTACTTGTCGTGTGACACACGTTTTTTTATAGCTAAGTTTAACTAAAATCATTCCACTAGGAGTTTCGAAAATTTGTACCCTCTCGTTATCGCTATTGCGATTAATGAAAAATCACCTTCCAGAAATAATATATATAAGATATTTAAATATATCTCATTTGAATTGAAATCATTCAACTAGGAGTCTTGAAAATGTGTACCCTCTCTCTCGTTATCGCTATTATTTTCGAAATATCTTTTAAGTATTATATATTATTTCTAGAAGGTGCTTTTTCATGACAAACCCTTTTTTTCCCTTCATACGAAACTAAAAATGATAAATGAGACACCATTTTAAAGATTAAGTTCTCCGTTTTTTGACGAATTGTTAATTTATAATTGCACATTGCATCATTTGTTTAAAAATCGAAGGTAAAAATTGACTTTTGGCAAAGATGACGCATAATCTACAGTCATTCCATATCTTTTGCATCTACGTTCCCCATCTTCCGTCGTCTGCGGAATTTCTGCACGGGGCCCACTACACGGAGAAAAAAGATCAGTAATTTTTACAGTGAATCCCAGTAACAGGGCTCTTCGAGGTGAAACATTGAATTTTTTACTAGACGCAGCGTACTTTTTACAGTTCGCTGCAGTATATTAAGAAGAGATTGGTAAATTTTAGCATATAAACTGATGTTTATATTATTACGAGTTGTAAAAAGTACACTGTGGTCTATTAAAAACATCAATGTTTCACCTCGAGGAGCCCTGTTGCTGGGATAATTGTAAAAATGCATGGGTTTTCTCATAATTTTTTACTAATCCCCTTGTCTTTATGCAGTATTCCTTCTTCAAGACGAATAGGAATCATGAACCGTTTCCCCAAACACACAGTTCATTAACTAGCCACGATTTTGAGTATCCAATCTCGTATGCTTCGTATTCGGTTTGTCCTTGGGGACAAGAGTTTAGAGTTTAGACTTGTGTATAGATTACCCGCATAATTTAAGTGTATAGGGGGAACCCGAGGGAGATGAGCAGAAATATATCAATATATCCGCGCATACGTACCTGTATAAACTCGACGCCGCAAAACTCACACGCGCCGATGGTGGCGGAATGAGGAATGAGAGAAGTGAGTGGTAGAGAGTGGGCGAGTTCCTCTTAGCGTCACGATATGGAAAGCCATTAATTTCACTTATATTACCTCCCTATAGTTTCCAGTTTGCAGTAATGGGCTGCCGAGGTGGGCGCGCGCGTGAAGCTGCAAGTTAATTTTTTCCTCGTCTCCTCCGCCGTCGTTGCGAGTTGTAACGAGAGGAGAGGAAACGCGAGGGAAAAGAGCGAAAGAGGGAGAGGGTGGGAGAAGGTGAGCTGTCGGGGAAAGGAAGGAAGGAAGGAAGGAGTACTTTCCCGAACACAGAAGCCGGGAGACAGGAGCAGTGTTGAAATATACGAGAGGGAAGAGGAGCGATTGCGATAACGGCGACGTTGCCGTCGTCGATACCCAATTGCGCACGTAGCAACACCTGCGAGTCCTCGTAAAGATTTCGAGCCTCCTCGAAGATCCGACGGGGGTTGATCGAGCCATTCCTGCGAGTCGCCGCGGCCCATCGAGTCGCGTAACTCGTTGGGGAAGGAGAGGGAAGAGGCGCGAGAGGCATTCGCCTTCGTAGAATTTCCCCTAGTTGATAAAAGCCGTCTAATAATCCAAATATTGGCCGGGGAGATTATACGGAGTCGCGCTCGCTGCAGCCTATTTATTGCTCGACCAGAGCCCGTGTAAATCATAATGGATATTGTAAAATGCCGATGGTCCGCGTTCGAGGGAGCGAGGGGTGGCGCGAGAGACGAATGCTCGGGAGACTTGGAAAAGCTGCGGCTTCACCCTCGCCGACCGTGGTCGCTGTCGCCGTTTATTTCTCGCTTCTCTTTTCTCGATTTCATGCATCGACTAAAGTAGCTATACCTGTATCTAAAAAAAACTATACTATCTCTATATTTATAATTATTTTTTCGGATATTTTCTTTTTTATGTGATATTAAGCACGTATACAGATTGCTAATTGTATTTAAAAAATGTGAATATTTTTTACGAGAAGACCAAGTTGACTCTTTATTTATGGGACGTTAATTCAAGATTCCGCCTTCTTCTGATCGTTTTTCCCGGTATTTAGATACACTATTACTACAGGAAATCAAACACTTAACTTGGGTATTCCTAAAAGCCCAACTATATTAACTATTAATTGTACAATATATTTGAATTGAATAAATATACCGTTTAAAAATCTATTTATAATTTAAGTGAAAGTGACGTAGAAAAAGTGTGAAGGAAGATCTACATGAGAATTAAAAAATTTACAAATAAAAGTGACGTTGCGTTAACAAACGTTAATAATTGGCGTGTTAACACGCCCCAGGCGTACAGCGATTAGCAAGCGATTAGAATTAAACGTACGAAGCGAATATTCGTAATGAGACTTCGCTAATAAAAGAAAGAGCACCCTTAAACTAAAGGCAAATATCAGACTGCCAGTAGAGACCAGCCTCGAGCAATTGCTTCGTTAATGGGGCAAGCGTGCAAAGAGAATAGATGGTAGTTCTCTCATTCGCCGTTAGAGGTCCCCCGTAATAAACCTCGGCTCTCTACGAATGAAATCTATTTTCTTTTCCCTGCCCCGTTCGCCGAGCGGGAGGACGAGGTGTTCCGAGAAGTACTTTACACCCCGCATAGTTTTACTACACGCGAAACGTCGTTATCGCCCGTCGAACGAAAGTAACGCGTAAAACGATCTCTGTTAGGAGCAGGAGAAAAAGAAGGAAGAGCCGAGGTAACGATTAGCCGCCTCCCCGCGACCGACTATCGACTTCGAAGGGCTTGCATATATGTATGTATGCACAGTCGCATTACGAGATCGATTTTTACGTTCCACTTCCGTAGTTCTTTACGAGCAACTCGACTCCTGCTTCTATCATGCACGCGTCAATCGAGATGGAAATGGATAAATAATATACGAGTAAGATTTTATAGCAGGTACACACTGAGAAAAATAACTCGGTTAAAATGACAAAATGCATCTGGTTAAATGAGGTTAGGTACTCTAACCAAAATACTCATAAGTTGAATCAAGTATTTAGTTATTCTAACTGCGTGTCTAATTATTCTAATCGGATAATAGTCAGTTTAACCAATCGAATGGAGAGGATCCATATTTTACCAAACGGTTTTGTTACGGTCTTCAGGATTTTGTTTACATTGGCCAGGTTAATTTTCCTAATACACACAAGAAATTATAGTGTCCAACTGTTCAATGGTATTAAAAGTGTACCACTGAAGGTGCGAGTGAATAAATATGATAAACTATAATGAAAACACGAATAAAAACATTTTGGGGGCTCGAATCATGAAAATATCATAAAACACGAATACTGCAGTGGAGATATTTCATTAAATTTCTCTTCTAAAAATATTCCTTACACACCGGTTGCTCAGGATAATCAGTAGGCATACATGGGTTATGCATTCGTACTCGACGACGTATCAATTCACATCAATCGCAATCGAAGAGCCAACATTCCATCGCAACGACAATCCTTAACTTTCTCCTGCACCTCGCGATCTCCACTTCCCCGGAGATCCCACCGATCCCTCCCTCCCTCCCGCCGCCGCTCCTCATCGCGCGACGCACGCCGCGTCACCCTCGTTCATCGTCGACAGAGAGAGGATGGAGTTAAACGCCGACGGTAAATAAAAGGGAAACTCCGCGCTCTATATCTTCCCCAGTCGATGGCCCCGCTAAACGCGCCATCCATAAAAGTCAACGGCCGTGCGTTCTTCTCACGCCGGCTCTCCCAAATGCCAAATAGATGGCTCTCCGGGGTCCCGGCGACACCGACTAATACCTCGGGCCGTCGTATATATTTGACGATATCAATATAGGAAACCGGACTAGGCGCGCGGGGGGTTGGCCCAGGGGTGGTGGTGGTGGTGGTGGTGGTATGGCGCGACGCGAGTGTCCGGTCACTAATATCGAAGGCGGATGACTTATGGCGGACGCCGTGCATCGGACCCCTCGAAGTGCCACCTATACCAGCGCGACGCTGCCTCGCCGTACCGTAGGAGCAGGGGAAACCCCCGACACGACTCGGTCTAGCTGTACGTCGGGCTCGCGGTACGGGAAGGTGGTGTGGGGTGGAGAACGCTGGTGGCGCGCGGTATAAAGGGGGTGGAGGGGGTCACACAATCGTGTCGCCCCCGCGTGTGATTCGAATGCGAATGTCCGAAACACAATGGAAATGTAATTTCCCCGTTTCCCCTGTAGGTGCGTATACCTAGTAGGGCTATACGCTCGGGCATTGGCTATATTGAATTCTTTCGTCCGGCGACGGGACGGCGCGCTGTTATAGCGAAGGGATGATGGCGGGGATTAACAGCTGTGAAATCGCGCGTTAATATCGATTTGCCGAATTCTGTCGAAGGTCGCTTTTCCCTTTCGAGGAACTGTGCTGTTGGAATTGCTCGGTTTCGGTTTGACGTGAGGTAACTGTAGCGATAGCCGGACTTATTTGAGTACAATTCGAATAATTGAATAAGGTAAAAAGGAACGATCAGTGGAAAGCAAAAATCTTCAATAAATTAATGTGATGTGTGTACAGGAAGTGTCAGTAGTAAAAACCCTGCGTGGAGGTAAAGGATTAGTAATTTTTACACACTGAGAACAAAGTATGGTAGATCAGACTAAATTAGCGGTTACGAACGGGAGAACATAGATCAAGTTATAATACTTGAACTAATAATTTGCTTTACTTGAGTACAGCTTGTTTTCGTTAAACAGTTTCAAATTATTACAACCAAATTATTTAATTCAAGTAACTTGCTCGGCGTTCCCCCGCCCGTGACTGCCAATTTAGTCAAATCTATTATTTTTTTCTCTGTGCAGTGAATTCCAGTAACAGGGCACCTCAAAGTGAAACATTGAATTTTTTAATAGACACAGTGTATTTTTCACAGTTTGTAACAGTATAAACTCATAAACATCTAACACTTACCTACTAACGGGAGATTGGTAAATTTTATCGTATAAATTGATGTTCATACTTTTACAAACTGTAAAAAGTACGCTGTAGTCTTTTAAAAATGTCAATGTTTCACCTCTATGAGCTCTGTTACTGGGATAACTGTATAAATTTATGAGTTTTTTCATGACTTTTTACTAATCCTTTTTCTCCGTGTGAGTAAAATCTCACGTATGAATTTTTATGACGACTGTCCCCGGATACTGAGATTAGTCGTCCGACTATTAGTACAATTACCTTAATACAGGTGCAGGGCCTTACACTGGATCCGGTCTGTCTTACGATAAATCGAAAAATGCGACATTCGTAGATGATTCGTTTTAACTTGAGAGGGTGAAACGGATCGTTTCGATTTTTTCTTTACGAGGAAAAAAAAGGAGAAACTCAGGGAGGACTACCTATCGAGGGTAGAGAGGCGAGCGATGAGTGTATTCGTTTCCAAATCGAGGCGAATAAACGGCTGGGAAATATATCTCCGTAGTGTTTGCCAAGGTCTCCAGACGGTGAGTAACGTCGACAATATGGCAGTCTTTCCCCCTTGGTCTACTCGTCGTTTCGGGACCTCCGTACTTACTGACCCTAGCGGGAAAGTCGAGCCCCCCTCTCCCCTCGTTGCAGGGGTATAACCCGGCACCCTAATGGCCTCTGATTGAAATCTTAGTGATTTCTGGGCTTCCTTTCTCTCTCCGCACCTACGCAATAATGTCGTGCGATCGGGCGAGCGATCGCTTATCTCGCGGCCCTTTCACCGCGGGGTGCATACGCGCGACCACGAAGCGTTATGGAAATGCGACTGTACGGGGTGGAGGGAGCGGCCGGACGAAGAGACTCCCGTGCGAAGCGGGTATTCACAGTCGAGTCTCGAGGAATAAGACGGTCTGAAGACGGCTTAGGAGGTCTCTCATTGGCCGGAACGCTATCTCGAGACCATCTTATATTTGAGATCCAGCTATGAATGCCGGCCGAAATGCGATTCGTCGAAAGAGGATCGTTGCGATGGGCTCGTTTGACTTCTACCGTTAATATGACCTAGATGAGAACAAAAAATCACGATAAGGATACGTTCTGTCCTTATCCTCGTCGTTCCTTGTAAACCTCAACGCGCGCGGTAACGACGCTATTTGTACATATCGCGCCCCGGTCGTTACGCAATCTCTCCTAGTCATCGGGAATATATACGCGTATTTATTGGAATAAATATCGCATTTGTACGACCGATGCGTACGTACGATATAGCGGATATGGGACGGGGGAAATAGGCTCGTAACATCCTGCGGTAATGCGAATGCCCGCGGATGCTGGACGGGCTCGTGGAGATCGCAAATTGGTATTTACGCGGAGATCGAGATTGCTGCGATGATACTGTGCGAGGAACGGAAAACAAAACGATAGAAAATGCTTTTATTTAAATATGGTGGCCTATTCTTTTTTTTTTTTGAAAATGAGAAAGAATTATTTTGTTATTAGTCTTTAGAACGTAGTTCTTTAAATGCACCGAGAAAAATGATTAGTAATGTTAACCAAACTATGGTTGGTATGGGAACAATGGAATATTTTTATCGCGACAACAAATGTTTGGTTGTCATAATCAAATATTATGGAAGTATTGCGTTGCCACAACCAACATTTATTCGTCGTAACCAAAAGTTCTGTTGTTTCGATAAAAATATTTCGCTGTTCCCATATCAACCAAAGTTGTGAAACATTACTAATCACTTTTCTCAGTATAGGTCTTATAATATACTTCATTTCTCTCAACGAAGTTATACAGACTGCCGAGTTGCATAATTTGCTCGCGGTCGGCGCTATTAGTACGATCTCTCCTTACGCGAGAGCGCGTGTATACGACACCCGCGTTCGCATAAATATACACGTACATCACATATACACACTTATAAAGCGTACGTGACTGGGTTGCAATCGAGTTTACGTCGCCCTGACACCATAAAAGACCACGAACCTACGATACGGCCATTTCGTGCGCCACCGACGCGACTAGCCACCCCCTACCGAGGATCTTGTAAGTAGAGTACGTACCTCTTGCCTTCTTATCCGTATACGGGCGGACCTGTTCGCGCTATTCTCGCACGGGTAACGAATTTGTTGGAAATCCGAGAAATCGCTGTGTGGACAAATCGACCGAGATTTTCGCTTTTGTGTATTTCGCTGGATACTTCAATTTCAGATGATATTCGACGTTCAAGTTTTCTTTCAAAAATGCGGGAGTTCTACTGTTAAATAGAAAAAGTACTATTAAGTTATCCTCACTCACAAATACCAATTTATTGACTTATTCTGTGTGACCCTGGTATGTTTCTCCTACAGAAGTGGAGAGAGATTCGATATATTATACTTCGCGTAAATTATATATGCCGGTACCGCATCTTCTATTCCATTTTCCGATTATTTTCTTGTATCAAGGAACATAAGACATATCATACCGTAAAGGTACTAATAAAGAGAAAAAAGGACACCTAAAATATCTTTACGCCGGCTGATGTTTTCGACTCTCGAATTCATAAAAAAAACGCAATTCTCCCAACTTCCCCAGTACATTAAAAGTCACGCGGAAAAAAGAATTTTGGACAAAGTACTCGATAAATGGAGGAATTAGTGATATTTCACATAGGAGTTCTCCTCGAGAGCGACGTAGCATTGAGTACCATTATACATTGTATCTGCTACTACGTCCAATAAAAATAAATTCCATATTCATAGCAAAATTCAAAATGTTCCACAACCAACAGTATCACTAATGTATTACATACGAGTATACGAGTGCTATATTGAATTGTAGTTCTTGCAATAAAACATAAGTATTTATAATAATATACAATTGTACTCTGTGCCATGTCACTGGGGCTGTCCATCAATTACGTAAAGCGATTTTGAGGAGTTCTATATAAAATTCAATAAGATTTCTTCTCTCTGCTCCTCCTCCTTTTATAATATTACGTAAGAAAAGTAAGCTCAACAAACTCGATATATACCTAGTAAAAAGGTTTGTGGAGCTTTTTACACCAGTTTCAGTTACTCGCTCAAAATGCATGGCATCACTTTTAAGAATCTCGCAATGCTATTCAAAAACTATTGTTGATTATTTTTCAACATTTAAGTAAAGTTAATTCATGTTTAATGTGTATATGTAAAGATACAGGAAGAATTTCTGTAATATTTCTTATGTAAAATTGACCTTCTCCTCTCCTCTTAGCGTAAGTTATCATAGAAATTTGTATGGACTCCTCCTCCCTCCCTTCTTATTCGCCTTACGTAATTTATGGACAGCTTCACTTCCGAGGGCAACTTCTGCTATGTGAATATCACTAATTACTTCATTTCTCTTTCCCGGGCATATATCGGCGTGCGGCCGCATTCTCTGTACGCGGCGATTGCACCCACACCCTGCACGCGGATAAATGAACCACCACGCTTCGGGAGCACCTCTCGCCTTGAGGGCCCGCTGCGGGCGTGAGGGCAGATATCGCACAGAGACGGATGCTCCATTATGCCGACATACTCGACATGCCGGCCGCTTCAATTGAATCGTTCGCTAGATTACCCAATGACGCATAATGCCCGGTTGGCGCAAGCACGGTTGGTCCGCGCAGACCATTGTGCCCCCCACCCCCTGCCCCCTGTAATTCCAGACACGTAAAAGCAATTCCCAGAATCTCCTCATTGTTATGCAATCACGGGGCGCGACGCAAACCGCGGGATCATAATTTTCAGTTGAAACTGCGCTTGCGTGCCATGCGCCGTCCTGGCGTAGAAATCGTTTTCCCATGATTTTCTCATGTGGACCTGTCATTTATAATATTTTATTCAATTTTTTGAACGACGACTCCTTCGTCAAAAAATTTTTTTACAGTCTGGTCTCGCGTTCGATATCTCGAAGCGCTCGCCACGCCTGTCTTGCCTGCTATCTCGTCGTGACGTTTCTACCAGGGACTGCTACTCATCCCGGAACATAGCCCGCCACGGAACGTTCGTCGCGTCTGCAAAACCGCACCGCCGTCGCGCATCGATCGCGCGCGACGTCTCGCGCTGCGCGTCTGGATGGAAAGTGTATTCGACACGCAAACCAGCCGCGGGCTTGGGGCCGGATAACCGAAGTGGGTGGTTATAGAGATAGCAACGGTGGCTAAAGGCAACTTGCTCCGAAGCGGCTGCCACCTTCACACTCCGGGGCCACATTGTTTTGCCGCGGCAAACTTGCGAGCTATTTAACGCCTTGCTTAAACCGCTCAACCCTGACGCAAGAACCTGAACCGACCCGACCTCCCTCTCTCTCACCCCTTCCCATGCCTCACCCTCTTCTGTTTCGACCTCTCCTCGGTCCACGGGAAACTTTGCACCAACTCTGCTTACATATTGTTCGGAAGTGTGAAAGGAAGCAGCGTAGGGTCTGCCCTCCCCTTCCTCCCTCCCTCCTTCCCTCCCTGTCTCGCCCGCTAGCGAAAGGTACGAACTTTTCCCGTGAATCCGCTCTCGCGGAAGGAGAGGCTCTCCTCCGCGCGATCGTTCCTCTCTCGCTCGATTATCTCTTCCGCCCACCCGAGAAAATATCTCGCTCGTTATCGGTTCCGTCGCGAGGAACGGCGGGAGGGGGCAGGAACTTCCATGTCGATTTATCCGCGCGCGGATAACGATCCTTTGGCGGCACGATTTGCCGCGACGAGCAATCGCCCGACTGGCCGCGCGGTTCCCGTTCATTTCACGGAATGCTTTATTGATTATCGCATCCACCGTTAATCCGCGGATAGGTGGGATATAGCTATAGGTACATAAGAGGCGCCTCGCAGCAGCCGCCTTTTCACGAGTGCACCATCCTGCAGCTGTAATTGCGATTGCAAGATATATCATATACCATGGTACAGCTTTTAGTCAGTGCTTTCCCGCCCACCCTTCTCACCCTCTTATCCCTCTTCTTATTCCATTCTCGCTCTGTCTCTCTCTCTCTCTCTCTCTTTCTTTACCTCCCGTAGAATGGAAGGTGCGGAGCGAGGGTGGTTTCCATGGAACGCCTAACTTTTCAGTGGGGAGGGCCGCGTAGTTTAAGGGGATTAATTTCGTAACTTACGCGCCTTCCCGGGATACCCGCGCGCCCTTCGGTGGGTAGACCGTCGCGATTATACGGGGCGATGACCACGCCCGAAATGCGCCTTTAATGCCGCTTCCGATCGAACGCGAGCGGCGCGCGAGACAAAGGTGATCGCGCCACATGGTGCGCGCCGCTGCAGCGTACATGCAGCGGCGACCGGAAGTTTGTGAGCCATGTGGGGCGTTTAAAGGCCGAGGGAAATTATGCCTTTTAGCTTGAGTGGAAGAGGGAAAGGTTCTCAAATGCAATCGAATGAGGAAAGTTTTGCTTTTACCCGCGACTTTGGTTATACGTTTCGGTGAGAAGCTAATTACGGGCAAAAAGATGTCTAAATATTTAATTAGCTTTCCGTCCGTGACTTTGTCCGCGTGAATCTCGAAATAAGTAGACATAGAAATTTTTCATGGTTTTAACGGCAAAAATAACAGAATTCCCATATAAATTTTCATCTCCTATTCAACCCCCTTACACTGAAAAAAAAAAGATTAAAATTTATTCTGTTAGAAGGATAATCTGAGTACGAAAGGTAAAACAGATCAAAAATTATCCTTCCAGGGTATAAAATTTAACCTTCCTTATAGAATAATTTTCGATCCACTTTACCTTTCGTACTCAGATTATCCTTCTAACAGAATAATTTTTAATCTTTTTTTTTCTCAGTGTAAGAGATAAATTTCCAAAAATCCTGAAACATATTTTTCTTAATATCTAATCGAAAGGCTAAATACAAATTTTCATCGATTTAAATTCAAAAATGACGGATTTTCATACAAGCTTACATCTCTTATTTTACCACCTCTGGGGAAGAATTTCGTAAAATCCTTTCCTATAGTAAGTGTTTACGTCACAAGAGAAATCTATTGTCCAAATTTCATGTATAATTAGCTTCAGCGGTTTCGGCTCGGCGTTGACGAATCAGTCAATCAGTTATTTTATGCACCGAGAAAATAGTATATTTGTAGTTAATAAATGTTTGTTTGAATATGGCGAAATAAATACTTTGTTGGGCCAAATAAATATTCATCAACTATATTACGATATTTATTTGACACAACGAAATCCTTCGAGGTAACTGCTTGAACGAAGTAAACATTTTAATTATTAACATACCAATATTTGTATGTTCCCGCGAAGTCCTTTTTTCGCCGTATTTGAAATTACATTAATTAATTACTAATAAACTTTTTTTCTCGGTGTATGTATAGATAGATATCGGTTTTATCTCAATTTGAATAGCAATTCCTGAATTCTTCAGTATCTATCTTCTGTACAAACTGTTACCTGTATCCGAGCGATTACTGTTGCGGAGAAAATAAAACGACACCATCCGTGTAAAAGAGAATGAAAATTAAAACACCCTTTGTAGTCGATACACGACGGACGGGGAAATATAACGACACCCCGGACGCGTCTCACGCGCGACTGTCGCGAGGCTCGGCGTCCATGACAGGGGATGTAATCGACGACCGCGGAGATCTCGTTTATTTTACATTTCGAAGCGGTGTTTTTTTCGTTTATTACGTGAAACGCGCGTGGGGTGCGTCGGAAACAAAGAAATTACGAACGATCCTATCTGTCGGAAGGGTGTGGGTAGCGGGGAAACCCGCCCGTATCCATTGCGTTAGCGGGGCGTTCTATAAATAATTAATCATGCCTTAAATATAGGGTGGGCTCGCGCACGGCACCAGTGGTGGGATTTGTTACTGGACGAGGGACACGCCATTGCTTCCTTAATAATTACTCGCGCACGCGTCTCTCGAGGCGACGCTCGATAGCAATTACAACGTCATTCGATGCAGATCAGTTACGTGGTGCACGATTGACCTTCCTCATTGACCCTGGGGATCGAACTCTCGTTACACTGAACAAAAACGTTTATATATAAATTAACGCGTGTTCGTCCAGTTAAAAATGTTTGATAGAGAATAATAGCATATTGTAGAAAAGATTCAGAAATATCATATCTAGAGTGAGAAGCTCTATCGTTTCTTATAATATTGATATTGAATATTATAAAAAACGATGAGATCGACATAAGATCTGTATACATTTTTGTAGTATTTAATATGAAAATGATTAAAAAAAAATGATTGATTTTACGCTCTGTGTTATTTTTGAATCATTTTTGCTATATTTTGTCGTTTTCTATCGAAAATTTTTAGCAGGATATCTATTATTTATTAAATGTACCCATGTTTAATTTTACGGAAACTAACTTTATCCGAGTATAATAAATATCGAATGATGCAAAGCCAGGTCAGGCTAGGCGTCATCGATCATGATATAATTGCAAGATTAAAAAGTAACGCATGTGCCTCATATGTATTTGGCTGCTTGACTCCCACAAAATGATGTATAATTCATATGTTTCGAATGTAATGTATACTTTGACGTACCACAAGGCTAACGACTTCCTCCTTCTGCTTATTTCCAGGTAAGACTACTCGCTGGAGTCATGAGAATATACCTTCGAACGGATATTCACACGTCGTCCGAACGGCGCGGAGGATTTATCGTGGAGTAGACACACCTCGACTTGGGGTGAGTTAGGGAGAATATGGACTCACTCACATTTCGAAGAATCTCGTACGTACACAGAAAGAAAGAGGAAGCTTAGAGAATAAGTATTTGGTTCGTCGTATCTTCTCTCGTTATATTAGAAACTCATTAACATATTGTTATCTTTTCACACTACGATAACTAACAAATTATTTGTTTCCATCCGTTCCGTGGACAGCAGAGGAATGTAGAAAATCATGCACTCTAATGTCGTAGTATCAATTCGGGGGTACGAAATCGACTAATTTTCGAATGACCAAATCCTATCTCGACGCTGCAACCCGAGCGATCAACTCGTAGAGGCCAAAGACCTCTCCCCCTCCCTCATCGCGTTTTAATGATTCCAGAAATATTCACCCGCGTGGCCCGGTTCTCACGAAACTTAGCGATTCTCGACGACTACCGAAAAGTCGACTCGCGTCAATTTTTTCGCCCTCCCCCTCCATCCGCCCAACCCACCCCTTTGTCATCGCGTTTCTCGCAGCGCCGCGGAAAATTGGCTAAAGTTTCCCGGGAAATACATCGACGGCACCTGTCTGCGCGGAAAGCATTCCGGTCGTTGGGAAACGAAATTGTCGCTCCGTTAAATCGTTTGTTACGCTCGGAGCGTTATACGGGATACGTACCTACCTATACACGCGAGACGGTCAATTGATACACGGGCTTTGCACCATTCGTACCATAGGTGTGCATGTGTGCCGTCGAAATCCAACGGGTGAACAACTCGCGCACACCGAGCGTAGTGGGGGGTACACCCAGGCGAATGTAGGTTATTGAAGCAAACTACAGTTTATGTCCAAGGAAGGAGCAAATACACCCAGTCGTATACAATGCGGTTAGACGAGCGCGTGTGTCTACACGTATGTTGATACCGGGGTGTATACACATCGGCGTGTTTGAGGCGCACACACACGCGTGTGTAATACCGTGTAGCCGGCTTTGCGGTGTGCATTACAGATGTAATTAAGATAACCGAGGTGAGGGCAGCTATGCACAGTGCCTAATATACGTGCGGATGGATCTATATAAGCGGCGCTTGGAGCGTCGCATAATCACATCCGCGGATTCCTCGTGCATATTCCGCGGAAATCTCGGAAGCTGTCTTTCTCGCGTTCTGCCTTAAAATTTCGTCTCCTCGTTTCGTCATTCGATTTTGAAGTGATAATTAATTAGGTATAAGCTCTAAAAATTTTTACTTTGTATCATTTACCGTTTATTTTATGGCTTATTTATTTTATTTGTAACGAATTCCTACACTCAGAAAAATAACCTGGTCAATTTAATCAAAATTCTCAAGACAATAACCAAATCGTTTGGTAAAAAAAATATGGATTTTTCATCTGTGCACTTCTGAGTTATACAGAGAACACATACTATCCGTTTTCTATTAATGTAATGAATAATTTTCTCGTTAGCACAATCACGCTATATTTATAATGCGTGTAAATAAAAACTGTTATCATTGTTATTATTGAATAAAGCCTCCGTCGTATTATGCTCCCTTCGCGTTTTCCCTCTGCCCGAAGGTAGGTTCGAAAGCCGTCGAGCGAATTTCCGGCTCGTTTTCCTATTAGATCCGGCGCCGCGACGTGGGTTATCTATTGCTGTTGACCTTACCAACGGGGTGCGAACGGGATTTGAATAAATTAGGATGCGGATGATAAATGAACTAACGGGAAGCGTCGAACACTGTTCACCGTATACCCCGTATGCGCACGCCCGAGAGAGAGGCCAGCTCGCGTGTGGGTGAAGTTGCCCGTACCTATCGCGCGATACACCGGATTATTCACCTCTCGCGTGTCCCGATAAACATTGCACCTTCGAGTATGAAGGAGCATCCGTTATGCGACGCGCGACGGCGAGGAAAAATTTGATTTGATCGCGAGAATGAATGCGTGGAGGGAATAATATACAAGTGTTTGCGATGTAGAAGAAAGTTGAACAAATTGAACCAATTGAATTGGCCCCCGTTTTACTTTTCAGACATAGCTTTTTTCAGGAAAACTTCAAATTGATCGATTTATTTTGAAAGTTATTCAACTTTTATCTGATTTAAAAAAATCCGCGACTTCGCGAAAATATAAATATATAACTTTTGAATAAGAAAATTTTAATCAATTATGGAGATGTGCTACGGATCTTTAGGAAAACTGGAAATCGATCGATTTATTTTGAAAGTTATTTCACTTTCATCTAATTTCAACAACCTGCAACTTCAAGAAAACATAGATATATAACTTTGGAATAAAGGAATTTTTATCCGTTATGGAGATATGCTATAAGTACGGATCTAAATTGCCACCTCTTTTCTCCTATCTCTATTTTTCCAAACAGGGTCAATAGCTAATATCACATGTCGTTACTTAAATTTCATCTCTATCGATCTACATAACGCTATTCCTCCCCTTCCCATTTCCGTCTCGTTTGTTCACTCCTTTCTAGACACACCCGCACCGAAAGATATCGCGTCGCGTTATCCGGGTTAGTTTCATATGCCAAGTATCGCGTAAGAGAGCCTCGATGGTATCGCTTCCATTACTTTTATTAGCATCATATTTTCCACCACCTGCGGACACCCATAACCAAGCCCGGGATCGTCATGTACAGGGCCTGGCCGCGTCGATAAACTGCACGAAACGGCTAACGATAAATTGTTACGGCTGTTTTATATATATATATCTGTAAATACATATAACCTCGCTCGTTTCATCGATGCTTTTATATAAAACTTGGCCGGCTGTCATCGCGAACCTGCGGAGAAACGCGCGTGGAAAGTTTTCGTCGTCGGTTCTCGCTATCGTTGGACCAATAAAATTGTGAAAAAGAGGACAAATAAATTGACGATGATAAGATAAAAGTCAAGTTGCTATTATATGATTCTACTTTAAGTCATTTTGCATTTCACAATTTCATTCCCGGATACAAAATCGAAAATCCAAGGAAAATGTTACGGATATCTACAATCTCCCCGTTGAATTTTAAATCGACGACTTCAAGAATTGTAACGTATTTACAAAGACCCGTATTCACTTTCCTTTATTCACCCATCAATGTTTGCTGGTAACTTTAATTGTCAAGCAATTTCTTGTTTGTGACATTGGATCAAGCATTTTCGCGTTATTTAAAAAATGTATCCGGAAATTTAATTTTATGAAAAAAGAGCGCCATTTCTAAAACCAATTCCTAAACACAGTAGAAACGATTAATTGAGTATCTACAAATAGAAATTGTTTGGCAACTGAAAATAACACTGAGCACTAATGAGTTATTAATGCTATAAATGAGCTTCTGACTCACGATATGGTGCCGTTTTTAATAAGGCCTACGGGATCCCGCTGTAATAATTCGTGCAGCATTCCGACGCGCTGGCATTCGTCCGACGGAGTGACCGAGCCAATTGGCGCGACCATTTAAATAATTGGGGGCTCAGCGACCGGAAATTAGAAGACCATTATACGCACGCTATAAATATTTCGGGCAAAGGACCTTTCCCGTTCGTGTAACAGGGAGGAACTGGGCGTGAACCCCGGGGAAGTCGAAACGCGCTGGAAGAGAGATCGACGTACGTATCTCCCACAAAAAGCTTCGCGTTGAATGCGATATTCATTCGCCGTCTATGTAAAATTGCTGGTACTCATTCTTGTTGTTTTCCGTTATGCCGTTTCACTTTTCCATCCCTTTTTTTACTTTTTCCTTTCCACTCTGCCAGCCCTCCCCTCCTACTTTCTCTCCTTTCATTTGTTTCCCAGCGAAGTTAAAGTATTCGCTTTCGTTGAGATATAACGCACTCGAATACAAAGTCATCGCTTTGGCGAGCGCCGCTCGTTGATGAGAATTTATGAGAAACGGAAGTGTGGATTCAGTCACCGCGCTCTTATCGGCCTTGTTCGACATGTAAATACCCGAGGGTATTTCTCTTCCGATCCGCATTTCCGTTCCTCTGCATCGCGAGCAAAAACACTGCTCGGCCGTTTCTGTGAATTTACAAAGTCGACTCGTTAAAACGGAAAAGCTCGTTAGAAGCTTTTCGTTGAATCGCGCTAATAATAGGAGCAAACTCTCGACGGTTCGCGTGTCTCGCTAGATGAGATGATTGACAAGCATAGCTGACGAAGGTGCTGATAGACGCGTTGAAAAACATTTGTCAAGTTACTCTTTATTTTATATAGATCAGTCCAGAAATTTGTATAAAATTATCCACTTAAGACGATTCCTGAAGAAATATTAAACTGGAGTTGATACTGAAAATCGAAAACCATCTCGAAGGTGGCAAATTTTTTAACAAATTTCTCTACGCAATTTAAAGACATTTCCTAATACCACTTCGTCGGTGCAGCGAATAGGTGTAGAAAATTTTCGCTCGACGCAAGCGTTGGGGCGACTGTACGTTCCCCTAACTTATATTGTACGCAAGAAAAAAAAAACACCAAAGTTTCTCGTCGCTGCGCAAGACCGAAATTGCGTTTCGTGGTGCATGATAGGTTTTCTAGGTCGGCGGAAGAACTGACTGGCAGACGGACAAACGTATAATAACAAAACGACTGCGGTAGCAGCGCGTATGTACGACACATGGCGCTCCAGTACAGTTTCATCCTCCATTTCCGTTTCCGGGGTCAGGTACGCCGCATAGTTGGTATACATATGCCGCATGCTTTTCATCCGTACGGCCGCATGGTGAATTTATACCGGGTGTACCGTTCATACGCGTCGTCTCGGTCATCCGTCTCGTTGTAACGGAGTGACGTAAAATCGATGCAAGAGAGAGGGACGATGAGTTGAATGCGATATTTCACACGGTTTCGATTTTCCTTAAAAATTACCTAATTAATCATCGAGGGAAAGATTCGTTTGATCAGAGTAAATGAGTTTATTTTTATAACAGGTATATCGCGTCAACCTTAGAATGCACTATAAAAAGTTTTTATATATTATAGTGTAAACTTCATATTACTTTTATGAAATTTTTATCATACGAGTTTATCCATTAAAATTACACGATTCAAACAATTCAATTTACTACAGATTTGATTTAAATTTACCGCAAACCACATTAAATGTACCAAAATTGAAGTATCTTTTCAACAAAAACTGAAAAATTAAAAACTTCGAAAATTATAAATAATTCATAGTAGGTCACATTATTATGCTTGACTTGCAATTTTATAATACTTTTGTACAAAAAATGTATAACAAATTTAGAAATCCTTTTAATAGTGTACGCCTATGTATCAGTGACTGCACGACTGAAGGGGCAAGTAAATAAGTACGTTTTTGGTCCGCCATTCATTTTGGTTTTGTAAAACTGTTGTAAAAGTATTGCCCCTCCGAGCATACAACTATTATATAGACGTATGCTATGGTTCACTTTGTTGACTAAATACCTATTTGCTTAATTCAAACAAATACTAATTCGATTGAAATAATATGTGGCTATATAATCGGCATTCATTTAAACCAAATCATTATTTACTCGAAATAATTCAAAATATTTACTGGAGACTACACGCTCGAACACACGTGCGCATAAATCACAAAAATAGGTCTTTTCCATTGTATAAAAATATCCGTTCGCCCACGCACTTTCAGCGATCGTTATACACTGCAATTTACGATGTCATTTTTTGTCCCTGTAGTCGTTAATGGTACAAAGGATATTTTTAGAAGACTTACTAACGCCCGTCAACAAAGTAGGCATAGAGGACACGTATATCGTGTCGATTATCTCCCTCGTTAAGGGCGTCACGTAAATTTGAGAATATATGAAAAGAAGAGAGATACAAGATGTTTGCTTTTTGCCACTTTTATTCGTCCATGTTCGTCATACCGCTTTGAATAATTCTTTCGGCGACGAATTTTTTTTCTCAGAATATTCCAATACACGCTTCTTTTAACGTATTTATGAAGTAACTTAAGTATTGTATTGTACAAAGGACTCGCGCGTATCGCGTCAATTAATCTGTCTACCTAATGAAGTCATTTAAACCCGAGAGATATAATGGTATACAAAGTGGAGAAATAAAATATTTCATCCGCCTCCTAATCATACAGTTGATCTATTTTTGCCTCCCTTCATCTTCGGAACATTTAGCCCCCTATGTATACTGCTGTCAAATCTAACATTATTATTAGTTGTTCTAATCCGACGAAAAAAGAAATAACAATTAAAAGAAAGCAATCCCCCCGCAATGTAGGCGAAAACGACATTTGTAAGAGACTCACAAAGGCATTTAGGAAGTGGGTAGACTGCAGGTAGGTATAACCGTGCAACGGGCACGTCATATCGATAGCATGAAGGGGCGAACCCGGCGGGAACTGTAAAGGTGCCGGTAAACACGCGGGGTTCGGCGAGTCCCGAGCAATGCTCGCCGATGTCAACGAGGCTTTAAGCGAAAGCTCGGCGAATGCCGCGTGTGTACACGGGTTGCTCGCTGTTTGCCGATGGCCAAATGTATTGTTCGCTTGGTTCCCGTTATCAAACAGGGTGGGTAGACACTCGGTACTCGGCGAACACCGAGCGACTGCTCGGCGAATCCCGAGTGTGTACACGGGTTGCTCGCTACTCGCCGATGGCCGAATGTCGTGCTCGTCCAAGTATTCGCCGTTCCCGTAGTTTGTCGGTCTTTCGTGGCACATCAAAGGAGACGAGCAGTCGTAAACACACCCCACTTCATTATAATCGCCAATCTAGAGTTAATCCCACCGTCGGTCACAATAACAAGGCAGGCGGTCTGTATCCGCGAATCTAGACTACTAATGAGTTCGCAGTCCCCCACCTTTCCCGAGTCGGACGAATGGTAATGAACCGTTTCTCGCAATACCCATTCAAATAGATACTGCTATTGATGATACAGCATTGATTTTTTAAAAAGTTGGAGCATACGTGCAGAGAAATTGAACAGGTTGCAGTTTGTTTTGAGAAGAAAAAAAATCTTTGCAGTCGGCCGGGATTTTGGTTGAAGGACTTGATATAACAATTTTCTTCAGTTTCGTTCCTTTCGATCATATGCAGTGCGGGTCATTCCATACCAAATCGGACACTTTTTGGAGTAACATTTCGGATTTTGCTCAAATTTGGATATATTGTAGTCTTTGTCGATGTTTAACCGTATCTCGAAGAATTTTTCAAAATTTTGAAAATTGTTGGTTTTACAGCCACTTGAAAAATAACGCTGCTTTTTTTTCATTAAATTATAATTATCAAACCGGTTGTCGGCTGAGAATAATCTTTTGGGTACTAAAAGTGAAAGAGTTGAAAAACCAGAGAAAAATTGCATCGATCAAAAAAAAAATTTTTTAATAATTTTATTTGCACTTGATTTAAACAAATGACGTATTTTCATAGCTGGCCACTTTTTAAAAATCTGAAAAAAAGCAAGCATATACTTTGATATCCTCTCCTTAACGACAAACAAACAAAAATAACGACACTTTAAAATTGACGACACAAAAATTAATTGAAGTTGACGCCGCGTCGGAATTGGCACGTCGGCCCCGCCACCAGCCAACGGTCGGTGGGTTCGACTGGCTTGGCGACACGCTAGCGGTGGGGCCGACGCGGCGAGGCCGACGCGGCGTCAACTTCAATTAATTTTTGTGTCGTCAATTTTAAAGTGTCGTTATTTTTGTTTATTTGTCGTTAAAGAGAGGATATCAAAGTATATGCTTGCTTTTTTTCAGATTTTTAAAAAGTGGCCAGCTATGAAAATACGTCATTTGTTTAAATCAATTGCAAATAAAATTATTTTAAAAAGTTTTTTTTTGATCGATGCAATTTTTCTCTGATTTTTCAACTCTTTCACTTTTAGTACCCAGAAGATTATTCTCAGCCGACAACCGGTTTGATAATTATAATCCTCTTCAAGGAAAGGTTGACGGGGCTGCAAGCTCAATAACAGCCTAGATTCATCGAAACATACCACTCGTCTCGCCATTGCGACGGATGGCGGGATTAACTCTAAATTTAATTATCGCGATAATAATGAACGGTAAGAACCGATATAGACGTCCGCTTAAGGTGCGATGGAACACTGCTATTATAAAAGTTGAAAAAATGTACTTGTAATATTACATCGATGCGTATGGGAATAACGTTCAGTTATAACTAAAGAAGCACTGTGTAAACGCTGCATCCGAAGTATTCGTTCAGGATGCTCTCTCGACTTTTGCAAATAACTCACATGCATTTTAAGAACATTGAAGAAGTTTGCATTTATTTATAAGCCTCAGGTAAGAACCGACCTTCCGAGTTCAGACTACTCGGTCTTCGCCGGGTAGAGCTGTCCCTCGGTGGTCACCGAGCGGTCGCTCGGTATTCGCCAAAATCCGAATGTTCGGGCTCGATCTTAAAGCCTCGTTGACATCGGCGAGCATTGCTCGGGACTCGCCGAACCCCGCGTGTTTACCGGCACCTTAAGGGAAGGAGGGCGTCGGGGGCAGTGCGTGATCTCGGCATTGAAACTAAACACGTCACTGGGCGGCGACGCGTGGGGTCGCTGCGCCATTATTTTCCCATTTAAACGTATTATTTCGGATTCGATAGCATCGGTGAGCAGGTATACACATACGGGCGACCAATGAAACGGGAAACAATATACCGGCGACTCGGCGACCATGAACCTGTAATAGGCACAATTATTTATACATTATCGTTTCTCTCGTTTCTTTGAGAGATTCTTTGGAATATTGCCTCTTACGGGACAATAGACGTAATTTCGACGATATCTTCATTTCGCTATCCGTGTAGGTATGCGATACATACGAGTATAACGCTTTCGAGCGGCGGCCTCTGTGATGCACGAAACGGATTAAGAATTTTTTGCTGTTCTACATGCACATCACTTGAAACAATATTCTATATGTAGTTACGTGGAATATACCATATGAGGCTAAACTTACTCGCCAGGAAAAAAAACTTCAATCGTTATTACCCTACTCATTATTTATGAACTTTTTACCGACATCGATATAAGATTTCATTGTAGATAGAAATGTAATTTTCAAAAAAGTATTAAGTAGGTATATACTTTTTTGAAAATTATATTGTTGTTTGCTTATATGAGTCATTATATGTTAGTTTCGACTTCTATTTATATAATAGTTTTTTGAACATTAAATTTTTATCTGCAACAAAGTCATATCAATGTGGAACAAAAATTGATAAATAATGAGGTAATAGTAATTGAAGTTTCTTCCCTGGCGAGTAGATAAGTTCAGTCTCATATGATATAGGTACACGTATGTGGGAACTTTCCATTGACTTTCAGTGTAAATTCAACCATGCGTGCGATGCGCATATAGGTTTCAAGAAATGAATGTTATATTCACTCCGTCTTAGGAGAAGAGGAGTCGAACTACCCTTTTTCCACTTCCCTTCCACTATCGCAACTCGTAAGATGAACTTCTATGAAAAGCTGGAGCCAGATATCACAGCGTCCGAAACGTCGCATTTCCTGGCCTTTCATGGACCGGAATATAAGCGATGGACGTAGTCCAAAATCCTGTCCACCCCCCTTCATGAAGCAGCGGGGGAGAAATGTGCGGAAGAGTGGAAAGAGGGTGATTCGCTCTCGCCTCTCTTCCGCGATACACGCCTCTATTCGATCGAAATAAATTGTCAATTCGATCAGACGCTGATCAATATTCTCATTTAGATTTGCATTTAAACAATTCGTTCCGTTCACAATGGACCCATCTCCGCGTCGATGCAGGAAAACGTGGCTGCAGATCTGCCGCAGGTGGTGTGCAGCATGTACTCGCCCCCGCATCCGACATCCCCATCGCTCGCACCGCTGCACGGCTACGGACGACCCCGCTCTTGCATCCCCCTCCCCTTTTCCGTGTATGAATTTAATATCGTAAATATCGCTCGGATAGTCGCGCAACGGGCCAACAAACGCTCGTTGCGCAAACCAAAAAACGGCTCCCCAAGGGATAAATGCAAGCTTCACCCGTGTCTCTACGATACGTGGTTACCTATCCTGCATCGCTTTCTCCTCCCGCTCCGCTCTCTCTTTTTCTCTCTCTCTTTCCACGAAATAGATATGCCACCATTAACACATCGACAACCCCCGGCGGCGAATGTAGGTATCGCGGGCGACCGCCCCGAAATGGGCTACCATAAAAATCCACCTCGTTCCGCCGGATAAATTGGTTCATGCGTCAAACTAAATTAACGCCAGGGCTTGCGCGCGGACAATTAACGATTTTCTATAGTTTATAGACGCCAAGGGGTTTTCGTTTAGTGGCCATAAATTCGCCGATATATATATTTTACTTCCGTGCCCGCGTGCCGATGGTTAAACTGTAGTTTAGCGCAGCGCCAGTGTGCAGGGGTTGGTGCCGGACCGGGGTAGCGCGAGAGGGAGGATGGAGGTCAGCGGGTCCCGGAGTTGACGAACCGAATGAGTAATAGTTACGTCGGCTTTTACAACCCATAAATACCTGCGGGCTCTTCACTTGTAATTTAGGGTCGTAATTCTGATAGTCGTTAAACCACTCAAACCCGATGGCTCCTTTCTGTACGGACGACGTCCTCGGAGCGTCTTGGATAGAGTCGCGAACGCTTTCTGTCTCGGCAGCCTCCCACTTCAGGTGGCCCGCGAGGTAGACGTTACAGGGTGGATATCGGTTTCGATGGCGGCGAGGGTTGTTTTTCTTCGGCCCTCCACCCGCGCTCCCTTCCCAAGGTGGAAGGGCTCCGCGTACCACGGGGATACGATAAATTTCGGGGCGATTCGGGGGACGCGCGGCACGGTGGGGTCTTTCAATCTGGCGCGCCAGATTTAGCGACCGAGCCAATGACGGAGAAATCTTTACAGTTCGGACGTAACGCCAAATTAGATCCGGTCTCAATAAGACGGTGATTCCTAGTCCGCCCCGTTATGCTCTTCCTCCTTATTCTTCTCTTGGCGTTCGTTTTCGTCTATTTCCTTCTATTCTCCGGCGAGAGCCCACTCTCTTCATTGCATTTCCAAGAATTTATCGTAAGGAGCACGGATCGTCCTTGATACGTTCGAAGGAGCACGAACGTCGAATGAGCGCGAGAACGGTTATGATGATGTTCCTTGGTCGGATCAATATTGTAACAGGAAGCGAATATTAATTAAATTAGTTGAATCGCTCGATATACGTTTTACGATGTAACTATTATAGGTAATAATGGTAAAGAGTGAAATTTGAAAAAGCAACCCTTTGTTAATATAACAAAGAAGGATCCCTAATAATGAATTTGAACTATACAATGCATTCTGGGGTTATAAATATAATATTTTCTAAAGGTTGCATATAACAATGTAACTGCTACTAGTAATGAATGTATAAAAGCGAATTGTAGTTAAAATAGCAGGATGTTATTAACGGTGAATATAGAGCTGACATTATAGATATTTATTTTCTAAATTCTATCAAAAAATTCGAACAACTAAAAGTCTCTTCGAAAGCTTATCGGAATGCCTCAATAAAAGTAAGCTATGAGCTATGCACAATGCATTCGATAGGGAATGTTTCATAAAATGTTCGATGACGTCGATCTCTCGAGTATAGTAGCGTCTCGTCGCGCGCACGCGATCTGTGGCCAAGTTTTTATTTTCATCCGCGAATCTCGCATTCCGCCGCGCAAAGAAGAATGCCCATTGCAATAAAAGCTGAAGCAGAATCCCCGATGGAAATGCAGCCCTCATTCTTTCCTCCTCTCTCTCCTCCTCGCTTTATAGAGATTCTAGTTTCCCCTATATATACGTCTCTTCCTCGGAGAACTTATCGTCAACCTCGTGAATAGAAAAAGCTTCTACATTCTGTATTTCTACTTTGAAGATTAAATATTATTCGAGAAGTCAATTGCAAAAAATAAAGAAACGGCACGCGTCTTTGACCCATTAGTGCTCGCTGGCAATTTTAGTTACCGAGCAGTTTCTTATTTGAAACATTGGATTAAGCAATTTTGCGTTGTTTAAAAAATGTTTCCAGAAGTTTTATTTTATTAAGAAAGAGTACATTTTCTGAAACCAATTCCTAAACATTGCAGAAAGGAATAATTGAATATTTGCAAATAAGAATTGTTTGGTAATTGAAAATGACACTAAGCATTAATGGATTAAAGCTTCAAGGATCGATTCGTTATTTTATCGTTTTATAATTTTAACATAATAAATAATTATACAGATTTCTTTAAACATATCTCCTGCTACAGGCAATTAATTTATTCATTCGGCCAATAACTTCAAATGACGTTGAGCAGAAAGTCTTCACGTCATAATTCCATTCGTTATACGAAGGAAGCGCGGAGGAGCGTCACGACAAGAAGTAATGCACATGTCTGCGAATTTATAATTCAGTACACCGCAAGTAATGCACGCGTCACGTGGAAATCGATCCGATGAAATATGCAGAACTCTAGGGAATGACGTTCGTTCGGACTTTACGGTCGGACAGTCTCGCACTTATGCACTGTACCTATATGTATACGAGTTGGTACGTACCCGACGGATGCTCGTTCAGCGGCGTGAATGGCCTGTCTCTCGTAAAAGCGGGATTCCACATATAAATTTCCTTCTTTTTCTTGAACGAGTCAACTAAATTTCAAAGCCTAGAAAAGCAAATGGTAGAATATTAATATTACCGATTCAGTGTCAGTAATGTTATATTTTTTTTACTCGGGAATGAATACAAAAAGAGAACGATGAAAAAGAATATCAGTAATGCTATATATATAACTGAAACATCATTATTCTACATAAAAGCATTAAACACGCATTCAGAGAAACATCTGATTAAAAGAACCATAATTGAACTAGAAACCGTGGTTGTTATTGGCGCCAGCCATAATTCTATAGTTTTTTCAAGCAGTAAGAGTCTGGTTATAGCAACAAGAGATCAGGATTGCTGCAACCAAGTCAACTTGCAGCGTGGTTGATAAATGTCATTAACTTTTTTTTTTATATAGTTGATATATAATACCATGCAGTAATATTATTGACCTACTTTTGTGGCTAATTCAACCATGCAACAAAAGTTATTTCGACTGCATGCATGGTTCGTATCATAATACAGTACTGTTGGATTCCACCAATAAATCGCAAAAGCCTTCGGCTACTAGAAATGATTTTATTTCGAGTATAACTATCTACGAAGTACAATTACGAATACGGAAGGAATCGAAGTGGTCGCAGTGGAAGCTCGATTGAAAGTGCCGATCCGGACGCGTCGATCGGTATACTAAAGGTCGATTCACATTATACGTAACGTCACGGCACGGCAGCGTCACGTCAAACATTTTATAATGTGTTTTATGTTCCGTGACGTTGCCGTATAGTGAGAATGTAGACATTTAAAATATATTATAAAATGTTTTGACGTGACGCTGCCGTGCCGTGACGTTACGTTGACGTTACGTATAATGTGAATCGACCTTTATTCGGCGCGTCGCGTACTTAGAGCCAACTCACACGGTGCGACTTCACTGCGACAGCAGTGCGACAAAACTGTCGCACTCGGTCGGACTCGGTCGAGAGTACGTCGCACGCGGCAAATCAGCATGGAGACGCAGCGAAGCACTCACACGGTGCGACTTCCCTGCGACAGCAATACGACACGCACCTCGCGCTTGTCTGTATGACATCTACAGTGGCGGTGTCGTCGTGTTAGTTTGCCGCGCATCTGCTCACGCGGTGGGACAAAACTGTCGCAGGAAAGTCGTCGATTCCTGCGACAGCGTGCGTCAGTTCTGTCGCAGTGAAGTCGCACCGTGTGAGTTAAGCCTTAAGTTCCCCCGAAAACGAGAGGGGTAGTTCCCGTTAGAGGAGAGAGCTGCGGTCGGGTTAGAGTGCAGCGGGGCACGTATAGCTGCATCCCTTCGGTTGTGGAACGCGACCAAAGTTCAACCGTGCTTCGGCCGTGCGAGACCGATTCCGAGAAGGTCGGGTTATCCCGTCGCGATAGCGGAGCAGAATTAGATCGACCGTAATAGCGGGCCGATCGGTCCGAGACGGATAATCCCCTACGATTGATTGTCTATAACTGAAAATAAGTTGCCTTCCGCGAAGCTCGGGACGATTCACGTAGCGCTAACACCGGCCCGACTTAAGTCGCCTTTTGTGAAGATGCTAACGATTCGCGCCGAAGTGCGCAGTACCTATAACTAATGAGTGTAGCGGTTTACAGTTACACAACAGTACAAGCAACTAGGAAAATTCCATCTTCCGACTACGGTCGATTTTACTAAACACTTTCCTCTCAGTGGGCACTTAATCACTGTCCCGCTTAATACATCCGACTAAATCCTGCATAACGGAGACGATCGCCCTATCGATTTGACAAAAAACGACATTCAGCCCTCACACTCTCTCATGGATACCAATCGAGACCCCGCCGCACGGGTCAATGCGCCTCCGTGAAATGCAAACGCGAAAAGCCGCGCGAATGTACATTCTTTCCCGCCTTTTGCCAACGCGCGCCGAGCATGCACGCTTTTACTGCAGGACGCATGTGCAATTGCGGGCTACTCGCGCGCGCCGTCATGCGTGGAAACTGTGTTTGCGAAGAACAATGAAGCTTGGGATTACAATGCTCGGAAAATAGATTGTTTGGGACCATATCGGATTCAGCGCGGTGCTGTATTGTCGTGCGAAGCTAAAAGGTACAGCGCGAGCTGCGAAAATACGGCTGAAAAATTCCCCCGGAGGAATATTTCCAGGCAAATCCTCGCGGCGTTCGTGTCGGGCGGGTATACAATTACGCACGGTTATCGCTCATCGCGCTCGATCGTTCCATTGGTAATCCTGTTCGCAAATCAGAGGTGGTTTTGTATAGATTTTTTTTGTAATGCAGAAATTTATCGATGGGGAAAAGTAGTTCATATTCTGTCGCACGATAGACGGAATTCGGGAGGTCGATTCGTACCGCTTAATAGCATCGCGATCATAAATACCTCGCCGACCTAGCGTTAATCTTGCCATCAGCAGAAGCGGCATATTTCGGTGAATTTAGGCCGTGAATGTCACGATTTCGTACCTTTCCCGGAAGGCGAGCACCGAACGGATCTTAATAAGCCGTCTCCCGCAGTGCCCACTCTAATGTGGGCACCTCCATAATGCGAATACCGAGCCAGCTTATACGTAAGGGGTGGAATGTCGAATTCAATGGAAGGCTTATCGAAAAAACTTAATGCCTGGCTTATACAGATACGAGGGAATCAATTTGCTGTTCGAGGTAGCCTGACGCATCCTCGCTGTCGAGAACGAGCATTCGGCATTCTTGATACTTGAGTGCGGAACTCGGGAAACCGTTAGTAACGGCACCCTCGCCCTTTGGACACGGGCCTCGGAAAGTGCCCAGCGTCGTCTTCTGTTCCACCGACACTCCTCCTCCAACCAATCAGGGTGCATGGCGTCAACCCACGCTATCCCCTCCGTCGACTAAATGCCGCTATATTCTAACTATATAAGACGAAATCAACCGCGTCTTCGCCAATGTGCGATCAACTGTCATCGTGTCGTGTGTTCCGCGTCTCTATTTTACTCGTAGTCATCTGGACAACCGAGGTCCCGTACCGAGTTAATCTAATTCAGTGTTACTTCTTGTAAATCACGATCTAAATCATCTCTTTAATTCGAATATATTGCTAGTACTCGTAATAGAGTGAGTGTGGTGTTCAGTTTATTGTGAACTAGTCGATAAGTGAATCTACCTTGAGGTACGTTCGGTATAAATCACAGCCGCGTAACGCACAGTGTCCTCGGGCTTTACGACCTCGAGGAGATTCAGGAACTTTATCGTGCGGCGACCGAATATTTGTTTGTCCTTCGAGCCGGATTCCTAACTACGGAATCGACTTAGTCCGCGAGTGCATCACTACAGCTACCAACGAACGATGGACGAGGAAAGAAGAACGGAAATGCTCGACTCGCTTAAACGAAAACGAATCATGCGTCTGAAACAGTTGGATCAATTCAACGAGTTTCTAGAACAGCAACGGCAGAACCCGGACATCGATCAACTACAAGTGCGCACCGACAAGATCGAAAAAACTCTCAAGGCTTACGACGCAATCCAGACAGGAATCGAAGAATTAGAAAAAAAGATGTCGCCGACGCGATTTAGCACAGAAGAAGCATTCTATGACGCAATCGCGTTAGCCAAACGATCTATAAGAGAGGCAAGCCTGAACACCGCCAAAGGAACGACCTCCACTCCCTTGGATGCATCAATTGACAAGCCACAGCCCTCTTCTTCGGGAAGTCGTTCCAGGTTACCACGCATCGAACTCCCGCAGTTCGCGGGTGAATTCGCTAAATGGAAACACTTCCGCGATCTCTTCACATCCATCGTCATCGTGGACGATGATATCACGCAAGTAGAAAAGCTCCATCACTTAAATACATGCTTAAAGGGAGAGCCCGCTCAGCTCATCCAGAACATTCCCGTCACCGAGGAAAACTTTGAGCGCGCATGGACATCACTTATCTCGCGCTACGAAAATAAAAAACGGTTAGCCGACGCGCATCTTGCCACATTCTTCGGCCTTCCTCACGTTACTCGCAAATCCGCAAGCGAGCTGAGACAGTTGTACAGCAGCAGCGACGAATCACTCGGGGCCCTAGATGCTCTCGGCGTTAAAGCATGGGATACATACATGGCCGTCCATGCAATCGTTAAGAAACTCGATCCAGATACCCTGGAAGAATGGGAAAAGCGAATCAACGGGCGGACCGAGCTGCCATCATACGCGGAGCTTAAATCCTTTCTAGTAGGACGCATCGATATGCTAGAAGCTATTGAGCAACACCATCCGCCATCAGCACCCTGGATGGACTGTCAACCAAAGACGTCTATCAAGGCGCACACTACGCAGGTGAAGGAGCTATCCTGTATCGACTGCAAGGGAAATCACCACATTTCCTTCTGCCCAAAGTTCCAAAGCAAATCTATCGACGAGCGTAAGGATTTCATCAGTCAAAACAAATTGTGTTTCAACTGTCTCCGAGCTCATCAAGTGAAGGACTGCCGCTCCACCAGATGTTGTTACTTTTGTGATGGCAACCATCACACACTCGTCCATCAGGAATCGTCATCGAAGACCACGTCTCACAAATCTATTAATACTGACGTCTCCGTGGCTAGCCCCGGCATCTCCGTCATTCGTCCCGTTAACCTTGCAACACTGGCGCCAACATTTAAATACCGAAAATTCGAGTCACCTAATGTTAGCATGGAAGTAAATTCCGCCGAAGTGCCAGCATTTAAAAAACGGAGTTAAGTGCTAAAAAGTGGACTATGTGACAACCCCAATACCCTGTAAAATGGGCTATGTTTAGATCCTTCAAAATCTAGTTCAAATAATTGCCACAAGAATCTTGCTTGCTGCAAAGCTTGCTTGCTTGCTTTCAGAACTGCATATCTCAAAACTTGCTTTTTGGCACTTAGTCCGGATTTTACTTCCATGCTACAATTGTAGTATTAAGGGGACGATATCGTCCTCCAGTTCTCCTCGCGACGACTCGAGTCATCGCGACGAATCCCGGGATTAGAGAATCAGTAAATGCTTGATTCAGAGTCAAAGAGTCGTCTTTCATGACCCTCGATAATTTCTGTGACGCGATTGACACATTCCCCTGCGGCCTCTCCGAACCCTTTAAAGAGATCAGCGGACTTTACGCGGTCGTAATGGTCGCGCCGGGGCGCTGGAGGCGAGACGAGTAATGAAAACATGTTTTTAAGACCTTGAGGCTAAAAATTAATTTTCCTTTTGGAGGGACCCCCCCCCTCTCTCTCTCTATCTCTCTCTCCCGCAAACGCCGCGGCAGCCGGGCAACCACCCTGGTTTCATAATCCGCGAGTCGCCCGCGCGAGGCGAAAAGTGTTTCCCGACTGTCAACCAATTAATCTTATTAATTTGTTCCCCGCTGCTCCGCCGTGGCCGGCGTGATTTATGAAACGTTTAATTAAACGTAACATAAAGACACTTTTACCTCCGGCCTATAGACCGGCCATCCACATTCAACGATTTATGCTAATGGGGCGAAGGCGTCGCGACGGTGGAACGAGGAGCGGGCTATAAATTTCCTCTAATATCTTCGCAATTCGTCGCCACCGATACTTCATTTTAAAGTTCGCTTTGTTTTGCGATCGCGATGCGGAGAAAAAATATTTATCGCCGACGTTTATTGGCGTCCGACCCACCCCCTTGCACCCCACTCGCGTAATCCACGGACCTCGGATATTACCGAGTTCACCTAATTATTTGACGGGTCCTGCAGAACCCGCGGTTCGCTATAATGTACGCTTATACAACGGCGCACTCTGTTAACGATGACCTCGTATTCCGGTGGAAAATACGAGGTTAACTGAATTAACCGGAGGCCCGCGCTTCGGTCGTCCCACGGCAACGTAATTACATCTGTTCGTATAGCGTGTATGCAGGCGTATAGCGAAAGCTTTAACGGTCGTTTTTCGTACTGCTGCGTGGGCTTTTTTTTCAATTCAAAGTAGGAGAATGCATTAGAAGAAGTGCAAGGGGTGTGGTAATCCTTCTCGTATATTGGATAGCATAAAACTTCGGGCAAATATCTGCTTTATCTTACTATTCGTATGGTAATTCTCTATATATAGATATAACATTGGAAATTTTCTTTTACAATTTGTCGAGTTAAAAATAATATGAGAAAATTTGTCCCCTTAATCGTAATGTTTAATAATAATGATCAGAAGCCTTCAAGTTGTCCAACTTTATACGTGTGTGACTTTCCTCTTTAAATGTATCTGTTCTTCGAATCTCTAAATTTATTATTAAAAAGATGCGTTTTTCCAAATCGATTTGCGCTATATCGACTTTTTCACGCGAGTCATCGAATTTTGCATCGGATCGCCTTTATTTCGGTATCGCCCGCACGCGAGTGCAGTAACATCACCTACATGCACTTCCCATAACCCACGTATGCGTCAGGTCGTAGTCTGCGAACGATTTCTCGGGTGCACTCGACACGACACCGCGGCAACTCGGCGGATATTAAAATGGAAAGAGGATCGAACCTCGCTATCGCGTGAACGCAGCATAAAAGTGGAGTGCTGCGCCCACTTCCGCGGATCATCCCTCGGCGTACGACGAAGACGTACCCTCGAGACACGCGCGAGTACGTGCAACGGGGTACAGCGTATACCGCTCGCGCGATTCTGCGGCCGTGTAGCGTATTTCGCGCGGCGGAGATAAGGTTTACAATGCGATAACTGATACCGCGGGGTAGCGAGGCGGTTGTACGTACGTACAGCCGGGGATAGGTACAGCGTACCGTGATATTTCTCGCGTGCTTAGCTTTACACCGATAAGCCTCCGCGCAACGTCAACTTCTCGGCTAAAGCCAAAAGCCCACTGACACGTTTCGTGATGGAGTCTTCCGCGTTGCGCCGAGCTGTAACTGTAGGTTGAGGTGGTGCACTTTCGGATCAAGCTGACCTCTTTAGGGTCTGCGGTTCAGAAAAAGCGTCATTTTACCGGAAAGACGTACAGAGTGGTTCTTAGAATGGAGGTCATAGGACGATGGGCTGTATGGCATTTTGCTGATTGGTCATTTTTTTCAATCAAGTCAGCAGAATATCATTATTATTTTTTAAAGTTATTATTTTTAAGATTTCGTCCCTTGATTCGTCAAATAATTTCACGATACCTTCCTGCCATTAAGACACTGCAGCGATTCGTATGAATTCTCAGTGGTGAAATGGAACTGCTATCGGTGCTCAGATTCTGTAAATCGTTATGACTGCATATTGCAATTAGTCGGTTTCGTTGCGCGTGTTTCTCGTAGTATGAGAAAAGGTTTGTCAAGGTATTTATTCGTCAATTTCGATATGTTCTTATGAAAATAAATTATTTCGATTACAAATCTCAATCATTTCCTTTCAATACGTATTATTTCCTCAAAGCTTTTCCGAATCTATTACAAATACCAATAGACAGTTTCTTATTGTCTCTTTATAATGCTCAGATGGGGAAAGATTGGTCACTTTTAGTAATTGTTGTCAAATAATGAATCATTAAACCCACTATTTCTTTTAACATTTAGGGTCGGTTTTACCAACAGGTATAAACGCGGTATAGCGCTATACTGGGAATAGCCATAAGGCTTATTGCTGGTTATTCTCAGTATAGCGCTATACCGCGTTTATACCGTGTTGGTAAAACCGGCCCTTAATCGAATTGGAGCTTTACCATTGGTCCGAAGACGCTGTACGATTGATTGTAAAGATGTACAGTGCCCGCCAAACGCTTCGAAAGAAGATGCCTAGTATCTGAGTCAGGTGATTAGATACCAGGAACCTTCCCCTGAAACAGTCGGTGGACGCTGCTTGTACGTCATCGCCAATTATTAAAGTGCAGGCCGTGCCCAGCAGTGTCCGATCACCGATAGTCTTCAAAGCGCTGCGTAGCATATCGTCCTATGACCTTCATCCTGAGAATCGCTCTGTACACGATCCTCTTACCATTCTACATATGTGCGGGATCGATCTCAATGGCGTATCTACGAACAGATATGAAACCGCCCCCGCACGCGGAGGAGTCACCGAGGAGGAAGGCAAAAGCAGGGACTATCTGCCGTTTTGTCCCGCGAAAATTAGGACACAATTACGAGGCTCGACGTGCCAGATAAGGGTGACGCAGTGCAAACAGGCGGCCGTACTTGAACCCTTGTCGACACGGCTTAGTCGCGTAATATGCTTTAGCATCGTGCGTAAAAATGTAACAATCTGCGGTCGTTAGAATTAAGCTAACATAGGAGCGCCGTTGTAGTCCTGCCCGGATATACGACAGCTCTGACGGGCGTAAAAGTTTGCTTTATTATAACGGGACGGTAAAAATATCGACGCGCGGTTTATTTCGGTGGAGCCTATAAAGTTAAACCCGTTGTGCGGCCCGCTTCGTACGACCGGAGCGGCGCCGAAAAGGGTTACGATCGCGGGAGATTGGCGGCGACGATAGGTATAGGGGTTGTCATTTGTGTTATACGATAAAAAATGTACAGATCTTCCTCTCTCACATTGCGTATATTTTTCGAACAGTCGAGCGTGGCACTGATAGCGATTAATATGTAAAACGGTAAATGTAATCGAGCCATTTCAATTCTCGGTAATGGTCCTTTCACTAGATTTATCAATTCATTTTTTAAGTATATCTCGATCTCCGCTGGAATTCAACATGATTCTCCTATAAAAGAAATTGTAAACTCCTGGCAAAAATAAATCGTGATTATTTAATCCGGCTGTATTGGAAACAAATGATTTGTTGACCCAAGAAACGACTTTTTTTCTAAAGATATTAATATTAAAATTGATTCGGAAAGAAGCTTGTACGCCACTTTAATGATAATATTATTGGTTAATAAAAACAACAACAACAATATTAACATTAGCCAATTAAATGTCATCTCAATTGAAAATTGAACCAAACTAAAAGTAATCTCCTGAAAAAGAATTTCTACCCCAGTACACACTTATTGGCCTCGTTCTCTTGGAGGTTCAGAGACCACAGGTCTCACACGTAGTGTGTAAACAACGCGCACCAGTAGGTAACTCCAACGTCAACGTTGCCCGCCGATAGGATCTACACGTTCAACCTGCTGTACGAGGGTTCCGCGAAGTCGCAGCGAGCTTTCGTGCTGCGAACAGCGGGGTGAACCGCTCTGCATTACGATTTTAGCACGACACTCGCGCCGTCTATCGGTAAGAAGTACATACCGGGGCTTCGTCCCTCGCATGGCATTGCGGTACGAGTCGAAGCGAAAAAGAAGAGGAGAATCCACGCGGTATGCGTGCGCGTGTTGTGTACCACTGTAGAGAGGGGGTAGGGCTCTGTACACACTCGAGCGAAACGCGCGCGAATGCGTGCTCCCGAGGTTGTTTGTTGCGTGCCGAGGTGCGTGCTGTCCCGATGCCACGCTCTGTTTGCCAGGGGTGGTTGCTCTCGAAGGGGGAGTGCGTGCCGATGCTCCGGGTTTGCGATTTAAACGTTCATATTTCCCGGTAATATTATACGCGGCGCACGCCTCGCGTCACTTCCTCCCTCGCTTTCCATACCCTCGCCAAAGCGCCGCTGGTTTACTCGAAGGCGGAGGGAGGCGGGGGTTGAGCAATGAGTGTATTCCGAGCGAAAGCTCCGTTGAAGAGTTCGAGAGACGTTTTGGGATTTGGGGGATTGACGAGGCGCGAGGTATACACGCGCGTATCGAGGCGCGGGAGAGGGCCGACGATGAGGAGGACCGGGCGAGGGTCGAAGGGGCCGTACATATGTTCGACGTGGAGTAACAGTTGTAGTCGCGTATAAACTCCGTGCCGCCTTCGAAAAATTCGACCGAGTGCGAAAGGGGGTGGGACAGCGGGAGAGAGGGAGGGATCTCGATGCGCCCGAGCTTAGTTTCTCCTTCCAGGCGTCCTTCGAGCGGATGACTCGTAAGACGGGGGGAGGGAAATGGAAGGAGGACGGGGAACGATTCGAATTCCCGTTCCGGGTTACTAGCGGCGGATATCGATGCACCTGGATTCCTTCGAGACGCCTGTCCTTAAGGGGGGACATACAATTAGACCAAGGAAAAGCGAGGCAATTTTGAGGAATTTTTTTAACCAAGAAATATTTATTCTACATTCATCGCACTGAAGGTATTGTTTAATAGGGTATTCAAGTATGAAAAAAAATTTTTTCAATCCATTTGTCGTCAAAATGGCGGAGCTATGGTACAGAGTTACAGGTAGGTTGCGGCGCGACTTCCAAAACGGTGTACAACCTAGCTCCTCGTGAAATTCGATCTGCAACAAAATACAAACATTTTCTTATTTAAAACACGTGTAGTTTCTATGTGACGTTGAGAAAAGTCAAAAAAAAGGCAAATTTGACAAAACGGCACGCAGTCAAAGACAAAAATCGAGTTTTCATGCAAAATTTCTTCAGAATTTGTATTAAAAAAATAGTTTTTTTCGAAATTTTCTGAAATCGGGCTTCGTCATATAGAAGGTAATAATGTTACCAACATGTTTACCAAAGGGGAACTCAAGCGGTTCAATACTTTTTGCGTAATCGTGTACACCAGTTTCAGAAATGTAGTTTCGAGAAAAACGCGTTTAAAGTTTCGACACGTGTAAAACCAATGTTAAAACCACTTACCATTTTCGGGCTGTAACTTCCGGAGTTTTTCGAATTCCGCTTTCAAACTTTCAGAATATATTCTTCACATACAGGCCTATCGTTTAAAAATATAAAAAAAAAATCGATTTTTTCATCGGTGTAATTGTATGTCCCCCCTTAATCGAATCCGGGTTGTGACTCGACTCGTGTAAAAGCGGGAATCGAGCTGAGAATTTTTAAGGAAGGCGAGGAGGGGAACTATCCCTCTAGGAGTTCTTCCTTGACGGAAGTGACGTTGGGCACCGGCGAACCGTAGCGGTATTATGAGAAAGGGGGATTTGCTACGAAATGGTAAGCTACACTAAGAATACCAAGACGCTTATGTAATAATATAAAATTTCAATCTGTTTGGCTCTTGAACGTTAGGTATTGTTGGAATGTACAAGATTACCCGTATTTCCGGGATTAGATAATTCAGTCCAAGTGAAAAAGATCTATATGGATTATATATATATATTTTGTATATAGAACATATATACCCTCAACAGTCTCATTCAGTGCAACCAGAGAGCCCGGTAAGAGACCGAGATTCGAATCTCCCTCGAGTCTTTTTTTGAACGATTTTGAAAGACTGAATTATTTTATCCCGGGTTATACAGAAAAATACACTAAAAATCACTGCACTTTACGATTGGCTGATCTGAGAAAAAGATGTTTCCCACGAAAGAGAGTTCCGTAGCTTCGAAATCTCTACAACTTTTATAAGGGATACTTTCATCCTCGACTAGTCATTCGTGATATACAGCGACCCTTAACGCATCCACCTACCCTCGAAATATAACTCCATTACGGTTCTGCTCGAGGAAGGAGAGGAAAAGGAAGTATTATAACACCAGGAATTGGGGCCAGATCTTTTCGAGAGAGCTAGTAAAAATGTCGAACCTGGAGGAGCTTCAGTATTACGAGAGCATAAAGCACGAGCGATCAGAAAGCTGCACCGGCATTACCGCGTGGTTCGTGCAAGTGACGGTCGACGGGTGGTGTCGAGTCGCGGTTACACCGCTGACGGGGGCAATTCGTCGGCTCCGACCTTCGCGCGGCCCGCTGAGAAGGGTGCCGGTGGCGTGCGACCCCTGTACGCTGATAAATCTCGAAAGCTATAACTACATGGTAAACTAGCCACATTTCGCCAAGGTACTACAGTAAATTAACGGGTCGTTTCTTTCTTCTCTTTTTTGTTAATTAAAATTAACGCGTCATAGCTCACCGTCGCCTCGAGAGCAACCACCGTACCATTTGTGCAGCTTCGCGTGTCGAGCCGAAATGTTGAAATCGTAAAAAGCTACGCGTCCTTCGGGACGGAAAACGCGCGTATTAATACACAGGGCAATGAAAGTAAAATAAAACGCTCAAGCGTGACGCACCGAGAGATTTCGAAAGGGGATGAAGGAAAAATATGGCGAAGAAATCCGTGTTCCTTCGACGGCGCGTCATGCCTGTATAAGTGCGTTTAAAAAGCGCGTGCCGCGAGTACTTTCGATCTGAGCGCGCTCGGCGTTTCGCATTTCGTGTACCTAATGGAAATATCAGCCCCGGCCGTGGGATTCTATACGGCGACCCCCTACCTCGGCATGCGTGTCACGTATCACTTTCCACCGAACCCTGTGTAAACATAGCTGTTTACGATAATATTCCCTAATGCTAACGAGAACCCGCTATCTCCTAACCGCGTTTACATCTTGTATCGCGGGCCAGCGATATACATATATAATACGAACGTTTTACGTCGACGTCCGCGCTTCCGGGGGGAGGGCCGGTTATCGAGTAGGCAAAAGGAAGGAAAAAGCTACCTCCCCGATCAATCGTCGAGCTCGCGTATAATAGCCCGCATATTCGTTGTATTTTTGTCCCGGCCACTTCCAACCGGCATTATACTTCGTCAAACTGCGAGGATTCCTGCTTCGGTCGTCTCTATAGAACGTATATAATATAGATCTACGATCTATACAGTTATTGTGCTACAGCTTTTAGATAAGCAGATAGATAAAATAGTTATAGATACATAGATCTATTTGTATTATGACCGAGAGCGGCGATCTGTATAGGCAAATCTATGTTATGTATGGAAGGAAATTATAGAGATTTATACAAAGTCTGTGGGAGAAAACAATAATGGGACTGCACTGAGGAAAAAATGTAATTGTTCCAACCAAATTGTTTGGGTTGAAGGGTAAATTTCGTTAAACTAATCATTTCGTTGGTTAATTTAAATCAATTCAACGTCACTGCTTTGTTAAGTCAATCCGAGTTGGTGTGTTTCAATAAAAGATTTTGTCAGACGAAAAAAAAAATCGTTCGATTCGACGAAATTTTGAGGTCACGGCCAGCCAATTAATTATATAGTAATTTGAAAAAATATTTAATTGAAACACACACAGCTAAGTATCAAGTTACCGCAATTAAATCTTAGTTACTACTACATATTTGTTGAAATAACTGTATATTTAGTTGGCCGCCCGAAAGAGGATGTGGTTTAGAAATTTTTCTTCTCAGCGCTTAGATTGAGAAGACGAGTAGAATGTGAAAGAACGAACTGTTTCGAACAAACGAATATGTTGAACAAAATTGTATATTTTTGAAGAGACTTTCTCAATAAAAAATGAATAAATAAGATACATATGTATCTTCAACGACTTTCCACTATAAAGGGTCTGTTACGTACGTCTGACCATTTGCATTCATTTCTACTTCAGAAAACTATCAAGATATCTCGTCGATCGACGTTTCACCGATCTCCCTTTGATTCGCGTGTCTCTCACGTTTCGCGAGATGAAATCTAACCCCGGAGAGAGAACGAGGGAGAAAGGGAGAGTGGGGAGACAGAGATCGCGTCAAATAAATGTATAAATATACATCCACGTGCAAAAAGGGTCCGCGCGTCGAGAGGGCTAAAGATAGCAGGTGCATTAGTCTAGGCCGTATGTATGAGCCCCCAGGAGAAATCATAAGGTCTTACCCTCGCCCTCCGCACCGTGGCACTGCTACCCACGGGGGTAAGTGCCCCTAATAAATCCTAATACTAAATCACCCCCTATTACTCATATCTTCCGCGCGGTGTGCGTGGTGGCGGAGCGGGCACGGTATTTCGCCGTTGTTTTTGGAATGGAATGCCTCTCGAGGTTATGTTTTATTAAATATCGATCCTTCTGGGAGGAGCTAAGTACATCGACCTCGATTCGTTCGCGTCGCTTCGAAACGACGACGCCGAAGTTCCCCCGCGAAGCGACGCGATCGACGAGGGTGGCAATAATGATTTTCCGCTGAGGAAGTATTTCAATAATTTATTCCACGGCTTGTGTGTGTGCTTAATTAAAACAAACAGGTTTATAGTTTCTATTGATTATTAAGATGATTATATTTATATTGTCTAATGACTATGACATTTACGGAGAACTCTTTACAGCCTTTACAAGTTTCTGAATTGAATCCATTGATCCATTGAAATCGCATCGTATATATATTAAGTGTAATATTTTCTCACTATTAGCTCAGAAAAGATCAGCTCCCTTCCCCTCCCTCATTGGCGACACATAATTAAACCTCTCTGTCGAGTTATTTTTCTCCTACACGTCGAACGACAGGATAAATTAAAAAATTATTTCTCCGAAGCCGTTTGCTGATTGGAAAGTTGTAATACGATTTTCTTCATAATGAGAGAACATATACAGCAGTCCTTCTAGCAATTATTCGCTAATGTTCCAGGAATTTCAACGTCCAAATACGCACACATGAGCGCCGCGATTCAGATCGATCGATCGATCGACGCGACAAAGGAACGAAGTCTGCATTTCTTCCTTCTTTCGCGTGCTTTTTCGCTAATTAATTCATTAGCATGCCTCGGATAACTACGGTAAGTATCATCACCGGGCAAAAACGATCGTCTACGACCGGGCGAACGCGTACGTCGAATACCGCGATCGAGACACGCAACGAGGCCGTCACGTCGCGCGGTACACGATACCCCGTGCCATTACACACGTAGGTACGCCCGACATACCGAAGAGACGTGTGTGCCTTCGCCGGCGCTACACGGCAGACGGTATGGCGTGCCCCCGGTGCCGTTTTTACGGCGACTGCCAGACTCCGTGTCTGCATAGGCCTGGATAATTATGTTTAATGCATGCCTTTGCTCTGATCCGTATGAAAAATAAGGGAAAAGGGAAGAGAGCGCGAGAGCTATCTTTGCCACGCCCGCTGCAGTATAAGTGCGGGCACTCTCTCTCTCTCTCTCTTACGCCGCGCCGCGTATCCACGCACCGCACTTTCGCTCTGTACGACCGCTGAGAACGTAATTTGCGGCTTCTTCTTACGTAAAATTATGTGACTCTACCCTGCAATCCTCTTGGATACATTAATATAGAAATCTCTGAGATGAAAAGACGTCGTTATCGTACACACGTCGTTTTTTCTTACTTCGTTTGTAGTTTCCGGAAGATTCACTAAATTTTATATGAAAATTTAGAAATCATCATCCACATCAAAATTCGTATATCGTCAGCTCTCAGTTTTCCGGGGACACGGTGTCCAGCGGTCGGGGAATTCTGTAAAACCTGGAATTGTCGGGGAATTATGCGGGTCAGGAAGAAGTCAGGGTAAAGTCAGGAAAAATAAAGAATTTTCTGGAATTCTTCGAAAATACTCAAACCTTAGAAATAACAGGACTTCTAGTCTGTTAAAATTTTTAATAATTTGTATAAGTAGTAGAAATAACAAAAATGTTCCATATATGTACTCGTATATGCACCGAGAAAAATAATTAGGTTAAAATGACAAAGCGCATCTAATTAAATGCGTTTAGTTAATTTAATCAAAATACTGATCAGTTGAACCAAATATTTATTTATCCTAACCGAATGTTTAGTTATTCCAACCAAGCGGTTTGTTCATTTACTTTGGGATTTTGGTTAAATTGACCAAATTATTTTTCTCAGCTTGTAGGTATCCAAGTTTTTTCTTGATAAAAAAGCCATTAAATAATAATATAATCTGACGAAATTAAATTATTTTAATGTTTATTTCTCAGTTTCCATACTTCATTTATGAGCATTAGTTAATTTGTTCATTCGATGACAAATGATCGAGGCGTAACACTTTATAACCATAGCGGTCAGGGAAATTTGGCTATTTCAGACTGGAAAATCTGGTGAGAGAGGTCAGAGAATTTCTTTCTCACATTTTGCTAGACACTGGCGAATACGGCTGGCGAACTCCCTCGCTCGCGTATACCGTGCGCGCATTCCCGCGTCTCCGGTTACGAGTCGATCGACTCCGGACATTCGATCGCGCCCGAGAAATACAATCCGCGAGACACACAGCCGTCGGATTTATCGCGAGCGAGCAGACGTCGACGCGGCGCGACGTCGATCGTCCTTCGCGGCAGTCGTCCGACGTTCGCCGCCGTAGGACCGTTCACTTTTTTAACGTCTAATTTCAGAACGCACACTTCGCGGTGGAGAAACCTCATTTGCCCTCCAATTATCGCGCCGAGATAACGAGATAATTGAACGGCGGGAAGACACCCGAGGCTCTCGAACACGCCCGCCGTCATCTCGGCGCGTTCGCGAGACCGTAAACGAGCACCGGCGGTTTCGTAGCGTGATAGAGAACCATTCCGGCGTTTCTCTTCCAGGCGCCCCGTGCGTGTGTATGTATACGGCCGAGCGCTTACCCGAAACCAATTATTTGCCTTTGCCGAAATGAACTTTAAATTGCGAATATAAGAGGAGCCCTTCCATCGCGCGCGCCGTTATTTATTGCCCCGTTCGATTACGGTTTATCGTTTACCGCGTTTCAAATTGCACGCCATTGCAGATCCGGGGGAGAGCGCGGGGGTACAGCCCGGTGAACGTAGAAGATCGACCCGCCGCTAAACGGCGAGATCGATTTCTCCGGTTATTTATTCATTGCCTCGCCGTCCGACCTTCCAATTAGGCGCGGGTATTAAAAGCTATAATGGGAGGAGGACGCGCGTTTGCCTTCTCCGAACGCGGGCACGTCCGACTGTTGGTTTCGAAGGGTTGCGGACGGATCGATACAGTCGTTTCTCTATCGCCAATTTCGTGGATTCAGCAAAAGTATATACATACTCTTGCACTATTCCTCAAGGATCTTTGATCTTTATTCGTTCTTTTCGACTTTAAATATCTATCCGATTCGAAGGAATTATGGTAATATTGATGACGGCTATTATTCACAAAGTGAACGTTAGCAAACACTGAGAGAGAAAAATTGCTAGTATGTATCAAAAAAACGTTTCTTAAATCAAGAACATATTATGATCTTACAAATTTTTTGGAATACAGATTCTTGATCGAAGAATATATATTTTTTATTCAGGAATGCCGCCGTGGGAACGAGAAATTCTTTCGGCGCGAAAAGGAACAATTACTCGAGCCTGTTAAATATTTATGCCATTGTTATCTAACACCAAAAGTCGTCTATATGTGTCCACACCACAGATTTTTTACAGTGTGTCTGCATTTACAGATATAAGCGTTCATCGATTCGAATTAAAAACGATTCCTATAAATTTCCACGGCTTTTAGCTACCCCAGGACTAAAAATTTCGAGCAATTTCACGCGGTAATTGCAAATTGCACCTCCCCGATATGGAGCGCGACATGAAAAAAAAAAACGTGATATGCAAATCCGTTGAACGAACTCCGCGCGGATCTCGCTCTATAAGAAAAGCATTAACGGGGCGTAATTTCACGCGAAAAATCCAACAATTATGGACGCGGTCCCAAATGCAGCTAACGGCAGACAAAACCCGCGGCGGCGGTTATTTGCATACGAGGACGACGCGGCATGCTTTAATGCCCATGCATCATGCATATTCAAACTCTCCGCAGTACAGCAGTAAGCGGAAGCTAAACCCACGACGCGTCTCGCCCTCGACTCTTATTGAAAATCAAAATTCAACCGAATTAGCCTCTGCCGCCACCTTCCGTATTCCGACTGCAGAAATACACGCGGTGCAACGGCGCGCCGCGCGCGAACGCACTCCGGCACGGCCGCCGCGCGAAGTCGGCGAGAAATGATTAAAGTTTGCAGACGCCGCGATTGCGCACTGGGTTCCGTGTCGAATGATCCGCTCGAAACGTGTTTACATAATATTTCATTTATGACTGGCCACCCGGGTGGCGAGTCGGCCTTCCATTCTTTGGCAAACTCCATTCATTATCGCTTAATAGACCCGTTCCCGTGACGGCGATCGTTTGGCCTTTAAAGAGGCCCGTGCACGCTCGCGCGTAGATATTTCGTAATGTCGCGTGGCATATAGAGTTTGAGGACGACGTATACCTACAGGGGTATATGCTCGAATAAATTGTACCTATATCGTTCGTCATTGGCTAATTATGTGCCAATCTCTATCCAATTGGAAACCTGATGTGATTGATGTAAAGTCTAGAGCATATTGCCTTGTCTACATATCTATAACATATAAACAAAATTGAAGTAGCTGTCTGTGATTTCGAAATAAATGCCCATACATATGCGTATTGCTTTGCTTGCATTATATTTAGGCACAAAAACCCGTTTTCAAAATTTGTGTCCATCTGTCTGCCTGTCCGGATTTAACTCTGTGAAACGACTAAACTAATTCTAATGAAACTCCTATACCTACTCGTATATGATATTCCGTGTCATGATCTGCTTTTTGTTTCATCTCGACATCTCAAATGGTTTCGAAGTTACAAAGTTTAAGATTCATAGGAGCATAGATTCTAAAAAAAAGTAGTGAGAGAAATAATTGTTAGCGTCAAATACATAATTCTTGAACCAAAAACTGTATAATCTTAATAATTTTTAAGAATACAGATTCTTGGACGAAGAATTTGTATTCTCGACCCAAGAATACCTTTGTTGGGATAAACAATTCTTACTGTGCGAAAAGAATGATTACTCGAGTCTTATCAAATATTTTCTCGCACGAAGGAAACTATAACTTGATCCTGGAATTATATTATGTTTTTAATCGAGGTAACAAACTTTTTGGCACCGACAGTTATTTCTCTCAGTGTACTTTTTTCGAAAACGCATCTTGATCTAGAAAAAAGTTTAATACCATTAAGGGGCTTAATAGTCATAGGCGAGCAGATAACGATCTTTCAAGTTGAAAGTTCCATTTGAAAGTGAGTTGCTACTATATATTGCTATTATTTTACCTTTGCACATGTATGCCATTAAGCTGCAAATATGTAACATAGAATACGAAGGTACCTAAAGCGTACAAATTAGTTAATTATCGATGCATTGTTCAAAAACGTTCGATCCTGACGATTCGTAATGCATCTAACAGACAAGAACAAAACCGGAAAGCTATAAGAAACGGTAGCGTAGAGTACCCGGAGTCAAATGAAGTCAAGTCCAGAGCAACCACCCTGATATTTTATCGACCGTTTCCGCTCGAAGCGGAACCTATACGCGGGATGGTAAAGCGACGGGGAGCGATCGACGGAGCGAGAGAGAGAGAGAGAGAGAGAGAGAGATGTTTTAACCCGGTTATAAGCTTTTTCGCGCGCTTAAATATTGACAGAAAACCGGCGCAGGCTGGATTAGGGGCGAGGGGAGTGGAGGAGGAGAGGCTACAGCAGGAGGTGCGATCAGAGAGAGGTAGAGAGAAAGAAAGAGAGAGAGGAGGGAGCGAGAGGGACAGAGAGAAGCGGATCCGCGCTTCTGAAAACTGATTCGGTGTGGAATGGAAACGAAGCGGTAATAAAAATTTCCAATTTTCGTGCCGCAGGACCCCGCCCGCCTCCTCGCACCCCCGGGATCGGCCCGGAGGGGCGATGTTGAATAGAGGGGGCGGCGCGACGAGCGGCGAGAGTCCGCGCGGCGCGACGAGGGAGCTTCGGGGCGAGTCGGGGCCGCGGGGGCAGACAGTTTAGCCAACTTTCAGATTTACACCCTGCAGTTCGTTCACGGGCCGCCTGTTTCGAGGGACCTCGCTTCGTTTGGGTCTCCACCCTGCTCCGGCCAACTCGCGGACGGGGAGGAGAATGCGGCGAAGGGGTGGTTCGAGTTCTTACGCCGCGCGTTACGTATACGTACACGCGCGGAGGTGTACAGGGGAGGCGTGTGCGAACGCATCTCTACGCGAGCGACAAAGAGGATGGTGAAGAGTGCGAGGAGAGGGAGAGAGAAAGCTCCCCGAGCCTGGGATTTGTGCGAGCTTGTTGTGTAGGGTGGCTTTGTGGAAACTAACGCCGTTCTCCACCTCCTCCACTTCGAACCGGGTCTCCCGGTATTTCTCTCGTCTCCTCCCTCTGCGTATCTCCTCTTCTCTCTCTCTCTCTCTCTCTCTCCCCCCTCTCTCTTCCGCCCGTAATCAGTATTGGAGCTTTCGAATTCACCGCTTAACGCTCGAAAGCCGACGTTATTCGGCGCCTCCGAAGACCCGGCACCCCGTGTCGGGGATTGTTTCCATTCAGCGCTTTTCCCTCCCGGCTACGCTCGAAAAGCGTTCCCAACCGCACGGGTATCTTACCTACTCGTGTACGCATATCTCGCATGGATGTGGAGCACGCGTCGGAGAGCTCCTATGCAGCTTGTCTGTTCGACGGGAAAAATAGCGCGGTACTTATAGAGGCTTCTATCGGCCTTCCGGACCTTCCGCTGGTTGCGGTGGGGGTGAGGGATTCGTTCGGGCGTTTAAAATTATTATCGCGAGACTGGATCTGATCGGAGAGGGAGCCTCAGGAATTGCGTTTCTTACTCCCTCGATAAGAGTTGGTGTAGGTACCGGGTTTATGCTGTTGGTGCGCACCTGGGGTGCGGGGGCATAATCGAGGGTAGGTGTGGGGAGTAGTGCGAACTACGTTTGAAAATAAACGTTTCAAATGTAAATGGTGCTTTTTAAAGTCACATTTCAGTGAATCGGCTAAAATAATTTAGAATATTTTCTCGCAAATATCGTTAATTCTACACTCAGAGAAAAATGTAGTAGATTTGACTAAATCGACGTTTATGGGTGGGGGAATACAGATCTAGTTATACTTGGACTAACAATTGAGTCGAATAGACTACAGTCGGTTTCCTTCAAATAACCGTTAATCGCCTAGTTATAACCAAATTTAATAGTCGGAGATCTAATTCTGCATTCCCCTACCCTTAAACGCAGATTTAATTAAATATACCATTTTTTTTCTGAGTGTAAGAGTGTCTTTAATTTTTTTTTTAAGAAAACTTGAAACTAGCATTTCGGCCAGGCCTGTCCTACGAAATCTTTTCATTTTCAATCCGAAATAAGACGACCTCAGCCATTTTTTATGCGAGTGCTCGAGTAAATTACGTGCTCACTGAAATTACAGCACGATATAATCTCGAGGATGCACTCGACCCACCATAGACGAAAGAAAAAGAAACGAATGCCCCGATTTAACGCACTTAAGGTCCCACCCACACGGGAGATCCGCCACTAATAAACGTGTCTAATATACTTATCTCCTTCGCTGAATAAGCGCGCCGCGTCAAAGAAATGTAAGCGGCTTATTTATTTCACCGTTTGATAAATACCGGCAATTAAGCTTAGAGAAGCGCGAGGGAGGACGAAGGAAGGGCGAGGCGGCGGAGACAGCGGCGCGGGGTTGGTGCCGTCGGCGAAGGATGGGGAGGAGGATGAGGTGGAGGAGGACTGCAAACGGAAGAGTATCTACGGATGCTCGAGGGCGATGCTGGAGGAGCGGGGCGAAAACCAAGCTCGGAAGTGAGCGGTCTTCGCGTGTTCTTATCTGCAAGTTCCAATACCAGTTCAACCCCAGTTTTCTGTTCGTCGACCCTCGCGCGCTGCGTCTTAATGCAATAAATGATCTCATTCCAGTGATAACTGTCTTGATATATCGCGAGCGCGAGGGTTTGACCCACGGGGTCGGGGGTTGCCGGGCAGAAGTTCCTTCCGCCGCGAGACGAGCGCGATCATCCGGGTGTGCGCGATAAGGCGCCTCCCGGAATCGGCATGCCGAATGTGTACACCTCGCGCGGAGGCGAGTATGCAGAACGAGGAAATATGCATATCGTTGCCTTCGTTTTCGAGGGTGTCTTTTCTCTGCGGAGCGCGGCTCGCTGCATCGCGGGGGCGAACTTCCGGCGGCGAAAGAACTGGGGGATACTTAGTCAGCATGGAAAAGTCTATTAAAAAATGCTGGTGAATTCAACGGAAAAAGATTCGCTCCAGATTTTCTTCGAGCGTTCAACGGACGATTCAGATACGACGAACGACTGAATAACTAGAGTAGACTAAGTACAATGATAATTCTATGGAGATGAACTTTAATTGGTCCCACCTTGAGACTCTACAAATAATTTATTTCTACTTGAGCTACGTCTGGACTAACTTTAGTTTGTACGTATAGAATTCGTTCGTAGTACTTATTTTTAAAATCCACCTGTATAGATCTCAGGTAAGGTAAAAACACGTCTTAATATCCGGACATATTCAAACAAAAATAGAGTAATAGCTAATGAATATTTACTTGGGCCAAAGAAATATTTCTTTCGACATAATTAAGTATACCTACGTACAATATATTAATGATAAATAAACTGTTTTCTCAGTACAGTGATCGGATTGTTAAGACCAGTTTGAATAAAAGAGACATTATTAACACGTTCCGTGCCACGTGTACAATGGCACATGAAACGCATTTCTGATACATGTTAGTGTACCGCAGATGGTACACGTGGCACGAGAAACGTGTTAATAATTAATATATATTTACTCGAGGCAACGAAGTATTTCATTCGCCATAATCAAGTATACATTTATTAATTATAAATAAACTCTTCCCTCAGTGTGGTTGCGTTAACTTTTTCGGCCAAATTTAAAGAGTCGAGTTCTCTTATATTTCTGCTCTCCACACCTCTCTTTCTTCCTTCCTTACTCTCCGTACTTTCCGTCCCTCTACACCTCTCTATCTTTCTCTCTTTTTCTCGACCGGTCGTTCCTCCTTTCCAGTCGAGAGAGGAAAATAAGAGTCTGTGTGTGCAGAGGGAGTCGGCATTAGAATCAGTAGGGCGGTCGAATATAGCAGGGCCGTATATCAGAGCGTGAATAGTACGGTGGCCCGGGACGAGGTTTAACGGCTCCCTCTAGGGCTGCCAGTTACCACGGTCCGATGCCTACCCTCTCGACCTGTCCGTCCCGGAATAAAGATGGCTAGGGGTTGCAGGAGCATCCATGGGGGTATCCTCGTGGGGTTGCAGAAGGGTATGCTCGGATACGTGTAGTATATACTAACATATGTATACGGCGACAGCGGGAACGAGGAGAGGAGAGCGCCGTGGCGCGTCGCGACGCCCAGATGCGAAATTCGCCTCGGTCCCGCACCTCGGCGCACCTCCCTCTGAATTTTCCCCGTGCGGCGCTCCTCGACGAAGCCCCGTGAAAACGTCGCGTTGAATTTTTTTCGCATAAAAACTGATGTACACGGTATGCCACGCGCCAAATTATACCGCGTGCCGATCTGGAAACGACGAATAAACGCGTCGCGTCCGTCTATCCTCTGTCTCTCCGTACGAGATCCCACGCGCCCCTGTCGCTGGGGGAAAGAAAAGGCGGGATCTGGGATGTGGATAACGTTGATCATGATACATCGGTTAGCGTATTAAAAGCCGAAAAGGCATACATATTCACGGCGCTGTTTACGTTTATCAGATCGGCCGGCTTGCCGGCGGGGAATCTTAACGCGCGATGTAAACCTGTCAGGGGTTGATGGATCGTGTTGCGGAAAAGAGGTTACGCGGCTGACTCGACGGGCCCCGATGCCGAGGGTTAATTTGAATTTAATAAGGGGTTAAATTACTATTTATTTGGCCGGGTGTCGGTGTACACTTTCGTTCGTTCGCGCTTTTCCACTCCAGTTAACGAGCCGCCTAAATGCTATTATCTGCGGCGCGGGCCATACACGCGCGGTTTATATATACGTCGACTGGCAAATCGGGTTTCGATGCTCGACCGGCGATGAAATTCCACGCGACGTTGAGAGATTAACGCGTTGCCGCTGGATTGCTTCCGTCGACGAAAGTTATTTAACCCTAAATAACCGCTGAAAGCCTTCGTCTGCCGCCGCTTGCCTCTGCTATATATGTATACCGGCTTTTCTTTAGCCATTTCTTTTCTTATAACGGTCTCGCTATGTTGAGGAAAACGATTAGGTTCAAATGACAAAACGCATCTAATTTAACGCGTTTAGTTATTCTAACCAAAATACTGGTCAGTTGAACCGAATACTTAGTTATTCTAACCGAATGTTTAGTTACTCCGATCAAACGTTTAGTTATTGTTATAAAAAATTGCTTAATTTAACCAAACACACAGATGGAGGATTCATATTTCACCAAATGGTTTGGTCATCATCTCCAGGATTTTTGTTAAATCGACCAAGTTATTTTTCTCAGCGTACTAGAGACTATCGAACTCAATTATTTTCGATCTTTATGGATATGTTGCGTAGGCGGCGGCGGCGGCGGCGGCAAAGAAATTAATTCGCGTATTCTTTTCCGGAATAATCGGAATACAGCCACGTGCGAGAAATTCGTTGCATGTGCAGCGCGCTTCGGCCACGCGATCTCGCAGCGCCCAGCGATGACGCTGTTCCCTAGTGCAACAATAAGGTCTGTCAAGCACTGCTGATCAAACCCGGCCACGTCCATTACGGTTATGAAACCTCCTAAATTTAATCTCTCTCTACCGAGATCCCTCTCTCTCTGTGTCTCTCTCTCTTCTCTCTTTTTCTCTCCCTCTAACACCCTCTTGTGGCCGCAAAAAGGGAGATTCCCATTTTCCGTCGTCAAATATCAGCACGTCGCTCTCTAACAGTTTGTTTTGTGCTTTGTATCCTAGAGAATAGCCCTTCTGCTTTCGACGCGGAAACGCTCGGATACCGGAGTCCGGTGTATCCTTTAATACACGTTCCCCGTTAACGTAATTGAGCCGCTGAGTGCGAAAAGAGAGAGTTCGAATTCTACTCTATGGAAACTCTTTGTAACTCTTTGAAATTAACGAAAATAGAGCCTCGAGAATTTCAAGTACACTGCGAAAAAAATTTAATTACTCCAATCAGATTGTTTGGTGTTTGAAGGTTAAATTTCGTTAAACTATCCCATGGCGTGTTTGGTTGGACTGTATATAGTTGGAGTGACTAAATTTGTTCGTTTCATTGGATAAAATTAATTTTGTTGATTGATTAAAATCAATTCCACTTCACTGCTTAGTTAAATTAATCCGAGTTGGTTCGTTTCAACAAAAGTTTTTGTCACACGAATGATGGAATTTGTGTGTTAACTATATATCGAGAAAAAAATCGTTTGACTCGACAAAATTTTTAAGTTTTGGGTGTTCAACTAAATATATAGTTACTTGAACAAATATTTAGTTGCAGTAGCTAAGTGTCTATTATAGTTACCTCAACTAAATTTTAGGGTACTCTAACTACATATTCGTTGCGATAACTGTATATTTAGTTGGCTCTCCAAGAGGTTATGGTTTGGAAATTGTTGTTCTCAGTGTACTGGATGTGTGTAAAGGATTATTATATTTCATAAGAGCTCTTCGTAAGTGCGATAACGAGAATGGCTGAGATATTCTCGGAAATTGTGTAAAACGGGTGACACATCGAAATACGAGTAGGTTTAACTAATCAAACGGTGATTAAAATCGACTGTGAGCTTTGAAATTACTTGTCTTTTCCTAAAGAGAAACTAGAATGTTGTAACGAAGGACCACAGGGGGATTTTCCCCTAGCTGGTAATGGTTCATAATTAAAACTGGAAAATAAATTTCATTTAATATAAGGAAAGTAATATCTCATGTTATGGAAGGAGTTACGTGAAATTTAGGTTCCCGATATGAAGAATAATGAGGCAAATGTAATAACGAAATAACGAGAATATATGTGTGGTGTGGAACGTTTACTTTTACCCGAAAAGTTTGCCGTGGAATTTTTAATAACGAATACCCGGATATTCGTCAAGCTGTTCTTATGTGCGAAACGAATATTTCCTTTGCGCCATTTGTAATTTGCATTAGCGTAAATAATAACGTTCTTCGCATACCTACACATGGATTTACTTACAGATACATCGATGAAAAATCCCCGCAAAACGCACGCGCACGAGTCTGCATTTTTCCCGACAAAAGCTCGCCCGATTTCTTGTTAAACCGGACGAACCGCGGCGGTCCTCTCTTCGCGACTAAAGGACCCTTTGATGTCTGATGGAAAAGGACTTTAGAGCGGGCACCCAGGTTGCATTCGGGACGAACGAATCTCGACGCGAGCGGTCTTTCCGCGCTCCTTTCAATTTATCGACTATGTACGACCAGAACACGACCAGCACACGTGTTCACTTATGCATGATGTCTTCAAAGATTTCGATCTTTGACGACACGCTGCAGGATTCGCTGCGACCGGTTGGCAGATTTTAAGTCCGTTAATATTAGTTTCAATAAATTGTGAATTTTTCTTCCGCACGAAGATAAAAACGATTTATAACATCTTGCGCGATATTTTTAATACTGGCGACAACGTACGCGCTTCGCTCGCATTTTTCGTTTATTCGTCATTACTCAGTCACATAGATTACTATACTTTGATGATTGGCAAACGTCACTCACTCATTCTTTTCTAGGTTCTAGGTTTGAGATAGCGAATTTGACTCATAAAATTCATGAAAAAGTGAGATTTATTGCAATATGTCATTTGATAATTAGCAAACGTCACTTACACATCGAAAATAATTTTTTGCGCTTTCGAGATTCGAAATTCGAAGCAGCGAATATTGATATGAAGTCGGCCAATAAAATTCATTGAAAAGTGGCTTCACTTTTCGTGAATATTAGCCAATGAGAATGTCGGAAAGGGTCTCTTTCGTGATATCTCCTTTTTACGAACGGATGTAATTGAAATCGTGAGTGATTTTAATTATCAGTAAGTATCTACTACTTCGCAAAGTGACTCCTATTAATTTCTATTAACAATTAGCTCCAATTAAAATAATCTGTAGGTACCTCATTTTACTCTTAGAAAAATAATAAGGCACACAACATATCGTCTCTTCGTGCAACGAACCGTCTATATCGTCATCTCATTATCCGTAACGACGACGAAAGTACCGCTCCAGTTATGACAATCCGAGAGCCTTCAGTCAGTCACGGCGTATCAGAGCGGACGTAAGCGAATAGCCGAGGATCGCAAGCCGTTGAAAACATCGCGAGACGCGCGATCGTGCACCGAGCGTAGAAAAACGCGCGGCACGAAGGCAGCGCCGGGAGAGGCCCCAAGGGGTGAAGCGGCCTCGTTCCATCATGTCACATTCACGACGGCTCTTTTCAACGCAATTTGCCTTAATAGAGGTCGCGAGACTCCCGTCGCATGAAATCCAGTGCCCGAAAAAGAGATAATACCCGCCCTATATATATATATATATCCCCACGGTCGTGACCGACCTCCGCGTAGCTTTCCTCCCTCCGCGGCGCTTCCTTGTTCCGCCCGCTGCAACCCCGCACGGGCACAGTGGCGGTTCTAATAAAGGACGAAAACCGGCTGCGATTCGACAGATATCCGTACATCTCTACGAGACAATATTCTCTTTGTTTTCGAAGGAGAATTAGCCTGGAAATGAGATCATCGCGCGCTGCAGTCATTATAGAAATTATAACGGAACGGGAAATAACGCGAGGGAGAGAATAGGTGAAGTGGAGCAGCAGCGAATTGGCTCTCGATCGTCATGCAAGGTATGCATTGGCAAATTGTTCCATTTTACTCTATTGTTTTCCCTATATATCTTCATACATAGATATATAGCGTGAATCTTAATATATGTCTATGATTGTCTAATGATTGCATGATTGAAGGGCCAAGTAGATAAATACGTTTTTGGTCCATTGTTGTTTTTGTTTTGAAATCTGTTGTAAAGATATTGCCCTTTCAATGATGCAGCCATCAATATATAGACGTATGTTGAGGTTTACTTTGTATAATTATTTCGATATTAAGTAGGACTATGAATTCGGTTTTCTTAAAAAAAAAGAATTCATATTTTTAATTTTAGTTTGTAAACTATTATACATGTTCAGTATCACACGAAACAGAAGATGTCCGAGAAATAATTATTCGCAAAGTTATAAGCGCATTTCTCTTTGCAACGTTGTGACGTCATCAAATGCGAGAGAGGTAGGCTTACAACACGATGACGGAGTTGCATTTCTAAATGTCGTTTTACAGCTCAGATGAGGCCGAAAATGAAAATGACAAAAATACCAGATAAATAATTTTGTCTAAATTTTTCGAATTTATGAGAAAATCGAATTGTAAAATTGTAATTCTCTGACTAAATCAACTGACAATGAGATCCCGAAAGTATTGAATCGAATCAAATTTTCGTTATCTGATTGAAAAAGAAACCTAAAAAACGATACAAAAGTACCATATATCACGAGAGATATTTCGACCCAACCAAGAAATAACAACAGCTACCGAAAATGGAAATATTTAACGAAGGTGCGAGTTAACGTGACATTCAAATTTTCGCAATACAATTCCTCCGCGCAGGGAGAAAAGCCCGGGGATCTTTGCCGATTGACGCGGGCTCCGCAAAATTCCGAGCCTCTCCCGTATAAAGAAGAGCGAACGAGGCGTTAGCTGCGGAAGAGGGGTCGACGAACGGGGGCATTTGTCTCGCGGCGTACAAATAGCGGGAACGACGCGGATGCTCGCGTTGACGAGACGTCCGATCCGCGTGACGTTGATTCAGTCTGCGCGCGGAGGTGAAACATTTTTCATCCCTTGCTTTGGAGAGGGCGCGAGTGGTTCAGCCGCGCCCTCCCCTCGCTCAAACAGTGCCCGGAGAAAGAGAGTGGCGTGCGCGACAAATAAAGGAATAATCTTCCCTTTTATTCGATACATTTTTATACGCGGGGCTCCGACGGCAGGGGGCTGATATACGAGCTCCCGAAGGCCAGAGTAAACTAATCGTTAGTTAAAATGTCGAGTTCCACGGTTTTACCGTATTACGGTTTAATCGTATACTGAGAGAAATTGCTGATGCTAACAAAATATTTTCTTCCATCAAAAATATGATACAATTCCAGGATCGAGTCATGGTTTTCTTCGTACGAGAAAATATTTGATAGACTTGAATAATTTTTCTTCTTTTTTATGTAGGAAGAATTTCTCGTCCCAACATAGATATTTTTGAATCAGAAATATATATTCTTCGGCCACAAGAATCTGTATTCTTAAAAATTTGGTATTCTTACGTAAGATGTGTTCTTGGTTCAAGAAATATTTTTTTATACTAGCAATTATCTTTCTCGGTGTAGCAGACAACTGCAGCGAGAACCACGAAACTGAAAATTTTGACTTACATCACTCCGCAGCTTTCAAAGGCTCGTACGTCAGAGCTCAGTCCGTCGGAACCTCATCCCCCCCTCCTTCTTCCCTGCCACCAACGCGCGCCAACTACATATGCATCATTCTCGAAGCTCGCCGAAATTTATGTGTTTTGATATTCTCGCTTGCTTTCGGGTTATATCTTGAATATATTAAAGGAAGGAACGGACCGAGCTTGGTGAGCGAATCGCCGCGGTACCGCCGCCGCGCGGTACCCTAATAAATTTGAGCTTCTGATCCCATAAAAATGCATTGGATTCGCGAAGAGATTCCTAAGAAAATAAAGCCGGCCGAAGCAATGCATACCGAATTTGAGAGGTTGTGTCTTAGAGTTTCCGCGGATACGGCGGAAACGGAAGTGGGTTGGCGCGTGGCTGCCGGCCGAAGCACGAGGGACCTGGCTTCCACCGCCACTGCCGCGAATCCTCCTCCCCCTCCCGCCGACGCGATCCAAACATTCGGGATATCGTAAGTCTTTGGCGAAACGGGAAAGCAACCGGTGGATTTTTATTTCAATTCCCGATGCAATATATTATTTGTAAAGCTGCGCTCGCAAATATACAGCACTCGAGGTCTGCGGCCGGGAGGCAAAGCGCGCGTTTCCATACATCTGTAACGACGCGAATAACCTTTATCGCGATTGCGCCGCTTGCTCTGGCGCTTGCTCTCCCCCTCAACCCCACTCTTTTTTCTTCCTCTCTTCTCCGTCGCTGCTGGCGATTCGGTCGGTTGAACTTTCGAATTTACGTTCCTCGAGGTAGGACAGTTGCCGGCCCCCTCCCCAAATTACCTTCGTCGCTCGCTTTAGGCGCGTCTGAAGTCCAGTACGACATTCTATGGGGTAATTGAGGTGACGCGTGTTACTTGGCGTCTTCGATCGCGTATAAACGGCATTTTAGCACCTACAATAGAAACGATAAAACGCGACATAAAGATTCAAAGTGCAAGATGAAATATACTTAACTAGTTTTCCGCCCGCGAGTTTGTCTGCGTAGAAATAAGTAAAAATAGAAATTTTTATGATTTAAACTACAAACATGAGGGAATTCCCAAACAAATTTTCATCCCCTAACCAACCCCCTTAAGGGATAAATTTTCAAAAATCCTGAAACACGTCTTTCTTTTTTCTAACCGAAAAGTCAAATGCCAATTTTCATGGATGATGAGTTTTCATACAAACTTACATCTCCTATTCAACCACCTCAGGGGAAGAATTTCATAAAATCATTTTTTAGTGTGTGTTTACGCCCACAAAAGAAACCTATACCGTCCAAATTTCATTCGTAATTAGCTTTAGCGATTTCGGCTCGGCGCAGATAAATCAGTCAGTCAGGACATGTTCTTTTATATATATAGATGGATATCCAAAGTCGTTTAACCACTCGACGTCATCTCAGGGTCCGACCGATCACGGCGAAAGCCATCAAGCGCGCGGCGCGCGCGGAAACGCTTCCGGAGTCGGGAGTAAGTGCGATCTCCCGCGAGAAACGTCGGTTTAACGATCGGGGGCGGTCTCGGTTTGCCACATTGGGAATACCTCTCCGCCCTCACTTCGCCGCCCCGCAGCACACGACGCCACACCCCGCCACTCGCCGGTGGTCCCTGATATAAATTTCTGTATGCATCTTTGACGGGGTCTCGCTCTCGGCCAAGCCTCGCGCGTCACGGGCGGCCAACGTCCCACGGGGCAATCTCGTTGCTCGCCCATTACCTGGACACATTGTTCGTCCACCTGGTGCGCGGTTCGATGCTCTCGATATCGCGTGGCCGACGCGCGAACGCTCGGCTCGCATCGATAACCAGGACGCGACGAGGTCCCGTGTCCTCGGGACGGGAGACGGTCGAGGCTTATGGATGAGGGTTGACCAAAGCCCGAGATTGAATTATCCGCCGTCGGGGTTGACCTCCGATCGTGGCACGGGGGCAAGTTTCAGAACGGAGGGACCGCGGGGACCGGTCGAGAGAGAGAGAGGGGTGGGGACATCTACTAATCACGAGCGCGGAACACGCCGGGGCCAATATTGCCGGGAGGAAGAAAACAACGTCGTTTCCGCCAGAAAGCCGAGGCATTGTCTTAAATCATCTCGATGGTTCCTACGTACCGCGGCTAGGAGAGATGGTAGTTTCTCTCCTCGGCGAAGATAGCCTCCTCGGGCTCTCCGGCACGCGATAGATAGGATATGACGTACGGTTATACGGGATTAGGACGTTCGCTCGATTCGTATGGGAACCCAACCCTCTTCCGTCGTTTCCAGACGCCGTCGACGCGACGACGGATACGCGGTTGTGGACATATGCGGTCTCCGGTGCAATAGCACACGGAATTGAGTCCAAAATGTATCGAGGGAATGTGTCGTTCCTTTTGTAGGTATGTGTAGTTGTATCAGAGTTTCTCTCTTGGCGGATTTAACTATTCACGTGGCAACGTACACTGTAAAAAAGTTTTATTAAATTTTATACAATTGTAAATAGGTATATAAAGGTTCTATCCGATACGTGATTATGCAAATTAATATACTCCGTTATGAAATTTATTAAGGCAATTTCACGAGGAAGTACATTAATTTTCATAATCACGTGTTGGAAAAAAAGCTTTATGTGAAAGTACAGTGTATAAAACGTCATCTCTACGACGCTATTGAATCGTCACTCTGCATATCTCGGAATAAATAGCTCATCAGATCAACGCTGCGTCTCGGCCATTCTTTTCCCTCCTCCTCCTTCCTCACCTTGAAAATCCGATATGGAAAACGGAGATCATCCCGCGCGAGCAACGGAGCTGGTGCACCGCGAAGCCACCGGCAGATGAAAGACGCGAGACGTGCGTGGAACGTTCGTATCCGACGCTCCAAGCGGTAAGGTCCCGCGTGCCCTCGCTCGTATTTCCCGCAAACACCCCGCAGAGCATGCAGACAGACGCCGCATATTGCGCACCAGTTGGCCGGGGTCGTCCGCGGCCGGCAGTCGACCGTTGGGGTTGCACCGCAGATGTGTTGGAAGCCGCACGCCAGTCCGCCGCCCCGCCACGTGACAGCGTACATATATACGTATATATATATACATATAGAAACGGGGTATACCTCTATATCCCGTGGCTTCTCTCCCCCGCATCTACGGCGTGACGTCCCGGTACGGCGCCGCGGTTGGCGCAGTTCGTGGTTTCGACAAGGTCGGATATCTCGCCGTCCAACCTGTCGGGAAATTCGATTTCCTCCGGGAAGGTGAGGCCGAGACGACGAGAGGTGTGTCCGGAGCGATTCGGCCGCGTCGATGCCCCCGTAATTTCCTGTTACGCCGTTGCGCCGCGCGTCTCTCGGCCCGCGGGAACTGCGCCTGGCTGATCGTCTGGCTCGGTTGATCGTCATCGCGACCGGTTGATATCGAGGGTCGGGTATAGGCGAGGGTCTCTGCGGCGTCGGATTCTGTGGGGTTTGCTTTGATCGAGGTTATCTCGTTGTTGGTGAGTTTTCGAGACAAGTGGGTCGAATGCTTTTTTGAAGATCACATTTGGGGCTGTAAAAAAGTCTTATACCAGTTTTGTGTAAAAGCTTTATTAGTCTCGATATTTATGCTTGAAGCGAGAATCTGTATTGGGGAATAAGTATCTTAATTTCAGTCACTCGTTGTTGGTGAGCTTTCGAGACAAATTGGCGGAGGGCTTTTTTGGATATCACATTTGGGGCTATAAAAAAGTCCTGTACCAGTTTTGGATAAAAGCTTTAGGTTATTAGTCTCGATATTTATGTTCGGAGTGACAAGCAGTGTTGGAGAGAATAAGGGTTTTAATTTGTAATAATTCAATAGAATGCTTTTAAGAAGCTTGCAGGTTTATTTACAAAAAAGTTTTATGCAAAACGTGTACCCAAGAACCACAACAATTACCTGCAATCAACGTGAAAACAGTCGCGTCCACTTTGACACTGCTATAATTTTGTTATCACGAACGTCTGTTGAAAATCCGTAGAATATTTTTCGAAGCCCATATTTACATAAATATATCTCTACTTAGCGAAACAATTGTTACCGATACACGGTGCCCGTATACATATTCGATTTGGCACGAAACGGTCGCCACGCATCGAAGGCAATCAGGAATCCGCAGGACTCCGAACCCCTATAGTTTCGTGTAGTTATTACGGCCTCGCGCGCTGCCAACCCTATCCGTGCCTTCCACCCTTTCCACGCCTTCGTTCGTATTCCTTTATCGGGCGCAATAATGGCAACTGCGTCGTCGATTCTATTTTCTCTCCCTCGGGAACCTGGCAACCGGCACGGCGTATGCCCACGCCGGGTTCTGTACAATAATGGTTATTTATTAGCGCTAAATCAAACGCGTTAGCGCTCCGAGCCCCAGCGTGCGGTGCGCGCTCCTGCGGCCAATATATATGATAATGGTGATAATAATTCCGGAAGCGACCACTTCGCGGACCCAACGAGCGTCGTACCGCCCCCGGCCGGTGGAATACGTGGAAAAAACGAAGTGGGAGGACCGCGAATGTTAGAACTGACTTCGTATACGCCGGCGAACCGGGATATTACATTATCATTGTATTTACATGAGCGCAAAAAGCGTGGCCAAGCAACTCTCGCATTTCGCGCGGGAGAATGAGCGAGAGGGAAGCGCGAAATCGGAACGGGGAAATTTTCCGGTTCCCCGCGAGAAAACTCCGTTTCGCTTTATTTATACTCCTGGAAACGCCGCGAAACCTGGTTGCTTTGGTATACGTCGGCATATTATTCCAGTTACGCGTATGTATGTGCGAATAACTTCGAAGTGCGCGAAAGATCTGAGACGGTCATTTTGAATACAGTAAATAAATAGAGTTTTCATGATAGGGCGTTCTATTAAAAATATCTCTTTTCATTTTACTCATCATTTTATATATCGATCCAGGCGCACGAGAATTCGCCAAAATTATCCGGAAAATAAAATTAGTTGGATCTACTGAAAATTACTGGCGTGGTCGCAAGTAATTATTTATCTATACCAATGAAATTTGTTAATACATCAATTAGATGTCTCTTCCTTGCAATCATATGAAATAGTGTATGATTGCAAGGAATAAATATCTAATTAATATGAAAAAAGATCAAATTGATGTAAATAATTTTTTATGACCCCGCAAGTAATTTTTAGCAGATCCAATTAATTCTTTCTCTTTGTGTGGAATAACTGCAAAAATTCATCGGTTTTCCCATGATTTTTTACTAGTCTTTTCTCTCCGTGAACCAGAACGGGAACATAAAAAAGTGATACGAACAAAATTGCATTCCTTTCTGCAGCCAACATTTTCTAGATCCCTGAATACCAAAGCAACCCGAGTTTTCCGGCAGCACACAACAGAACGCGCTTGGAGCGCATTTCTAGGTCTCGCTGCAGCTGCAGAGATAGAACGACTTCGTTATTCCCCGATCGAAACCAGATCTCTGTATGTACCACGGCATCAATGCCACCGAATCACCCGCCCCGCACCCCAGATTGAACTGCAGGCTGCCACTTTCGCGGAGTTTGATGGAAAACTTGAATTCCAACTTCTCCCTTTGCCCTCTATCACGTTATACCGTATACCGTACTGCTTATTCGCGAAAATGACTGGTTACTTTTCCGCGGCAACTCCGTTCGCACGCACACGCGTATATCCGGAACTCGCCGCAACTCTCGCTATTTCGATCGACACCACCACCACCACCACCACCACCATCGAAGAGCTCATTACCCGCTCCCGAGAAACGACACTCGTGCGACGTCGCCTCGTCGCGACACGGAACGACGAGCACCTCGACTCTGACCACCCCCACCGTCTCTAGGGGCAGGAAGAGGAGGCTCCCCGCGTACAAACACGACAGTATAATAGCGGCGGGACCTGCAGTCGGTATTGTGTGTGCATACCGATGTTTCATTAGCCGACCTATCGTACGCCTCTCGGACTGTCAATCAAGGCCCAGCACCGCCTGCGGCCGCCCCCGAGTACGATACCCCGCGTGCTCGCACGCACGCGCGCGCCGCTCGCTCTCTCCGTAAGGGGATTACAATTATCCAATGTTTGATTACCCTTCTGCAGCGCTTGCAATCTGCTTACCTATATGTATTATCCGGTCAGTACGAGCCGACAAAGCCTCGTACGGGGAGACGAGCCGGCGAAACGGGGTGTGTTCTCTTTTATCCTCGACCCTTGGGAAGGACGGATTGTGCGAGCGAAGCAATCGACAGTTGGGTATCTATTTTCATCTCAATGCGCTCTGCTTATTATTCTTGTTTAGGCTGAAAAATTAACGAAGAATTATTTTTCTCCCTGTGCTCACGGAAATGTGTATTAATACCTACACATTTCTCTAAAATTAACGAAGAAGAGTCACATTAGTAATGGCGATAAAATCACCCTTGAATTTAAGGGTATTTTTCTCAGTGTACTTACGGAAAGGTGTATTAATACACATTTCTAAAATTAACGAAGGAGCATCACATTATAATAGTAATGGCGATAAAATGACTCTTCAATTCAAGGGTACACTGAGAAAAATAATTTGCGAACCTAAGTAATTGTCAATATGAATAGTGCCAAGAAAATATACGTATTTATAAACATATCGTCATTGAATCAAGTACATGTTATTGAAATCAAGTGCGAATCAAGTGCAGATTCATTCAATTAAATAAACATACACTTGTATTAAATAAATATGCTCTTGGCATTATTCATGTCGACGGTTATTTGAATCGATAAATTATTTTCCTCAGTGTAGGTACTCGAACATTTAAACGAACAGGAAACGATATCGCTCGTACCCTTTCCTTCTCAAATGACGCAACTTGCACAGAGTAAAAAAGAGGGACGAGACGAGGATGACGTTGCAACCGGTCACTAGGGACGAGGATGTGGAGAAAGAGCGAGCGGGGAGAATCGTTTGCGGGACGCTCCATTCAGCATTTCCTATCTGATCGTTCTTGAAACCGACGCAGTCCCCACCAGGATACGTCCACACCCTACGCCCGGTACGAAGCGGACGGGGGTGGTTTGTGCAACGTGTGTGATTACGTTGGCAATTACTCCCACCCTCGACGCGCGGGGTGTCCACCCTTTCTTTCCCCCCATTTTCTGCCGGCCTCGCCTTGCCGACGGAAGGGTTGTAACTCGTTATTAGCGAGGGACGGCGGGGGTGATTACAGCCCCGAAGTAGATTCCCAGCCGATGATAAACGCGAGTCCGATCCGATCGTGGGCCGAGCCTCTCTCGTTCGCCGTATTACGGAAATGCCGCCATCTTGATTGTCGATCTCGAATCGGCGCGTCGGTCGGTCTGAGTGGTCGCGGAGACGACACGAACTACATTAAAGTGGTCTCGACGCGTCGAGGGGTACGCGGAGGGAAGCGTATACGAAACGGTCAAGATAACGCTTTAAAGCAATCGTCTCCTTTCTCTCCTTTTATCTGTTTTCCCCTTCGTTCTTTTCTTCGTCTCCCTTAGCTTCTACCTTGTCGTTTTAGTTATTGGGATATAGTATTATACCTGTACGTCGGTGCTGTCTGCTCGTAGGTGTCACTACTGCACAATTACCTATATATTTATCGATAGCATAAAGAAACAGGTGAAACTGAGCTTTTTTACTTTTACAGGTCAAGGTAGCACGAAATCTTCGAATTAATCTACCTCACGTGTATTTCTGAACCGAAAACATAGATTGACTGAACGTTCAATCAAATATAAAATCGTTCGTGACAAAGTAAACAATTATATAATCGCCTCCATTGATTACTTCTTGTCACTTATTACCGCTTGTTTGAACCGAGCGGTACAGAAGGCTGCGGCTCTCGAACAATGGTTCAGTTATCGAAAGAGCTCGGTACAAAGTGTCAAAACTCCAGTACAGAAAATACCGGGACGAGCTTCACGACGATGCTAATAAATGCTTAATTGCCGAGTTTTTCTCATTAAACTGCTTTGACTGATCCTTTGAAAAGATTTTGTGTTAATTGCCGTCCGGCGACATGAAATAAATGAAATAAGACCCCATTTCATCGGGTTCCGCGTTGCATCGATAATGAACGCGAACTGTAGTCAAAGCCAATTCATTTCTGTACTTACCCATGGTAATGAGGCCGCGCGATTTCAGAGGAATTACTCTTTTCCTCCCGGCGATATTTCGTCACTCTCATTTCGGAACCACGGTAGTGGCGCGATTCGCCCGCCGACATGTGCGCATAAATATACGTGTGTACCTATCCGGTAACGCGCGCCGAAGCCATACGCGTGGAACGAAAAGATAACGCAATTTATTTCGGGACGTTACTCGTCCTCTCCACGCTGCAGCTGGACCGCGGGGTGGAGCACATTCGAGAGATTCGTTTTTTTATTATTTCACTTCCGCCGACGGAAATTCCAACGCATCGCGGCGAGGTATGCTCGTGTGGCTTCGTTAGGTACGATAAAAATCTCCGTGTGGATTTTTCTCTTTTTATTTCTACTCTCTCTGGTAAAATAAGCCGAGAACCAACGATCCTCTTTAGTCAAAATAGAAAAAACCACTTAATCATACACCAAGGAAAAGAGGATGAAAATTGTAGTACATTGAGAAAGAAAGTGGTTAAGCCAATTTATGTGCTTTGAATTATATCAGGCAATTAAATATTTTCTTAATTTAGGTAATTGTGTTCAATCCAATGCCAGTTCATTTAAAACTAATATATGTCAAATCACTATAAGTAGATGTTTAGTTGCTAAAACTTTACATATTTAGTCCGCCATATATAAATATTTATGTGCAGTTGGACTAAGTATTGTTTTAGTGTGATTAATATTTACTCACATTGAATACGCTCATACTTGCTGTGTGAATCAACAAGTATTGAAATAAACACAATTTCCTTAAGTGAATATATCGTTAAAAGTAATTTCAACCAATTAAATCTTTCAACTAAATTTTTGTCTCAGTGTGTGTCACCTTCTAGAAATTATAAAATTGCACACTTTTCCCGATGCAACAACATTCTGCACGCGTTATATCTCATCGCGTGGGTAGTACGTATCGTATTACGCGTCCGGAAAAATCACCCCAAACTTTTTCTTCCACGTGCGCTCTACCTCCCCTGCCAAGACTTCCCGCCGGAAGTCCGCCTTCCAATTAAACGCGGGAGTAGCACGCCCCTCGCCGATCAACGAGAACCTCCGACATCGCGACAGCTCGTTGCAGCAGTTTTACAAAAGCGGGAGGGTGACACGGCGGGGGGTGGATCGTCGCGCGGGGGCACGCCGGATCGAGCGCACGGAAAGGTGTTCGCGGAAAGGTGTTACCTATTACCCCGCCGCATCGCCGAGCCGTAGCCTATTATCTTGATTAAAATATCCAATAATCGAATTCCTGCGAGCGAGAGAGAGTTGATTAATGAGGAGGGAGTGACGCGGCGGTACGCCGCGCGCCTGCCGCGGCTTGCCCCATTTCATCTCTGCCCTCTCTCTCTCTCTCGCTCTGCCCTCTCTCCTCCGTCGTCACCACCCTCGTTCCAGCCCCCTCCCCTCTTCCCGTTCCTCTCCCACGATATTATCCGCCCCCCTTTCGTTCGTTCGCCATCGACTCGACCCCCGACCCCCTCTGCCCGTCCTCCCTTTGTTTCATCCCCTATATTTCATGCAGTCTCATCCTCGCGCGTCGACTCCCTCCCTCCCCTCTTCTCGCTCCTCCTCCCTCCTCCATCCTCGGTCGACGTTTAGTTCGTTAGTTTGTTACGTACGCAAACGGGTTGGAAACGACCGCGTTATCGACGCTTCGTCGGACAGCGTCGCACACGTCGGGACCACTGCACACTGATTTCACCCGGGGATATTAGCTATCGGTATCGGTGAGCGATAACGACGTTACGCGTTCCGGAGAATGCTCGACGCCGGCGCTGTTAGGTATATTTTAGGCATTCGCGCGGCAAAGGGGCGCGATGAAACCCGGCAATTTTGTCGTGAAAATGAGTAGTAAGTGATATATATTTCATCGACGATTTCTGTCGATGGCCACCGATCAAAGTGCTAACGATTCGCCGTCATCGCGATATGTTACACGCGATTTGTCTTTGCATGCAGCGTAATATGTGATACCCTCATAAAAATATGAATGCTTTTGAAGTAATCGTCATAAAAATATGAATATTTTTTGTAGTAATTGAGTTTTTACAAGAATATTTCGTTAAAAAAATAGATCTTAGATAACATTAATCCGTTATTTAAATATACATCCGAAGCAGATGAATGTACCAAAAGCCTACGAAAAAAATGTCCCAAATGAGAGTCATTCAGTTTTCACATCTCACAACTTTTATCGAAAACTTCGCGTCGATTCGTCCAAAGCAAGAGAAATGGAGAGAAGCAGGTCGAAATGGGGTACTCAAGTTGACCATTGCTTTCAAGAGACCAGCTCGAGTCCTCAGTTCTACTCCACTTTTCCCAAACTGCCCTTATCGTTTCCATACGCCGTAAAAATAATAGTCTACCATCAGATAAATAAGCCTGTGTGCTACAAGCCTCAAACACTATACAATTCACACTAACTGCTGCTATATCGTACAAAGTCCTCTTTCGTAGTCTACACAGTTACAGCGTTGAACATAAAGAGTAACTCGTCGAATGACTAGGAAAAGTCGCTCGTGCGTCACTGGGAGAAATCGAACAACTCGTGGATTAACTTCATTCTATATTATCTATATCTTGCTACGTCACTACTAGACATACGTTCACCAACTCTATTACAATTACCAGCCTTATAAACTTCCGTATATCTGTATTCCCGTATACAGCTATAGAAGGCACCTATAGAAGTAAGGCACCACCGCGACCAATCAACGATGACGCTCATCGTCTATAGTTCCACGAATCGTCTACCTTTCACGCCCAGTGAATAACCCTGTAGATATGACGGAGCTGGTCTAGGTGAGGATAGATCGTTGAAAGAGTACCCGACGTCACCTACGTCACCCACACCCTCTGCGGTTACCTCCTGCGAGTAACCCGCCTGAGTGCGGATGCTAGAAGAGTGTATTGTCGTGTCGAGGGCGGATCAGTAACCGATATAGAGTTCAAACATGTCCGTTCCGTCGAGAGACCGGGGGATCGACGTGAGGAGGAGGGCTGTGGGCCGGGTACGAGGTCGAGAGGGTTATGTAGGTGACTATATATCCCGTTTGACCCTCTCCCTTAACCCGTAAACGAACCGCTCTTCGCGAGTAGAAACTCTGCATGCGCCGTGCCTCTAGATAAAAGTGGTATTAGGAACCTCCGCAGCCTGCCCTTTCCCACGACTATCGCGCCCTAACCGAAAAGTGATAGCGGAGAATCGTTACCCAGGTTACCCCCGCGGTTATTTCTGCCTGCAACCTCGCCTTGCCTTTTTTTCCCTCACATCGACGACCCTATTTCGCGGCGATTCGTATAGACTCACCCCGAGGGAGAGACGCGACGTAACACGGTTCGCCGGTCTTCCGGGGAGGGAGGAAATCGCGGAATTTTTTAGAATTTCTAATCGATTATCACTCTTTTTCTTTACGTGTATTGTGCAATCGATCAATGATTAATCGAAGGACCAGAAATCGATGGCACGTCAATTACACATTCGCATATGATCTTTATTCGAATTTTTGATACTCCAGATTGAGAAAAATAACTTGGTTTTTTAACAAAACGCATCTTGCTAAATGAGTTTAATTATTCTAACGAAAATACTGGTAAGTTTAACCAAATATTCAGTTATTTTAGCTACATATCGAGTTATTCTAACCAGAAGATGGTAAGTTTAACTAAACACAGATGGAGGATCCATATTTCACCAAACGGTTTGGTTATGGTCTACAGAAATTTGGTTAAATTCAGTTATCGCATAAAAAAATATTTGAATTTTTTAATTCAATTTGTAATCTGTAGGGATACATATTTAATGTCATACAAAAACGAAAATGACCGAAGAAATAATTTCTCGTAAAGTTGTAAGTGTGTTTCTCTTTATTGTATTATGACATCATCGATAAGCCGTGAGAGGCACTTATGCCAAGCAACGAGTGCGAGAAAGATAGACTTAAAATACTGTGATATATATATGTTGCATTTTTAAGTATCGTTTCCCAGCTTAGATGAGGCCGAAAAAAAAGAAAATAAAAAATACGGGGTTGATAATTTTGTCCAAATTTGTCAAATCTACAATAAAAAAGATTAGCGAGAGAACTGAATTGACCAGGTTTTTGTCTCAGTGTACTGATCACGGGTAAAAGTAGACTTAAATAGATATACATCCAACGCGCGTGGTATAATCTCAAAAGACTAATCTACGCAGGACCTTACGATTGCGTAACAGCACGTTCCGTGTACACAGCGCTCATCTTATTTGGTTTGGCACATTTATTACTATTTACCAAAACCCCCCTTTCTCCACATGCGCTAAATATCTTTCTCCGAATACCACCGCCAATTCGTCCGCTTGCCGGATGCTCACGCGTATAGCCGTCGTCGACGATCGACCGTCGTGATAACTGCACCGCGCGCGAGCAGTGACGCATAGGGCTTAAGAGATTAAAATAATAATAACGTAGGAAATTGGACACGGGCGAGGTTGGAACCCTTGTAATCTTTGGCGGCCATATGCCGGCGCGGCTGGAACGAAGCCAGGCGAACGTAAAAAATGATCGCGAACCTAATCTGGCGTTGCGGAAGGGGATTTATTCAATTGCGACTGTAAAGGTCGTTTCGAATCGTCTGGTAGCACGTGTCGGCGCAGTTTTGTAACAGCGATAAGATACGCTCTCGCCGAGTGCCGATACTGTGCCTCCTTCTCTCTCTCTCTCTCTCTCTCTCTCTCTCTCTCTCTCTCTCTCTCGTTCAGAATGCTCCCTATACACAGGGTTTACGACGGGCCGAGATGAGAAGAGGCGGTGGAGTGGTGGAAAAATTGCAATTACCATAAACTCTGGGGCTAGTTCGACGCATGCTACTGATTTGATATATTAAGCGAGGTTCGGGTAATTTATAACAAAATTTCCATTGAGCTGTCTAAAGCGGCCAATATCGAGGTTACGCTTGGCATAACATTTTTCATCTATAAACCGATACCCGTTTAATTAAATCCCAAAGTTAAATTGAGCTGATATTATGAGATCTTTCTAAAAACTCGATGCATTTTTTTTCCATAAAACTTAATTCCATAAAACATAATAGAAACTAATTTTTTTAGCTTTAACCTTCGAGCGCCCGCGCCTGAAATAGTGACACAGTCTCCCGCAAGGCGGCCATCTGGCTGCCCAATATTTTTTTTTTCGTTTTCTGTCATTCTAACTTCATATTTACTGGTTACTAAAGGGTAACTGGTTGAGATGACATTAGTATTTCATTTAAACAAGCTTTGATAAAACGAAGAATCAAAATGGCACACATAGCAAGGAGAAATCCCCATGTTTAACTGAAACTGAAAATCAATTTTTGGATACAAAATCTGGCGAAGAAACGAGTAAATGAGGATCACGTCGGGCCTTCACCGTTCGATTCACACTGATAAAAAAATGCCGCGCGTTTTTCGAAAAAGGCGGCCAATTGGCCGCCCACACGGGCGCTCGAAGGTTAATACGAGTTCTGTGTAATCAACTGCTAAAACTAATATGATTTGAAGTAGACACCATTTTTTCTGAGTGAGAAATAAAACGATTTGAGCCACGATATTCCAACGAGTGTAATTTTTCTACGAAATTATGCGACGCGAACATCATGTCGTCGATGTAAAAGTTTGTATATATGCAAGACGCCCAGTGCGACGGATGGTGTAAACATTTTTATGGCATCGCTCGATCAAACGCCGATCGGATGCGTCGTGAGGTTCGACGTTTCGTTCGCCGTGACTTCGTGCCGTTAAACGTACATTTGCAACGTTTGCCGCGACGCTCCCATCGCGATTTTCTGCCGGAGGTGTTATACGACCGCGGAAAATATACCGCTCGATTAAATCGTCCCGTTTTCATCGCGCGTTGTTTTACGGAGCGAAGAACCGCGCGGAGGCAGAACTCTCGACGCGTCCCCCCCTTGGAAGTCTATTTTATTTCCAACACCGATCGTAATCCGGGACGCGCGCTCGAGGATCGCCCATGAGTCTCGGCGTATTAAAGTCGATGGGCGCCGGAATGGCTCGCGGGAAAATGAGATATTTCGAGAAGAGCAATTTCCCGATCGGCGAGAAATAAACTTTATAAAAATCCCCCTCTCCCCCCCCCCCCCTCTCCCACCGACGAATCCAATTTAATATCCCATTGTACCCAGAGTCATAATCTCGTCCCATTGTTTCTTGCGATTTACATTCGATTTTCGACGGTTCCTCCTCTTTTTTTCCAATAAGCCGTGTTCTACTACCCTTCCGCGCGAGTCAATCCGGGAGGGGTGGAAAACGACACCTCTGGTTCCTCGCAAATACTGGGACGCAACCGTATAACGCGGTTCTCTATGCAGGATCAGAGTGAAAATGAGACCCGTGACGCAATACAGACTGTATGTCAATCATGCCGAGCATTCAGCCAATGGCAAGCGAACTAGAGTCTATCTCAACATATTCCTATAGTGGCCAGTCCTTGATAACATCCTGTAGGCTAGCAGACCTTTCGCAAGCCGACCGCTTAAAAAGAAACGATGCTTGCCGTATGTCTGACTATACGTTGGACTATACCACTAGTACGCTATACTATAGCAATAAGCGTACGTTCTTCGTCACAGCGAAAAATAACAGCGTGACTTCTGAGAAAGGGACATTTTCAAATACACACTGGCAGCTTACACGGAAAAAAAAACACCATAATAAAAAATATACACGTTAAAACATTGCCTTTTGCGGATCACATTAAAAAGAGATAAAGGATTTTCTATTCCTCGCAGTCTCACTGTCGGTAAATCCTACTCCAGTAGAAGGTAAACAGACATCTCGTTATATCGTAAGACGATACCGTCGAGTTTCGAAGAAAAGCGTTTTCGGGTAGACCGGAAGCGAACGCGAAAGACGGAGTCGCGCCGCGCAATTCGGTGCTTCTTCGGCGCGCGAGCCCGCATACATATACCTGCCGCGGCAACAAGATACGAAGGGGGGATCCAGATTCAATCTATAGGACATTTTTATCGCTTTACGTTATCCAGCCGTATATACTCGGCGACCGTGTTCGAAGGCCCCTCTCTCACTCTCGCTCAATCGCTCCCTATATATCCCTCTTCCCACTGTAACTCGATTTCTGATCGATCCGAATACACGAAGCGATGGGTTATTCGCTCTATCTTACCGCGGGGCGAATGCAGCGGGTATTTCGACGAATGGCCGAAATGAGAGTTCCCTTCTTTCAATTCCAATCTAAAATCGTCGCGCGTAACGCGAGCTCTCCGAAGCCGGCTCGCGTTACAATAGGTACCTACTCGAATTTCAGAATGCATCGAACGCACACACGCGCGACGTGGTTTGTAACAAGGAGCAATCGAAATACCGCGCGTATTGTACCTGTGCATATACACGTACATATGTGCGTGTGATAGGTGCGCGCGAGAATTCTCCGTGACAGAAAATAACAATCAGTAATGCAGACACGTGTGTCCCGCGTTTTAATCACCGCGCTCACTCGCCGTGTGTCGTGGATAATTATCGCGGGCTCTGGAAGTAGGAGAAGCAAAATAATACGGGAATAGAACGTGACTTTGGATTAATTCGTAGTACGCGGAAAAAGTTTTATCGGTGCATCAATCGCGACGAATTGAAATAACGTGCAAAATTCCCTAAGAAATATAATATGTGAAACTTATTTTTATCTGATATGTGGCAGATGCACTAAAGGCATGCCATATATGCGGCAGTAATTCATTAAATTTAAATTTACTCTTTAATAATTGTAAAATATACTTAATCCCTGACACTTGTAATTTATAATTGTTAGTTTTCGAAATGAGAATGAAGTAGGTTAAGTGCAAAATTAATTTTGTCGTTAAAAGAAAATGAAATTATTTAAACGTGGTTTGCTACATTTTTTGCTAATTATCCCTCATAATTCTAAAAGCATTATTAACATTGAGTTTGCTGTCCCATTCATTTTTTAAGCGAATTACCCGTGACGTACAAAAGTACTACACTCTGAATATTAGAGTGAACGGTCATGAAAAGCTGTACGAGAAATGCGGAGGGAACGCGTAAAACGCCACCGTTGAAGGAAAAAGTAGAGGGAAACGTCGGCCCGCGGCCACTGAATTCAAACGGATGACTTCCGGTCGAGGGGTCGTTCCGACCTATCTTATCATCTCGCCGCGGGACTTCGGGCGCGGGACGGACTCCGTCGACGGCCACGACAACCATCGTTGTAGTCGTCGACGAGCTTTTCAGGGGATGTTTAACCTCGCCACTGACTCGTCGATAAGGAGAGAAAAAACCGTAGGCCGTAGCCGCTTCTACAGGTGCGGTGCTGTCGCGACGCCCTCCTCACCCTCTTCCTCTCCACTGTCCAATCTACCGGCGGAATCTCTCGTCTCGAAAGTTCCGCGGGCGATTTTCCGGGCAGGAAATGAACTGAAATTCGTTTGGTCGATAAGAGTTGCGACCGACAGATAAGGAAGAGATAGAGACAGCTGCGCGCTATAGTCAGCGGTACTGACAGCGCAAGGTGCACCGCGAATCAAGGGTTCAGCGCTAATTACTGTAAATTATACTACATTATTAAGGACAAAGGGTATCCCTTAAAATTTTCGTAAAAAATCGGACTCTGGAATTGCTCTTGCAATAACTTTATCCGATGTATTTTTTTCGTGCTGATTTCGAAAATCATAGATTTATTGAGAAGATCTCAATGGAACACCGAGATACCAGCAGTTTGATGTTAAGTAGACGATGTTCTTGAACATAAAGTCGCCGATATTTTATACTTTCATTGAAATGTCGACTTAATAACCGTGCTTTAATCGTTACTTCCTCTCTTAGTCCTTCAATATTTTACACGGGTCCATATGAGCGTAAATATTCTGATACTAAAATGTAAATGACCAAATCCGTTACTATTCGCACGTATAATAGGAAGAAAATGAAGTGAAATATATATACCTATTTATATCCTCAGCTACTATCAGCTGAGAAAAAGAAACTCGCTTCCCTCCCCTCAAAAAAAAACAAGGAACTACGAGCGCTTACAGGAGTACCTCGACTAAAATAATTTCTACCCCTTAGAAAGAAAAGAACAATCCCATTCCTACCAATGACATTTATTACCGCAAAATTGTAACAAGAAAAAATGATAAATCTCTTTCCACACCGAGGACTTTTTCGACGGGACCTCTACATCCGCACGGTACGCCGGACTCGTCACGGCTATATAACGCGGAGAGAACGTCGTTTTAAATTACCTACTCGTGGAACTAAAGCGGGACTTTGGCGTAGCTTCATTCCGTGGCAGAAAGAGAAGAGACAGGAGAGGGAGAGAGGTCGACGGGCTCCAAAATACGAACCCTTTTCATTCGCCGTCAGCCCCTCCTGATACCGTATAAAATATAGCATTGTTCGCGCTCTGTTAGTCTAGAGTGGAACGAGTATATTTAGAAGGGGTGGCTTTCTTTCATATGTTAAGCAGATCAGTGTCGGGGAATGGAGCTCTCCCCCCTCCCCCTCTTCCCTCGCTCTGGATGTAGGTGGTGGAGCTCCGTGCCACCCCCTTGCCTTCGCCCGTACTCGATGCGTTGTATCCGGAAGCGGTCGCGGGTAGATTTAATGCACTAAAAAAATTGACGGCGTTTTGAAAAATATACGCAGCGTTACGATATTTAGCAACCCAATTTTTATCTCCGCTGCTGACCTATTTCGCGTCGTCTGTCTTTATCGGAGCGCGTATTACGAATCACGTGCTTATTTTAACGGGTTGCAATACGCGTGGGATTTTTCAAGCCGATTCAAGTTGATTACGTACATATGTACAATTCGGATTGTCATTCGCAAGAGCTGTTCCTATTGGAGAAAGTCCAACGATAATAATGTGATAACGATATTTAAAATAATATTCTGGTGGTAGGTGAATATCATGAAACAAGTCGAGTTTGAAGTATCGCAGGGAAATTTTGAGTATTATTTTGGTCACTGTGAAGAGAACGGAAGATTCTGTGTATATGCGAGCATATGTTCGATGCAAGAAGGGTTCTTCACGCTATTCATTGCGTGATTCATCATTCTGCACTCCGGTTTTCTCTCCCATAATAGAGCGCTCCATTTTTTTTACAACGAACAATATTAACTATGATTTATTCGCATCGTTCTAAGTGTAAATTATCGGATTTACAGTTCGTGTAATAAAAAATATTACAAACAATTCATGATTTGCTGTTACTATTACAGAAAAATAGCTCATATAAGTGAATAATACGAAATGCAATGTATCTATCGATATCACATAGTCTCTTTAAATGTAATATGCATTAACGAAGATGCTATTATTTACACCATGTTCTTTTTTCTTTCAGAACACGTACGAGAATTCAGCTGCGGGATGCTGTACTACAGGACCCTCTACCTAGACAGTAAACGGGACGCCCTCTATGTCGGAGCCATGTGAGTAAATATTTTCTAACGTCTTTAGCTACATTCCACCCTTGTACCTCTCTCGGAGTCTCGAGGATATTAAAATAAGAAAAATTGTAAACCAATATAAACGAGCGAGACGAATCAAAGTAGCGAGTTCTCTTGTGAAAAGAAATTCCCGTCTCAAGGACCTCATATTTCGCGTACCTGGACTCACCGCCGCGACGACAGTCCTCAGACGGAGGGTGACCAGACGACATTCAAGAAATGCTCGAAATGACGATGTAAAGTAAAAGAGCGCACAGTCGATTCCCAGTGAAAGATCGAATAACGGCAATCTCCTAGGCCCATTCGTATCAAAAAATGAATCGTTTGGGATAATGAAATATTACTATAAACAACGGAGAATTATATCCGATTCGATTTCTACTTTTCGACGAAGCCTCGCGATGTTCGCTCATACATTCATGCAGCCAACCCCCTTCCGGATTCGACTCAACGATTTCGTCTCTCAGTACTCCCCTCCATACCTGTCCCAAAAATATCCCCCCCCGCGCAGTCAAATCAACCGCGAAAACTTTTGCGATAATTCACGAGCGTCCGCGATATCCGTTTCCGGTGTCGGGTGGAGGAAGCAAGCGATGCAATCGGGGGAAGGATAGCTCGCACGCGTATATAAAATGTCTCGAAGGACGAAATTTTATGAGTTATTACATGCATATATAATAGATATCGGCGTTTCGTTTCCTCTCTTTTATTTTTCGTTCTCCCCCCTCCTCCCTCCCCCTTACTCCTACCGGATATCGCGTTATTACGTCTTCGACAACGATTGACGACGGGAATCGCGTAAGAGGGAGAAAAAGATAAACCGTGAGGAGGGGGTAGTGGGAGGGCGGTGGAAGGTAGAGCTTTCTCAAGGGTTGGGTACAGATTGTACCGGGGGGGACTTTGCCGTCGCATCATTACCAGCGGAGTATTATTCCTTGATTCAGTTCTACCCACGCCACCTCCCCCCCCCCCCTACCGCATCCCCCTTTCCGCTTTTGTGCAGCTCCCTCCTTAATTTGGTAAATGCCAACAAAATGCTACAGCGCCGGTAATAGCGAGAGCGAGCGAGGGCCGTTGAAGGGCCTCTGTATAGACGATGGCAGGACACGCCAGACGGAAACGCTGAATGATACTCTACCCGCGCGGGACGGGTCGAAAGGATCAACGGTAGATTACATTTCTCCTCAAAGGCCTTTGGACGAGATAAAAATTTCAGCCGATACGCATTACCACCCTCGGAGAACAGAGGCGCGCGCCGTCGTGATCCGCTCGGCCGGAAGGAGCGAAATCGCTGGAGCGCCTCCGTAAAGCGAGTCGCGATAACGATTCGGATGTAGAGGCATTTATTCCGTCACACACAGTCCGCCGGGTGGAAAGATTACTGTAACGTAACGCGGGAGGATTCTGATTTATTCTCATTTTGTAGTGTTTTCCTCGAATTACGTTGATCGTCCATTTTTTGATTTCGAAATTTTTCTTTTCTTCGCTAAATAAAATACGTGCGCTCTGAGAGAAAAATTGGTATATTCAATTAAATCTGCATTTACGGGTGGGGGAATGCAGAATTAGTTGCTCCGACTGATAAATTCGATTATAACGATTAACGGCTATTTGAAGGAAACAGGCTGTAGTCCATTCGAGTCAATTATATTAGTCCGAGTAACTAAGTCTACATTCCCACATCCGTAACCGCCGATTTAGTCAAATTTACTACATATTGCTTTCGGTGTATTAATGGAAGGGATCGATTTAATTTTTCGAGCATCTTTCGATCGCTTTCGGCGACGAGAAAAAAGAGGTTCTCGAATAAACTAGGCCAATTGCTCGTGATGGAAGTCGGGTGTGTCGATCGTCGATATCGCGGAAAGAAATTTTCAGTCAATCGACCGACCTCGACGGAGTCTCGTCACGTGAAATCCATGCGTGGGAACGCGTTCGAATGGAGACATCACATTTACGTATGTAGGAGGTCGTACGTGTCGATCCGGTCGTTTTCACGATTTTACATTTGTATAATGCATCTATATAACTCTAGATATAATGTGTGTGTGTGTGTATATGCGTGTATGTGTTATATCTAGAGTTATATATCGTCATACGCAGCGAGAGAATGAAATATCGGAAAACGAAGGTTCGCTTTGCGTTGACGTCCACGTATCTTTCTGCGAAAAGGCGAAACAATCACGGGCTTGCACGTATCAAGCACGCGTCCATCCGGTCTTCCTTTTCTCCTTTTCCATTACCCTCCATCGCTCGTACATATTCGCATCGATTGTTTCCCCCGTTAATTAGAAATATGATAGAGCGACCTCATGGAAATTCACGTTCGCCCGTTCGCTCGCATCATCGTTAGCCGCGATATATATTTTTTTTTACCGCGAAAACCGCCCCTCTTTCGCGAATCGACGAACGACGATGCGGTCAACTGCAATTAAAACAGCGCTAATGGAACTCTTGGTTACCGGCGAGAGAGAAAAAAATTCCCGCAATCGTATACCGTCTTTTCGCATACATAACGGTTTACGTGCGTGTTAAATTTACATCCTCGGGATCCCTGAGAGCACTCTATCACGTGATTCCTCTCTTTGCATAAATATTCATACTCTTCATTATGTAAAGAATATGATTTCTAACAGATTTTTTCAATGAGATTTATACGTCTAGTGAAGCCGATGAAGATATTCAAAAAATAAAATCTACACCGAGAAAACAGTTTATTTGTAATTAATAAAGATTTGTTTGAATATCGCGAAATAAACATTTTATTCGACCAATTAAATATTCGTTAACTATTACAATATTTATTTGGCACGATTAAGTCCTTTGAGGAAACGATTTGAATGAAATAAAAATTTTAATAATTAACGTATATTTTCTCGTTCTAACGAAATATTTATTTCGTCGTATTTGACATTACATTTATTATAACTCCTAATAAACTGTTTTCTTGGTGTACATTGTTTGCGATAGAAGACAAATCAAACAAATCGTTTCGAATTAATCAAGTCAATGATGTAATTCAATTTGCACTCCTCGATTTAGCGCAGCTAATGAAAAAATATATTTAAACGCGTTCACACAGCGCAGGTAATTTCAGAATTTTTCAGTCCCTCGTCCGACGTATGCAAAATCGAGTTCAACCAGCTGCGTCGCTTCCTTCAGCGGATACCGCTGCACCGGTGCGCGCTACCTTCGCGTTCCCTGGACGACACCCCTACTAAGTCACGTAGTAAGACCCACTCCTTTTCCTCCGACAGGGAATTATTTCTCCCTCCTCCTCTCCTCCCATTCCCCGCGGCTTTTCTACCTGCAGCAGGTTTTCCGAGCTTTTTCGATCCCCTCTCTCACCTCATCCGCGGCCCGTAGATTTTCCTCGCGAGACTATGACGTTCTCTTTCTCTCTCCCTCTACAATAAACTTATCTATCTACCCCCCCCTCTCTCTCTCGATGTCGCGCGTCGAGTGGGAATTCGTCGCGAGCTCTTTCTCTCGAGTCCCCGGCGACGTCGCGAGAAACAACGAGGACGCTCGACGCTGTTATAACTGCACACGTAGCGCGGGGGTATCCACAGTTATATACACGAGTACAGCATCTGTTCGAGGTGCATACTCGTATGTATACGCGCAGATATATATGTACACCTATGTACGGATCATACATAGGGTAATACGAGAGCACGCGAGACGCCGTAACTCTTACCACTTCGGCCCGTTGTCATATTCCAGCTTTCAGGATTTGGAAGCGGTGGTAGACGTTAGGTAATGCATCAAGAGCGCGAGGGGTGCCTGTCAGACGCATCGCGCCGAGTTAGACAGCCGCGTGTCTTCGGGATTTTACTCCAGACTCTCTCGCGCGCGCGCGGTTCATTCTCGCCTGCGCGCATCTCGCAGAAAATATTCAGGAGACGCGCGAAATGTCTTTCTTCGCCTCGCTACAGCCGGCGTGACTGGGATGCCGCAGTGTTCGCGCGTTTCCCAGATTACTTCTAGCAATTGCGCGGGTGTTTCGGGTATTGAATTTTTCTTTGCCAATTGAATTCAATTCTTTTGGCGGGGTACGCGTTTTGATGAGTAAAACTAGAATCTGTACAATAATAGTACCTAACCTAATACCTAATATATCACCTACCCTAACCCTACCCTACCTTAATATAAAATACCTAATCTAATATATTTACTGGGATAGCAAATATTTTTATCGAAGAAAATTTCATTAGGATTATAATTACATTTACTCTTACTGGATATAACTTTTACTGCCACAGATAAAATGTTTGTTACTTTAGCAACAAGTTCCCAGCAAAATCTAGTTTTGCTAAGATTATGAAATAATTCTTTTCCACGTGAACTAACTTTAATCGATCCATATATTATAGCTGCATGTGTACGCTTAGTTTTATTCTAAGTAGTTTCGAATATTATTCATCGTTGTAGGTATATGTGCATCACATTATTATGATCCGATAACGACTATAATTATTTATCGAGAAGAAGTACCTAATTAATTCTTAATAAATCAGTTCGTCTCTATAATTGTTAACTGCATCCTTCATCATGCACTGAGAGAAATAATTTGCTAGTGCCAAAACAATGTTTTTTTTAATAAAAAACACGATATAAATTCAGGATTAAGCCATGGTTTTCTTTGTGTAAGAAAATATTTGACAAGTCAAGTACCTTATTGTTTTTTTCGCACACAAAGGATTTGTTATCCTAACAAGTGTATATTCTTGAATAAAGAATATATATTCTTCTATCACAAAAATCTGAATTCTTAATAATTGTTAAAATATATTATTTTGACACTAGAGAGAGAGTAGAGCGATTCTTTCTCTCAGTGTAGTTACATCGAATATTACATTCACCGTACGAAGAAAATTGATAACTGCAATTGCGACGGGGGGTTAATCGCGTCCCGAATAATCGGCTTACGGAGGGTATTCCTTGTCGCTCGTACATATAGGGATGAACCGCGGCTCGTAGATTGCGACACGAGGATTTAATTAATTTACAATCAGCACTAATCTAGAATTTCCTGAACGCTTTCGTCGCAGAGGATCCTTTTTTGTTGTTCTTCAAATTGGTTTTGCGCTTTTTGCCACATCGCGCGCAAAGTTTTCCTCCCCCGCTCGCGCACGACGACGAACCGGCGGAAAGTTCAGTGTGGAATTCCTATTCGCGGATTTGTTTTTCCCGGTGGTGTTTACTTTTTCATGGCGCGATGCTCAGACTGAATGGAGCTTTCGTTCTTCTCGCACATTCCGTTCGACTGCACCCCTCTATTGAAAGACCGTGATGAATGGCTATCGGAATAAAGTTATGCGGCGCGCCATCGTTAATGTTGCGAAACATTTGAAAACTGGGTAAACTCGATTTACGGGGAGATTCGTCACTCGGCGGGACGCGTATCGGCGAGTTTCTTTAATTGTTATTTTACAAAAGCTTCCTTAAACTTTTGATAGATTTTCCGGAAATTCGAGTCTCATTTGGGAAAGAAATTGGTAAGTTTCTTTAGGAAGTAATACAGTGTCGTGACATAATACGCGAAATTTCTATATGGATCCACGGAAAAAAAATGTTCAGAAAAAGTTTTGCACTTTTAAGTGAAATAATTGCGAAGTCAAATTTTAACTCACAAATAACGTTGGTTTTCCAGAGTCTGGAGAGTGGCGAGTAAAAAATGTAACGCGATTCCCTGAAATCCACTGGTGAAGCTTACGTGCCTCAGACCGATATAACATCGTTGTAATTGGAACGTAAAATTGCGCAAGAATTCCGCTCTCCTCTATCCGCTACGAAAAAAGGTGGCATGTTTATTCACCGACTCCAACTGTGAAGTGCCCCTCCCGCTGTCACTGAAAAGGCGATACAGTATTTTTTTCGCCTCTCAAAATCGTAACGATAATGAAAGCACGACTGTCCTTGGAAATTATTATTCTGATCCGGATACCTTGAAACGAAAATTGCAGCCTCATACTTTAATGAGCGAATCTAAGACATCTGCGACAATGCTAACCCTGCCCCATTCCTTTTTTAAGACTTGCTACACTAATCCAGGCGGAAAAGCTCTATTTTATATATAATTCATAGGTATGTGAATTATGAATAATTTCTACATTAGCCGGATACAGACTATATATGGATTATACAAACATTAACAAATCTATGTATAGTCCTTATGTGCATAATGTAGAAATCACACATAATTTATATACGACCAAATCCACACATGGACTATATATAAAATATATAAGTAGAACTTTTCCGCCTGGGAAAATAGACTTTCAGTTTCGAAAACTTTCAGTTATCTACAACTATATATCCACATATATGCATATTCGATAAATAAAAAAAATAACAATTTCTTTTACATACACAATATGTTATTTCTTTTTTTCCAAGTCAGCGCTTATGCGTCTACAAAATGCACCCCTTTTTGATTCCCATATGAATTTCTTATTCGCCCGAGGCTCTAATCTGACCCCGGGAAAACAAGGAGGTCTCCTGGAACGAATCCCTCAATTTCCGACTGTAAAGTCAGAGAGTCGACGGACGGGGCAAACTGAGCGAGAAACGAGCTCGCGAGTCGGAAGCGCCTGACAAATGCATAAGCGTTGAAAGTTTGAACGGCTGCGCCGTGAGAAAGCGAATCTAGCGGGTGGCTGCTTCGGGTATAAATTCTCGAGTTTCCTTGAAGAAATTCCGAAATTCGCCGGAGCGAACGGCGGACGTGCAGGCGATTTCCGCGTAACGTTATGCGACATGACGAGTACGCGAACCTGCAGTAGTAATAGTACGTCCACGTACAGCCCAATACAATCAAGACGAGATACGGATAAGAGACGAGTCAGAGAGAATAATGTACATCGCGTAGCAATGTCCGGAAAGAAAATTTATGTTGTTACCGCGCATCCCCCTCTCCCTCACCCCAATGCGTCTAATTTCGCAGCTCGAATAAACACGGATTTCTTTTTCTCTTTTTTCAGGGACAAAGTCTTCAGACTCAATCTCAGCAACATCAGCCACTCGAACTGCGAGGTGAGTTAACTGAATTCAGTTTCTGTTGCTTCGAACGAAAGCGGAAGAGAGTCTACACAAAAATTCTGATGAAACGGAAATTATCATTTGATTCGAATATTATACTTGGGATATTGCACAATATTACATTTTCAGTGGTAATAAGTACACTGAGAGAAATAATTACTAGTGTCAAAACAAATTTGTGAAACCAAGAATATATGATCTTGAAAATGTTTAAGAACACAGAAGAATATACATTCTTGATTCAACGATACCTTCGTTTGGACGAGAAAACTCTTCTACGCGAAAAAGAGGAAAACAATTACTCGAGCCTATCAAATATTTTCTCGCACGAAGAAAATCTTGGCTTGGTCCGGGAATTATATTATTATGTTTCTGATTAAAGAAAATATTTTTTTGGCACTAGCAATTATTTCTCTCGGCGTATACATAAGGTCTTATTCCACTCCTCGTGTAACATTTTCTCTATACGTATAAATAATGCCATTGTTATTGTCATCGTATACGATTCCTACGTTCAATTAATTATTTTTAGTAATCATGCGATAGAGGGTTAAGCAGGTATAGTTTTGCAAATACAGGAAGATGAAACTCTTTCCCATAAAATTCGACGAGTCGATTTGAGCTTACATATCTTCATTCAGTCAAAATAATCTTAGAAGAATCTAAAAAAAATTAAACCGCACCTGCATGGGTATTCAATATAATTATAAATAATTTTGTCTTGCCCCTTATCGATAAAAAATTTAAGCGCTCTACAGCAATCGCTCTTCGTCACATTTGTCACCGGTAGGAAATTCCCGCGAGCTGTTCTCCGCACTCAAGAACCGTGTGAAAGAAGAACCACTCGAAGGAGCGCTGCACACGTCCCATTCACTGTACCAGAACGTGATTTTCGAGCGAATCTCGGGCGAAATTCCATTCGTCGAGGTTAAATCCGAAATGACGCGGGGAAGGGCCACCCCCTGCTATAAAAGTGTCAATCATAGAAGCACCCTTCGATATCGCGACAGCTGACACGTCTCTGCCGCTAAGCGATCCATTGTCGACGGGCGTGTGCGGCACCCTCTTCCCCGCCGATGCTCCCCCCTCACCACGAACACTCTCCGCGAGTTCGCGTTGCAGCTCGTTAGATTTTTCGCACGCACAAACGCAGCGGGCGCCGTGCGCGCTTCGCTCGCCCCGCTTTGTGCAGCGGCGCTACTGCGAGAGGGTACGGACAAACGTGGTTCGCTTTCCCAATGGGACGCTCAATCGTAGAGATTGAATCGAAATTGCTTCGCTGCCGCGGTACCGCGTAGCAATCGGGAGATTGGTGGGAATGGAAAATTGTTTTTTAACCCTTTCGCCGGCACCTAGTCCCTCTACTTGCGCGATCCGCGTCGCTTTCGAAAGACCGGATTCCGGCGTGGGTTTCAATGTTTCTCTCTCTCTCTCTCTCTCTCTCTCTCCTTTAACGGGGATCTCGCAAACCCTCTTTTCGCTTTAGGGACGCAGTCTAAATTTTCATTTAGCGAGGGAGCAAGGCCGTCGGTACGTATACCGATTCCGTTTGACGATTTACTCCGTCGCCGTGACAGCATAGATTTACTCGATCTTTTCAAGCGCAGTTTTAGCGTTGCAGTCCTCTCGCGTGGGATTTTACAAAATTTAAATAAAACTCTGTCGATTATGCTCATCTGTTCGTGAAGAAAATCCTGGACCAATCTTTAAACCGAAATCTAATTTAATGAACATTGCCATCCGAGTTAAATTAAAAATCTACAAATCTACTTGAAGTCTGGATATCATTTCTGACTAACATTACACGGAGGAGAAGGGTTAGTAAAAAATCATGGAAAAATCTACGAATTTTTACAGTTATCCAAGTAACAATATTCCTCGAGGTGAAACGTTGAAATTTTTAATAGACCACAGCGTACTTTTTAGAGTTCGCAATGGTATAAACATCAATTTATACGGTAAAATTTACCAATCTCCCGTTAATATGTGTCGGCTGTTCACGGACTTATTATAAATTGCAACGAACTGTAAAAAGTACGCTGTGTCTGTTAAGAAATGCAATGCTTCACCTCGAGGAGTCCTGTTACTAGGATTCACTGTAAAAAGTATTCATCCTTTTTCTCCGTGTAATGACATTAAAAATTCTTATTGAATTAGATTTTAATTAAAGATTTCTTTTCAAAATTCGGCCTACTGGCAATCGACCGAAATAGAGAATGGTTCCACGCTACGCAACTTCTCGTGACCGCAAGTATGTGCGACGACCACTCGATTCCCCCTCGCGGTTCACCGTGCGTGCAGTTTCCCCTTTCCCAACTGCAACTCCGACGCGTGATCGGTATTCTTTCTTTTGCTCGTGTATGTACGGGGCGCGAAAAATCGCTTTTCGCGTAACTATAACGATCGCCATACGGTGTATGGGGAGAGCCCGCGTAAGGGCGTATCGCGACCCATTTCCCTGGAGTGTTCGATTGGAAGAAAAAAAAAGTCGCTTTGTCGATACCGCGACGGTGCCGTTCGGGAGTCGCCACGACAAAGGAAAGTCGCACGCCGTTCGCACAAAAGGCGGAAAAGTAACGATTTGAAAATGCAATTATACTTGCACCGGGAGCACAGTGACGCGTGTGCGGCGAAGCGGACAAACCGCGCGATTCGCGCAATGGGCGTGCATCTCGGGACTGGCTCCCGATCGGGTGCGATATCGCGGACCAATCGTAAAATCAAAAACCACCCGGTGTGACGGAACAACCCTCCCGCGGCAGCTGCAGCGCGGACGCGTCATTGTGGAAACTGATTTTCCGTCGATATAAGCGTGATGTAGATACGGATAGGTAAATTGGCTGCTTTTTGCCTTGTTTCCTCATTCGCGCTTTTCTGGTTTCTCTTCCTCGCCGCACGTACGCTGAGAAAAAATGACTTGTTTATCCAAATAATCGTCTGCATGAACAGTGCTAAGAACATATTTATTTAAGACAAAGGTGTCTCCATCTGCATTTGATTCGAATAACGTATACTTGATTCGATGACGGTATGTCAGACTTAAATAAATATGTTCTTGGCATTATTCATGTAGACGGCTACTTGGATCGGCAAATTATTTTTCTCAGTGTAGCTGTGGTGAGATAATTCGAAAGGAAGATACGAAATTCGTGAAAAGCTGCAACTGAACTGAAAGCTCATACACTGAGAAAATATAATTAAAACGGCAAAACGAATCTAGTTTGACGTGTTTAGTTATTCTGATCAAAATACTGGTCAGAGTTAAACCAAATATCAAGTTATTCTAACCAAATGTTGAGTTATTCCAATTAAGCGTTCAATTATTCTAACCAAAAAGTGGTCAGTGTATCCAAACAGATGGACGATCCATATTTTACCGAACGCTTTGGTCATCGTGTCCAGGATTTTGGTTTGGTTGACTAAAAGCTATTTTTCTCGGTGTACAAATAACGAAAAATGGAAATATCATTCCTTTTTGTGTACGAAGCATGTCCAAGTTAATCAGTTTCTCCTAAGACCCAATAAAATTTGAATTTCGCGCGAAATTTAGCTAATCGAAAATCGTCAATTATTTCTCAATCCTTTAATCATTAATAGATTTCCTCGATTTGCGCGTAGATGCCCGCTTACGCACACGCGCAAAGAGATATCGAATGGACCGCGCGGTTGCAGTAAAATCCCGCTGCACCCGCGTCGCCGCCGCAGGGATCGATTCCATGGAGAATTAACGCCGGAGACCGGGGAATGGGGTTTCGATTTTAGGGACGGCGCGAGCCGTAAAACGTTAACGCCGCGCGCCGCAAGAACCCTCGTCCCGAAACCCGAGGGGAGCGAAACGGGGCGGGGGGGGCACGCACGCTGCGAGAGCCCGATGCAAAGTGAATGCCGTAACTGTAAAATGAATACGAAAACACATTCGGCAGGGAAAACATAAGAAGAAAGTACAGCGCGATCCAATTTCGCGTTTTGCATATATGCATAGCGATCGCGGCGTGTAACTCAAAGGTATTATTACGCACACACGACTCCGTCTTTCTCTGGCCACGTTATATACGCGCGTGTCTGTACGTAAACGATAAGGATGGGCGCACCAACACGCGAGTCGTACGATAACTTCGTCTCGACTCCTATCTTCTCCCGTGACTCACACGATATTCCCTCGAACGACCGCGTTGTGGACTACTTTATGCTAACCGTATTTTGAGCCGCACAAAGTCGAGCCATACGACGAATTACAGGGCGCCGAAAAGAAGAATGCTCCGTTCGGCTGGGTTTTTCGGAGTTTTCGGTGTGGCTCGCTCGTGCGTGGCTCGACGAACGCTTTGGGGACTGGTAATCCGGTGATAACGAGTATACGAATGCGTGGTCTACTGTGTGGGGTAGTTTCAGAGGCTACGTTAAGTTTTGCGACTTTATTTCATTGACTATACCTATATTTGTTTTTTTGTCTTCTACATAAAATATAGCCTCCGATTTGAATCTCTCTATTTGGTGATTAGCTGGCAATAGAAAAAAATATTTAAGACGAAACTTGTAGAGTTTTCAAAATGACACAATTCTCGTTAGACGCGTTTCCTTCCACGACTACCAAATCACGAAATACGGCGACCCTTAGCGCGTCTTTATTCATTATTCCTCCGATTCGATAAACTTCAATTTTTCATGCTTCAAAGTCGCTTTTCCTGCCCAAAGAGACCGGGGGAAAAGAAGGAGAACGGGAGAAAAGAACGCACACGCGTAACGCGAAAATCCGAAATTCGACAAAAGATCCCGACCACAAACCCTAATTTCCCTCTCACGCGCGGAGGAAGCGCGAAGTCGGCCAAAAACGAGCAGGGGCGAGGTCGTAAATAAGGTAACGCGAAAGCGGAGCATAGCGAACAGGGGAGGAACCTAGATGGAGAGAGAGGGAGAGGGGCAGCGAGAGAGAAACCACGTACAGGAGAAAAACGGAATCGATAAACTAGGCTCGAGCTAATAAAAGCCGGGGTAATCCCGACGGTGGGAAAGGAGAGGAGATCGACAGTCGCTGTCGAATTCGACCGCGGCGAAACGTCCATCTCCTCTGCACTCCTCTGCCATCCTCCCGCGCCTCCCAGACGAGTGTATCGGCCCCGCGACTAGGAGACGAACGGGTCTCGCGCGACCGTAGGCGGTTTTACGTTTTACCCGCCGGTTTTTTTTAAGTATTAAAGAACCTCGTAGGATTTACACGGCTGTAAAACCGGGGACGAGATAGGTCGATGGAAGGAGGAAGGAAGCGAGTGGCCGGGGAGGAGAGGCGCGCGTGTCTAACGGCCTGTACACGCACCGTGACGGCAGGACTCGCCGGCCACGGCGGAGTGTATGAGCAAGGACTCGCGCGTGTGCAGGTATAAGATACGTACACCCTCCCCCCGAGGTGGGAGCGAGCAGTAAACAATCCTGCCAGCCCCTGAAATATAAACGGCACCGGCGCAGGGCCCTGTTGCTTTCTAAAATGATGGTATTAAATATACATCTCGCTCTCGGGCCGACCCACCCCGTATATTTGAGCCTCTCATATCCTCCCTCCGGACCGTCTCTCTATACCTCTCCACCACCTGCACCCCTCCCCACTCTGCTTCGTCCTGCTCCTCCCGTTACTTCCTTCTGCGTCGACTCTTCCTGCATCACCACTACCACCGCCGCCGCCGCTGCTGCTGCTACCACCACCACTGGGGATAAGGACTCGCTGGGCTGTGGTGTACATCGTTGTAATGCGCGGGAGTTTACCGCGACGATGAATTTGGGATAAGCTTCGCGCGAAATTTCAGTTTGATGAGCTCGCGAGAGGGACGATAGGAGGGGGAAAGAAAGGAAGTTCCCGGTGCGCGCATATGGGAGGGCATGTGCTCGCGGGGTTAACGTATGAATATACAGGTTCTCGTGGAAACCACCCCTTTAAGCGTTCGTCTCTCTCTAGCTTTGTGCCTCGTGGATATGTCTTTCTTCGAGTTACGAAACTTAGCTGGAGTTCGAGGGAGAAGCTTCCGGTGAAGGGAACGTTGGGGGGTGTGAAGGGTTCTTCCGCGTCGTGTGCAGCCGGGCGGGGATGGGGGATGTCGTTGTTTCGAATTAGACGGCAGTGTGTATTCGAAGAAATGATTTTTTATGAGTAATTATGGATCCCGTTCTGGTTTTTGAAGCCGTCAAGTTTTACGTTCACTCTCACATGTAGAGTCTAGCTGGATAATGAACATTAGGCGGTGTCAGTGAGAATTTAGATCCATTCTCATTTTCGAATAAAAATGGTTTCACTGATGAACGTGGTTTTTTCCGATAAAAGAGGTTATAAAATTGTTACACGCGTGGTCTTCGTTTTTCACGGTAACTCATTGTAGTCCAGTAATTAATGATTTGTCCATTCCAAGGTGTATTAAAGACTTTTTGTGAAGCTATTATATATTTCAAAGGAACATTTATCGACAAAACTAAGACCACGCGTGTAACAATTTGAAGGTCTCCTTTATCGGAAAAACCATGGTTCATCAGCGAAATATTCTTTATCTGGAAACGAGAATGGATCAAAAATCTTGGAAAAAAACATGGCGACTTCTCTCGCGAATCCAACTCACAATCAGACTGAATCTTTATACAGATTATTGCTAAAACCACTTCGTTATCTATCCGTCTCACGTTCGCTTTATCGGATGCAGACGTCGTTCTTCAAAGTGCAAAACTCAAAGACTTCTAAAAAAAGAAATATCCGGACGTGCTCCTTCCACGTCCCTTCCAACGATCAACAGTTTTCATCCCTCTCAACTTTCTCCTAACTTTTATGCAAGCTCGAGCTATAGAAAAGCTCGTTCAGACATCGCAAAGCCGCGTTTAACTATAAACTAACAAGGACGCATACCCTTCTTCCCGCGTAAATAGAATAAATCGAGATCACAAGGATGAGGAGGCGTAAGAAGCGGCGCTTACGCGGCGAGGTAGTTTCGCGAGTACTGCAGCTGCTTCGCGCGTCGAGCATTCCGGCGCGCTCGGAGGAGCGAAGCTAAATTGTCGCAGCAAACACCGAAATTGTAAATTGAAGAGATCCGAGCGCGCGAGAGGTGCTCGACGACGTTGTAATTAGAGATTACGCGAAACTGCCCTATTATTATCAGAGGGACGCGAGCAGAGTGCAGCAGTCGCCGAGAAAGCGCGCGTTCGTACTTTTCTCACCCCTTTCACCCCGATCCGATGCGCGCAGTGTCGCGTTTCGCGAGACTTATCCCGCGGCGGTCCTCTCCGCCCGTCTTTGCACCTCCTCTCTTTCGCTACTTTACGGCTTAACTTTTTAATTACCTCCGCGACTCGTGTTTATCGTCGCGTTATTTTCCCCCGTTCTCCCTCCCGCCACCTTCGCCCGCGCCCCCTTCTCAGCCTCATTTCCCGCGGAACCCGCGCGGAGAGAGCCCGCGCTTTGCCTCGCTAACGAGACTCGAACACTGCGTAAGGCCCGGGCGTGCTCGGCGTGAACAAGCTCGAGGACCCTCTCTCTTTCTCTCCTCTCGCACAAATTTATGGGGGGAAAGTGTTTAAATAGCTGTACACCTCTCCTTTGCTCCTTCCAAGTACTAAATGCTCTTGCTCTCGGTCCTCTCAGCGACCGGTAATGAACCGAGGGAAAAAAAAGGGAAGAGAGAAGGGTCATTCTTCCCCTTATATACTCTACCTCGTTCGACGGACAAAGAGGGTTCTCGCGCGAGTCGTAAAAGAAACCCGCGGTACCCCCGAATATCTCGCGCCGAATGGAGCAAGAGGTACTACGGGACTCTTTTTGTTTTCCTGAATTTGAATTTCGCGCGGTGTTTGTTCGCTGCGTTGGGGATTTTTATTTGTAGGAATCGACGGAGATGCCTACTCGAACGGAAATCTCAAGAGCACACGGGGAAAAAGGATTAGTAAGAAATCATGGGAAAACCCACGAAGTTTTACAATTATCCCAGTAACAGGGCACTTCGTGGTGAAACATTGAAGTTTTTAATAGATCACAGCGTACATTTTACAGTTCGTAATAGTGTAAACATCAGTTTATGCGGTAAAATTTACCAATTTTTCTGTTAATATGTGTCGGGTGTTTACGGGTTTATACTGTTAGGAACTATAAAAAGTACGCTGTGTCTATTAAAAAATTCTGTGTTTCACCTCAATGAGCCCTGTTACTGGGATTCACTGTAAAAATGACTAATTCTTCATCTCTGCATAACGGCTAAATTATTTTAAAAAGTGGAAAGAAGTTCGTAATCTAGGACACACTGAACTAGAAACCATGATTCATCAAATGCAGTACATCCATATTTTGCACAATATAGTGTAAAAAATTTATATTAAATTTAATATAATTATATATAAAGCTTTTATCCAATACACGATTATGAAAATAAATACACGTATACTTCGTTATGAAATTTATAAGGGCAATTTCATAAGGATATATATTAATTTTGATAATTACGGAGTATATTAATTTTTATAATAACGTATTGGAAAAAAGCTTTGTATAAAAGTATATTAAAAATACAGATAATATATTTTATAGTGTATATCATCTTGTAGACGTCTGTCACTTCGCAGTATTTTGTATACAATAATCCCTCGTTATCCGCGAGGGTTATGTTCTTACAATATTCCGCGGATAACGAAACTAGCCCATTTATAAAATACTTAATGAATTAGTGAAAATTCGCCAATCTCGCTCATTCTAAGCACAACAATTATAACGAAAATTAAATGAGTAACTTTTCGCTTGCTCTTTTCTGTGGGGAGGTGGAAATCATACGATAAAACGCGGGAATTTCAAATCGCGGATAACCGAAATCGCGGAAAAAGAATCCGCGAATAACGAGGGATTACTGTACTTGTAATAAGTTACCTACACCGTCCAAACTGACAGACATCTATCAAAAATGAAAGCGTCATATACACGGAAATGAGGCCCGATAAATTTCCCAAAAAACTTGGCTATCCCCGTCGCGCTATAAACGAAAGAAAAAAATCCCTACGAATCGACTCGCGTTACCACGACAATGCGAACGACCGTGACGGTACCGTAAAAAAAAATCGGTTAAATCCACCCCGACTATATCCAGAGCCGCGTAGCACAAGCGCCCGAACGCGCAAGGAGTAAATCACAAAAATTGAAGCCCTCTCTCTGCAGGTATATCGAATCGAAATCAATATCGAATCGCAGATTGAATCCCGGCCGATGGAGGACGAGCGTCGGAGTGACAGGTTCCATTAGGAAAGATGACTTACGGCCGCAGACAGCGAAAGGCACTCATTCCCTCTCCGGGTTTGTCGTTTTCAAAATTCACCGCGAGTACTACGCGTCAGACGCGTGCGCCGCCCTTCGCGCCCTGGATCCGCGTGCGTAGACGCTACGCGTCGCGACGCCGCGCGAGGGGAAGTCGCGCACGGCGATTTTGGCCCAACATCCGATGCGTCCCGGTGTTACTATTTGATGGGATAAAAAGGGCCGCGGTGGCTCGGGCTTCTGAATTTTTAACGGGCCACGATACGCGAGAGACTCGGAGTTTCGAGGGGCTGTAGGGGGTGTCGGCTCCCCCGGGGGAGCGGGCCCACGCAGTTTTCCTCCGTTAATATTTAATCGGGGTAAATTGTATGATCTCGAACGGTGCGCGCGCGCGCGAGCCATGCGACGCGTTTTTACAATTACCGCGGTGGGGATGCATCCCTCGTACGGTGGCGGATGGGTGCGAGGGACGACGGGACCGCGATGCTGGATTCATTTTCGAGAGGCGGTTTCCGCGGCAGATGGAAGGTTGTTGCTATACTATATATACGGCGAGGGGAGCGGGGAGACGGTATCGAGAAAGAGGACGAACGAGAATGAGCGACCCAAGCGGGTCGACCGAAATCGACACATCACGCGAACCCCTCGTTTGAGGAGACTCCTCTTCTGCCGACGCGCGTTCTTTCTTTTATCTAAACGTGCTCGGCGATATTTGTGCAGTTTTCGTAGGGTGAATAGGAGTTGTGGTCCGGTGTGCGCGGCGTACCGATGCAGTTGGACGAGGAAATTTAAAAAGGGAAGAAAGGAAAGAAGGAAGGAAGGAAGGTGGATACCCAGATGTATTTATTTGTATGGTTGTCACGAAGTTCGTATAAATTGCAATAATTGATCGTTCTAAAGTTTACGTTTCTTTTGCCGCATTAATTTAAAAAATAACTATTCCTAAATAAATTGTTAAAACGCTAAAGTGTGATTCAAATTAATCGCTGTAATTATTGCAACAACATATTTACAAAAAATTAAGCTTATATTGAGTACACATTTAGCATTTTATATTGTAATATTTTTAAATCATTCGATGTCACAAGTATGCTTGTTTAATGACGATTCAAAAAACGCACAACTTTGATGCATTTCATGAGCCAAAAGTACCGAAAGTTGATGTACAATTTATGTATACCAGTTTGTCTTTCTGGATACATTACGGGGTGATTTTTAACCGTCGATTTTTGTCTTACGTAAGGAATATGCAATGATTGAAATATTTCTTATGAAGAAATGAAAATGTCGATTGGATCGTCGCTATTTTCCGTAGAATATTGTTTTTGATTTATTTGAAATCGTGGGGAAGTGGGGAGGGGGATACAGGAATATTTGAAAAGGGAGAAGTTTGAAACAATACCTAGACTATACCCATAGAGTCGCGTACATCCCCAACTGCGTAAAACAGATTATAACTGATTGTATAGAAGAGAGAGAGAGAGAAGGAGAAAGAGTGAGAGCGAAATTTCGTGAATAGTTAATCATGTTCATACAGCGTCGTATTGAACGGAGTTAGTGGGTGGCAACAGTAGCAGAAATTGTCGGCGAGATTCTCGCTCTAATTCTACATTATATTAATGGGCGGATATATGTACATATATCTAGACTCGTATATATATATATGTACATGTAGATTACGAAGAGATAACTGAATTCACCTTCACATCATTATTTCTATTCATTATCGTATCAAAAAGAATCACAGCTGTGGACGACATGCATAGAGTGTTATTCAAGAAATCTCAATTAATTCGGTCGTTTCATATAAAAAAAATATTCATATTTTGAAATTCAATTTGTAGTCTGTATACATACATAATGTCACACGAGAAAAAAATATCCGAAAAAATAATTACTCGCTGAGTTATAAGCGCATTTCTCTCTAAAACGTTGTGACATCATTGAAATACAAGAAATGCACTTGTGCACCAAACAACAAGTGCAAGAGAGATAGACTTACAATACGATGACGTAGCTGCATTTCAGAATGTCGTTGTCCAGCTCAAATGAAAAAATAAAAATAACAAGGTAAATAATTTTGTCAAACTTTCGAATCTGCGATAAAAAAATTTGCGAGACTACCGAATAGCTTACGAATAATGGATCGAATCAAAATGTTATACAGAAAAAAAGTGAATAGGAACTATTCCTACATATTCAATTCACTTTGACACGCGACAAATTCATTTCATCGTAACTTCGACGGTCGAGTAAATAATTTTTCTTTATAATCGAGCTATACGCACGAATTTTGTCACGCTGTCGTAAAATACTACAGTGACGATACCATGGGGTTCACCTCAGGCACGCCGTTCATTTTTCGTGAATCGTGCATCGCGAGTTTTCCGGGGGCGCGATTCCGAATTTACGATCGACACTCTACGCATACACCGCGATTTACCGGGAACCGTAACGCCGCGATAACAATCGTTGTAACGACCAGGTAATCTGAAACGACGGAGGGAGAGGCATTGCCGCGATACCCCCCTCTCGCCATTTCCGGTTACAGGTAAGAAGGGCGCGCGGATACGCGCTCCGGGACTCGCGCGAGTGCCACCCGCTCCCCGTGCCGATTTCAAAGTGGCTGACGGGCGGCAGTTCGGCCGAACCGTAGAGAGCGGGAATACGTAATAATATCGCCGCTGTATAAGCGTGGTGTATCATCGTTTTATCGAGCTACCGCGGTGCCATTAACTTTACGGCCCCGGTGTTGCTCGGCATGCAAATGCTTCGCTTTCCATTACCGACACAGCCCCGCGCCGCCCAAGGAGTCCCGACTATTAAACAGAAATATCTACGTGCTCGCTCGAAACTTACTTGGGAATCCAGTTTCTGCGATTCGCGGAAACTCGGGATCTCCCTCTTTCCCGCCCACCCTATACATGTATATAACTCGCTCTCGCTCGGATGCATTCCTGAACTTCCGTGCGGGTGATGACTGCGGCGGTGGTGGTTGCAGTAACGGTGAAAACGGGCAGGTGGTGGTGGCAGTGGCCAACGATGTGTATGTATACATGTATATAGTTTCGCGGGAATCCACTTCCGCGCGAAGCGTGTGTGCCGCGTGGAACGCGCGGTATAGCAGGACCCTCCGATGTTGGAAGGACTTGTTGTTAGCTCGGCCCTGGTGTAAATGGTGTTGCCGCGGAGTTGAAGGAATAGTGGCGTATAGGGGTGAAGAATGGCCGTAGGAGAGATAGAGGGGATGATCGGTTTGAGAGACTTACGATTGGATCGAAGGATTTGGTCAATTCCGGTTGAATGTCATTAACGGGTGAGTTGGAGTAATAGTCGTATACTGTATCCCCCATTATTTCTCTCAGGGCCCTGGCGAGGCTTTCTAAGACTTCCTTATTTTTAAACTGTAAAGTTCGAGTAAAGCCAACTTGTAAGGGCCCCTTCGGGGTTTGACAAGGATGCCTTGTTTAGAAATGAGCAGGCTTTGTTAATGAAAACTTAGCAGGGCTCTGTCGGGATAATTCAAGGCTTCCTTATTATTAAACTCAAAGCTACATATCAATCGGGACCCGATTAATTGCCCTTAGAAGAGGCTCGCGCACGAAACGTTACACTTCCTCATCAGGGACCGATTATAAATAGGACCAAAAATAATCAGGCCTTTATTAAAACCCTAAGACAATTTCTGTACGGGCTAGTTGAATAAATCAAATCTGACCGTATAAATACAAGTATGCAAGTGCGTTTATTATGTATCTTTCACCGTATAAGCATAGAAAGTTACCAAAATAAAATGTCCAGTTTAAGAGACTCACGGCCTACCCAATGAAGCTGTGAATACATATACAAATGATTCGACGCTGATTACGGTGGTTTATTCATTTCCGACGACACCGCAAACCAGGACCAAGCGCGAGACGAAAAGTACACACAAATGCGGAAAGCAACTTTGCGAAGGTAACGAGAAAACTTTCTCCACGCAGAGTTCCCGGAAAACATTCGGCGTAATCTTGGCATTTCGTGTATATAAACTAAGTTCGGATGGACTCTAAAGAATGCAGAGAGGAAAATCCTATCCTCTCGTCACGCGGAAGTCCCTTCCTGCGAGCCTCGCCACATCTATACGCCATTAGATTCCTCGCGAATTAGCGAGGGATCCTCTCATCGCGCTCTCCCGATATTTCACTCGTCCGTTTCTTATTTGCTCGCGTCGACGGCAAGAAACGTGCGCTGATTATGCGCCACCGCGTCCACGTGTAATCACTACTCCTCCGTCCCCCATGTCCCACTTCATGGAGTTCTCTTTATGCCTGCCTGCCCCGAGATCAGCGGCGCCTCTCCGCCTCTCTATTCAGGTCTCGCGGCTTAGACTTTCGGCTACCGGCGTTGATTAAGCGCTCGTCTCCTCAATCCCCCCCCCCCTGCTTCTCTTTCTGTCTCAGTTAGAGGTGGTGATGATGTCGCCGAGGAAATATATATACCAGAGGCTGCCGTTTCCTCGTTAGTCGTAGTCGTCGGGTAAGAGGTCTCTCTGGAACTACAGCTCTTACTCTGCCGCGTAGTAGAGTTCGACGTTGGCGTATTACGGAAGATTTCGTTTCTCACCACACAATAGTTTGACGTAAATTTTGGGATTGTCAATAAGACGCATGTCGAATGATATTTTGCACTCCAGTTTTGCGCTATACGAACTTTGAACCTTGAGAAAAAGGTTCTTTATTGAATTTGACCTAAAAATATTTGCAAATGTTATGGAACATTCCTGAGCGAATTATTTTGAAAGAAAGTGTCGTACACTGAGAAAAATATATTATCTTGATCATTTTAATCGAAATCCTAGAGACGATGGCCAAATCGTTTGATGAATTATAGATCCTCCATCTGTTTAATTAAATTGACAACTTTTTGGTTAACATAATTAAATGCTTGGTTGGAATGACTAAATATTTGGTTAGAACAACTAAATTTTTGATTCAACTGACCAATATTTGTCGTTTTAACCTAATTATTTGTCTCAGTGTACACTGAGAGGAATGTATAGGTCGCACAGCAATAAGTATTGCTACGATAGCTATGCTTTAGGGCTAAATTAGGTTAACTAGACAGTACAGATAATATAGCAATACCAAATAGTAACAAGAGCAATACATATTACTGAAATAACTATATGTATAGTTGAAACGTATTGCTGAGCTAACTAGAATGTATTCTTACATTAATAAACTTATACAATTTCTCTCAGTGCAGTCTACGATTTCCACACCAAATATAGTACAGAGAAACTTCGATCTAAATCTCAAACCTCCCCTGTTTCGAATACACACGTAGCGTGATCATAAAATTGTGCCTCTCTCTCTTACGTATCCAGGCGCCCTGCAAGACCTAACGACCGAATCTGCATCGCGCGCGGCGGTCGATTATAGCCCGTAGCGGTATTAATTAACGAACGCGCGCGCGGAATACGAAGTGGGTGTTGCGAAGAGAGGGGAGAAAAAAGGAAGCGAGTGGCCATCCAGCGGGACAAGGAGGCTAGGAGCGAGAATAGCGCAGCGAATCAAATTGCGAGGTGACGGTGGAGGTGGTGCGCTACTTTCTAGCGTGCACTCGACCTCACGGTGATGAGCACTAGCCCACATTCTTCCACCTCGCCCTCTGCACCTACCGCATGCCGCACCACGCCGCGCGTCGAACTTAATTATTACGGACGAAGATAAAATTGAACAAGGCCCCGCGCGCGTCCGCGCCACCCACCCTTCCAATCGCGAATATGTATAGGGGTGTATCAGTGACGAGAGTTGCACCGAAGCGCATGACCTCCTTCGTCGAGAACTTTATCGATAAGCGACACCCGGGAACGTGCATACGGTGGAAGCTTCCTCTGCCCCTTCTAATGTCCCTTCCCCCCTCCATTCTATTCGAAGGAGAAATCACGAACTGAGATTTCGCGTCGAGATGAGGAGTTCCGACTCGGGAGAAAAGATAATCGCGAGGACTTCGAGAATCCTCAGCGTCACTTGGATTGGTACCGCCTGGAGGGAGAGTCGAATTAACACGTCGAAGTGTGACGCGCGGTGGAATTCGCTATAGTTTCTCGCGCATCCCCGCCGCGCCTCACACTCGTCGCGTCCAAACGTCGACCTTATTCCGGCGCGTTTGAAGCTTTCAAAAGGAGCGGCCGCCACTTTGCGCGCTTTCTACATATGCACGACCTGCGGGAAGGGCTCTTCACACTTGCGAAATATGGAGCATGTACTTTTCTCGCGCTCGACTGGGTTACGCTAGGTTGGGCTAGGTCGGGTTGGATACGAGCTAGACAGTCGAGCAACGAGAGGAGTGAAATTTTTTGCTTCAAGCCGAGCTTACAATTAGTCGCTGCACTGCAGGGGCAGCGTGGCTAGATTTGCTTGAAAATGAGGAAAGTGGCACACTCGTAAAAGTGACTGAACACTGAAAAAAAAAAGATTAAAATTTATTCTGTTAGAAGGATAATCTGAGTACGAAAGGTAAAAGAGATCAAAAATTATCCTTCCAGGGTATAAAATTTAACCTTCCTTAGAATAATTTTCGATCCACTTTACCTTTCGTACTCAGATTATCCTTCTAACAGAATAATTCTTAATCTTTTTTTTTCTCAATGAAGGGAAGCTGAGGAATTTTAGACCATCTCTTGTCGCCACGATTTGTAATGGAAAACAGGGACCATCCAAAGTATCCGATTTCTTCCCTCTTTCCCCTACTTGAATACTGTAATAATTAACCCTTAGATGCCTAGGTCGGGTCTGCGGGACCCGGCAGTAAACAACAATACTGTAACTCGTAATCGATGGTCGGTTGATTAACGTTTATTTTAAATTTCCGATGATAAATATATTTAGTGCGATATAAGAAAGCATGTATAATATCGAACATTATTTCCTTCGCTAAAAAAACATTACAATTTATGACCAAAATATAATTTTGTATTATAATGTGGATTCGGATGTAGGAGACCCAACTTATGCATAGGAGAGAAATTTTTCACGCATGCATCTAAAGCTTAATAACATACGATAAAATGTATCTGCATCGAACTAAACAATTTTGTTCGATCAAATAGATTGCCTCGAATTTCTAAACAAAGTTAAATTTGTATTTTATTCCTAACGAACATTGCTAAATGAAATCCGATGTTCCGTTGGTAACGAGTTTCGAATAAGGTTCATTATCCGTCGCGAGAATGTACCTCAACTTATAATAGGTACCTAATTGCTACTGAATTCTTGTCTTTACCACGTAGACGTCAAATGACGTGGGCGAACAACGATGGCGTCGAGTTCACCGAATGCGGGGAATGACATCTCCCTTCGCCTTCCCAAGAATCTCGTAATTAGACCCAGTTTAGAGATTGTCGTCGTCGTTATCGTCGCCTTGTCACATTTGCACCGACGAGAGTCTGGATATATATGCACGTATTTTGCCATAACCGATTTTCCCTTTTTGTTACAGAGAGACGCACTCAACTTGGAGCCTAGCAACGTGGCTCATTGCGTGTCTAAAGGAAAGTCCGAGGTGAGTTTTCTCTCTCCCAACTACCCCCTTTTTTCCCCACTTTTCAAACGGGAGTAGTCGACAAAAAAGTGTAGAATGTATCATAATTTTTTTTTCCTATGGTAGCGCCAACAAAGAAACGTTAACTACGATTTTTTGCTGTATCTCCTGCATGATTTATTATGGCTACTACACGGAGAGAAATTTTCGGTAAAAATTACCTAAATAGTAGGGTAAGCGTGTAGCATTCAGTGTTTTACGGTTAATTTTGTAGAGGCGCTGGTCAGGAATTAACAATCAACCGATATATTTTGACGAACGTTCCAGAATTTTTACCGTTCCAACTCTACAATTTTACCCGAACAGGAATTTTTATGCCTGCACAATATAGAAAGTATCCCTCCGTTAATAAATGTTATCGTATAATAGCAGCAAAAATTATCATTCGGCCCTTAAATTGTAACAAGTTGTGCGCCTTAATTTTTATCATTACGTTACTGCACAATTACCCTAGAGTAACGGAATTTTTACCTATCCGGGTAGATAGATTCTACCAATGACATCTATAAAGGTGATCACGTGAGCGTCAGTTCGCGTCAGTCCGCGTCATTTCGGCCGTTTTCGGCCGATCGTCAGAAGTCGACGCACGTTGTGAGTTGTGGCCATTAGAACCGGTGCGAGTTGTTCCAGAAAAAATAAAGTGCTTAAACTAATACATTTATAAAAAAAACAATTATTTAAAAAGATGAATTACTGTCTGGTGAAAGCGGCTTTTGAGGTAAGTGATTTTATTTAGAAGATTTATGGGAAAATGTTAGTAGATTTTTTAATCATATTTTTTGCCTGATATACGGAGAAGTCTCACCATTTTTGTCCATTACCAGGAGTATTTGATGGGAAATTCTGGTGATTTCTTTTTCGTTATAAATAAGAAGAGAAGACTAGAAGAAAAATTGGGGAAATTCATGCAAAAAAATTCTATACTGAAATATTTCAAGGCGCCGTTAGGAGTGGACGCGTCAAGCAAGGGTGATTCACGAAGCCAGGTGGAAGCGGGCAGTTTCCCCCATAATGACGTCAAGGCAACGGGGCTTTCCAATGCAGGCCCAGGATGAAGGAGTAAGGGGGTCTTATGCTCCTCCAGGCAATCAAAGGAAGCCATTCGATCGACAACCAGCGTGCATATCGGATCGTGATTCGAGTCTCATCGAGGATTGCTTCAGGACTTATCGTGCAGCCGCGTCGAGTCTACCGCGTCGAATATAGCTTACAATACATAGAGTCTCAGCAGATAAGATTTTCATTGAAAAATTTAAATCTATTTAATTTTGTATGTCATTTGTTCTTCTGAGCAGAAAAGTGTGAGGAACGATTTGACGGAGAAAACCTAGGGTCTGCGGGCCGTTAACGGAACATCCTCGATAACGCACGGACGACCATATCGATCGTCCGACTAACAGGACACCGACGCTACCTGAGAACGCACGGTGATCGGCTCGGAATAAGGGACGAGCCGGGCGTAAGGACGGCTTGGGCAGCTCGGTGGTCATTCTCTCCTTCGACCATCGCAAGAGCTACTTCGGCGAAGAGCCGAAGTCAAGTCGCAGTCACATTCATCACGTTGTAACTCACAATCAGTCGCATTCATCAATAAACTGTTCTTTCGGGAAATATTTCCTACAAAAGCTGTCGAATTTTCCTTAGTAATGAACGCGTAACAAGGAAGTTAGAAATACTCGTCGTTTGCAGCGATCGTTTACTACCTGGCCGCAATAAACTGCTATTTCTGGCACAGGCAAGCGCGGGTACGTATCCCGATGCCGCGACTTCCTCCGTGATGCGAATTTTTCGGCACTGCACTGGTACGAAAGACGCGGAACGACGCGACGCTCGATAGCAACGGTCACAAATAAACGCACTTAGCTCAAATGTCAGGAAAAGAATTCAATTCCCGATATTAAACAAGTAATTAGAACAAAATATATGAAAATTTCCATACAATTTTTAATTTAATAATTAATTTTCACTTAATAAGGTGATGAAAATTTGCTCACGGATAAATAAAAAAAATAAAAACGTAAAATAAAAAGTATCACATTGAACGGTCAATTTATATTCTAATTGGTGGGAAAAAAATAATCCTTGAGGTTAGTAATAATTTCAGTACAGGTTAGTATATTTTACCGTACCGGTGCAGCAGTTTCTACCCCGAAAACAGTAAAATCTTTCTCATTGTTTGACACTTTCAATCTATCTCAGCCATAATTTTCATCTATTCCAACCACATTTTTTATTTGATACAGAGAGGTCACATTTTACTTTCGAGAACATGAAAAACTCTTTGAATGCATGATATTTATTACCTCACTGACCAAATGCAACACGATTACCGTACTAGTTGGGTATTTTTTCCCTGAATTTCAGGCAAATAGTACTGACGATTTCTCTCCGTGTACCATAAATGATCATGCACCGCTTCCCTCTACGTTGTCCTGTTCTCTTGTATATCTTTCTCCAAAACGTACGCCGAGAAAAAACACCGACCAAGTAAATAATCATTAACTATTATTACAATATTTATTTGGCACAATTAAGTCCTTCGAGGCGATCATATGAATAAAATAAATATTTTAATAATTAACACATATTTCCTTGTCCTTATAAAATATTTATTTCGCCATATTTAAAATTATATTTATTATCTATCAATACATTTTTCTCTTTGTGTAAAATGTCCTTTTCCATCCGCACCTATACGCACATACATATAAATTCACTGTACGTGACGAAAAAGCCAATTCTTCCAAATACCATTCTCTATACGTAATCGGATTCCCCCGCGTCCCGTTCGTTCGACGTTTCGCGCAGCATCCGTTTCGTAAAAAGGAAGAACGCGATCGCCCGACGATTATCAGAAAAATTCCGCGACCCCTTCCAACCCCCGCCCACCTTTTCGCGACTCGCCCCGTCACCTCTCTCCCTTTAACGTTTTTCAGCACTTCGACTGCCGGAACCACATCCGAGTGATACAGCCAATGGGAGACGGAAATCGGCTCTACATGTGCGGCACGAACGCTCATTCTCCCAAGGACTGGGTGATTTACGTGAGTGTCCTCATTGTCCCTCCTTACGACGCCGACGCCGTCGCCGCTACCCCCGAAACGAATGGACGTTTTAAGCACTCGTATAACGACGCCAAAGGAGATTTAACCGGGAACGTTGAAGATTACGAGCCCCACGAGCACCGTGGCCTCCGTGTAACGGCAGTTTTTCAGCCTGGCGCAATCTTCTTAGGCAAATCCAAGACATCGCGAGTCAGGCTACGCGAGCGTGATAGTAGGTTGCGCTAATAAAAAGAAATCCGGCTTAACTTCGAGGTAATCGCTGGGTAACAACTGTTCCACGGGGAACTCTCGTGCAACGTACGTTCGTTCGTTTCGAGGGTGTTGTTGCTACTTCGTCGTTGGAGCGCGATGGATAGTTTCGTCTTTTCCCCGTCGAAAGGCTATGCAATTTGGTTGTTCTACTTTGAGATTGATTTTCTCGTTATCCGCGAACTTTTCGGCGATGTAGGCATAGAGCTTTTTTGTATAATAGATAAAGGTGTCATCTTCGAAAAAGGTGGTTGGTAACGAGATAATTGAGATTGAAATTGGTGCCTCTCTCTGTAAAGGCAATTAATGAGACCCGATCGAGCTATACTTTGACCTCAATTATCTCGTTGCCTGTTAATTTGTCAACGATATCGACGTAGCCGAGAATACGATCTTCGAAAGAGTGCCATATTTAATTCCACCGAGAACACTCGGTGGTAAAGTGATAATCGGGGTTGAAGCCGACGCCTCTACGAACTCGACAGCTCTGCCCTACTCTGCTCACAAAATGTGTAACGCGAGCCGATCTCTCGAAATTACAGAGCAACCTGACGCATCTACCGAGGCACGAGTTCGTTCCCGGAGTTGGCATGGGAATCGCAAAGTGTCCTTACGATCCCGCGGACAATTCCACCGCGGTGTGGGTCGAGAAGGGAAATCCTGGAGATCTGCCGGCGCTCTACTCCGGCACGAATGCCGAGTTCACCAAAGCGGACACGGTTATCTTCCGTACGGATCTGTACAATCTGACCAGCGGACGCAAAGCCTTCAGCTTCAAGAGAACCCTGAAGTACGACTCGAAGTGGCTGGACAGTAAGTACATCAGACCATTTATCGATCGACCCATAGCTGATACAACACTGAGAGAATAATAACTTAGTTTAACCAAAATCTTGGAGACGATGACCAAACTGTTTAGAGAAATATGGATCCTCCGTCTGTTTGATTAAACAGTTGACCACTCTTTTGATTAGAATAACTAAGCGTTCGATTGGAATAATTGAATTAGGATAGGATTAGAATTAGGGTAACTAAATATTTGATTCAATTGACTAGCATTTTGTTTAGAATAACTAAACGCGTTTAATTAGATGCGTTTCGTCATTTTAACCTAATTACTTTTCTCAGTGAAGGTGTTACGTTCGATTGTACGTGAATTTTCCGAAATCCCCGCAATTATATAATATTATTAACAGAACAAAACATTTATTTGTTATAATAGTTTTTGTGATATTTCTCGACCAAAAACTGAGATACCTTAATTATTACCCATCAGTGCAATAAATAAATATGCAAAATCGAGCAATCCGCAAGCGTTCAGCTGCAGTCGAAAGTTTCGATACGATAATATTCGAAGAAACCCCGGAAATACAGGGCTCAGATCTCGCACAAGAGCGAAGAAGGAGTAAGCGAAGGAGAAAGGGATGGAAAACGAGAATCCCAAACCTCTCCCTGTCTCTCTTCCACACTCTTAGTCCAAATCCATATTACGCCCGAGACTCGCAAAAAGGAGCGTACTTTGAAGTACAGCCGTCAAATTACAGGGCTACGTTCCGGCCCTAAATGAACGCGTAACCGGGTACTTCAGTGTCACTCGTCCGCCTATTTCGGAGAGCGGCACTTTCTTCGCTCGTGGGTGAGAAAATGGAGGGGGTGGAGACGCGCTATCAGGAGTCAGAGAGGGTGCGAGATCCAGCACCGATGTAATAAAATAACAGCCCTCCCTGTTCCGGGACTAAATGTTCCACTCGCCTCGCGAGAGGAGGGGTCGGTATCGGGGAGGTTAAAACTAACCCGTCGTGCAATGTCGAATGTGCGCAATAAGCTGGGGTTGAAAAACCCCCCAATCCCACCCCGTCTTCGTTTCCTTCATACGATTCCAGATGAATATATCACCGCTATTGCTCTGCGATAGCTCGTCGTCATCGGAGGAAAAAATTTAAAAAAGCTAACAGCAGTTCTCGTCCAGCAAAATTCCTTTATCCTACCCTAAATGAATTTGCAGTAGTTACAGTGGTATTTTTAGAAGAAGTCATTTTGCTTAGGATTCTGTAAATTATCCAAATGAAATTCAAACGCCATGATTTGTAATGGAAAGCAGGGGCCACTTTATGTATCCGGCTCAACCCCACTTTCTCCTACTATAAAGTACACTCGATCTTTACTTAGCGCTCTCCAGATCTACCGACAAGCGCGTATCGTCCAAAAAAATATACTCGAGGCGAATTTCCCCTCCTCGAGAGCCACGAGAGAGAGGACTAATTTTCACTCGAGGACGAACGAGAAAGCGGAGCGGAGTGGGATTCCGAATTTCCAAAGCACTGCAAAATGCGATAGAGGAGCTTTCGCAGCCGAAAGCTCGCGAACGAGCAAACGTAGGCGCATTGCCTCGTTCGGTCTCTCGCGTCTCCACCCCCTCGTTTTTCCCCTTCGCATCGCACCGCAGTCCGCCCTCTCGAGAGTTTCCCGCACCCCGCACCCTTCGCGCGCGGCGCACGAGATGCATGATTAGCTATTTGTTTCGCCGTTTAATTTAAAGTCGGCCTTCTCTCTCGCGCCCTCGCGTTAACATCAAGAGCCATTCTATATTGAGTTTGTCTATTAGTAAGAGCGTTGATTAAATGCGCGAGAACGCCGAGAGACGGATGGGTTCACGCGCCCCTGACCTCCCACCCTCCCCATCGTCGACCCTCTGAAGTACGTATATACAATGAAGACTGATGCATCCGGAGGCGAGCGAGTTAACAAGCCCTGAATAACTAGCTGACGAGACGGGCCGGCATCCACTTTCACGGGGCCTCGCGCCCGAGGAACGACGCTTCGCGACTGTCGCGTGCCGCGCGCCGCGCCGGAATGATTTTCGTTTAGAGCGACGCCCCTATTCTTTCGGATAAAGTAAGTGCGATAGTTGCCACTCCATCTCGGGGCTTTTGTCCCTCGAATTTCGTTTGCCGGCAATTCTATTACGGCCCTGACGGTCGCTGCAGTTCCGAAAGTATAGTAGTACAGATCTTTCAGAAATTGTCGGACGTCTGTACACGGAGAAAAATGTTCGCTAAAGATTACCGCGCAAATCACGTAATCATGGGACATGATGTCAACAATCAAAGTTTTACTGGAGACCACGGTGAGATTCATTTATCCCTCGCTTTATTTCAGTCATTTGTTTTTCTGGAAAAAAGAAACAGTCAATTCAACCCTGAAGCATTATGTTAAAATTTCGTCGTTGACGTCATGTCCTATGGTTACGTGAACTTGACGGTAATTTTTAAAAATGTCTCTCCGTGTATTATTCTCTTCGATACCTTCACGAGCTGCTATGCTGAACGATATGCAAAGTGAAACATAGCATACGTTTATGCATTAATAGTTGCATGATCGAAGGGGCAATACCTTTACAACAGCTCTTCAAAGCAAAAACGAATAGCGGACCAAAAACGTACTTATTTACTTGCACTTCAATCGTGCAATTATTGATAGATATATAGACGTATGTTAAGGTTTAAGTAATATATGTACAGACAAAAACATGCCACGAGTCCCACGACTAGGGGTACCTACTATCTAAGGAGAAATATTATATATCTCTTCTCCCTGTAAGCTTTAGATCATTGAAAAAACCACTGGTAATCTCTTATCACAAGCAGAGTATCGTAGAATATTCACCGAGAGAAATAATTGCTAGTAGTAACAAAATATTTTCTTCAATCAAAAAACATCATATAATTTCAGGCTCAAGCCGTTGTTTTCTTCGCGCAAGAAAATATTTGTCAGACCTGAGTAATTGTTTCTTTTTTCGCGCAGAATGAATTTCTTGTTGCAAGGAAGATGTTCTTGAATCAAGTGTATAATTCCTCAATCAAAAATGTATATTTTAAAAAATTTGTAAGATCATATATTCTTGATTCAAGGCATATTTTTTTGTCACTAGCAATTATTTCTCTCAGTGCAGTTTAGCAATTTACGTATTTAGAGTAAAGTTTTAATACAGCAAGGGGAACATTCTTAGCTATGTCGATCTACATTAAATCCACGAAATAATTTTTCCCGCGCCTACGAAATTATGGGAGGACGAGTTATACTCTCGCATACACTCGATTAATTTTGTATGAATCTCATCGAACGACATTTCCGTATCGTGGGCAGAAGCTTTGCCTTTACCCCCTTCTCACTGCCTCTCGCACCTACCCGATCGTCGATCCCGCGTGAACTTTGTACGCTAATTAAATTATCTCTTTCGAAACGAGAAACCACGGGTTCGGAAGCGCCCGGCTTACGTCGACTGTCGCTCAATGGGACCCTATCAAAGCGTCGCTGCAAGAGCGTTTCTCGGACCAAGACACACCTCTTGCTTAATACATCAAGCATCCACCTTCTCGAAGCTTTGAACAATCGATTTAATCGCTGAATTCTGAGCGAGATTGCGCCCACCCCTCCGTGCACGCAGAGAAGCCGTGTACGGAGAGGGCGACGGAAGCAATCTCTCGAAATCGAAACCGTTTGAAGACGCCCGCGAGGGGACTGTAAGGATATTTTCTAAGGCTGCGCGCGCGCGCGCGCCAACAAGAAATACCGTAAACCGGGGTGCTTCGCGACGGGGATTTTAATATTTTACGTTCGCCTTCACTTTTTATGGATATTGACAAATTAAATATTCTACAGATACACCACCGTATCAGTAGATATTTTATTTCTTCATATTGCTAGCTTATGTATATTGGGCAAATTTAGTAATTGACTTATTTTTTTCTGGCCCCGGAGAGGAACGCTCACGCAAGAAGTTGTGTACCGAATATGTGCTAGGGCAAATCGAGGAGGAGGATTTTCTAGTAGTTAGCTTATTTTTTACTAATTTTACTTATTTTCCTAATAATTCAATAATTAGCAGCGTTTATATAGAGAAAACAGTTTATTTGTAGTTAATAAAGATTTGCTTGAATATGACAAAATAAACATTTTATTGGATCAAATAAATATTCGTTAACTATTATGATATTTATTTGGCACAATTATATCCCTCGAGGCAATCTTCTGAATGGAATAAACATTTTAATAATTAACATACATTTTCTTGTCCTAACTATTAATTAACTGTCTCCTCGGTGTTCCTATATAATTGTTATCAAAAGTATTTTTAACATTCCTTATTTCCGTATACGAGGAAGAGAAAATGATACAAAATTATTATAAAATATGCACATTTGCAAGCGTTCCATTAAATCAAGAATTATCAGGCGTGATTTCGCCGATGAGTTTTCAAAAATATAAGTCGTATCAAACAGAACCTCGAGAAGGAAAATAACCAGCACTCTCCAGAGGGATGCCAGCTGCACTTGCGGCTACAGCGCGGCATTATTAATGTTTCCAACCTTAACGCGAATAAATTGCCGAGAGATTTCACAGCGACGGCCTCGTAAAACGACGATTGATGGGCCTTAAACTTTTCGCGGCCCTGACACTCGCGAGACATCGAAGAAACGTCGGCAGAAAGATCGCGTTCGCTCCGAAAGAACGACTCAGAGATTGCTACGAGAGTCCTCCCCAATCCCACCCCCAAGAAATCTGCGTATATGTATATTTTCAAATTTAGAAACTACTCAACGAAGGAGAACATAAAAAATGAACGTATAGACGTTTAATCAATAAGGTAGAACATTTTATCGACGCGGTTTCGCGTCGTACAGAAATTAAAGCGAAATCGCAAGGTAAACAATTCAAAGATGAGGAAGAAAAGCTGACTCGAAACTCGAGCTCGCAGTACGATCGAGAAGAAACTTCGACTTCGTTGCCAGCTCGATAGTACCGCACTCGGCGTTTCTTGCTCGCCAAAAATATATACATAACTACAGAGGCGAATATACTCAACCCTTCGCTCGATTTCAGAATATTCCCCTCCCCACCCTTCCTCACCAGCAGGAAGTTTAGTCGCGTCCTCTGTCTTTGGCAGCAAATTGCTCGCCGGTATTAAGTTATTTGCCCGTGTCGTCAGACAGAGAAGAAATGCCGCGCGGAGCAGATTACAACACAAGAAGAGAGAACGCGGGAATAGGGAAGTCGTGTAGTCAGACGGAAACGGAGCGCGTTCCTCGGAGAACCGCGTCGCACACATCGTGCATAAAATAATATCACAGCAAAGCGCGCTCACCCAGTCCATCCGCGCGTCGTCTTCTCGGTTTTCCTTCCTCCCTCCTCTTCCGCCAAATCCTCGCAGCCACAGCGCGCCGCGTGCACAGTCCCGCAATACGAGGCTCCACTTTCTTCTGCGCAGAACCGAACTTCGTGGGCTCCTACGACATCGGCAGCCACGTGTTCTTCTTCTTCCGCGAAACCGCGGTGGAGTACATCAACTGCGGCAAGAGCGTCTACTCGCGCGTGGCGCGCGTCTGTAAGCGCGACACCGGCGGCAAGAACATACTCTCGCAGAATTGGGCGACTTATCTGAAGGCGCGGCTCAATTGCTCGATACCCGGCGAGTTCCCGTTCTACTTCAACGAGATACGTGAGTGGGACGCGCGCTTGAACCGCACTGAGGGAAAAGATCTAGTTGAATACGAACCTGAAGAAAAATGTAGGGTAGACTGAGGCGAATCGGATCACTGGGTGAATATAATCATAGATCTATATTTCTTAAATCGCTGTGAAAATGAAAATTCCAATCATTAACCAATGAAATAATATTTCGGAATGCCCATTTTCACCATGATTTAAGAAGTAAGGATCTATGATCCGATTCACCCTGTGATACAATTCGCTTCGGTCTACCCTAATTGAGACAAATATGAATTTATTCACATTGAATAAAAGTCTATTTGAATGAAATAAATGTTTTGCATGTCTTTTTAATCGAGTACGAACCTAGTATTACATTCATTTAATTCAAATAGGCTTTTTTGTTCGATGTGAATAAATTTCTATTCATCTCAAATACATTTTTCTATCAGATTTGTATTCAACTAAACCTTTTTCTCTTGGTGCGACTCCGCCTCTAGATGGTCAACGTTTCACGTTGAACTCCTGGTCTCCATCGGACAATTTTTCCTTTCAGAGAGCATTTACAAGGTACCCGGTGACGACACTCACTTCTACGGGACCTTCACCACCTCAACGAACGGCCTTATGGGCTCCGCCATCTGCTCCTTCCACATAGAGGCCATCCAGGAGGCCTTCCGGGGCAAATTCAAAGAGCAAGCGACCAGCAGTAGCGCCTGGCTACCGGTACTGTCCAACAAAGTGCCCGAACCGCGACCGGGTCAGTGCGTCAACGACACAGAGACCCTGCCGGATACCGTTCTCAATTTCATAAGGTCGCATCCGCTCATGGACTCCGCTATCTCGCACGAGAACGAGAAACCGGTGTTCTACAAGCGAGATGTGATGCTCACAAGATTGGTCGTCGATAAACTGCGTATCAACTTCGTGGACATGGACTTGGACTACACGGTTTACTACGCGGGCTCCAGTAAGTGACATAGACGAGCGCATGTCCTACAGTGCTTTAGAATTTAATTATCTACTCTCTTCTGCAAAACCTCGTAATGTCTTTAATAAACTGACTTACGAGGTTTTAAAATTAGGCCGACGATATTTTACTGCAAAAATGAGTTTCTCATTGTGAATCGGAATTGTTCTCGCAAAGAATTTTGAACTGAACTATTTCCTGTTCTAAATTTTTTGGCGACAACGAGAAGGAAAGGTTAATGGAGATTTCGTGATTGCTGCTGAAAACTTACCTATACCATGCAGAAACGCGATAAAAGCAATAGTATAGAAATCGTAGCTAATATTTTCTTTTACGGTTTTAAAAAAATAGTTATTTTTTTTTTAAGAGCTAGTGGCGATTTCCGTTTGCAATAATTCGATTTTCCTTTGCAACAAAAGTATTATTTGCATGAAGGATCATTTATTGTCGTAACCAAATTATTTTCGAAACCGTCGCGAATACCATAGCGGTCCTTGTGTTCTCTGTTTCTCATCAACTACCCCTAACGCCTCTCGTCGTGTCCTCTGTTCCTGTTGCAGGCGACGGAAGGGTGCACAAAGTGGTACAATGGCTGGATGGCAACGGCGAGTCCCAGTCTATACTGCTGGATGTCTTCGACGTGACGCCCGGCGAGCCTATTCAGGCTATGGAGATATCCAGAGAACACAAGGCTTTGTATGTCGCGTCGGATCATCGAATCAAGCAAATCGACCTGGTCATGTGTTCGCGGCGGTACGACAATTGCCTACGCTGCGTACACGACCCGTACTGCGGATGGGACAAAGACACGAATACGTGTAAACCTTACACGCCAGGGTGAGCGTTACATAACCTGTTACCCCTTTGGTATACCTTCATTTTTCGACGACCTCTTCGATAATACGCCCGATACTCAGATGAATCCCAGCTCGATCTTCGTTTTTCCCAAAGTGAAACCCACGCTGGCGAGATCCAGTTTGTACAATAATACGTTCGATACTCACGTTCGATGTCTTCTTCTTCGCTCGGTTGCAGCCTCCTTCAGGACGTCTCCAACAGCACCGCGGACGTCTGCGACAGCAGCGTGGGCAAGAGGAGGCTGGTCGTCACCTGGGGCCAGTCGGTGCACCTCGGCTGCTTCGTCAAGATGCCGGAGGTCCTGGCGAATCAAGAAGTGAAGTGGTACCATTATAGCAAGGAGAAGGGGAGATATCAGATAGTGTACAAGTACGGAGTGGGTGGCGATAAGTACATCGAAACCTCGGAGAAGGGTTTGGTGATTGTCGGTGTGAACGAGCAGGACGCCGGAAAGTACGAGTGTTCGTTGGGCGGCGCTCTACTGTGTTCGTACAATATCACCGTCGACGCGCACCGGTGCTCCGCGCCGGCCAAGTCCAACGACTATCAGAAGATCTACTCGGACTGGTGCCACGAGTTCGAGAAGTACAAGTCTGCCATGAAGAGTTGGGAGCGCAAGCAAGCGGTGAGTTTGTAGCGAATAGAGTAGACAGAAGTGCGAGTCGGCTTTGCCACTACGAGTGACAAAGCTCGACTGAGGAACGTATAGTAGAAAAACCGGTGGCTCGGCTGAGTAAGCCAGATCTCGTGTAGGTACTAGAGTCTGCTCGAGCGACGAGTTTTTTCGTCGTATCGGCGCCGCGCCGTTTCATTCGTTGAGGATTGGAGAGAGAGTGCGTGTGTGCGTGTGGGTTAGGTATAGATATACGGTGACGCTGACGCCCTTTGCGCGATGAAATATGCAAGGAAATGGGAGCGGGTAATTTTGCAATTTAACGCAGATGAAGTACAACGAAGGGCGATTAAACACAATCAGAGATGCACATGCACATGCAACGAATTGCAATAGTTTTTCGACTTTTATTGACGGAATTATACGATGCGCACTTTTGTGATCTGTAATTTCATTCAAGCAAAAAATGTATTATATTATACTAGCTTTCCGCACGCGACTTCGTCTGCGTAGATCTCAAAATAACCTCATCCCCTATTTTACCCCCCTAAGGAATAAATTTCCAAAAATCCTGAAACACGTCTTTCTTAATTTCTAGCCGAAAGGCCAAATACCAATTTTCATGGATCAAACTTCAAAAATGACGGATTTTCATGTAAACTTACATTCTTTATTTTACTATCTTATGGGAAGAATTTCGTAAAATCCTTTCTTAGTGGGTACTTACATCAAAAAAGAAACCTACTCTCCGAATTTTATGTAATTAGCTTCAGCGGTTTCGGCTCGGTGTTGATGAATCGGTCAATCAATCAGGACATGTTCATATAGATCAGTACAAAATCAATATGCTATAATAATATTACGTCATGAACATGTTTACCTATCACAGTCAGTGTGTTAACTTAAAGATTTGAATTTTAATATTAAAAATCTAATATTTATAATTTTTTAATGATCTTTTACTCTTATTCTCAAATATAATGTACATCTCAGGCTACAAAATAGTATGATCAAAACCAAAATTCAAAACTCGCATTACTACTTGTTTTTCGATTTTGAAAACACGATTCTGTAATGGTTTGGTTGCAAGTGAACGCAGATGCATTAAAACATGCGAGGCGTAAAATAGTCGCCCACAATCGATCAATTTGTGACAAAGCACAAACTGTATGGTCAGCCGATTATTCTATTGCATTTTAGTTGCGTGTGAACACAGTGTCATATCAGTCAGTTTGAGGCAGTCACTCACCGATCAAACTGTTCCGCAACTAAGAATTGCATACCGGTGCTAGGCCTTGTATGGATTATTTTTTCATTCTCGCGCCGCCAACATCACCGCCGATACGCTCTCTCCAGTCCAACGCGCGCATCCCCACGACGCGAAACGCGCGCTCAAAACGACCCCCCTCCGTCTGTTACAGCAATGCGCATCCCGACAGAACGACAGCAACCAAAACCTTCACACGAACGAGGTATACGGTACGCCTCTCGTGTGATCGAGCCGAGATCTAGCGCAGCGTCAGCAGCATCAGCAGCCCTTGTCGAGCGGTGATAACGACGCGACTGATCGCGTTGACGTCCCCCCTGTGAACCGTGGTCCAAGTGCAATCTGCCAAATAACACTAACATTCTTACTGACGGGCAATTACGTTTGGCATCGATATAGCGACTGGATTTTTGCTAAGTAAACTCTAAGTAGCCTCTAAGTGAGAGAGGAGAAGGGAGGGAAAACCGCGCAGAGCCCCACGAGCCGGCGCTCTCGACGAGTCGCGAATTCCTCCCTTCCTCCATCTTTTTTTCTAATCGCTTGCTATACATAACGAGCGTCCGTAACGCGGCTTTGCTCTGCGTGCGCAAAGGCGACGACGTGGAACGGGAGGTACAGATAGAGAAAGGAAGGAGAAAGTATCGGGAGAGAAAAAGAGAGAGAGGGGGGGGAGAGATGCCAAAGCGAAAAGTCCCCGACGCTGACGGTGAAGAACAAAAAAAAAGCATCGAGTCCCGTCGGGAAAATTCGTTTCCAGAGATTTCCAAAGAGGTTTCTCTGATATCGAACTCGCTTGCGTGTACAGACGAACGAGAGAAAATGATACGACAACGCTGAGACGCGTCGCGGGATCGATTGGCGATGCGACCGCGAAGATAAGGAAACGTCCAATCGCCGCGTCGCGCGTGCAATGCGGATTGTAGGAGACGAGAAGCGTGTAAAGTATTTTCTGTTTTCTTAGACCTGTGATATACATGAGAAACCTACATGTAGGTGTCGTGCGTGCGGAGCGAACACGCGCGCGGCGAACTTCCAGCGGCTCTCACGCGGAAGTAGAGAACCCTGCATCTTCGTAACGGCAGAAAACAATCATGAATGTATAATTCCCCTTCGGATATGTGGATGCACTATATACATTTACACACATAGAATTATTGTATGTAAGCGCGTGAAGCGCGGAGAGAAGGAAGATGATGCGCGGAGAGATGACACGCGGGGAGAATTAATAATTAATTAGTCGACCGCGGCGAGCCGACGCGTCACGGAAGTTACACATGAGATTAACTACCGGCTTCGTACGACACATTCGTTATCCTATAGTGTCCCGCCATTTTTGTTTCCCCACTTCGCGTAGTGCGGAACGATTCGCGTGCCTTTTCTCGATTTTCTTTTTCAAGCTGGACTGAGCAAAATTGCTTGGATTCGAATGAACGCATTCTTTTAAATAGTATTTAACGAATATTTATTTCATACGAATATTGATTTGATTTCGATTCTGCTTTATTGGTGGATCAGATATTTATGATCGAATCAAATTGACGTTCATCTGATTTAAGGCAATTATTTATCGGATGAAGAAATTTCTTTTTAATCAGAGGTGTACTCTTTTTTTTTTTAATATACTTTGATTTCGCGTAGGCGTCTTTACAATAATTAAAGAGACGCGTCGTCATTCTCTTACCCGTCAGTCACGTCAACGCTTGTGCTATTTTTAGATACTTTTTTATATCATTAATCGATCCCCCTTGCTGTCATTTTAATTATACGTTACGCGTTAATCCTCGGGTGATCTTTCATTTTTTTTCATTCGGGTGTCCAACCGACGCGCGTCAGTGGACTCGCCATTACAATATCAGACGCCAAAGTCTCCCAAGCATGTTATACCGTATAAACTTACTCGCACGCGTACAATTTTATATGACGCCTGCATTAAGCGAATCCCAGCGTGCGTGCGTTCGCACGACACGCGTTGTACATATACGTTCAGGAGATCCACGTGTAAACTACTTCGTTAGAAACTGTACTCTGATAAATATTAACGCGGTGGACTAACGCGGATCGCTTGAAGCTTCTTGCGTTGTCTTAAATTTCGTTTTTAGTAACGGCAACGGAAAGAAACGTGATAAATGTTTCGTTTCCGCGAAAACCATAAATTATGGCGACGCTATTTTTCAATTCCAGGTACTTCAACTTCGATAATTCAGAATTATCGTTGCAAGAAGACACGCGACTGATGATTCTTCCCTTGTCATTATTAAAAAATGAAAAGCAGAGTGTCTCTAACTCAACGAAAGAAGACGTAAGTGCACTGAGGAAATATTTTCTTAGATTCGAATAAATATTGTTTAATGGCGCCTTATAAATATTTTTCCGATTCAAACGAATATCGATTTAGCCTCGATTTTATTTTATCATTCAATACAATACTATACTTCTCGAAGCGAATCAATATTCCTTCGAACGAAACAAATTGTTTATTAGACATCGTTGGAACGAGAACTTTAATTCGAATCGATAAAATTTCCCCGAGTGCCTCGAGCAATCCGCGAACGTTTTCCGCATTTAAAACGCAGCGGTGACTCAGGGGGTGCGTTTCCGTTCGCAAACTGTCGACGGACAAACGAGCCGGGGACGATTTCACCCACGCGAATCGCAGCCCTCGACCCGGAACCGAGGGGGTAGTTCGTTCGCCTCTCCCGCGAGAGAGTCGGAAGTAAAACTTTATCTACTCCCTCGCAAGACTCTCAACAAGGAGTCCGTCCAACCCTTGCGTCTACCGACGACGGCGGAGCTCTTCGCTCCGGAGCGACTCCCTCCCGCTGCGATATGTAAGTACCTATAAAGAGTAGGGAGGTCATGACACCTTTCTGTGTACGGATTTATGTTCCCTAAAGCAGCGATAGCGCGCGTTCTTGCCCTCATATATCGTTTTATACATACGTTTCGTAGGTATACATACATATAAATATATACGAGAAGTCGCGTCTCTTTTGATTTGGCACTCGGAGCGCATTTCGATGTCGGGCGAGTTGTTTGTCCCGGTGTGCCGTTTCTCGGGCGATCGAGGGTATACATAGGTAACACTTAGTTCTGTACAAAGGGATTGCGGACGAAGGGAGGGCCGACGAGGAGTCAGAGAGAAGACGAAGGGGAGACGATTTAATTTTGTATCTCGTCATCGACATATAGCTAAACGCTCGATTAAGAAAAGAGAATGTATGAATGGAAAGGAGAGAAAGCGAGAGTGAGCGAATGGAGGACAAAAGCGAGCGAGTACTTAGCGTGTAAGCGTAAAACAATAACTGGTAATCTAACCCTCGAGAGTATGTACTTATTATGAGCTTCAACAAGTATTGAATAGTATTATGACGTAAGGTAAGGATAACTTAGCGATTAAGGACAAAGTAAGAGTGTGTAAGAAATGGGCCAGCCGGTAAGCCGCTATTTGTAGTGATAAATGAGACGCGCGGATGTCGAACCTCGGTGTTAAGAAAAGGGGTCGCTAATTTGGAGGGTCCACCTTTTTTCCCTCGAATATCCTGAAATTCCCTCGGGCGACCGTTTTGTTAATCCTAAATACGAACACTTGTCCTGATATACCGAAAGGAAAATTACGATTGAATCAACTGAATCGATCTGCCGCGAATGAAGAGCCTTTGAGGAATTAAATCAATGGCTTTTGGAACAAACGATCTTTGGTTTCGTTACTTGAAACTTAATTGGAATAATTAAACATTTTTTAAACTTTTGGGCTTCTGCGACCATTTTCAATGTGGTTATGAATATTACTATTCTTGGTAAACAAACTAAATCGGATCGATTTAGGTGATTCTACCTTTTTTTTAATGTAGAAGTTCCTAAACGTTATTTAGAGATATGTCAAAGGTCAGATAGGAGCTCATCTAGGATGCGATACAACGTCTAGCCTCCTTTTCCCTTTGATATTTATTTTCGCAAGATAAAAATTCCCCTCCAATAGACGTAAAGACAGGGGCCAATTCGACACAACAAAAACAACCCGGACGTTCGCATTTAGGGTTGAAGAAAAGCCGCGCTCGATGGCGTTCACACCTTCGATCTTTTCTATCGAGGTTTGATAAGCACCCGAACAATTAGTCGACACTAAATATCTATACTATCCCCCTCCCCATCAACATTTACAAAGAGAAAATAGAAAGTACCCGAAACGCGCGATGAAATCGTTAAAAAGTGAAACGGTGGAAACGTCACAGTGGATGGTAAATTAATGCTCTGTCGTACGAGTATAAAGAAGGCTATAAAAGATAAAAAAACGAATGTAATATTACGGTAAAATAGTAGGAAAACGCATGCTCCTTCATGAAGAACTCGTCGCACGGGGTGCCATCGATCAATTGAAAACAAATAAGAGCGAGTCGAATCGGACATTTATTCGAATGGATTTTATTTCATCGATCCAAATGAAAAGTGTGTCGCGAAGAAGAAAACGAACAATTAAAAATCCACGATCATCATCCGACAAGATAAGAATAAATAAATTAACGAAATAGAAAGGAAATGAGAGGGTGAAATGCCGATGGAAGATCTTGTGCGGCGAGTTCCTCAGAAAGTCCAGCGTGTGTTTACGGAAAAAAGCAATCTAAGATGAACCTAAAGTTGTTAGACACATAATTTCTAAGAGTACCGAATACTGTATGTCACCTCACCTGGTGGCGATTGGCGCGCCGGGGATTCGGCCTCGTTCTCGACCCGATTCGATGTCAATAAAAACGAAGCGACACGAGGAAAAGAAGGAAGAGGGGGCGGAGAAAAATATCCAGCGACTATAGTGAAACTACGAAACTCTCCGCAACCCCCGATCGATTTCAACTCGCGCGCGCCAATCGCGGAAAAAACGGATTAGGTTAGCTCGGTTAGTGTATATCTATACGCGGTATGATCGACTTGGTATATGGTGGTTAATCCCGTATAAAAGAGCCCTAAGGATAATATGGCTTATTATTACGATAAAAAAACAGAAGGAATATAGTTGATAACGACTTATTAAATATCATTAGGACTAGCCAACGACTGTTTCTTAGTTCCACGATTACGTACGTATACGTAGCTTTTATTTAGGCCCGTTCCTTGTCTCCTTTTCGCGATTTTATTGTCTTTCTTTCCGTTTGTGTACCTTTCGTAGGTCAGTCGTCGTCGTCGTCGTCGTCGTCGTTTCGCGAGACGAGGTCGTTTTAGGTCTTCGACGACGAATTCGCTATTTCGTACACCGCCTTTCGTAGCACCGCGATCGCAGCGTGGCTCTACGGGAGGGGTCGAGGGTGGTCTTCTCTGAAGGAGGGGTGGGTGCCGTGAATCGTGAGAGAGTGTACGCAGGACTGGGGTGAATTCAATTTATCCGCGGAGGAAGGGGAATGCTTTGCGCTCAAAGGGGTTTACGGCGAAACGCACACGTCCTGCCTGCCGATCGTTTTATTCTTCTCGAGAACACGCTGCTCGAAAAACCGGGAAATACAGATACGCGTTCCCCCCTTGCTTCCATACGAAGAAGAGATCAGGTTGCACCTGCTGCGAGATTAGAGTCTGAAATTATTCCGAGAAGCGTACACACTCTCGGTGATTTGCGTTCGTCACTGGCCCTGAACATTCTTCATTCGCGAGATAACACCCTGGTAATCGTCAGGCCCGAGTATTTTAATTTAAATAAATTTTTCCTACGGTAAGAGAACCCTTTAGATATTCACCTACTACCCCTAACCCTAAACATCCAATCGCTATTTTTATCAAAAAAAAACATGTTAAAGATCTTTAATAGTTATCCATTGTTCACTATTGCTATAATAAAGTTTTGCTTTAATAAACGACCGATTTGTGTTATGATGATATTACACTTCCTGCGTTAATATTACCCCGTCTTGTGTGTGCCTCTTTCCTTCCTATGCCTATATCTAATTCTAAGATTCAGCGTTGTGTTGTGATAAATCCTTTGCTCGAACATTGTATAAGCTTCGTTTTAATTCTTCGTATTAATAGCCGGAATCGCCTTATTTCTTAATTTTATTTTGATCATCCTTTTATAAGATATGTAGGACAATTATTTCTCAAGGGTACCATCGCAAGCATATTTCGAGAGGCTTTAAATGGAATCGAGGTCGAGGTAAGTAATTACCTAGTAACTATAAGTGAGTCCAAGAGGATATCTAAAATTAAACTACGACATTTTATAAGTTGAATTGAATGCAGTCACAATTCCAAGAGGAAGAAAATATAACGAAACTGATCCAGCATATTTTTCTCATCATATCTCATTCTTAATGAAAATAACTATTACCGATCTCGACTGAGAAAAGAAGAGAAACTCGGTCTTTTTAAGTTGTACAAAAATTTGCGTCGTACTCGAGGTTTAAGAAGCCCCCTCAACTGTAAAATAAATTGCATATTCGTTTCTCCTTGCACGCCGACCTTCTCGGCCATGACGCGAGCCTATTATCGACCCCCGGGGAACGACCTTAGCTCTGTTAGTTTCCTTCTCCCTCGTTACATGCACATCCGTGACATCGCCACTCGCACAACCGGCGCCACCACGTGTTCCACGTGTAGCGTCTAATTCATAAGTAATGACAGTGCAGAACGGACAGCTCATCGTCAACGTCACCGTCGCGTATACGTTCTCTATTTTCTGACGTCAGTGACGTTACGATGTGGTATACCCATCATCTCTAAAGGGATTTAGTATGCAGTCTAACGCGGAGTTTCCTGGATGACGTAGAGAGCTAGAACTCGGAAAGCGAGTGTGACGTCATCAGCGCGAGAAGGTCTATAGCCTCGGTTACGCGAAGTTCCCGGTAACTTAACGAGGGTAAAAAGGTCATGTGACCGAGTGCATCTGGCGGCTGACGCGCGCGGTTCGATAATAAATGGCACCGGGAAAACTCGTGGCGTCTTTTTGACTCCACGGCGGGACTTTGTCCTCGGCAATTGCCTCACTTACGTTAATTGCACGCTATCAATGAATCTCAATAGAATGAAAGGGAATGGAGTACGCGAGATCTATTACGGGGTGTATTAATGGCTCGGGGACAGACGTCTCCTGGAAGTAAAGACTGTGAAATAAAGTAGAGCGACTGTAAAGCGGAAATTGATAGTACAGAGAGAGAAAAAGAGGGGGAAGGAAGGGGGGGAAAGAATTATATATTTTTTATAATTAGAAGTAACGAGAGGGAAAGTAGAAAGTGAGATGAAAGATAATGAAAGTAGAATAAACACGAGCGAATCATATGTATATCCGTGAGAACGTGATTACTTTTGATGTGTCAGCTTACCCCTTGGATAAAATAACCCCCAGGTCTCCCTACGGTGGATCCGATCGCATTTACAGCGATGCGTCGAACGTAGAAATACCCTTACACGCGCGAGAGACGTATAAGCCGCATTCCGAGAGGATAACAAATTGAACTATCGCGTCGGTAGGTCGAATCTCATCGTCATTAGTTTATAATCCCATGGAAGGATTTCACTTCGACGTCGAGGAGGAAGAGGACCAAGTCGAGCACGTCTAAACCCATTCTCTTCCAACGCGATCTCGCCCAGGAAAGGAACCCGTAATCCCGTTGATCGTCGAAAGTCTTAACGAGCTTTCGCCCAAAGTGTCTTAGGAGCGGGATCGAAGTGGCTGCAGCGAAGGGGTCGCGGGGGATCGATAATCTCAAACTCGAGGAGGATCGCGCGGCGCCGAGGTAAGCGCGTGCACGCGTCACCTCCGCATCGAGGAATGCCGGTGGTGATTTATATTTTAAATAATGCGTCTATATCCGTCTCTTTATCGCCGCGGACTCGAGCGCGCCACTCTCCCATAGAATTATTTCAGTTATTCGAAAGCCATAAAAAGCCGATAAAATCATCCGAACGGCCCAAGTTTTAATGGAGTTTGACATATATATACGCCCCGCTTTAATTAACTATTATACACTCCGCGAGTGCGGGGATAACGGCCGGCGTAACTATATACAGATGAGGGCGGAGGGGGCGCTGCGAAACATTTCGCATATTTCGCCGCTTGTTAGCTTTATACGAGTTGCGTTATTTCCGATAAAACGTTTTACGGACGATTCGGCGTCGGATCGTTCAACCTCCGTTTGTTGCACCTTCGTTCTGACGCGTAAATAAAATACCCGTACGGGGGTGGAATTCGTCGCGACCTTAGCGCGCAGTCCTTCGAAGGACCGGTAACGTCCGTTCGAACCCGAAGTTATTACTTAAGAGGAGTTTCCCTCATCGCCGAGAAAGATTTAGGCCCAGGCGATATAAAAGAATTCGCTCGACTCTCACCCTCGAGGACGACGACATCGACCACCACCACGTACGCGATGTACGATATATTATACGAGACGAACAGACAACTCAGCATGCACGCTCCTACACCCAATATTCCGAAAGCCCGCGGAATGCGTTTAGGTTAAGTCTGTTTTATTGTGCCGATGCGGTTCTTTATTTAGGTTTTTTTCCTTCCCATCGGACTCGGCCAGGATTGATGTATACGACCACTCACCGACTGTGCCTACTTACGACGCGGATAACAATTTGGTAAATTGGTTTCGATGTTTTATCGCTGCTAACGTTGCAGCCAAGGGGAGGCGTTATTTTTCTATCATGGATTCAACGGGATACTTTTCTTTATCGAGATGTACGTATTTTTAAAAGATATGTTATATATATAGGGAAAAACTTTTCATTAATTTTCAATAGGAATTCTGTCTCTAAATTATATTTTCGAACAGCTTATTACCGCGTCTATATATAAAATGAAAGACTTTTGAGAATGGTTAAAAGTCAGTGAGATTAGCATTGCTTCAACAAATCCAGTCTTTCGATGATTTTTACGTAATCCATCCCAGTAATACCCATCGCAAATTTCAATCGCGAGTACGCCACGCTGATTAGTTTCCCACGCTCCGTACAAGGAGCTTGGTGAACCGAATATAGCACGACTCCGCCAGTTGCAAATGTATCTATACCGTAATAAAATGAATTATGGCTCGACTAATTGTAATTTTCACTCATACACGTTTACGAAGGACGAACGGAAGGAATAGTAGAGAAAGAGGAAGAGAGAAAGGGGTAGTTTCTTTCCGAGAGGATGAATTTATAACATCACTCCCGGGCTTTAAGGATCAGCGCGTTAAGCTTAACGGGTGCTGCTGCACTCAACGGCCCGATAATGCTTTACTCGCTGCAGCGTGGAAAAAAAGTCTGTTAAAACTATATTATCCGTTCTATCTCTCCCTCTCTCGCTCTACCTTCTTGCCCTCTCCCCACGCGGGCTCAGCTGTAGCCTAGGGAACACATCCCGGTATAACCGCGTTACAATCGAGTCTGCCGCCGGCCCACTTTTCCCTTTGGCGACATTGCGACGAAGAAGACGTCGAAGCTCGACTCAGGATCGATAAATGCGTGTCTGTATTGAAAGAAACGATCTACTTTAAGAAAACTCGAGAGAGTCTGATTACTTTTTTCGACTACTATAAAGGGAGATAATTAACGATAAGTGAGATTGTTGAGAAAGGATTTTTCTGAATAATGTACTACACTAAGAATAATAACTTAATGATCAAAGATGTCGTTGATATAAATAGTGCAAACAACATATTTATTTAAGACAAGTGTATGTTCATTGAATTAAATGAATCTACTCTTGATTCGAATAACACATACCTACTTGATTCCACGACAATATGTCAGACTTAAATAAATATGTTCTTGGCATTATTCATATCGACAGTTACTTGGATCGGTAAATTATTCTTTTCTCAGTGTATTATATTTGTTCGAATGATGTAGTAAAGAAAATACATGCGTATAGAGTAAATAGAGAAAAATTATTTTTCTTAGCGCCGGACACCGAGAAAAGTTTATTGATAATTAATAATTGTAATTTTTAATATAGCGAAATAAATATTTCGTTGGGAGAAGAAAATATTATGTTAATTAATGAAATGTTTATTTCATTCAAACGGTTGCCTCGAAGGATTTAATCGTACCAAATGAATATTATAATAATTTAGTCCAATAAAATGTTTATTTCGCTATATTCAAACAAACATATATTAACTACAAATAAACTGTTTTCTCGGTGCATCATACAAAACAGAAGTGACGATAGAGTATATATACGCGGAATATATAACTATTTTCCAACGAGAGAAAAGAACTACACCTCGATAAAAATATATCGACCGCGCTTGTGCCTCTCGAAAGAGTTCGACGTCGCTTCCGGCTGTTGTCAGTCCCGGAGTTCCGGCCTCCCGCGCCAGTCGGCAGCAATCGAGTGAACCGCGAGGAGTTCCGAATCGACGCAATCTTCGATTGTGCCACGCTTTCCACGCCCCTTGGCTCCTCGGCGAGTCAATAGCCATTGTGTTTAAACAAAGAGTCCGTGAGGCGAAGTGTAATGGAATTTAATGAAAGAAGATCGAGGAGGAGAAAGCCGTCCGGGATTTAGCACCTATCCGACGCAGATTTTCGAATTATTGAGACCGAAGTGCGCGGAAACTGGAGGTACCTTTGGGGTGAGTCGTCTTTATCGACCAACGGAGAGGGTCTTTAAAATTATCGATGGTGTAAAAATTCATCTTCAGCGTAAGCTATACATATATGGCATCGAGAATAACGGATGATGCGTGGAATGAACTTTTTTCGTCTAGCAAATTACATTTTCATACGCGGCACTTTGGTAATGATATTATTTAGCAGCTAAAATTTCCAATATTTCCATAACATCGAATTATTATCAACCGAACGATACTCCTCTTTGTAGATTATTTCTCTCTCCACGCATATACGATACGAGAAGTTCTCGTATACGGACAGAAAGAACGATAAACGAAGAAGAAAAGGATCAGAATCGCACTTGCGAGCGAGAGAAAGAGAAGCGGCCATTAAGACCAAGTAGCGACGAACTTTTTGACGACTGCAGACGTCGAGATAAACGGCCTTTTACGAGCTGAAGTAGATATAGCGCCGCAGCGAGGGTCAACCGCGCGTCGCTCAGTAGTAACGACTTGTTTTGTCAGACTCGCTCGCAGTAGTACAAGTCCGTAACGTAACAGACGGCGCGTCTGACTACAGTCGTAACTTTACTACCGCCGCGCGTAGTATATCAGGGCTCGCGCGTGTATTCTTAACTCGACGTTGTTAGTTGCCGGAGAAATCGACTAAAGAAATTTCCAAAGATGTGTATCGCGTCGCACAGCCGAGATATTTCTTTGCCTCCGCGAAGTTTTCAGTCACTGTCCCTCCTTCGTGCGCGCGCGAGCCGACGTATCGCACACGGGATACGGAAACGGGCGAAACCGAGCGAGGAAACGCGGCAAGGTTTGACTTTAAAATCGATTCGAAACATTTCCGCGTGAGTTCGAGCTCAGGAAATGCTTCCGATCCATCACTCACTATACTCTCGACCCGAGGAGAAGAAATCCTGAGGTCCGAACGCCGCGGCGGCGGCGGCGGCGGCGGTGGTTCTAAACGAGGGGAAGCCAAACTTTTCCAATTGATTCGACTTAACCGACGGAGGAAACTACGCTGCAGGAATCGCCTGGCCTCGAAGCGAAATATCGCGTAAAGTTCGAGAAGGAAAGGGGAGAGGAGGCTTTGGTACCCGAGGCGGTTGCCAGGTTTCCTCGGCAGCGTTGGCTTTGTTAATATCGAATCGAACGTTTTGACTTCCCGTCAATTTCGCCTCGACGTCTGTACGGCCCGTTTACGGTGGCGAATTTCTACAACAAACGACTCGGCTGTGCGGAGCGCATCGATTTATGGGATTAATTATTTGCATTTGTAAGGCTACGAGTTACACGATATCCGCGAAAGGGTGATTTCAGTTTAGTCGATTACTTACGTAATTAGAATTGTTGGGAAATATTCGAAGGATTAGCAATGCCTTTTGGCGCGATTGATTCGCGCTAATTAACGATCACGATTTTTATAATTTTACTTATTGTCATTCTTAAAATAATATTTTGTACTTTTCTAAATTTACACAAATTAAGCTTCTCGTACTTAATTGTTCCTAATTTTGATAGGGCCTATAATTCGCGTTGTAAGGATCAAAACTTTAATAAAATGCTACACTTATCACCCGCTGAAAATGTCCCGTTTTCACTGTATCCAATCTCATGAATTGCGCATGCATTTTCTGCATTCCCCGTTGCACTTTTCACTGGCCCTTCTCTCCCGCTTCACGTTCTGCCAGCAACTTACTCATTTACATTTTCCTCGCTCGATGCTTCTTTCTCATTCGTTAATAAGTTTTTGTAAAGTTTGCAAAACGAATTTAAAATCAGCTCTGACAGAGCCCGACCTTTAATTCTATTTGGTAAAGACGATTTACCACACATTAATATTAATATCAGTCGTCAAATAAAACCTCAGAGAAAAACGGCTCCCAGCCATATTCGACTGCCAATCGAAGGGTTTCAAAGAAACTTCATCTTCATTTATTATTTTCATTTTCTCACCGAAAGAAAACGTCCCTCGTCTCTCGATAAGAGGATTTCCCAAACTTCCAACTCACGGATATTCCACAGTCACGAGTTCCTCGTCGATCCCGCTAATAATTTCCCCGGATTAATCGACGAGTGACTGACGCGCGATTCCCCGAGCGCCGTTATACAGCTGTAGGCAACGCCGCGTCGGGTATTCGAAGTGGCTGTTTGAAATTGTATGCGGGAGGGATAATTAGTTTTCCCGATATCGCGAAAGCGGGACCGCGCCGCAAAGTCAAGAGCGACAAATTCTCGGATGACGTATCTACGTCATCGAGCGCAACGTGACGAACGACGAAGCGTACGTGTACCTACATACGTATAATCATTGGCGAGAAAGCGTTTAACGTTTGCCAAGTGTTCGCGTACGCTCGGGCACGGATAGGTGGAAATTCCACTTCCGGTGTGAGTGGAAACGCGCGATGGAAAGGTTCCCTTTGGACCATTTAATCGCGAACAAACGCGACGACGTCGCGGCGCAGTTAATTAAAATGTTATGTCGGAATTGCAATTTGAAATCGACCGTACAATTGCATGTATGCGATGGCGGGAGATATTCCAGCGAATATTTCGATAAATGCAATTTGGTACAGCTAGGGGAGGAAATGTCATTTTGATATACGAACTCGTAGAAAAATAATTCGGTTTTCACGTTAATTTTTTTAACGCAGATTCGCGAAAATTTGGACAAAATTATTTATCCCGTATTTAGTCATTTTTCATCTTCTGCCTTATTTATCGCTGAGAGAGAGAGAGAGAGAGAGAGAAAAGCGATATTTAAAAATGCGACTACATCATAATCTACACTGTAAAAAATTCTGCGGTGTGAACCTGTATAAACCACTTTTGGTGTTAGATAACAACAGGCATAAGACTCAATGATACCAGATGTGGTATTTATATAATAGGCCCACACATACCATTAAAATGGTGTTCAAAATTAACATCGCTTTTTTCTGTGTAGTAAGATTATCTCCCTCGCACTCATTGATTGGCATAAGTGCATCTCTCTCCCTTTCCGATGACGTCAGGATCTAGTATTATAGAATGAAATGCATTTATAGCTTTAGGAATAATACTTTTTTGAGCCGTTTTCTTGTATGTTATTAAATATGTGTACGGATTACAAATTAAGTTTAAAAAAATGAATATTTTTTATGTTAAGACCGAATTTCCATCGAAAAAGAATGCATGATAATTGGCTGGTTTCATCCTTTCAGTAGATTCGCATTCTAAATGTTATTCGATGAAGATAAATTGCTTGTTCCACCGACAAAATTTTTTTTCACGGAAATTAATTTTCTCACTGCTTTGTGTTTCTAGCATATACAATTCTGGTAAGAACCATTTCAATACAGATCATATTTTTAACTGTGCAGAAATATAAATCCGTATTGAAATATATAGTACTTATATACTTTATTTTTGTAGGCTACATTCTCCGTATCACTTCTTTCGAATATCATTAATTTCGAAGTTGGTCATGTAAGATCGCAATGAAGGAAAGAGAGATATACATGCTTCTTAAACAATTGAAATAAACAATTCCTCATGAATCCATTCTTATTTAAATAAATAATACCTCTAAATATTCTTGAAAAAAAAAACCGATATACCTACATCCCGCTTTAATAAACACCTTACACGAATAAAGTTTTCCATCTGTTTAGTTAAACTGATCGTTTTCTAATTAGAACAACTAGACATGTAGTTAAAAATTCTAAACAGGTATTTAAAGTGACTAAACATTTGATTCAACTTACTGGTATTTTGGTCAGAATAACTAAACTCGTTTAACCAGATGTATTTTGCCACTTTAACCAAGCTATTTATCTCAGCGTGCAAATTCTCGATGACGCCGTCGCGAGTCACGGAAGCTGCATCTACTCGAGATGCGCGAGACGTCATCCCGGCGCAGGGAGGAGGGATCTCATCGAGTCCTCCCTCTGCGTCTCCGTCCCTCTTAATTTACTCCTTCGCTGCACCCCCTTTTCTTCGGCTCCCGTCACTCGCGCGGCGAGCCCCGAACAACCCCTATGACTGGTAAACATACGAAGCGCCGGTACCCCGCGCCGTCGCCGCAGCCACCGTCGTCACGGCCAACCACTCGGCGGAAGTGTGGGCCACGTGCCCGGCGTATAAAATGAAAAGCCCGGTTTTCCGCCCGCCCTGCCGCGACTTTACAATATTACGCTCTGCCTCTGACACGTCGTTACGTGTACGCTCCGATAACGTATTACGCAAATTGCGAGCTGCACGCGGACTCGCGCCCCCTCCGCCGCGGCTCGTTTCGAAGCGAGAGGTGTGGTGAAAAATGCAAGTCAATTTGCCGAATTTGGTGCCGCGGACTTTCGCTCCGAGGCGCCCGAAACGGACGTTTATTTGGTCGTTACTCGGCGGCTAGCGTCGCTCAGAACGGAATACCGCATAGCTTCCGGTTAACGATTATCTGGACGGATTTGTGCTTTCTTCTTGGAAAACTTGGTGCAAGCTATACTCGAGGACTGATCAAATAATGACAAGCGTTGATTTGAAGCGAAGAATTGGAAAGTCAGCGATCGTCGAAGCGGAAATCGAACGAAATTCCTACTCCAGACGCGTGTGATATTTCGGTTCGATATCCGAGGCGATCGACGGCCGATACGAGATCGAGTGAAATATATTTCCTCTCCCGCCGTCTCTATATAAAGCGATATCCCTATCGAGTTCCGATCGAATCAATCTCAGATTGTGATCTGCCCTCGAGAAACCGGTTGCTCTACATTTCCATGCTTCCACATTGAGAAAAATAACTTTGTTAAAATGACAATACGCGCCCGGTTAGACGAGTTGAGTTATTCTGACCAAAATACTAGTAAATTGAACTAAATATTTAGTTATTCTAACCAGATATCTAGTTATTCTAACCAGAAAATGATCAGTCTAATCAAACAGATGAAGGATCCATATTTCACCAAATAATTTGGTTACAGTCTCCAGCATTTTGGCTAAAATGACCAGGTTATTTTTCTCAGTGTATACACTTTCCTCGACATGCTCGAATGACGCAATTTCAGTTGTAATTATTTTCCCCCATATCTCTCCCAACGTTAATTCAATATCAGAGCCACATTGTTGCGCAAACATCACGTATGATAACGTCTCGTAATGAAAATCGCACCTCCCACTCTTCCATCGCCCCAAAGAAGCGCAAAAGGTGCGAAGAGGACCGGCGAGCATCGCGATATCACTACTCCCCCGTTGCCCCGCCGCACGGCGGATTTACAATTTCCGCGGGGAAATAAGACGGCGTGTATCAGCGTAGAAAATGCGAGCAAGAGGACGAGAGAGGGGATGGTGTAAATCTTAAGCGTACTCCTTAACGCGCGAAACGCGACTCCACGTCGTCGCGGAAGGACTAAAGAGAGGCGAGATGACGCAGGGTGAGAGGGGTAGATAGGGGTCGAGGGAAGGAAACGAGGAGGGCTTCGGGGCGCTGGGAGCTGCTAGGGCTTGGCTTATCGCGCGTGACATCTATATAGAAATACATTTTGAGTGCCATAATACAAAGATTACGCGGAGGACGTGACTTAACATAACTCAATGAAGCTCAGACCGAGTTAATTAAATCCAAGGGCGGCCGAGAGTCGAGTGCGCGCGAGCCCGGCGCGCGCTGAGAGGTGGGGGTGACGTATCAAGGTGTCGCTGTTGCGCGCGAGTGTCGGGGCTTTGCGTGTGCGCTTATATATTATACACAAGAGTGGGGGAATATATCCTATAGGTGCAGGGGTTGCACGACGAACTGGTGAGACAAGAGGGGCGTGTGTACACGCGGGGCCACGGATCCTCCGCGCGCCACGCTCCGTGGTCGGGGAAGGGTGCAGGGCGGGGGTAGGTATGCGAAGCACTCTCTCGTCGTGTGTACCAAAGCGGTTAAAGGCCCCATCCATCCCAACAAAATAATATTCCACGTAATCTTCGTCGCTCAAACGAAACTTGAGTGGATGCAAAATGTGCGTAAATGAAGCGCCCGCGGCTCGCACCCTTTCCACTTCCCGTTACGTGTACTACGTCCTCCGCGGCGGCGCCGGTGCTTGCACCCCCTACCGCGCATCGCCCTAGCCACACGGTGGTTCTTCCGGGCGCGCGAAAATCGTCGGGCCCTGAACTAGCGAACGAGATTATCGCTGTATACGTCGGCACTCTCTCGCGGTTCGACGACAGCTCGGGCGCATCGACGCTCGTTTCGCTGCACTTTGCACCTGGTTCGAACCGCTCGCCGCGGCGGAGTAACGCGTCGTTGATCTCATTGCAGAATTTTTACGGGCAAGTGCTAATGCAAGAGTAGGTATACGTGTGTGTGTGTGTGTGTGTGTGTGTGTGTGTGTGTCATTTCCTTGGTCATGGGGGAACATCGGAGAGGGAGGGGGAAAAATATCAACCCCTGTTCCACACGCGTCAAAGGCGGGACGCGGCACATCGGCGTCTATTTCCGGCACCGAATTAACGATGATCGCGCGGCGGCGGTGCCACGTAATAAGCCTCCCTGATTACACGAGTGCAAAGCCCTCGCGCGCCGCTTATAACGCTCTCGGTTTTGCAGACGACTGAGAGTGGCGCACCGCAACGGCAAGCTGCAGTTACGCGCCGCGGCTGGATAGGTCACGAGTTGAAGCAATTACCCCAGTTTGTCGGTCGCGCGCGGAAAACAATGGCGGAAAGTTGCTAACGATGTCACGCCACTCGAGCGGTTTCCCCGTTTTAATCGTCACGCGGCCAAATCCACTTCCTCCCCACGCTTTGCCATCCCGTATCTAGTCCTTCTCGCCACCCCCCCCCCCCCCCCGCCCTCTTCCGCGCCGCCCGCCGACCTCGCGCTACTAATTAGAAACATATAACGATACGACGCGAGCGTTGATTCTAATTCCGGAGAAAAACTACATCCCGCGCGGAAGCCGCGCGTTAATGAGAGAAGCGCCGCTCAGCCGGACTCTAATTAGCCGTTGCAACTTTCGCGGGGGACTTGTTATTTCGTTTCCGACCAAGACAACGACCGGCGAGGTTGTCTGTATTTTTTTTTGCTATGTCTCGGAGGAAGGGGGTATTCAAGTGGCACTCGTTAACACTTCCGGTTGCGACTCTGAACAATAGAGAGATTGCATTTTATGATTTTACAGTCTTTGCATAGCTACGTATAAGAATATTGGTAGACGGCAGACTTAGGGTGAAATCATTACACTCTCTGGGCTTTTCTTAGAGTAAAATAAAACATAAACTGGGATTCCAAATATATTAGAATGATTTTTTTTTCAGATAGACATCCATCTTCATCCAAGTCCATCTCAAGAATAGAAGAAAAATAAAAAATTATTCACGAACTTTCTGAACGAAATATATTTAAAGCCTTACCACAAATTTAATTAAGAAATGGTAAACTTAATTAATTAAACGTTAAGGTAAATAACGAGTTACAATCTTATTGTGTCGTAACAATGAAAATCAAGAGAATTAATTTAAACTCTCTAATATGTATTTAAAAAATCGTTTTATCCAGACAGAAAAGTTCTATATGGTTTGTATTTATATAGTCCATATATACAAATGGATTATCTGAATCTTTAAAATTTTGATTCAATCTATATACATGTAATTCATATATAGTTTGTATAGAAATTATATATATAATCCATATAGGGACTAAATATTATACATAAAGAAGTTTTCCGTCTTGGTAATTTGTATAATAAAATATACAATTCATCACATCTAAATAATTAAAGAATTGAATGTTTGTATGCACGATTCATTTATTCGCCTTGGTTTTCGCATGGCGTAATAGGTGCTCGAGGTGAAATCTTTCCGGCGCACCTGTCGCACTTAAACCCGCCCATAAATCTCGCAAACTCGGAGCGCGCGGGGCGTCATCGGACGCTCTAACATTTTTCGAGGGGTGGTCGGTCGGTATACCGCGTACAGGAAAGAGAGCCGGGCTATTATGCTAATGGCGAAGGACACGTGCTTCTAACGACTTACTTTCATACAGCCGAAAGTGTCACGTCCCCCCGATGGCACAAGTAGGCGCAAGTAAAATCCTCCCTTTCGCTCTCTCTTTTTCTCTCCAGAGACGCGAGCGCGGCGCCGTGATTGCCACCGATAAACCCGTAACTGCCGATCTCTTTCGCGCAGCCCTCGCGCGTGATCGACGTAGATCGCGCGTTCCTCGTAATTTTGCGAGATCGTAAAATCTGTCGCGGGGACCTCGTCGTCGTTGGAGCGGGGACGACCTGATCGGTCCTTCGTTAGTACTATTATAGTACACTGAGGACAAATTTGCTTCGTTGAAGTAACTGTGTTTTTGAGCAGTCTTAAGAATACATTTGTTCGATTCGAATGAATACCGATTTAATCCAAATAATATTCAATTAAATCAGTTTTATTTACATAAATAATACATTTTAGACAAAATAATGTCACTCACTAAATGACGTCATTTTTTTTGTCGAAATAACGTTATTTAATGAGTGACATTATTTTGACTAAAATAGGTTGCTTGGGTATAAGCTCCAATCGATATTCGTTCAAATCGATTTAAATGTACTCTTAGAACTATTCAAACACACGTTTAATTATATATAACTGAAGTAAATTTTTTTTCTCATTATATATTGGTTACCTACTTCCTTATGTATATCCTCTATATAGCTTTCTGTATTTCTAATTGAAATAAATCGTCCGGTAAATTGAAGCTCCCACTAAAAGCTCCCCAATAAATCAGGGCGCGCAAGATTAATTAAAAAATCGCTTACACAACCCGCTCCTTCCTCCTCGAGAAAATTATTTTCCGCGGAATGGAGAAATCCGCAACCAGAAGAGGTTTCTCCTCCGTTGCAATAGGAACGTCGGATGAAACTTTTTCCCTGCTCGCTCTTCACGTGCCCTGGTCCATTAGTTTCGCGGGGGAAGAAGGACAACTCGACGACTCCTCCGTGATAACGTCGCGGACGAATATATATATAGAACGCGCGCGACTCCGTTTACAAGGCAATTAAGGGAAAAGCGATATAAATATCTTCGCCGGAGGAGATCGAGGAGGGTGGCGCGCGAGAAGAGTACCGTCGCGCACTGGTGAAGAGGGCCTCGGATATACATATATATAAGCGGCTAGCAGCGCACTTTTCAACGGTCTTCGGTATGGGGCGTGGAGTGAAAGGGGCATCAGATATCGCGGGATATACGAGGAGGGTTTATTTCCTCTATACGTCGCTTCCGAAGAGATGCGACGCGCGATAGCGCCACGGCCGAAACATTCCTCCGTCGGGGATTTTTCTTTCGAACCGTGCGAATTCGCGTGGCCGAGGTGAACTCGTCGTGTACTTATAGAAAAATATATACGTATATGTGTGTGTGTGTGTGGGAGACGATCTCCGAAGTTTAATCATTTCAAACGAGAGCATCGCATCGCGCCCGCCTACGCACCCTCCGTATCGCACGCTCGCTCTCCCTCGAGGAATTTTATTTTCAAAGTAGGCAGAGTACTCTCTCGATGCGTCGAGCGCTTAATATTTCGCAATGCCTCACTTCGCTCGTCTCTTCGGGCCTTATTTTTCCATTTAATTCAAGCCCTCAGAAGAATCGAGATCGCGCTCTTTTGCTGGCTAAGAATATCGTAAATCGGGGCTACTCCGAGGTGGTACCTTAACTATTCCGCTATTTATTAACTGTTTAATAAAATATTTCGTTTCGTTGTTAGAATGCTGATTCCCAGCTACTAAAACTAATCCTGTACCTTTTATTGTATTACTGGCACATTATATTTTGATTCCATATACTAGGGTATTAGAGAAAAGAAGAAATAGTTATTTTCGTTATTAGGGCGTGAAGCGCTGTTTTTAACGAGTGTGAAGTTTGCCGCACGAGCGAAGCGAGTACGGCAATCACACTCGTTAGAACGGCGCGAAACAACCGAATAACGAATTTTATTTTTTGTCACTAAGTGTCAAATACGAGGTTGACGATTTCACGCACTGCGCAACTTTTCACGAATTGGTGTGTGAAAGATGATTTCACATGCATCGAGGACGATCATGAAACCGAGTATTTGACACTGAGTGACAAAAAATAAAAAAGAAACGCATCAAAATTTGAAATAAAAATTGCACTATCGCGCGAGGTTTAGATATTTGTGAGGATTGAATAAAAACTAAGGAATATTAAGTGTTTCCGGGAACTGCTGTGTACCTACGATGAGGCTAAACATACTCGCCAGGAAAGAAATTTTAATCATTATTATCTAATTATTTATGAGCTTTTGGCCTATATATATCGATGTAAGACTTTATAGTGGATAAAAATGTAATCATCAAGAAAGTATTATATAAATGCCAGCCACACAAAAGCACATAGATAATGAGATAATAGTCCCTGAATTGTTTTCTTCTTGACGAGTAAGTTTAGCCTCTTACACGCAAAAAAAGAAACCAACAGTTTTTTCTGCTTTATCCAGTAGTGCTAAGATTCGAGCTCATTTTCAAGAACTTGTACAGAAGACACATTTCTATTTACTATTTACAACTGTACCAAATACTAGTTTAACCAGATACATTATTTGAGGAGCACAGTTCCAAAACTCGTTTAGTCCATTCGCAGTTTGTCCTATAATTGCTAATAGTTTAGCGATTATAAGACAAACTGCGAATGGACTAAATGAGTTTTGGAACTATGCTCCTCATTTATTTCCGTAGGAATTTGTATCGATTCCCCAGGAAAATAACACCTAATTACTGTGCGATTCTATATAGCTTCCTGGGCGTAATCGTATTTTAATGCTAGTCAAACTCTAATTCATGCATTTCTTTTTTCCCCTGCATGGACGACGACGCAAAGCACATCTCGATGACGTAAGAGGAATCCATCCCCCTTTCTTTAAGTTTTCCACAACTACGCGTGCACTACTGACGCCGAATCGCGCGGAACGCGGCTTAAAGAACACTACTGGTGCCGAGATGCGTCGGTCGAGGAGAATCCACCTATCCTCACAATTCATGCATAAGCTTCCATCTCCATAAAGGAGTTAGCGGCGTCATCCCAGTAGGTACTCATGTTTCATGAGGCTTACCCACGGTACTAAGCCGGTGGCGACCCACATAGTGCGCGAGCCAGAACAACGCCTCTGCTAAATAACTTCACCGAACCACCGAGCCAGCACCCCTCCCGCTCCGCGTCCTCGTCCCACCCGACGGCCCTTACTTAACGCCGGCAGCTGAAGATCCGCGCGCGAAACACGCGTCGTTCATGCGAGGGGCCCCTCGGATATCGTCTATTCACCCTTTCGAGCGCGCGGCTGCTGCGCGTAGCTGATACATTAGGTTTATTAGGTCTTCATTGCGGATTCACGAGCTGTTGGGATAGCCCCTGCCGACGAAGATACGCGCCCGACCCGTGCGACGCTAATCAAGATTCGTACGACGTATCCTCGCGACGCTCGGGATCAATTCGTAGCAAGTGGGTTGTAAGGGTGTCGACGTGCATGTGTGGAAATTGACGCCCTCTCGGAGTTGAATTCGTAGCGAGAGTCAGGTATGACAGACCGAGGCGAATCCGATCACAGGGCGAATCGGATCTTAGATCTATATTTCTGGAATCGTGGTGAAAATGAGCATTTCTATTGTTCGTATTAGGTACTTCATTGGAGGGGGACGAAGTACCTAATACCTACGGACGATCGAAATGCTCATTTTCAACACGATTTAAAAATTACACGGAGAAAAAGGATTAGTCATTTTTACAGTGAGTCCCAGTAACATAGCTCCTCCTCAAATATGCCTAATCTAAAGAAATAACATATTTAGGAGTATTTATTAATATCCGCTCTACGGACGTCGAAAGCTGATTTTTCCCAGCTGATTTCCAAGCGTTGACAAACCGATTATTGACCGGCCGAGCGGTGCCCGGGGACGCGACATTTCGGGCGAGTTATCAGACGTCCGAGTCGCGTACCGTGACGCTTTTGCCCGCGTGCGGTTGCGCGCATTCGTTGCCAAACGAGGGAGGAAATGCGGCAGCGAGAGAGCACAACGACTGCTGACTCGACGGTTGCACCGGTGCGCGGCTGTATTCTCGGCTCGACGGAAACTATCGTTTCTTGTTTCGTCGCTGCTTTTTAGCGCGCGCGGAACCCGGTTGGCTCGGTCCCACGATTTTCTTGCGCCGGTGGCACGGATGCATCGGGAATGAGGTCGCGGAAGGTGGCCCTCGTAGCGAGCTCCGGCGTCGGGAGTCGACGCTCCGCTACGCGATAAACGTAAAACGTCCTATATAGCTATTTACGTGCGCCCGCGCGCTAGAATAATTCGCTCCGGATTCCGCGACTTGCCCCGCGCGGGAGACACGAAGCACGTAAGGGACACGCTCCGGTACGAACGGCGACTCTAATTTCTTTATTCCAACCAGAACCGACTCGCGTGTCTCGAAAGGGTTTTCGCGGCGGCGAGCGAGTCTCCGCGCACGGAGAAAGGGATGCATTCGTCAAGGAAATTCTTCACGAGCGACCGTAAACTGCAGGGCGAGTGCTGCGCGCGGAGATACTTGGCGAAAAGCGACGCGATGTGGGCAACGTTCCTTTATATCGTTCTACGTTTCGGTTTCTTTTTTTGGGCTATTTCGTGTAATTACTGGGATTCCTAATTTAAATGGGAACTTATAAAAAACGTTCGAATTTATGTAGAGAGTAACCTGATAACGATATTCTATGTAAAATTTTGATTATTGTGCAACTTATTCAATGTTATACAGTTGCTGAGAAAGAAATTATTGAAATTTTATTTAAATTATGATTGTTAGGTGAGCTATACAGAAATTCTTAACGATAATTCTAATGTAAAAGTTATAATTTTAATGAAATTTAATCTTTTTTTTTCTCAGCAACGCAGCAACTATTTAGCACTGGATAAACTGCATAATAATCAGAATACGGTATTTCGCTAAACAAAATTGTCATATTTTTAAATAAAATTTGAAATTGGTGTACATATTCAATATCACACGAGAAAGAAAGTGTCCGGAAAAATAGCCGTCGCGTTCCTCGAGAAAAATAACGCGCCTAATATTTTTAACGATCTCATTTACGCGGCGGCCTATAAAATGCGCCCCCATCGCGACTCCCGCCCCCGCCGAAAAATATTTTCCAACCTCCGGGCAAAATTCGGCGAGAGCAAATCGCCACGCGAAAGGATATAAAGCCGCGTCTAACGATGCGCGGACAACGTCGGAGCAACATAATTAACCGAGCGGCAGCGGCGGCTGATTAAATCGCGGGATTACCTACTCGCACCGTGTGCTCTCTGCCGTCTACCGTTATTCAGACGTTACTTCGGAATTGACGCGGTTTTTTCTGCGGAACGAGGCGAGCGAATAAAACGTACATAGCTACAGCCAGAAAGCTTCGCACGTGGCGTGTGTGTGTGGGTGTATTATTATATAAAAATTATGTCGGAGAATGAAAGCACGTATTCGTTTATTGGACTAATAAAGTTTAATAATGCCTCGTGTTTCTGACGGGATCATCGTCAAATTCGCAGCCAGCGGATTTATTGATCATGCTACCGGGATGCTATATCGAGAAAAATAATTTGGTTAAAACGATTAGATGAATCTGATTCAATAAATTTAGTTATTCTAACCAAAATAATGTTAAGTTTAACCAAATTTTTAGTTAGTCTAACTACACGTTGTAGTTCTTTTAACTACATATCTAGTTATTCTAACCAGTTTAACCAAAAAGATGGAGGATCCATATATCACCAAACGATTTGATCGTGGCGTCCAGGATTTCGATTAAATTGACCAGGTCATTTTTCTGACACACTGAGGGAAAAGGTTTAGTTGAATACGAACTTAACGGAAAAATTTATTTGAAATAAATAGAAATTTAGTTACATCGAAAGAAAGTCTATTTGAGTTAAATAAATGTTTTGTATATCGTCTTAGTCGAGTACGAACCTAGTAGAATATTAATTTTCTTTAAATAGACTTTTGTTCAATGTGAATAAATTCCTATTCATCTCAAATAAATTGCTTTATTAGATTTGTATTCAACTAGACCTTTTCCTTGGGTGCAGTGCGAGCAAATACCGTGCTTCTACACTAAGAAAAATAACTCGATTAAAATGACAGTATATTTACACTGAAAACACAAAATTTGCTTGATCGAAATAAACGTATTTTTGAATAGTCCTAAGAGCATATTTATTCGATTGGAATGAATATCAATTGAACCAATATAATGATTGATTCAATTCAACATTATTTGAATCAAATCGATGTTCATTCGAATCGAATAAATGTGCACTTAGGACTATCCAAAAGCATGTTTATTTCGATCAAGCAAATTTTTTCTCAGGGTACAAATTATACATTAAAAAGTCATGAGTCATGAGTGATAGAATCCGCGATGCCAGAATTGCTCGTCTCGATTATATCCAGACAGCTGAGATAAGCAGGCAGATGTATTTCGCTCCACGTTAATTCTCAAAAAGTTCAATGCGAAGCGACGCCTGTTTTTATACGCATAAAAGTGATTTCCCCAAATGAGCACGTGCTCGCTCGACGATCCAACTAGTTTATTAACGCCGGTATATTTCAAACGGGAGCACCGCCGCCGCCACCACCGCTGTAGACCGAATCCGCAGCCGGCGGATTTACTCAAGCAGATTGCCGGATTTGTAATATCAAGTTATTCCGACCCGTCGGGGGGGTGCGCGCCGTTGTCGACCCTCGCCTCGCTCGTCCGCGCTTGCTTTCGCCCGTGCCCGGAGCCGCGCGCACGGAACTCCTGAATTCCGGAGATAAAAATGATTTAAGTAAACCCCCCGACCGAACGAATTCATCCGCCCAGCCCGGCCTGGCCGTATTTCTCTCGTCGAGGGACCTTTGTTTCAATATTCCATCGCGCTAAGACCTCTGCATCCAATTAAACTTCGAAAGGACCCGAGTGTCGGACGAAACGTTTAATCCGAGCCGCGCGAAGGCCTTTGAAGACGCGGGACGAGATAATACTTTTAACGCGATGAAAAGTTCCAAGGATTCGCAGCTGGGTCAATCGTTACCGAATTTCTTCTCGGCTTTCTTTGAGCGTCCGGCGATACCGAAAATATAAGCGTTTTCCCGAGAAGACTTTTAACTGCGACACACGACGTCGTGGCTAACGTTGTTATCGCGTTTGATCTTCGCGCCGATGTTAAGCCAAATTATCAACGTAATTGACGTTTTAATTTTCACTCAGAAATTTTCCCGGTTAAGCGAAGCAAGAATAACGTTCCAACTGGAACGTCTCGATGTCGAAATAAAAAAAATATAAATGTTCGCTCGATTACTGACTATCGCACGCGCTCAGCAAACAATTTTAATTTCCTTGGTGAGAGGTGGAGGGGGGGGGGGGGGGAGGCGTTAGAAGTTGATCAAAGACCGTAATCCGTCGTCGGGTGCCTCCGGGGGTGCACGGTACACGATTATTATTTATTTTTACGCAGGCGATAAGTGCATCAGAGAGCTAAAAGTTCGTTTATTAATACGAATTGCTTCTCGTAAAGAGTCGCGGCCACGTCCATCCATCCTTTACGACCTCTTAATTAGACGCCGAGTATCTTCATCGGGATTTACTGCAGTTTCCAACTCGGTCTCGCCGCGGTACGAGCTTTCGAATAACGACGCGTCGACGAACCACGATCCCTCGGTAAGACGGTACCGCGGAGAGTCGACAGTGGAAGCTCTTTTCTACGTGCCGATGATTCGGGGAGTGCGTTCGGGTTGAGAAGCCACTGCGAATATCGCCATTTGTCGCAATTGGCGAACTAACGTCAGAGAGACTCGTCTAAATCACGCAATTTGTACACGGAAAAAAAACGGCAATTTTTACTACCCCATCCAGTAGCGCGGAACTGTTAAAAATTTCCGTTTCGCATTCGCAAATTGCGTTGGAAGCTTTTAACAAACACAAAAGTACGGTAAAACTACTAACAATTTGATACGAAAACGTAAGGAATGTATAGGGAAATCACGATGGATATTGTATAATTACAATAAAATATCATAAAATCACAATATGTATCGTAAATTCCCAATTGTTTTTGAATTTCAGAATTAGTTTTGTCAATTTAATTCACAAATGTGTTGAAAGCTTTTAAAAACTTCTAGCAGTGTGAGACTCAAGCTCATTTTCAAAAATTTGTGTAGAAGAGACTGTGCTATGTACCTATTGTTTAAAACAGTAAACAGAAATGCTTCCTCTGTACAAATTCTTGAAAATGAGCTCGAGTCTCAGTGCTATTGAATGGAGCAATACAAATTGCTGGTTTTTTCCGTGTATAAAGAACCGTTCAAGGCTCGCGAAAAAAAGAACAGTGATACACTCTGAGAAAAATTTAGTTGAAGAAACTATAATTTAACCAGAAATTGTTATCGATTTTGGCGCCAACCACGATTTCATAGTTTTTCTAAGCAGTAAGATTTTGATTACAATAAGAAAAGGTTAAAATTGATGCGACCAGGTCGACCTGCAGCATGGTTGATTAATATCCTCAACTTTCCTTTACATTATTATTCTATTTTTACGGTTAATTTAACCATGATGCATGAATATCTCAAACTAGAACCTTATTGTTACCATAACCGTGCGACAACATTTATTTCAACTGCATTCATGGTCGGTTTAATCGTAAATATGGTACCAGCAACTAAGAAAATTCCATCTTGCAACTATGGTTGATTGTCCTACCTACTTTTCTCTCAGTGTGCATTATGAAATAATAGAAATATTAATCAAGAATGATTCTTTAAAACCCGGACCTATACCAAAAATATTTCCCGCCACATATTTAATACACTTTTCTCGCATACAAAACTCAGGAGCGTGCCCGGGTTACGAGTCCACCTTTCCGGTATGTACGCTTTTGAATTCGCCCCGGAAATAATATCGCGGCGTAGGAACGGCAGAGCGTCCGTACGTGCGCGGCGCGAGAGTACAGAGTGCGGCCACCTCGCTCTTCCGCCCGATCCGCGCGTCCTCCGTGCGGACGCGAACTTTTAAACCGGCAAGGCCGAAGTTTACGAACTTCTTCTTGCTCCGTCGGGAATAGAGTAAGCTGCGGAGGAAGCGACGATGGAACGGGGCAGAAGCACACGCGGCACCGTGAAATTTAACGTTGGATCCCTTTCTCTGTCCCTCTTCATTTCTCTCTCTCTCTCTCTCTCTTTCGGACTCGCTCTCGGCGTGCCCCGTTAACGAGCGAACTGTAACTCCTTCCGTCACGTTTCGCGCGTTGTACCTCTTCCCTACCTTCGGCACACCTCACCCGACCCAACCAAACCCAATCAAATTTACTAGCAACCGAGTCGTGTCGTATCTCGCCGATGATTAATTAGGTATAGTAATGAAGCGGTTGCAGTAGTAATACTCGCTTGCAGTCAGACGTACGTAGAGACGAGACGAGAGGGACGTAATTTCCATTTAAGTTAAGATTCGTTCACTTCAGAAATCTCGAACCACGACATATCCTACCAACACTGTACGGATTTTCGCCCCGTAGGCGAATAACAAAACTGCAGTAGCCTCGTCCCATCCGCTTGCATGTCTGACCGCAGCGGTGTATTACTACTCCACCGGCGACTCGGTACGTAGGTACTACGTAATATTAGCGCTGGTCAGACGGCGATAGCAGCAAGAGACTACTGCTGTCGGACACGCGAGGCGGATGGACAAAATCGCAGTTTTGCAATTCGCCGACGAAGTAAGGATTGTATGGCAAGATGAAATTGCAGCAATTCTCGGTATTGCGAACCCACCTCTCCTATATAGAGTTCAGGGTAGAAATAGAATACGGTAGCGTCCCTACGGGAAACTGGAGCAAGTGAACCATAGAAAGGACTGAATTGTACACTCTACCAAAAATACCACTCGACATGAGGTCATAGTATACAGGAAGAAGACAATAAAACGTCCATCTATCGCACGAAGGACCTTTCTCCCGAGAATACCACGCAAATATCGCAGCTACGGAGGAGGAAGGGAAATTCATCCTCTTTTTTTCCCTCGTATACGCGTTAATTTCTCCCTCGTCCTTCGTATCACCCCCTTCCCTTCCCTCTCGGCACAATATCGTTCGACGTAGGTAGGTACTCTCGCGCCTTGACATAATCCTCGCGAATGGCATCGAGGGAACGCGTTCTCTGAGCGATGGAACATAGTAAAAGAGAGAGAGAGAGAGAGAGAGAGAGACAGAGATATAGACAAGAGAGAGAAAGGGAGAGAAGGAGAGAGGAAATCGTGACGTCGACTGAAATTTCGAAAAGCTCGTACTTAAACCGGAGTCTGTTGAGGTAACGCGCGGAATACAAAATTGATCTTAGCATGACATTACCTCGCCGGTGTTATTCCTACGCGAGGGACGATTTCCGGTGTGTGCGGGTAGAGCGTCGGTAAATTCCTCGATAACCCTGGTATATACCGCGGGGTCCTTTCTCTCGACCCGATCCGCGCTGCTGAATCTGGAATTAGGGGAGAGGTGCTACGTAAGAAAAAAAAATTAATAACGTGGAACTTTGCAGGAGCGATGCACTATGTATATATATACATGTAAACGTATATATATAGAGACAATGAGAGGTACGACAAGGAGAGGGTGGGAGAAAAAAGCGGAGGGTAGGTGCGGTGAAGAGAGCTCTTTCTTTAATCTCGCGTTATTTGCATGGACGACGTGGATAACCGGGGCCGAATTAATTTCCCGAGTAATTATCATTCGGTGCTTTGTTCATTAAATTCCGGCAATCGTTAAAACGGCGTTCCCTCTCCCTGCCGCCGCCCTCGGAGAGCGTGCGGAGAAGCGAGGAGTCTACGAGGGGGGAAGACGAGAAGTAAGGAGCGGGAAAAGCGGGGACTAGAACGAGAAGGGCGGGTCGGGGTGAGGCTCATGTAGTAATAGCCATCGGAGAAAACTAATCTTTCTTTTAATTACCGGCGTCGGGACGGTTATTAGGAGTCAATCGTAAACGAAGCAATCGTTCGACCGATCGTTATCGGCGAATCGTCTCGCCGCGGAACGTTACCGGAAGCGCTATCATCGTCGTACGTGAATACTTCTCGTTTTCTCGTTCTCCGCGTCTCGATTGCACTGTGCGATGCAGTTTCGATTGCGCACAGTCAGAGGTTTCGCGTTAAATTCGAGTTAAGGCTAAGGATTTGGAATTTTATTAAGATTTAACCTGCTTTCGAGTTCGAAATTTTTATAGAAAGTTTGCGGATCAATTTTGTGTGTACGCTTTGTAATTAGAATAATTCAATTTTTCGGGTGATACGCGCTCTGAACGTGTGCACTTTATTAAATTAACGTAAAGCTCTAAAATTCAGCGCACGTTGCACGCTTAGTTCGTTCAAAGGATGCAGTTTTACTTTTCGAAATATTTTAAGTGGTGCAACGGGCTGCCGGGAGAGAATCGCGAGTCAAATCCCGGATGGAAGAAAGTAAATCATAGCATTTTTACAAAGACTTGGGACGAGGCCAATTAATTATTAAGATAATTACGATTTTAGTAAAAATTACAGTTACGTTTGCAACTTCTACAAGTAAAATTACATGGTAAAAATACAAAAACTAAATAGTAGCATTTACAAAATTTGTGATAAATTTTGGAGCAAGGCCAATTCATTGTTACGATAACTAAAACTTTTACTAAAAACAATAATAGCAATTTTAGTAAAAATTGTAGTTATCGTAACAATAAATGTTCCCTGTTCCGAAATTTACTACGAACTTCGTAATGCTGCTATTTATTTTTTTATGGCAAACTTTGTAAATGCTACTATTTTTTTTCCGTGCATCAGTTTCGTCCCGTTCAATTTTGAATCGGAACGTCACGTAGCCGCGGCGCTGCAACAAAGAGGAAACGATCGCGAGAGCCGAAGCACGTCCGTTGCACCGACCTCGGAAACTGCGCGCTTCTACCCCTTTCTATTTACACGCGTTTTTTGAGCGTTTACATAAAGCTGCCGTTTATAGCCCGGTCACGCCCTGGGCGCTACGGGGATGCTATTTCCCGCATTGGGGTGTCTATAGGGGTGTCGCGCCATCGAGGACCACCCCCCTCACTTCCGTGTCCCACCCTCCTCGACTCGGCGCGATATAATCTGTTGTAATTGAAAATTATGCCGCATGACTGGCCCTCTCTCTCTCTCTCTCTCTCTCTCCATGTCGCTCTTCCAACCCCAAATACAGCACAGCGGGACGCAAATTCGCTGAGAGCAGAATGAAAAATTCCACTGTGAAAACAGCTTCCGAGTTTCGAGAACGCATCGCGGGCGAGTCGATAACTCGTGAGTCATTGCGACTCCGTGAGTTATTTAGGAGTCTCTCGGTGAACTCTTCCATTCCTTTCTTCCGTCTCCCTTCTTCTTCGACCCCCTTACCTCGCGCGCGCTCGTTCCCTCGCTATTTCCTATTCCCGGGCTTCCGGAAAATCGCGCGGAGAATCGAATAATTCTTCCAGCTCGAACGTGCTAAAGGATGAACGAATGGATAATCCATTGTGTCTCTCAGAAATTCTCTCGGAAGGAAAGCTGCTAAATATTTACACTTCGCACGCGAAACGCGGAGAGACTGACACGGTCAATTTTATCGTGCAATGCAGTAGAAAGAAGGTAGTTTCTTTATGCTGGAAAAATAATAATTACTGCATTTTCTGCGATATTGTAGATTTATATAATGCGGTAATGATTGCTCAGGACCATCGTTTTTTTTCTCATTTAAGTGAAAATATTAATACTAAACAATATTTGTTCTCTTTACTTCTACACTCTGAAAAAAAATCTGGTTAAAAGAACCGTAATTGAACCAGAAATTGTGGTCGATTTTGGCGTTAACCATAATTCTACAGTTGTCCGAAACAGTGAGATTCTGGTTACAGTAAGAAGGGATCAGAATTGCTCAAACCAGGTCAACTTGCAGCACGGTCGATACATGTCCCAACCTCTTTTTATACAGTTGACACTGCCATACAGTAATTTTATCGATCAACTTTTATGGCTAATTCAATCGTGGTGCATGGTTATCGTAAACCAAAACCTCGTTGTTACTATAACCATGCAACAAAAATTACTTCGACTGCATTCATAATCTTTTTAATCATAAATATGGTACTAGCAACCAAGAAAATTCAACCTTGCGATTATGGTTGATTCTACTACCCATCTTTTTCTCAATGCATAGCATTGAAAATTTTGACTTTTTGAATCTCCCATTCAAAAAATTGGATACATTCGGACAGCAAAAATATTTCTCTCGAGGATTCAAAATATTTGACTTCTATTTAAAGGAAAAAAGCTCAAATTAAAAAAGAAATCAATCCCAAAACCCGTCAAACATTACATGCAGAATCTTCCGCTCACCGACTGCAGCAGTAGCTGCACCATGGAATTTAGTTCCGCGCGCAAATCCTCGAGCGGCAGACTTTTCCGGAGCTTTCGGCGAGGAAGGAAATGCAGCCGTGGAGCGAACTTAAATTCCTTATTTCAACGCCTCGAGGCGAACCCGGGCGACTCCCGTCGTCGTGTCTCACCGCGGCGAGGAATAAATCCAGCGGCAGAGAACGAACGAACGGAGCCGGCGAATGTTTCTGCGCGAGAAGCCTATTAATTTCGCCGCGTTACACCCGCCCGGAGCATAGCTAACGGGAAGCTAAACTTGTACAGGTACGAGCCACCGCGTTACGTTCGTCGAATCCGCCAAGGCCAATTTACCAATTAAACTACCCGAGGAGAAGAACCAAAACTAACCAGACAACCCTTTCGAGATCCACCCGTTCCCCGGTCCCCCAAGGATCCACCGACCCTCGCCGAGGCCCCCTGTCACTACCCCTCCCCCGCGGGGTTTCCGCGTGAACGCCGAGTGCCGTTTCTCTTGTATGGGCTATATATACAGAGACGACGACGCGGTTGGCTAGGATTGGTAAGAAGGTTACATTATGGCGGCGTTTCGGGCTTCACGGCCCATAGACTACCAGAGGTCGGGGCAGTAACTTAAAGCCACCCCGTGGCAACGACGACGGTGGTGGCAGCGCCGCCACTGGCGGTAGGTACTAACAGTGGTAGTAACTTCCCGTCACGCCGACTGCAACGGCGTTGTATTCCACTTTTATCGGGGCATTATCTGCTGCCAGGTTCAAATGGAACCGGTGCTCGGTGCAGCTTTCGCTTGGTCTTGGTCTTGGTCCTTGGGAGGCAGCGCGCGCGAAAGGGAAAAAGAGAGAGAGAGAGAGAAAGAGAGGTTCCACTTCCGTACCTTCGGTTACGCTTGGCGAGAGGGGAAATTCGTTTGAATCTTTCGTCCGAGGGAAATGGGCAGCGGTGCGGTGGGGATATCAAGGGAGATGGGAGAGATAAGGTGAGGGAAGGTTTGCAGTCGCTGGCCGAACGACTCGGGAGTGTTGCATTGGTGCGATTGTGCAATGACAGTGGCTGAAAGTCTTGGCGAGAAGTTGACCCGATGCTGGGATTAGCTATGGTGCTGAGGTGGATCGATACGGAATTATATTGTATTGGGATCGGATGTCGAAAGAACGTAATTTGTTATTATGATAAATTGACCCTGTCCCGAAATTTACCACAAACATTGTAAATGCTATGATCTATTTTTTTCCGTACATGCCACGTTACCTTGTTTGGGGCGAAAAATGTCTCGATGTAGAGAATTCTCGTGAGCTTGGAATATTTATTTTTAAAGCGAAATCATATTTTTTGCGCCCGCAAAATTATTTCGGAACAATATAATTCACTTGCCACCAGATGAAGTACTTTTTCATGGAGAAGAAAAATTATTTCTCCAAGAGTGGAATCACTTAGCGGAAGATGCAGACGCGCAAAATTCTCAGCGAGAAACTCGCAGTGCAGTTGCGAATGCGCCGCAGGAGTTATGCGATCTGGAAGAATTTCTGCTCTAGGTTCGCAGCAGGAAAGTCGCGGCAATGCCTGACGAAGAATCGAGCGTGGAGAGTGGGTGGGAGAGAAAACGAAGAAAATAAAGGGTAGGAAGAGTTTGCGCCGACGGCACGAAGAGCGACCGTGAAGCGGAGGAGAGCTAAGCGATTCTAAAGTATGACGGATATTCGCGTGTACGGTTGCGACCGTAAGTCCCATGTTCTTGAAAGGAACACAGCCTGCGAGAGACTTCGACGTGAGAAGTGGATTTCTTCGCTTCGCGTCGCGGCTAATTTCAATTCGATCTCTTCACTTTGAAATTTCAATTTAATCGCGAAAGCTTTGCAAATATATCAAATTTTTGCGAAGCGTTCGAACGAGAGCTTCGAGGTTCGATACTTTTTTAAATCGAGAGAGAAAGCACCTATCGCGCGTAAAAAAATGGTGAGAGGAAGAAGAGGCCCGGCGAAGAAGTTCAATACAATTGTTATATGGTCGATGTGTGGATTTGGTAATATATAAATTATATATGATTTATAGATTAACCATATAAGGCCTGTGTTTGAATTTTGGAATGTTTGTATAATCCGTATATAGTATGTTTGTATAGTCCATGTATGGTTAATATAGAAGTCATACAATATATAGAACTCTTCCGCCTGAGGGGTGATATGAGGCGAAGGGATCTACAACTGCACTGTAAAAAAAATTTTTACTGAGTTTAATATAATATTGCATATAAAGCTTTTATCTAATACGTGATTTAAAAAATTAATAACCTCCGTTATGAAATTTATAAGGGCAATTTCAGAAGGAAATATATCAATTTTAATAATTACGGCGTATATTAATTTTCACCTAATAATCACATACAGGAAAAAAGCTTTATATAAAAATATATTAAAAATACAATTTTTTACAGTGTGGATTTTGAATAGCTAGATTCATTCGTTAATTGATCTCGAACAAATACCGTACTCGTTGTGCAGGTATAGTTTTAATTCCTCCTCTGGCTCTAATTTCTTGAATTCGTTTTGATTTTCTAAGAGGTGGGAAGGTAGACATACGAAATTCCGATACAATGGGTATACCTATTCATTAGAGAACACCATCTACAATTCGAGTGCAACTATATGCAGCTAGCTCGAGAAAAATTTTCAAACGACTGAAATACCGACCGTGCAGAAAGAAATAATCATCCCCAGCTTTCTTTTTTTGATAGAAAAAAATCTTCATCCACGATGCCATTCCTCGCTCTCTATCGCATATTAAAATTTATCCTCGTCCCTTTCACCTTCCTCCCTTTTCCGTTCACCCATCTTCGTCATCACTTCGTTCCCCCTCTCGTCGATCGAACCTTCGATAAAGTTAAGAATCAGCGCGATTATCGAACGCTTCCGGCACGCATTGTCATGCGAATCCCGACGTTCTTTCACGCGCGAAAACGGGGCGGTTATGTATATACCTAGGAGTTCGCTTCGCTGCAAAAGTGCAGAACGCGATGGATCGATAGATTGAGATACGGAACTTGGAGGAAACTGAGAAAAAAAGAGCTTCTACCATAATTCTCTTGCATTTTCTGCCATCGTGACGGCTATGGATAAATCTGAAAGTAAAATTCTCCGATTTTTCCGGGCTTTTCAGTTCGAAGTGAAGAGATTTCTCTGACCATTAGAATCCGTATAGATCCATTGCAAAATTGGATGCAGACGTATAGATAGAAAGCTTCTTAAAATAAAAATATTTAAAATTAATTAATTGACTAATTATTCATAATCGAGTTATCAGTTTATATTTGTTCAAGCTGATTCCAAAAGTTATGAATTAATTCAGACAATCTCAAAGGAAGACCGAAATGTATTAGAAAGAAATAATGTCACATACATAAAATCGATAACTTTCCAATACATCTTTCAAAATATCGATCCAACGACACTATTTTCCAACATGGAAATAAAGAACTCGTAACGATCGACTAGTATCAACATTTTTCAGCACGGCATTATCACCCAAAGCGGAGTCTAAAACACCGATAAGCCCGATGCACCGTTTCCCTCGCGCGCCCCGAATTTCTTTCGCCCAAGAAACGTCGCCGCGGAACTGCAGCCGAGTGCACTGGTCCGTCGGATTATGTGCGATGCCCCGAGTAATCTCAAAACATTCGCGCGGCTTAAGCAGAGCTTAGCCGCCTTCCGGAATATTCCCGGCTATCGCGCAGCTATGCAAATATCGGCGTTTTATCGGGAGTGCACTTCGGTGCACTCGGCTGCGACGCGGCTCGAGCCGCACGTAGCTGCATAGGAAAATGAACACGGACCCCGAGTAAATATCCCGACGTTCGGCACACGCGGAGGAGCCTGACCGCAATAAAATTTGGCAGCATTTCAACGACACGCCGCAGTTCCGAGCCGCCGCCGGCAGTTTTTAATTAACCGTAACAAATATTCCGCTGCAATTTGTTATGCACCGGAAATTGGACCGCATCGGGAACAGAGGCGAGGTACAAACGGGTTTCGCTCGTGCGAGGGAAGGAACACGACCGGTATGTTTCCTTCCATTTCACGCGGAAGTTGCTACACTGCCATTTTAACCGCACGACCTACAATGCATCGATCTGGCGAACCCCTCTCTCCCTCTTCTTCGCCCTCTATACTCGCGTCCCCCTATGTGCTCCTAGGTGTTTTCTCTATTTTTCCTTTCCCCTCTCGTAGCGAAGCGGTTCTCCGCTGAGAAGATCCTTGCCCCGCGATGTCTTTCGAGGAGAATATGAGAAAAGAAATAGATGGGACTAATTCCCTGGAACGGATTCGAATGGATATTTCGTTGTCGGTTCTAGTTCAAGGAAGATATATATTTTAACGAGACGAATTAATCGCGATTGCACTGAGAATTTTTGTATTACTCATATTAATATTTATATCGACAAGCGTGTGTAATGATCGTCGGTGCGATCACGATATTTCGCAACTACTGAAAATAGAAATTCATAATCGATACGTAGGATCTATATTTTCAGAGCAAGAGAATATTTGCCTTTGGCAATTAATTGCACAGCGATGTAATAATTGGATACTATTATATGTAAACGCTTTTTCAACATTCGATAAATTTCCCAAAATATTTCATACAAAAGCATTACGAATTCTTATATATACCTACAAAATGACTTTACCTGTATATCGCGTAAATATTTCGTTAGCTCGAGAAAAAAATGGAGAATACCGCGAGTCTCTGGAAGCGAATAAAAAAGGGGAATTCTCATGAAAGCTACATAATCAAAATTCGGTGGAAATAATTCCCCGGAAGAGATTTCTCGGCGCAATTCGAACGTAACATTCGTCCGGGCGAGCAGGTGTGCGATCGCCCCCGAAAGAAATTTCGTAACGGCGAATCAACCGCGACTCCACGGTCGGATTCTCGGTCCAACCGAGATACGGATAAGATTCCGTATCCGCTGGAGTTCGCGCGTAGGTATAAAGACACCCTCTCTCCTCTCTCGCGCCGGAGCCCGTTATCGGCCTCTGTCCCGTTCGACTCCGCACCCCTCTATCTATATACCTTTCTCTCTCTCTGCCTTCCTCCTTCCTCCCTTATCGGCTCAACAAATTTAACTTGATTTCCTATACGGACTTTGCGGAGCTCTGGGGAAATACAGAGCGCCTGGCTTCGGCCCATCTCGTCTAAACTTGCTTTACGATAAGGGATAAACCTCGCGCTCCACCCCCTCCTTCCGTCGACACCGCGCGCTTCGAATCTTCTTGACCTAGCCGAACTTTCGTTTTTCCTAACTCTTCTCACTCTTGCGCACCGTACTGGCTATTTTTGTTTAAATTTCACAATGAGGGAGGGAATCGACTTCCGAGGCTATTTACACCGTGAAAGCAGTTTGTTAATAGTTAATAAATATAATTCCAAATACGGCGAAATAAATATTTCGTTACTGTAAGAAAGTATATGTTAATTATTCAAATCTTTATTTCACTCAGATGGTTACCCCAACGGATTTAATTCTGGCAAATAAATATCGCAATAATTAATGAATATTTACACAGAAAAAAATAATTAGCCGGATTTATTTAAAATTACTTGCGGGATCGCAAGTGATTATTTATTTATATCAATGAAATCTTTTAATATATCAAATTGATATCTCTCTTCCTTAGGTACAGCCATGTGAAATAGTATGTGATCGCAAGGAAGAAATATGAAATTGATATGACAAAAGATTTAATTGGTGTAAAATGATAATTACTTGCGACCCCGCAAGTAATTATCAGTAGATCTAATTAATTCTTTTTTCAATGTATACTTGATCCAATAAAATGTTTATTTCGCCATATTCAAAGAAAAATTTATCAACTACAAATAAACTATTTCCTCGGCGTGAGTAAGAATGTTTACGCTTGAATTGGATGCGAAACTTCCGTTTCCTGCCGAAAAGCTGTTTCCCCTATTTTCACGCGTGCCCGTACGAGTATACAGTCGTCACTGCAGTGCAGTAACGGTAAATCGCCACGTCGAATTCTCTGCCGTCGCAAAGTCGATACGTTCGAATGCGACCATACACACACGCCGAGTCAGTACCGTGCAGAAAGAGAGCTCGTCGAAAAGCAACTTGCAAATTGAAAATCGAGCGAATTCGTATGCGCGAGGAAACTCCGCGAGTTTCTCAGAGGCGTGAAACTGTCACAACACTCGCGCGCGAATGGACACAAAGCTTTCGAGATAAGTGCTTGCTGCAAGCACGGGGCGAGTACATTGAACGTATAGGGAGTACATGTCCCGTGTTTGGTTTAATACACGCCAGTGCAGCGGGTTGCTTATCGGTTGGTACACCCTGTCCTCTGTGGTTTCCTGTAATTCGGTGATAATACCGAGAGCCAATATCTGAACCAAATGACACTGCTTACGTTTATTTCCTTGATTATTCAAAAAAAACGCAAACGAGTGTCGAAACTATATAGGAGCGTCTGTAACGTTGACCACTAATAAGATGACCGATATTTCGTAGAGTGATACACTCAGAAAAATAACTTGGTTAAAATGACAAAACGTAACTATAGTCATCGAGTCTATAGCGACCCACGGTGTTCAATATTGATGAATTGTGATTGTACATTCATAAATAATTTTCTGAAAGTTTTAGTCATTGTTCTATTTCTTAAGACAATAAATTCCTACGATAAATACAAGCGTGTAATTAATCAATCTTGACGACTGCAAGAAACTACACACTAAAGACCTTCGGATCATACATGACCCAACCGACATGCAACCCGTTGCACTGGTGTGTATCAAACAAAACACTGGGTATGCACCGAACCCAAGACGCAGCTACATACGTAGGTACCGCGTCTGATTTTCGTATAGACGCGCGGTCGGACGTACGTATACTTTTACTGCAGCCGCGACCGGCACCGCTCGGGTACTCGGGCTGATATTACGTTAAACATTATACATAGCCGATTCTGAATGGCGAGCCCTCGGGAGGCTTACACGAGTGGCATGTGGTACACGCAGTCTGGCGCATAGTCTGTATAATTCAGTCATATCCATGCTAATCCCACCGGCCGCGCTTTATTCTACATGATGGATGCACGGCCGCCGGAGAATTGCCCTTTTCAATGAAATACAACTAAAATTAAACTCGTCCGCTCGTTTTCCCGCCAATTTGGCGCGCCGGCAGCGAACTCCCGACGTGGGACACGGCTGCGGCGATGCGAAGCGCGCTGAAAAATCTGTCCGGCTGAATAGCGGAAGTCACTGACGTCAGAGCCTTGGTTCAATCTTAACTTCGATGTGGGACGTATACGAAGTGAACCTTAACGTACGTCTTTGTATTAATGGTTGCACGATCGAAGGGGTGGATAAGTAAATATGGAAGATCAGAGATAAATGTGACACGGATAAAATGTTAAAGTCCTGCGTGTTAATGAAATATTGCAGAGGATATTGCAGCGAGCATTATTTCGGTGAGCGAGAACTGGGAAAATTATTCTTACAACAATTTTACGAAATAAAAACGAATAGTGGACCGAAAACGTACTTACTTACTTGCCCCTTTAATTATGCAACCATTAATATTGTACATGATACTGGATATATTATATATAGGTCCACGCCGGTGAAATTATGTTAAAATTAACACCACTTTTTTACCGTGCAAAGCTCACCCAATATATTTTCCTTTTCTCTTTGAATATAATACGTACAACTCATCCTTTTATAAAATATAACATATTTCTTTATTGAAGTCACTTGAAAGCATTTTGGCGCCTTAAGGTGAACGCGAACCATGAAACCATTCTCCCGAAGCAGACCAGATAAGCAAGGGAAAACGCTAGACGACACCGTACGTCGGATCGTCGCTCTACGCGAAATTCCCCTCGACTCGACGTTGAAAAATCAGACGGTGAGTAAAAAGCGAGTAATTCGTCGAGATGGAAAGCTTAGATTCTGAGGCCGGGTGACGTCGTCGATCTCGTAGCCCGGGAAAGGGTTTACCGCGCGGGTGGAAATGCAGTTCGACGCGTCAAGCTTTGCCCGCGAAAGTTAGGGGTGACGAATTCCCCTCTCCCGCCGCGAACGCCCGAAGGAACCCGACGCGCGAGTCGTCTGGTGGTGCGTCTTTTCAAGATTTTCGGCGAGCTTATAACGGCGCTTTCTCGCGGGCGGTACAGTCGAGAAGATAGAGAGGCGGTGCCAGATGTTCCGGATTCTTATTTGACGTATGTGTCGATATTTCTGGATAGCGGAGAAAGCGGTGGAGATGTGCCAGGTAATATTGCCGAATGTAACGTTCCGCGTGTGAAATTCTCGGAGATGCACGAGCGTCTCAAGAGATGAGAAGCGAATCGCTCCGCGAGATGTAGCTAGCGCACAACTATTGTATATCTTTCGCATCGAGTATCGAGAAAAGCACGATTTTGATTATATTAGGAAGTTGCATTGAAAGCTGCTGTTCTCCTGTAGATGGCTCTAACTATTATATGTAGGAAGATGGAAAGAAAAAATGATATGATCCTATATCCGATAGTACTGTCCCGAGTATTATATTCGCATCGATTTTCAGCAATTTCGAAAAATAAAACGAGCATTATTCTGCGAGGTAAGGCGTTATTTTGATTTGTATAAGGCATTGATAGCAAATAATTAATAAGACACTTTGCTAAATTTTAATCTAGTGATGTTTGACTGCGGTACTCCAAGTTGTAATTAAAAGTTTCACCATAAAAGAGACTAATTTAACCTTTCGTGGTCATACGTCTGTAGAGTTCCGCGATGATCACACATGAGTCAAATGGACCCAACCGATTTTTAAATAAAAGCCACTTGAACAAGATCTTTCCAATTTAGACTGACAAATTGTGGAACATTCTTCGAACATTGCGGAATATCTAATGAAACCTGGGTCAAGTGGATCCTTGATGACCACGGAGGGTTAATGTGAATATTGAAATCTATACAAATTACGCTGGAGATATTTGAAAAGAAACTCTAGAATAAACCCCTCTCTGAACGATTTAATATTACAGATTCAATATCTCTGGATACCCCGAATACCGCGAGAAATAGAACGCTCTTGATTGTAAGGCGGTGATAATGATGATCGGCGTAGAGATCGCAAGAAAGACGACCGTTTGAATTGAATCATTAATTCGATGCCGTTCCAAGAGTGGCACTAAACTGCAGTAACTCGTAGTTCTGCCGATATAAATTTGATAGAATTAACGAAATAACTGTGCAACGCTGCAGTGTGACACGAGACATCTAATTATATTGTCAGTGTACTTTATTATCTTGATAGTGTCTCTGTGATTCAATCAGGAAACGTAACGTGATTCGACTGATATTTCTGTTAGTTGCTATTTATTAGTTTATTACGAATTCGCGAGAAACGTTAATTATATTACGATTTGCCGAAGATAGATAGCATTTTACCAAATTAACCTCGATTATCGCGCTTCAGGGATAAAGTACCTATGTAAGGATGCTCTTTCGAATCTTTCTACAAATTTTCAACAGAAATCCGATTAAGTTGACACTCAGCTTTAATTAACCGTGCCCTTTATTGAACCTCCATTCTCTCATTTATGAAATGTTGTATTTCATGATCCAGCGGCGTAAATGCGTGCGTAACACATGATACATAAATATTCAATTAAGTTTCCTCGTTTCGAGATAATTAATTTAACCGAGTTTCTACCACATTATAATATTAATAACGTGAATGAAATTTGCGAAAGTTTAAATAATGAATCGCTTTTGAATTTTGTACATTGATTTCTATTTCATCAGGCGGCACTCCTTTGACCGTATAACATCAAGTGAATAAATTCACATGAAATCATAATAAAGGTCGCTCCAGTTTGCTCCGGTACCATAACGTTATAGTTCCACGTTTCTAATTGAAATACTCGTTCGTCGTCACCCCGAATGCAAGTGCGTTGCAACGACCCGCTGTTCTCCCAATTAATTAAATTGGGTTGCGAAACGACCGAGTAACTGCAATACGACTTGCGGTATTCGTTTTGTCGACGTTGCTGAATCCCTAACAGTACCGTGAACCAATTAGAAACTAACACGACTCAATGAGTATTTTCATGCATTCTGGTTAGCTTTGCAGGATTCCGCGTTTATCCGGAAAAGAAAATCCTTTTTCAAGAAAATAATTTCTCAAATGAAATATCTTTTTCTTCGCCGTTATCTCGAAAATCGCGAAAAACTGCAGCGCGTATCAAGGTGCAATCTCTCTACCCTTTTTCCTATCACTTGTCATAAATCCATTTCGGAGTGCAGCGCATGTACTTTTCCGACAAATCGGGACTATAACATCTCACCCCTTTCCTCGATACCATACGCGACAAGGAAGATCCACAGGTTATTGTTTTTCAATTCCAGTCGTAACTAACTACGCGTCGACGTACGGAATAAAGGAGGTATCACCCTGCGCAGAAACACGTGATTCTATACTGAAGAAAATTTGGTTAAAAGGTTTACCATGGTTGATTCAAATCAATCGAAATGATAATACATTCATTTGAATTAAGGAAATTGTGTTTAATTCGATATTCGTTAATTCACAGCAAGCATAAGCATAACCGATGTTAGAAAATATTAATCATACATGTGATTAAGCATATATTAGTTGCAAATGAATGGGTATCGGAATGAACACAATTACATAAATTAAACAATATTTCATCGTTTGAAATAATTTGAACCAACTAAATCGGTTCAACCAATTGTTTTTTCTCAGTCTGCATTGAAATAAATAATTAGTAATGTTAAAACTTTTATTGACATAGGAACAAAAATATTCTTGCCGTGACGACAAATGTTTAGTTGTCGCAACCAAAAGTTTGTCGTCCCAATAAGAATCCTATCCCGTTGTTCCCATATCAACCAAACGTTTGGCTAACATTACTAATCATTTTTCTCAATGTATAATATAACAGACCCAATTCGAATCCACAGAGCAGTCGAATATACCCAAAGCGCCGCATCGAACGAAATTGGAAATTGTTACCGCGGGTATGCGGATCCGCTGATTGCACCAGGCCTACGAGTCATCCACCATCAAAGGAAGTAACAATGTAATTTGCATTTCAGGCTCCATCCCTGCAAGGCGCCCTCTTCCTTGAGCAAGGGGAGTGGAGCGATCGTGTATACTGTGATAAAATAGCCAGAGAGAGATGGAGACAGAGAGAGGGGGGAGAGAGCGGAGGTATAACAGAGCGAAGAGAGGGGGACGAAGAGAACGAAGCGGTCGAGAGTGCCCCGTAGGAAGTGGCCCAGTTTTCGCTTTCGGATATTGGCGAACCGCTGCCGCGGTCGGCTAGCTTTGTAGCCTCGCGCGTAGACGTTCCATCCCCTGGAAGGGTACGAGGCGGGAGGGGGGATAGGAAACGGGAGAAGGGACGGCGCGAGTTCCGTTTCATTCCCAACCGACGTTTCGACCCTCACATTTTCATCTCGATTTGCTTCGAAAGAGATCGCCCACTAGTACCTCGTAACGCTCTTCCGGAATGGCCGCGTAAAACCCTCCTGTCCTGACTGCACGCACGCGCGAATACATCGCCACGCGCGCACGTATGCTCGCGCGCGCGAAGAAAGCCACGCGTTCGGCGTATGTGCGTGTGGGGAACAGCAGGGGCGCGAGCGCGCTCGCCATTTAGGCTGCTCCGCTGATGAAACGACGAGCAAACTTTGTTTGGTCCGACATGCGCATCCCGTTGTCGAGATTAGGCACGCCTCTTTCGATATAGCCCCCGGGACGCGCGAATAAATTGCATCCGTAACGCGTATTCTTGTAAACGTTCATGTGCATTCATTTTCCGTCGGGGGTGGAATTCGATTGGGCTGGAAAAACGGATGGGACTGTATCCTCTTGCACGAGGATTCTTCTCTCTCTTCGGGGTCTTTCGCGTTTTCGTGAGTCGAAGGAGGTGGTGGTTTGCGGTAAGTCGAAATTATGTAGAGAGTGTTCAAATTAGGGTTTTTTTTTGTATTTTGTTGACTCGACTGGATCGTGGCTTTAATCCTTACACGAGTTGATATTGTGATTAGAGGTGATTATATTCAATTAAATAATTTTTCTATGTATTCATGTTAAAAGGGAACTCTAAAAAAGGAATACGTACATTTTTAAAAATTTCTTTCGTATCAACATTGTTGCGATTTTTCGTTCAATGTCGAAGCATAGCAGCGCTGAATCGAGATGGAATAAAAAGAAATGAGCGTTTTTTTTTCTATATGAGTTCCTCTCTTCAATATATTATATTATGATTATTCTTAAAGAAAAATAAAAAGGTTTGCAATTTATATTTATACATTTACAATTATCCCAAGCCTAATTTCAGTTCATTGTCACAGAATTACCCTGAATTTCGAATTAGCTCCAGTTTAGTATGTTAGAATAACTACATGGTGCGGTATTTAGGTTCGTTTCGAATCTAAATAAAACGTCGTACATAAAACAAAAAAGGTGTAGAAATCTCCCGAAGACTCGACGGCGCGACAAACGCCACTGGAGGAGAAAGGTCGAGCCGTCGTCGTGGTCACAGACAGGGCTAATAAAAGCTTAGCTACGATGTGACGCGAGAAATCGGACCGGCGGCGGCGCGGCGAAACGTAACAGGCAGTTCGTTGGTCCTGAAGCGTCCATGGGCTCTGGAGAGAGCCGGACGTATACGAAGAGAAGGATTACTCGCGAGGGACGAAGCTTTCGGACGCTCGATAAGCGACGCTGCAGCTTCGTACGAATAATTCGGAAATATTTCGTCGCCGGTGGGAGCTCACGCTGGCGTCGAGCGACGAAGGAACGAGGATCGCGAGCTTCGCGACGCGAAATTCAAATGAATTATTTCTGAATGACGTAGTTATCAACCGGCCTGGAGAAAAAGCGAGGGGGAAAGGTGGCTCTTTGTCCGCAGATCGCGCAGAGCTTTACGGCCGACGCCGGAGGCTTTCATGCCGACGTGTCCTCGTCTAAAAACTTCTCGGCACGACATGGCGTGTCATTCGATACGCACGAAACGTTTCAAATGCGAGATACGTGCACCTACGTCTGTATACGCGCGCGCGCGCGCGCGCGCGTATACGGACTGACCGACGTAAAATGTGCCGTGAAAGCACGTCGCGGAGGTCGACAAGTTTAATTACCCTGGACGGAACGGGGATTGGTCTATCGGTCGTTTCAAATTGCGGGTGGATCCTGAATTTATCTACGTGCAGATATGCATCTGGTCGTTGACAGGCGAACGACATTATTACCCCGCGGACATTCGGAGATATGCACTTTAATGTGAATCTACGAGAAAATAAATCGGTGTATTTGATATAATTAACGATTAATTGCGATCGAATGGAAATTACTTGTTCCCGGATGAGCGAGTATCGTGAGTATGAATCTATCGAGGATGAGGTGCATTTAATTAAATGTATTTTGTGGTTCGATGCACAAATATAGATGCACTGAGAGAAATAATTTCTAGTGCTAAAAAAAAATGTTTTCTACAGTCAAAAACATGATATAATTCCAGGATTAAGCCATGGCTTTCTTCGTGCATGAAAATATTTGATACGTTCGAGTGATTGTTTTTTTTCGCGCAGGAAAAAATTCTTGTCCGAGCGAATGTATTCTTAAATCAAGAGTATATAAGATTCTTTTCAAGAATCTGCCTTCTTAACAATTTTTAAGATCATATGTTCTAGGTTCAAGAAATATTTTTCTTTTACACTAGCATTTATTTCTCTCGGTGTATTTCATCATAGGTTTATGTTCCCGATATAATACATCGTTGGCTTAAATGCAGGAACTTTTAGATGAAAACAAAATTAATTGTAGTGCACATAGTTGTATGATCTTCTCATTGTACGTCAATGCATACGAAGGATGGTATGTGACAACGTCATAAGTGCCATTTCAATATGAATCGTGTTCCTAAGTATCGACACGTGGCTCTATAGAAATATGATATTTATTGAAGTGGTACTTACACCACCTCTTCATACAGTTTAAGGGATTTTTTCGTGTTATTAATCATACGAGAAAGGCCCCTCAAAGCTATATACATATATATTTCAAGGATTTAATCAGAAACTTCTTGATGTTATGAATGGCACTACGCAAATTCCATGAAGTTCTGTCTCGATTGATATCGTCCCCTCGTATTTCTTACATGTAAGTACGAATTAATACAGGAAAATATACAGCGGTTCGCGACATGCTTATGGTTAATTCCCCTCGACACGACAGTCCACTTCCTAGAAACGTTGCAAGTAATATATAGCGAGCATGGAAGCACATAAATCAGTACGTACTAAGTACAAAAGCAGAAAAAGTAATTGCCGGTGAAAATCAAGGCAGGGAAAGGAAGACATTAGTTACTCAAACATTCGAAGTAAGATGTTTCATGAAGTATACAGAGAGAAATGTTTAATAAATAGTAAGGAACTCTTATTACTCCATAATATCCATTTCAATCCCAACATCAACGACAATAATAATTAAGGAACTTAATAATAAAAAATATTTATTAACCCTCTGTGGTCACCAAGGGTTTACCTGACCCAGGCTTCAATTTTGAAGCTGATCATACTTCTTCTTTTTAACAATCATAACTAGACCCTCGTCTGGTCTCGGCATAAACAGCTTCTCCTTAAAATTCGTACTACGAACCTTCTTCGCATATCGGTAAAAATCGTTTTTGCAACGTGCACTATAGAACCATTTATTACTTCAAAATACCATATCTTATGAGTATCATCCATAAAAATCATTAAGAAAACTCTAAAAATAAAGAAGTTATGACATTTTTAGTGAAGCAGCTCATTTTTCACGCATCTACATATTTACGATTGTTTTTAAACATGTCATCATCTCATTTCTTACATAAAAACGGCGATCAGATATTTTATAAAATTCGAGGAATATTTCATAATTTATCGGTCTAAATTGAACGGATGTTATTCACGTCACTATTATTTAAACATCGGCGGGATTAATTTGACCCATGTGTGACTATATTAAAGAACTTAGTACCAAAGGATATTCTTTATTAAAAAACATAAAAAAAATTATTGTTTAAATGGAAGTCGCTCAACCTTTACCAAATTCCTCGCGCGTTGACCTTCTGAATTATGCAGTTCGAAAATGATTTTCGGAATGCCGCGGCAAGAACGTTATTTAGTCAATCGACGGGCGCAAACGTTCATCGCACGGTCATTAAGGATATTTACGGACGAAAATGGCTGTTTTGCAAGTTAAATCCATCGATGGTAACCCGCACCTAGGTCGGCTACGGACGCTGACAGCTTTTTGGACGATATCGGGAAATATGGGTTATAATTGGTTTTATCTGCTCGTGCCGCGAAGGGTCGTAATGAAAACGATCGCCCGGCACGCGAGCGCAGCAGCCAGTCGGTCTGCACGATATTACTATTTGCACAAAATTACCCCCGCAAGATTGCTATACTTAGACACGCGCGCGCGCGCGCGCGCGGGAACGCTCTCGAGAGTCCCGATCGGACCGATTCGCCTTCGCCTGCTTCTCGCGTGCGTTCTGCACCCCCGCGATCGTACGTGGGGGTCGCGCGATCGAACCTTCCGCAATTTTCCAAATTGCAATCTCGCTGCGGACGGCAGAACTAACGAGAGCGAGAGAGAAAGAAATGCTATTTATGTACTTATGTGTTGAATCGAAGGGACACGGACTGCAGGCGGCCTGCGTGACGTTCTCCGCCCTTTTCCCTACGCGCTCGTTGCATGCGATTGATTATTATGATCTCTTTCGACTCTCGGTGCAGCAGCGATCGACTGCGGTAATTGTTTTGGAATAAAAGATTAGTCTACCGTTTTGTCGTCGTGGAGAAAAGAAGGTACGTTGGTCTAAGATCGATTGCAGTGGTGCTGTAAATTTTGACAGAGTGAGGGATAAAGTTTGGCACTCATTGTCGGAAAAGAAATAGATACAGAAATTGTTATAAATGAATATACAAAGATAAAGTGATGAAATGAAGCGAGTGAAAGATAGTATGATAAGAATGAAGAAGGAACTAGATGAAGGAAGAGGCGTTTCGTAATTTCTGTCTCTTTACGAGAAGAGCAAGATCCACTGGGATTCACTGAATTATGTAATATTTTTCGAATTAAGTATTTCTGTTTCTCCGGGTCATAAAGATTCCTTTCCCGCAGGTATTCTGCAATTGTCTGCACTTTAAACTCAAGGTCGCCGATGGAAATCGAATATCATAACAATTATGGGAACCCCAGACAAGGCGGAAAAAAGATATCGTCTATATCAACTTTACAAAAATCCACTCTCATTATCCTCTTCAATCTTCTTAAGCAAAATTTACACGTGCAAGTTTCTAGTTTTTCACAAATATCTTAAAAACGGCGAGGAAATCGACCAAAATGTATCGCAATATTCTGAAAATACGTAAAATTTCCTGTTGAATGGCGTTGGACAGGTTCCGATTGGACAATTATTACCTTGCTGCAGAACCCTTTTACAAAATCCAACCACAGCCCGAGCAACGCCGGTTAAACCAGCTGGTACCTCTTAAAATCACTCCAGGAGTCTGTTTGCTCAGAGATACGATGATGCCCCGCGTTCCTCTAATATATTTTGAAGGTTATCAAAACAATTCCACTGAGCGTCACCGCGGTACCCGTGAAGAGCGATCTTGAAAACGAGAAAGGAAAACACGGGGCTGGGGCTCCTCTCAGCGCACTCCCTTCTTAATTTCGTAAATACCAAGAAAATGCTAGAGCCAACCCCGGTAACGGCAGTGCATTTCACCCGGGGCTAAATACGGAGGGATGAAATTTGATAGATGAAGCCTTTGTCTGTCCATCTGTCCGCCCGTGCTCGAAAAGTAGGTCTCTCCTCCGGTTCGTTTTCTATTCCGAGCCCCATCCATCATGGAATAAGAAATTGCCGGCTCCCTGCACTATGAATATTCACGAAGTGGCAAAACAAAGGACAGAGACGAGGACGATTCACCGAGCGACGAAGACTCGGGCGGAGGGTCGCAAGTTTTAACCCCCTTTCGAAGCGCGAGATGATTCTCTCTCTCTCTCTCTCTCTCTTCCTCCCATTTTATGCTTGACTTTACGAAAGGCGGAAGAGGAAGAGCTCGAGTCTTGCCTTCGCATCGCGAGGAGGAAGAAGCGAATGAACCGCCTGATCGCCGTGCTCAGACAGGGCAAAGGCGTTTTATACAACCGTTATCAGCGGGATTGTCGGGGATGGTGCGCTGTACCGAAAACGGATCGTCGCTTATCGAGAAGGTTGGAGGAACGTTACGACATTTTTCAAGAGGGATTTCTTTATGCCCGTATGGGAAACTATTCGATAGCGTACGAATACGCAGCCGCCATCATAAAATATGCATACTCTTGCGGCTATTTCCGTTATATGCGTTATTTTTAAGTTTATGATGCGCGATATTTTCTCGATTCAAACAAGAGAGCGTATTTGAGCAAAGCCGAGTGAAGAATTTTTACGGCTCTCGCGCGATATCAACTCTAATTGCTAATACGCCATGCCCGTAAGTATTGCTTTCCACGTAGGAAAATGCCTCTGCCGCGAATGAGGAATTTATTAGCATAAAATAAAGATTAATTTCGAGCGAATACATTTTTCATCGGACTTCATCAGATTTCAGTTGAATTCCTCGCTCGCTCCATAACTTAACCTCTCCACCCCTCTCGACCCGCTCACCAGCCGTTCGCCACCCTTCGATTTCAATTTTGAGATCTTATATTATTTCGTTCTATTTCGTTATTTATTTTGTACGCTCAGATAAAAGACCGCGGAGAGAACTTATTTACCACGATTGTGAACTTTCCTCCGATATGAAATAAATTCCTATCTCTCTCGCAGGAATGTCCCATCGATTTTCGCGCGAAAATAAATCATTTTTCCGGGTGCGCGCGAGAGCGATTCTTCCATCGTTTCTTCGCCGAGACACGCGGCGACGAAAAGCCGGAATGTCATGTGTCGCGAGGTTTTACGACGATATAATGTTCCAACGCCCAAACGCCAGGAAACTGTATATAAGTTTCCTGGAACGCTCGAGTAACGCGAGTGCTCGAGGTAGCGGCGACGGACGAGGCTCGTGATCGGCAAACGAACGTGCTTCCGTACTTTATGGCACTTTTTATCTCAAATATGCCATCTTTATTACGTTATCGTGACTGCGTGTCGGCGGCCAGTTTATACGAGTTGTTTGAACCTTGATATCCATTATAACGACAATAATTAGGGTTCTCTTTTTCAATGTTGATACTGAATTAATTAATATAAAAAAGAACGTGGTCAAAAATGATACACTGAGAAAATAGTTTATTAATAATTAGTAAATCTAATTTAAAATACGGTGAAATAAATATTTCGTTAGGTCAAGAAAAAATATATTAATTATTAGAATCTTTATTTCATTCAAAGGATAGCGTCAAATGATTTAAGGTAACTCTGTCCCAATAGCCGGACAGCCATAAAAATTAATATATCAGATTTTACTCAGGATTCTTACTAATAACATTTGCTATATACGCCACTAATTTATTGACGATTTTTTTCCCACCAGTCATTTCTTTTTATTCCATTCAATAATTTGAATTTAAATATGTCCGGTTACTGGGGCGTGTCCTTCTATTGGAACAGTTATCTTAATTGTGCCAAATAAATGTCGTAATAGTTAACAAATATTTAACTGATCCAATAAAATGCTTATTTCGCTATATTCAAATATTTATTAATTACAAATAAACTATTTCCTCGGTGTAGGGAGAGAAAGAAGAAGAAAACAAAGAAATCCGATAAAAAAGGTGAATGCAACATTTCTCTACGTCCCAAACTCTAAATGCCCCCAGCGAAAAAACACACTGACCGAATAAATCGAGTCCCCCGATATTTTCTTTTGCCGGAAAGAGGACAAACCAACCGTGATAAATTCATAAATACTCTCGGCATAAAATGGTGTGCGCCTCCCGCGAGTTCGGTTTATTTAAGAAGTGGAGCGACATGGCTGACGGGTCCAAATGTAACCGGAAGGTAGAAGAAAACAGAAGGAAAGATTGCGTATTTTTAGAAATTAATTAATATAAAAAGAGAGATACGGAGAAAGAGCGAGAGATCGAGATTTGATAAAAACGATCGACACAACTTTTCATCGAATGTAAAAGTCGAGATACTCTCTTCGAGGGAACTTTAATCCCCCGAAGGAATCGAGTTTGCGACACCTTCCTTCGCTAAAAAGATGACGAACCGATCGCGGCAGCTTCATAAATATTCTCGTCATAAAGCAGTGCCTCCGCTGGGTTTATGGAGCGGAACGACGTCGCCGCGCGGCGTGCATCGAAAGACCCTGACTTGCGCAGATAGAAGCTTAAGGTGGAAGAGAAGAGAAAAAAGTAGAAGATCGTACCGCGCGCGCGCGCAGCGTTCCTCGAAGGTACACATACCCTTATAAAATGGAAGCGAGTATTAATATTCCGCGCGGGTTTAACGGTTATTTTGTCTCGCATACTTGTATTCCGAGGAATCCGACGCGGAATATTCAATGTATCATTGCGAACCGCCCCGCGACCGTTCCGATATTTTATTGAAACGTATCGCTGTATCAGAGAGGAGCACGCATACGCGCGCGTGCGAAAAACGCCGAGTCGCCGTCGCGGGTCTTTCTGAAAACGCTGACTTCGCACCCCGCTTCGTGGTGGTACATGCATAGTGGGTATATATGGTACCCTCTACGCTCGAAAGTGGTTAGACGCTCTCACGCCACCGCGACAAACCACCGTTCCCGCGACCCTCGGCGTTTCGACGCGCCGAGAACTTGTTTGACTCCTCGCACCTCTGTCGTGTGTTGCTACCCTCTTTCGCCCTTCTTTCTTTCTTATCCCCGCTTCGAGTCCACGTTATTTCTCGTCGGGCGCGAATATCTTCCTCCTTCGAATTTTTCCGCTCTTCCTGCTCATTGAAAGAAATAATAGCTACTGTCAAGAAATGTTTTTTGAGTCAAGAACATATGATCTTATAAATTGTTAAGACTACAGAGTGTTGATCAAAGAATATTTATTCTTGATTCAAGAATACCGTCGTGGGAACGAGAAATTCTTTGCGCGTAAAAAAACAATTACTCGTGTCTATACAATATTTTCTTAGACGAAGGAAACCATCGTTTGATCTTAAAGTTATATTATATTATGTTTTTGATTGAAGGAAACATTTTTTTGATACCAGCAATTATTTCCCTCAGTGCAGCACATTAGCTATCACTTTCGACGTCGTGCGCGATTTTGAGGATAAAAAAACCGCATCGCGACTGTGAGATAGGGTAAACTTTCTCGAAAATAATACACTGAGAGAAAAATTTAGTAGAATCAACTAAATATTTGTTCGTATATCACTATGTAATTAAATATTTCATTTGCTCAAATACTATGTATTCATCCCAACAAAATGTTTTATCGACTCAAGTTTATATAGTTTACTGAGGAAAATGTTTTGTTGGGACACGTCAATATTACTCTTGAGCCGTTAAAATATTTTATTAGTGATATATAAATAAACGTTTAATTGATTCTACTAAATTTTCCTCTCAGTATAACGTGACTATACATCATATGAAGCTAAACTTACTCGCCTCTGGAAAGAAGCTTCAATCACTATTATCTCATTATTTATGAACTTTTGGCCTACATCGATATGAAACTATTTTGTAGATTGAAATATAATCTCCAAAAAAGTATTATAAAAACATGGCAAAAGCTTATAGATAATGAGATAATAGTGATTCAAGTTTCTTTCCTGGCGAACTTTAGCCTCATATGTGATATGCCGTGTCGCAATCCTTTCACGGTAATACATTACGGAAAAAATGGAGGGGTGGGTACTCATCGCGACAGATGGGTATCCACTTCGAACCCTTCTCCACGCACTTTTCACCCAGGGCACGTTCTTTCCCTTTTTTCTTTGCGAGGTCTCATCGTCGATAATGTTGTTCGAAATTTGGCCGGAAACGGCGGTCGTATGCTGATTACCTGTACCTTCGCGTCCGTCGAAACGTCTTGGACAATTTCTTTATACAAGATGTTTCCGAAAGAAATTGATTATTATATTCACACCGCATCGGAAAAGAATTTCTCGAATCGAAGTAAATGTTTCTCTCCGGAAAGCGTCTAATAAATATATATCGGTCTCAATATTGGTTTAATCCAATCTTATGCTTCAGTGATTTGGGGGAATAGGTACTAGAGAACGAGAACACTTTACTCCTTTACGTGAATCGAACAAACAATCTTATAAGTCGACTAAATTATTCCCCACAGATATCACCGAGAAGAAAATGTTCGTTTATATGTTTCGTTTAATCGTTTATATGTTTCGTTTAATCGATAAATAACTCGATTAAAATGACAAAACGCTCCTGATTAAACGAGTTTAGTTATTCTGATTAAAACATTAGCAAGTCGAGACACAAATATATAGTTATTCTAACTACATATTAAGTTATTCAAACTACGTCTAGTTATTCTAACCAAAAATAGGTCAGTTTAACCAAACGGATGGAGAAACGGTTTGACTATGGTCTCCAGGATTTTGATTATAATATTGTAGATTAACCAGGTTATTTTTCCCAGTGCAGTATAGCGTATACCAGAGAGGGGAGGTGTGACACACGCGAGAAAAGTGTAGGTGGAGAAGGCCGACGCGTCGTGCCGGATGTGTATATGGAAAAGGGGGCAGAAGAGAGCGTCGCGTAGTCGACGTACGTGGGCAATAAGAAGCCGTCATATCGAGACACTTACGGAATGGTCCCGTCGCTACAAACGGCTCAGACATCCCGCGACGGTACTCCCGCGAGATCTCTTCAAACAATTGCATCGGTCTGCCGCTCCCCGAACTATCGCTCCGGAAGTAGAAGAGTCGTATGGACGAGCGCGAGCGGTGAAGAGGGGGGAGAGAGTCGAGAGAGTGTCGGCCCCTCTCCGTTCCGAAAATGAAGCTGTAAAGACAGCGACATTTGTCCTTTACGATCGCGGACGCGTGTAAAGCCCGAATTTACGAATGTATTTCGACGCACTCGGCGCGGTACCTACGCGGGGTTCGTTTACGACGCGGCAGCGCGTACGCGTATGTCCTCCTCCTCCTCTCGCCTACGTGCAACGCGGATGAGTACCCGGGTACCCACGTTGTGCGCGTATAGAGCCGTTGCGAGCGCGCGAGGAAGCGTAAACTCGAAAAAGCCCGATGTCATCTGTAATTGGGATTGACGATGAACGATAGATGGCGACACCGAAAATGTCTACTTGGTGCGCTCTATCTCTGTACCGTCAGGCAACGGCGCATGTCATGCAAAGGTCATGTATATGTACACTTGACGTCTTGATAAATCGACCAGCAGTCAGGTCGGGGCCTCCAAATAGGAAATTTATTGATTGTATTTATAAATTTCACGTCTAAAAAAAGTCGATTTTAACTGAAATTTTCCCGGAGTCTAAAGGTTAAGAGAGAAAACTGTATGAGTATATGGCGGTCCGGCGGGGAAAGTGGTATAAGTCTGAAATTGTGAAAATGAGATATGTGCATTTTAAGCTTCTCCTGGCTTAGTTTAACATTCGGAAAAAGCGATATAAGTTAATAGAGACCTTACCTGGGTATTACCTAGGCAAGGTCTACTAATTTACCTCGCTTTTTCCGAATGTTAAACTAAGCCAGGAGAAGCTTAAAATACACATATCTCATTTTCACAATTTCAGACTTATACCACTTTCCCCGCCGGACCGCCATATGTACACCTAGGCGTCAATGATTCTGATCGATCCGCTTTGGATAACGGTACTTTTATGGAGTCGATTGTAGCTAAAAGATTCGAGCGAATCTTAGTTTTTTGCCATGAAGGAAATATTCAATTAATGATTGAATAGGAAGCTGCTGGAAGAGAGACTTTTTAAATTCAAATATCGCATCAATATTGGATTTTCCATGGTTCTGTATAAATTCCTAAAAAATACATTCGAGTTATACCAGATCTATTATATGGATACAGTATAGCTTGGATCGCTCTCGGATCTTATACGATTATCATACAGAAATCGGCTTGCCCGTGGCATACACCATTAATGGACGCGCAACTTTATGCTCTCCCACGCAGACTAGAATTCTCGGCGGTAAAAACTGTAAGACCTGCAGCGGTATGCAGTTTGCCATAAAATCGGACGTAAAATGCGTAACGGTAATATTTGCCCGGGCGTACTACGTAGCGTGGTATATGTTCCTCGTGATGTTACTACACGTGTCTCGCTCATTCCGCAAAGGAAATATGACGGGATACGCTTATTTGCTTCTTTCGCGATATCGGAGGATGCAACATATCGCTCGAGTTCCAATTGAGAGAACGTAAAACAGATTGCGCTCGTGCGTTTATCGATTCTCACAATTAACTATCGATTTTGTCGTTAGAACAAGAAAATACGTTAATGATTAAGATGTTTATTTCATTCGCACAGCTGCTTCGAAGGATGAAATTGTGCTAAATAAATTTTGTAATAGTTAACGAATATTTATTTAGTCCAATAAAATGTTTCTTTCGCCATATTGAAAGAAAAATGTATTAACTACAAATATAAACTGTTTTCGCAGTGTAGAAACGAGGCTTCATTTTCCCGTATAAGGAGTGGCATAATAGGGTAGTCGACTGATTTCCTTTATTGATGATTTGAAGAATTTGGACACAATTATTTACCTCATATTTTTTCATTTTTCACTTTCGGTTGCATTTAAATCGGAAAACGATATTTTCAATTGCAACATACGTCGTCGTCTCAGTAAGTCTATCTCTCTCGTACTCGTTGCTTGACATAAAAGTGCGTCTCTCATGGCTCTTCGATGACGTCATAACTCAGTAGGGAGAAACGCATTTATAACTCATCGAATAATTATTTTTTCAGACATTTCTTTTCGTATGACATTGAATACATATACAGGGTGTTTCATAAGTATTGTGACAAACGTAAAGGGGTTGTAGAAGGCATTAAACTAAGCAATCTTGACCAATAAACCTGTGTCCAGAAATATGCCGTTTGGGCGGGAAGGTGAATGAACGTTTCATTCAGATACTGCCGCGCTTGCAAAGAAAAATGCGCCGGAGCGCCATCATGTGCGACAGTCCGCAAGGTCTCCAGGCTTAACACCCTCATGCCGGGTTTATACGCTTGCCAAACCTCGACAAGCCATCACAAATTCAAACGTGTGAATACCGCGTTTGGCTTTGCTTGTGTAGGCTTGCTAGCACTTGTCGCCGATCCGACCGAGTGTCGGTTTTTGGCACAAATCAAAGGAAGTTAACGGTAAGCGCTTGCGAAGCGTTTACACGTTTGAGCGTTTGTGAAGGCTTGGAGTTTGTGGCAAGTGCCAAGCGTGTAAACCCGGCATTAGATTTCTTTTTCTGGGGCTATGTCAAAACGTTGGTGTACGAAACACCTGTCAACAACGTGGAAGATCTATTGGGAAGGGTCATGGCCGCCTCCACAGTTGTGCAGGACATGCCTGGGGTATTCCATAGGTTCCGGACTGCAATGCACAGCCGTGCCACATTCTGTATTGAGCGAAACGGAGGCCATATTGAGTCATTTTTATAAACATTAAAAATACAATTATTAGTTGCTTCGTGTTTCTCTCATTCACCTTCCCGCCCAAACGGCATATTTCTGGACACAGGTTTATTGGTCAAGATTGCTTAGTTTAATGCCCTTTACAACCCCTTTACGTTTGTCACAATACTTATGAAACACCCTGTATACGAATTACAAATTAAATTGAAAAATATGAAACTTTTATTTTAGTCAAAACTGTATTCGAGTACTTATTATTGCTCCCGTACGCGGAATTCGTAACTGCATTTCCAGCGAACGCGATACTCGCGCGTCCCACCCCCGATGCCGCGGCCATTCGAGGGTTACGATTGTACAGATATATACGCACACAAACCGTCGTCCGAAAACCACCTGTAAACGCGCACCGTGGGTCGGAAAGAGAGGGGCGGGAGGGAAGGAGGATTTGCGAGCTCCCATCTCACGACTATCGTGCGCGCTCGGGCGATCGATGGCTCGCGTCGGAGTGGCGTTACTTTTTCATTGGGTAACAAATGATCGCGCAGTCGCTGATATCTCGGAGCTACGCGAGTCACGTGCAAGGGACGGCGAAAGGACCGGGTGCGCAGCGGTCCTCTTGGGACCTACGGCAAAGTTCCCTCGCCGCGGCGCCATTACCGGAAAAGGGCCAGGCCGAAAAGTTACCGAGCGCGCTCCATAAAGCAACCCCCGTGCGCGGCGGTGCGCGAACAGGTTCTTTTTCTCTTATATTTGCCAAGGGTCGGCCGTAAGGGCAAATTCGTTCGCGCGTAAATCGCTGCGCGATTAAACGAACCGTGGTAATAGGTAGGCGTCTACTTACGCCGCCGGACGGCGGCATATTTTCGTCAATGATCTCGATATTACGAGCGCGCTCGTATATGTAAATATTTACGGACATTTTTTTCGCGTGATACGATCTGCGCTCGATATCGATTGAATCATAGGATGTATCCGATGGGCGAATGTCGTGCTTTAATTAATTAACCCTCTGTGGTCACCAAAGGGTCCACTTGACCCGGATTTCAATTTTGAAGCTGACTGTACCTTCCTTTTTACAGTCATAAATAGAGCCTCGTCAGAATTCGGAATAAACAGCTTCTTCTTAAAATTCGTACTGCGGACCTTCTTTGGACTTCGGAAAAAATCGTTTTTGAAATATATATATTATAGAACTATTTATTGCTTCAAAGAGTAGGTACCATACCTCATGAGAATCATCGAGAGACTTTATTAGGAAAGCTCTAAAAATAAAGAAGCTATAGCTCATTTTTTTTACGCATCAATATATTCATGATCGTTTTTGAACGTCATCATTTCACTTCTTACGTAAACACGGTGATTTGATGTTCTACAATGATAAAAAAATCTCGGAATAAATAGATTCTTTTTTAAACTCATATTGTGAACCTTCTTCGGACTTCAGAAAGAGTCGTTTTTGAAATGTACACTACAGAACTATGTATTGCCTCAAAGTACCATATCTCATGAGTATTGTCCGGAGACTTTATTAAGAAAGCTTTAAAAATAAAGAAATTAGGACACTTTAAGAGAAGCAGTTCATTTTTTGACGTATCTACATATTCACAATCGATAGATACGGTGATTAAATGACCTGAAATGTTCGAAGAATGTACCATAATTTGTCGGTCTAGATTAGACAAACGTTGTTTACGTGACTATTATTTAAAAATCGGTTGAATCCATTTGACCCATGTGTCACCATCGCAGAACTGTGCAGACGTGTGACCGCGGAGGGTTAAAAGTGGTGGTTAAATGTGTAGAATGACGTGTAATTGAAATTTGAATGTAAGTATTAGTTGATGGAGAAAGGAGCTTTCAATTACTCAATTAAATATTATTGCCTTTACCGCAAACGATTTTTCTCGTAAATCAAACTAATTATAGTGTCCATTTCTCTTCATTTTAATTTAACGTTTTCATAAAGTCATGCAGGTAATACCGCCTTTCTTTTGGGAGACACTGGAAATTTCACTCGATGGGAATGCCTGATATAAACCGAGAGATGTGAAATTTACAAATGGGATATTTTAAACAAGTATGACAGCGTGGACCCTCGCGGAATTCGGGAGAGTCGTTTCGCTCTAGGCGCCCCAGTAAAAAGGGAGAGCGCACTGAGTTATCCTCCCCACCCTATATAAGCTGTCAGGAGTAATCGAGACTTATGTGACATTAGCAGAAGTCGCACCGTAACGTCCGTCTCTCTCTTTCATAAAATCGAGTATGCATATTTGATAGGGAGAGCGAGGCCATCCCCATATCTACTCGAGACGCCCCTAGGTAGGTTATTGCTCGATGCTATACGTAGTTTCTGATCCTGAAGGAAAAAAACTAAAATATTTCCCGATAGCCCAGATATAGAATTATTCTCCGATCTGAATATTTTTATAATATGTTCGAAAAAGGCTTATATATGAAACGTAAAAATGTTTCTTTTTCATAAGTGCATTTCTGCGGACGAATCATTTGAAAAGAGATTAATTTCTTATTTCCGGGCGAAATGATAATTTCAAATCGGGCGATTTGTGGCGCGATTCGGCAGCTCAAGTTTACTTCGATATTTCACCACTACACGGCGTGCGATTCTCGCAAGAATTATTGCCCCAATCAGGAAATAAGGATCGGGAAGTAGCGTTACCTAGCATGTGTATATATATACATATAACGTCGCTGCCGAGACGTTCATATATTATTAAGCAATCAACATTTTTATATGGATATAAAAATATTTATATAGAATTGAATATTGCCGCTAAGCGTTATTCGATTTAGTGGAATAACGCGAAATTTTTGTCCAGATGGAGCGTGCGGCTCGATCGCCCAAAAATCACAAATAAAAATTCCCCGATGGCCCAGATACAGAATTATCCTCCGGTCCGAATAACAATAAATTAGCTTGAACCAACTCGAATACCGGCAATCCTTTCTCACCCGATAAGACACACGTGTCGTAGCACCTCCTAATAACAACTCCGATTATACAAACGAGCGCGGTAGCTCGTCCAGTATCGAAGAGTCGTCGGGCTCCGTTTCGTCCACAACCGTATTATTATTTCCCTACGTGTACTAGTTTTCTTTTAACTGGTGCGATTCATTAACCAGCCTCGATGTACTCATACGCTTTGCGTGCAATGATCGATTTTAATTTCGGCCTCAAGAGTATTAATGACCGGTTGCGCGCGGGCTCGACTCCTCTTGCGCCGCAATTAGAGCAATTTTCAATTTACCATTCGATAAAGCGTGTAGGAGTCGATGGCGGCGAGAAGAGCGCAGCAGACGGCCGTGCCCGCGGTGCAAACAGCACGCACGTGGCCCACATGTATGTACGTAACCAACGGCGTCGTTACTTTTGCATTCCGTGAACGTCTCCGTTTTAATGTAAACGTTGCTGATATAAGATTTGGTTCCAAGCGTACAGCCGACTGATGGAGAAAGAAAAATGAGATACATGCTTTGTTATTCAGTTTCGGATGAAAGAGGATCGACGAACAATTCTAGAAGTCTTATCAGGACGCCTTGACAAGGCCTGATGAGGAAATATAACGCCCGCTTGTTAAGATTCCAGGCGAGAATCCTAATAAGAATCGAAATGGATTTTACGAGGATTCTTATTAAATATCGTGTTTAGAATCCAGATGACAAAAAATAATCCTATAATGAAGAAATATTTTTCCTCACTCATGCCCATTTCGAGGCCTTTTCCAGCCTATTTTTAGACCGTGAGATGGCGTTTTTCCCGCGTGACACCGACCGGGAGTCCGCAGGCTGTCAAAAGATTGTTTAGTCCGAAGTGGGTCCTTTTTCCAAACTGATAAACGCAACGTGAAACGAGCCGTGTATACTTCTGTTTGTTTTGTTTTGAGAAATGGGCATTCGTGAGGAAAAATAGTAATGTCATTCGGCTGAAATCCTCGGATTTTTAAGACTGTTTTTTTACACATCGTCCCCAAACCATGCCTCGTGTTACGACCTTATTAAACACAGTCTGAAAAAACCTCGGATTTCCGCCTTATGACATAAGATACTTTTTTTTTTCGATATAAACAATTCGTTAAGCGATTACAGAAGGCCCTACTCAGATCTTCGTTTGCTATCTCCAATTATGACAATTTTCACTGCAGTTCTAATTACGCGTGAAAAACTCCATGATCGATAAATCGCAGAGGATATGTGCCTAGTAATCATCCCATCCCGCGACTCTCTGCAGTGGTAGGTGTGTAATATACAGACCGGATATTTTTTCTGAGGAAAGATCGAGATGCTTCCATATGTATACGTATACATATGTACAGTCGCTGCAGAGTGTATTCACTCAGGGCGACGCAGCGACGGTGGGAGGAGTATTCGGAGGAAGGTTTTACCGATGTGTAAATCCACCATCTCGAAGGATAGCGGCAGCCCCGTGCGTTACATATGTAACAGGAATTTACTTATAGATGCACATTTCACTTATGGTTCTACATAAAATGTATCCCGCTTCCCTTTACCGCCGTCGAGTCAACAGGCTTACTTATGACGTTCGTGCGCTACGAATGCCCTTCGCGTATCCTGTCCACTGCAGAATTCGTGAGCGATGTCATTGTCAGAAGTTGTAAGGGCCGACGATCTCGGCAGTTTTTGAGTTAAAAAATGAACGACTCGAATACGTCATTGTTCTATGCAATGGCGGTGCGGATATTCGCCTCGTACTGTTGATATTTATTTTTCTTCAATAATCGGTATAATCTAACCATCTCAATTTGTGGAATAATCATGTGATTTTTGAAACACTAATTCGACTAATAAAATTCATGGAAAAATGAGATTTGTCATTACATGTGATTTGATAATCAGCAAACGTCACTTACGTGTCGAAAATGACTCCTCACGCTTTCGAGCTAGCGCATATCGATATAAGGTGGGCCAATAATATTCTTGGAAAAGTGTCGATGTGACGTGTCCTTTTTATGAATGGATCTACGCTACACTGAGAGAAATAATTGAAGGGTTTCTTTTAAAAACAACATTTATCAATAACGCCAGTCCATGTAGTATTGGTAATAATGCCTACTCTTTCGTTGTATCTAGCCGTGTAGTGGTGCATACTCTTTCATTATAATATATGGCACCACTACACGGCTAGATACAACGAAAGACTAGACATTATTACCAATACTACAGGGATTGGCATTTTTGACAAATGTTGTCTTTGAAAGAAACCCTTGAATTGCTAGTGTCAAAAAAATTTTCTCGAATCAAGAACACCTGGTTTTACAAATTTTTAAGAATACGAATTCTTGATCAAAGAATGTGTATTCTTGATTCGAGAATACCGTCGCGGAAACAAGAAATTCTTTCTGCACAAAAAAAACATAATTACTCGAGCCTATCAAATATTTTCTTGCACGAAGAACGCCATGGCTTGATCCTGAAATTATATGATGTTTTTGATTGAAGAAAACATTATTTTGGTACCAGCCATTATTTCTCTCGGTCTGCTGGCTTTTACCTTCCAGATATCGCATTTCTTGATTGCATTTATTTCTTTTCGCAAACAAGTAGGTAACATGCGTTTATTCGCGAAGAAAAAACAGGCGATACAAATCCCAAAGCTAATTATAAAGCAGTAAAACGTTGAAGAGCGTAGAACACGTGGAGTCGAAAGTTCGCGAAATTCGCCCGTTCGTATACACACAGCCAACCGTCTACGTCGTTTCCGGGCGCGAAACCACCCCCGAGCGCCCGGCTCTCGACGTACGTTACCCCGAGAAGTGAAGCGCGTCGCGTCCCATGACGCGGTACATAAAAACCAGGTTTAACGCGCGTTTACAGCCCTCATCAATTTCGACTCCATTTTCCACACCTAATCCGACATTGGCCGGTACGTCAGCAGCCCTCGTAAAGCCGCGTGCCCCGCGTGTTTCGCGGAAAATCGACGACAGGAAGCGAGGAGGTGCCCTCCTGTCAACGGCGTGCGCCTGCGTCTCCGCACCGTCGTTTTACACGTACACAGGTGTGTAGCACCGCGGCAACCCCTCCGCGGAGACGAAGCATCGCAGTGAAGTCGCCAGGCTGTGTGCTCAAGCTTATTGGCAGCCCCGGCTGGCATAACGACGGCGTAAAAATACGCGCGAAAATGGAAAGCGATCGGGAAAATATTATTGCGCGACGTGGAAGGGAGCCGTGTGTTATTCTTTGCAACCCCACGGCGTCATCGTATCACGCGCGCAGTTCCAGCCCGCCCGCGTCGAACATCTCGTTGCGACATTCCCGAGCGAAACTATAGGCGTGCGCGCACCTATATTGTGCACATTCGCGGGAAAGCTCCTTTTACGAGTATTTGCCCGCTGTCGCCCCCCTGCTGCAATTTATCTCTCGAGTTTCGTGAAGAGGAGGAGACTAGCGGCTTTTTTTTCTTCGTGTGCATTTACGTCGATACCCTTTTTCTTAAAGTTATTAATTATTTAATTAACCTTTTTTCTCCTTTGTCTGTGTGTTTATAATTTCATTCTGCTGCTTTTCGACGACATACAAAGTTTTCTGGCGATTCTAAGTTCTCTAGAATTCCCTAGCACCAGATATCATGATGCGGTCAAGTCATACACGAACCGAGAAAACAGATTGTTAACAGTTGATAGTTGACAAAGGTTTGTTTAAATATGGCGAAATAAACATTTTGTTGGACCAGGTAAATACTCGGTAACTATGACGATATTACTTTGACACAATTATGTAAATCCTCCGACACAATCACTCGAATGAAATAAATATTTCACTAAATAATGCCCTATATTTTCTTGTCTTAACGAAATGTTTATTTCGCCAAATTGGAAATTATATTTATTAACCGTTAATAAACGGGTTTCTCGCTGCAGAGAAAAAAAATAGTAGATTTAATTAAATTGGCGGCCACAAACAGGGAACGCTGATTCAGTTAAATAACTTGAATTAAATAATCCGGTTATAATGATTAAAAACTGCTTGAAGAAAACAAGCCGTAGTCAAAATTCTAGCAAATTATTATTTCAAGTAAATAAATGGCACAATTAAATCTTTCGAGGCAATCATTTGAATGCAATAAATATTTTAATAATTAACATATATTTTATCGTCCCAACGAAATGTTTACTTCGTCGTATTTGCGATTATATTTTTATTAACTACTAATAAACCGTCTTCTCGATGTTCCCACAAATCCCACACACGCGTGTTCTCGCAACCATACATATCAAGCTCGATATGTGCCAGTCCTCGCACGAGGCTCCCCCGCTTCGCAACTTCCCGCCCCGATTCAGAAAGTTCAACCGCGCGCGCACGAATCGCTCCCACGATCGAATCGCGGCGGTGCGACTCGACGATAGCCGCGCGCGAGTGCGATTTCCACGCGGTAACAGCATTGGCGAGACGGAGACGGAATTCAAGCGCAAGTTTCTCGAGGCGCGTCGACCTTCGGTTACTTCCCGTGGTCCTCCGGCGATTACGATCTGCCGCTTCGACTTCGGTATAGACGCTTTCCCGGCACAAGCGTAATTGGGAAGTCGATAATCGCGATCCCGATAAACCGCGCTTGCAGCTCCGGTCGCGCGCGCAAGAGGCACTTGCGTGTCCGTGCCGCGAGTCGCAGTAAACAGCAATGTTTACGATACGTCAGAGCAGTTCGGTGGTTGAAACGTAACCGTAAATCTTGAGTAACGGCCCTCTTCTTGGTCTCCGTCGAGCCAAACTGATATTTACACCGAGGCCCCGAGCGCGGTCCGCGTCGTCTCCGGCGACTTCCGGGCGACTGCGAGGATTCGTAGCGTTATATATATGTATGCATGCGGCGGAATATATTTCCACTGTAGATCTCTTTAAGTCCGAGAGATATTGGCGTCGTTATCGCGTTCTAAAAGTGGGTTTAAAGTGTTTTACCAAAGTGAAAGCATTTTTTGTATTCGTTGCGTGCTCATTCGAACGAATTAATATTGATTGCAATGATTACGTTCGAGACGAATAACTATTTACTCAATTTCGAAGTAACGGCACAGAAAATCGTCACTTTACATTAATATTGGAAGGAATTTCGTACGTAAATTTGTATATTAAAGGCAAATATATTTTCCACTTCGTTCGTATACCTACATGTAGGATAAACTGAGGCGAATTGGATCATAGATTCATGTTTCTTAAATCGTGGTGAACATGAGCATTTTGATCGTTCGTGTTACTAATTTCATTGGAGAGGAATGAAGTAATACGAATGATCAAAATGCTCATTATCAACACGATTTAAGGAATATAAATCTATGATCCGATTCGCCTCGATCTACACCCTGTGAAAAGTTCGACTAGGGGTAGTTACAGGAAATTACTCGTATTTGAATAAAACCGAGTCTGCCTTATCGACTGAGGCGTGACAAATTCCATTCAATTTTTCATGGCTAGTATTATCGCCCACCATGTGGTCACTCTCATCCAATCATAGCCCCGGTATACATATATGGTAATTCTATAAACACGTAGAACCCCGGCTCGCCCGGTGTGCACGTACGCGTTACGCTATGCGTCCCAGTTGGACGTTTATGTAAATATAATATTCGTTGCGCGCGTATCCCTTATTCATACGATGCAGCAGCGCGGTACGAGGGACGCGAGACAGGGTGCGAAAGGGGTACGAGTCGCGCGGAGCGATCCAGCACGGTTACAACGTACCGAAATATCCGCCTTGGCGAAAGTCAGACGCATTTCCCAGTTGGGTGACTACGTATGCGCATGTATGCAGCACGCCACTGATGGACGTTATTTCTCACCCGCGTAGCTTATCTGCACGTCGAGTACACGGCGCGTTCAACCGCTTCGAACTAACGGAGCAGACAGAACGATTCGGGGAGATTCCAACGGTGCTTTTAAGATACGAAATTAGTCCCATATCATCACCCCGGTGGGAGTTCTCCTTAACCCGTTTGGCATATGCTACATAAGAAGTTATAATATTTAGTAGGGTGACTCTCGCGAGTGAAGCAGTTTTCGCCCGAAAGATCTCCAACGAACACTCGGAAGAAAATTTAGTTGTTCAAGTCAAAATGTTTGGTTGAAGGTTAAATTTTGTCAAACTAACCATTGGGTATTTTGTTGGACTATATATGGTTAGAATAATTAAATTTATTCGTCTCATTCGATAAAATTTGTTCTTTTGGTAGATGTTAGTTAATTCAACTTCACTGCTTTGTTAAATTAACCTGAGTCGGTTTGTTTCAACAAATGTTCTTTTTTCAGATTGTTTAATTCAACTAAATTTTAAGGATTGTTCCAACCAAATTATTTGATTGAAGGTTAAATTTTGCCAGACTAACCGTTGTGTATTTTATTGGACTGTATATGGTTAGAATAACTAAATTTTTTCGTTTTCATTGAAAAAATTCATTTCGTTGATAGATGTTAATTAATTCAACATCAGTACTTTGTTAAATTAATTCGAGTTTTTTTCAACAAACGTTTTCGTCAGATGAACAGTGAAAGCATAGTGGTTAACTGTACTGAGAAAAAACATCGTTTGATTCAACTAAATTTTGAGTTTCCGAGCGGGCAACTAAATGTATAGATATTTGAACAAATATTTGATGGAAACAGCTAAGTATCAAGTTGTAATACTTCAACTAACTTTCATTTGCTTGAACTACATATTTGTTGAGATAACTATATATTTAATTAGCCGTCCGAGAAATTGTGGTTTGCAAAATTTAGTTAAATCAAACGGTTCTTTTTCTCACTGAAGAAATACGTTTACCAAGCTCTCACCCCCCCCCCCCTTCTTTGTTAAATCGTGCGATAAAATATTCTCTTTAAAACGATGGCGACTCCTTCTCCTTCATGACTACAAATCGACTCGTAATATTATTAATAAAAACCCACCCCTTTCTCTTTCCACGATTCACTCCCATGTCCCTTCGGACGAAAGGAGGAGATAGGAAAGATACGGAGCACAAACGTAACGATCGCTTTGGGGCGCGAAGTAATTCCGACCGGGTGTACGCGCGTATAACGAGGCGCGGACAGGAGCGAGAAATCCGGGAGGGGGATGATTATTTGAAGAACGGACTGCGCGCTAAGATGAGGTTCTCCGGGGGGCGTGTCGTAACCGTCTAATTATCAGGCAGACACTCTCACTGTCCCCGCACTTAACAACCCTCTCTATACAAACTTTTTAATTACTTCCACCACCCCCGCGAAACCCATCCCTCGCTCGAGTCTCCAAATTCCCACGCGAATGTTTATCTGCCGTGCTCCAAATTAGTGGGTCATCATGCTTCTCCGCGTCTCGCGCGATCGCGATACTTTGACGGGGCGATTATTCAAATCTGTATACCTCCCCGATAACTCGCGAGCCACACCCACCCCACTTCCTATTTGCCGGACGCCGGAAAAACCGAAAAAGAAACGGAGAGCAAAACAGCGCACGTTTCGAAAAACAGCCGAACTTTATGACCCGCGGGCCGAGAACGCGATAAACCTGTAGATTATACGGCGCTGCGTTAAAATATCGGCAAAACTTCGGCAATTATACGTACACCCATCCGACGCCACCGAAACAGGCATAAATACGACCGTCGGTCCCCGGCCGGGACAGCGGATAATTTTTATTTTATCAACGCGCCCATCTGCCACCTCGTTTTTCAACGGGGCCAACCCCCCTCCCTGGCGTGTGCGCGATGGAAATTCATGCACCCCTCGCGCGCGAGCCAGTCGCGATTTTCCACGTCGAACAAGCTTATCGCGCGCGGCGGTTATATACAGAGAAATTTCCTCGTTCGTTCGCTCGCTCGCTCGTGTGTAGCGTTGGTTTCGCTTCGGAGAGAATCCGATTTACCATAACCGCGTGACATAATAATGAGTTCTTTTGTGTGGGAGATTTATTGCATTTAATTTTTGGAAACTTTTAGGGGAAGTTTTGTAACGGTAGTCTATAATTAGTCCTGGTTTAGTTCTGTTATAATTATATAGCGTTGAGCTAGACTGAGTAACTTTAATCCACCTCTACAGGATAGATTCTTATATTTTTATATTCGGAACGTATAAATAGGAAAAACTCAAGTCGCCACTCTGGCCAGTAATCTGAGCTCCTAAATCGACTTGAGTCGATACCCATTTACTGATATTCCGGACTAAGAATACGAGCCCTGGAGTATGGAAGTTAGGAAACACAATACTTTCGTTTCTTGGTTCCGAATAGGCATTATAGGAGCTTTTGCAATAAGAGTTACTTCACCAACAACTAACAAGAGCTTCGCTAAAGCTTCATCAAGCACCCGAGACAATATTATGGAAGCTTTTCCTGCAAATACAAAACTTGAACTTGACTAAAATTGGCTGGAAGTACATAAACCCCCTGCAAGCAGCAGATGAAAAGAACATTATCGTTTCCAAGCTAAAATCTATAGTTTGTCATCGAAGCGTTTCAACTTGACCCAAATTAGGGCCCGCGGAGACGTTCTCCGCACCGGTTGTGCCCAACTCCTCCACCTATAGCGCGATCGTGCAACCGCCCTCTTTCGAATATCGCCGAAAACTTTCAACTAACGACAAACACCGCGATGGCACCCCCTTCTGCCATCCAGAAATACCATTACGCCAGAGCCACCCCCGAGGATGGGTTATATTACAACCTATAGTGGTAACCCTACCCAACGTGCACTTAGACCTCCCTCTTGCCCACCCTCGCCCTCCGCATCACCTCGCCCCTCCCTCCCGCTGCCGCGAAATATCTCGGCATACCGTCAGGAAAGTATTTCTGATGGCATTACTTCTTGGCCCTCGCCAAGAGTCGGGTAAGTGGATTCCCTTGCGCCATCCGAGGTGTCCCCGCAGAAATACCGGGCGGGTCGCCCCGTGCGCGGCTATAAGCTGTTGATTATTCAATTACCGAACGAGAAAACTTGTCACTTCCTCGCGAAGCCGGATGCATCACTGCCAATTTCCATCAAAGAGAATCAATTTCAATCGGCTGAGCGAAGGGGAAGCCCGGGCACTTTGGATCACTCGTATAAGGGTGAAGGCAGGTGAACCCTCCACTCGAAACTTAGTGGATTAAGACGAATTTTTACTTTTGCAGACAATATAGATATAGTAGGTTTATACGTGGTATATAAAAGACTTTAGAATATGTATATACAGAATTTACTTTTATAACAATAATTGTACAAAGAAAGTGATTAAAGCATTTGTACTACCTTGAGGAAGCGTTAAATTTATATATTGTTATTATTTCTCTCTTAATTTATAGGAAATAAATGTCCATTGATATGTCGCTATTTGAAAAATAAATGATTTCTAAGGTCTCAATTGTAGACTTAAAAACCACACTGTAACAAAAATTAGTATATTTAATATACTTTTCTATAAAGCTTTTTTCCAATATGTGTGATTATGAAAATTAATGTACTCCGTAATTATGAAAATTAATATATTTCCTTATGAAATTTCCTCTTTAATTTCATAACGTATATTAAGTTTCATAATGACGTATCGGATAGAAGCTTTATGTACAATTATATTCTAATATATTTAATACAAATTGTTTTTACAGTGCGATGACTTTATTCGCGATTATTTCGTTAAACGAACGAGGGTTTCGTACAACCAGAATGAAAGTAGCTAACAAAAGTGCAAAAAGAAACAAATTTCGTGACGGAGGGAGAAGCCGATAAATACTCGGTATATTATTAACCCGCCCTTGTTCTCCGATTGGCACAAGATTCCTCTTTTATCGCAAGAACCGTCGATACTGTAAGGACTACACGCTAGCCGGCGAAAGATCATCGAGCCGCCTATATTCCTGGCGCTCGAAGCACCCCCACGACGCTCTTCAGGGTACTCGAGTTCTTCGCGTTATCGCCAAATCGTCGATGGAAACGGCCCTCGCTCTCAACCTCCTACGCTCCCCCATTCCTGTTTCTATCCCGAGAACCCAGAATGTCGATCTCTTCGTCATCTCGAGACTCCGTGCGAAAACTATAAAAGTTGTTATGATTCAATCAATTGATCTTTTAAAAAAAGCCGAAATATGTCATCTAGAGTGAACTGATCAACACTGGTGCAGGTACTTTTAAGTTTCCATTTAATGTTCAATTAAGAAAATTATCATGAAAGAAAAAAGTGTATACCGAGACTTTTGAACCACCGTACAAAATTTCTACACACACTGAGAAAATAGTATATTAGTAGTTATAATAAATGTGATTTCAAATACTACGGTGAAATAAATATTTCGTCAGAACAAGAAAATATATGTTAATCGTTAAAATCTTTATTGCATTGAAATATTTGCCTCAGAGTATCTAATTGTGCCAAATAAATATCGTAATAGTTAACGAATGTTTACTAAATCCGATAAAATATTTATTTCGCTATATTCTAACAAACATTTATTACCTACAAATAAACTGTTTTCTCGGTACAGGAATTATACGAATATCACATCGCCTATATTTCGGCAAAAAGACTACCACGGAACGATTTTAGATCCGAATGTCTGTGATCGCACTCCGAATGTCATTCGTTCCTACGGAACATTTTCGAGGGATATTCTCGTCGGGTAAAGAGAGAGAGAGAGAGAGAGAGACAGAGGGAGGAAGAGGGACGAGCTCAAGACAAGCCGCGCTAAATCGAATCAGGAGTTCGCCCTTGGTCCGTAAAATTAATATCCGAAGATGAAAGAAGCAACGCCTTGTGGCCCTTTCCTCCTCCCTCCCCCTTCGCGCCCCGCGGTTCGAAGCACCATTTTATTATTCTGCCATTTACATAATATGGAATAAATCGTTGAAATTCGTTAGGATCGCGGCGAAGCTGCGCGCGTGCGTCGTCGTCCTCGAGGAGAGGCGGGCAATAAGTAATTTTCCCCGGGCCCCGGAGAAAAATGCGACTTCGCCAACTCGCAATTTATTTGAGAAACTTTTTTCCGCTGTGTTCTCTGTTATCGTTAGATTGCAAATTGTGTAATTTCGTTGCGCCCGCGGACCGCGGTATTATTTATCGCGGCTCTACATCGATTCGCGAGCGTGTATGAGTACCGTGCGCGACTGCATTTTCGGTCTTTTCCGGCTAGAAATCTTTTTGGTGTTTTTTTGGGGGGTTAGCACGATTTTAAACTACAAATTAGAGTAAAAAACATGTGAAAATAAAATCATGCACTAAGAAAAATAACTTAATCAATTTAATCAAAATCCTGGAGACGATGACCAAACCGTTTGGTGAAATATGAATTCTCCATCTATTTCATTAAATTGTGACCAATTTTGGCTAAGCTAACTAAATATTTGGTTGGAATAACTAAAAATTTGGTTAGAATAACTAAATATATATTGTATCTATTTGATGGAACTGACCAGTGAGGTGAGTGTCCTAATTCTAACCAGTTAAGCCCAATTCTTAATCACCTTAGTTCTATCAATAAAATAATATGACATTGATGTGCCTTCAATTAACAAAAATATTTGTCTAAATAATAAGGGGAAAAGAAAAGTATTCGTGTGAACAGTCTACGATAAGTTAATGAAGAGATATTTGAAAATTTGTTTAGGAATTAGGACATTCACCTTATTCTGGCTAGAATAACTAAACTCATTTAACCAGTTACATTTTGTCATTTTAACCTAACTATTTTCCCAGCGCGTCATCTCCGAATTTTTCTCGATCCCAACCAAGTTTTGCCGAATGAAACTGAAAGAGCACGAAGCAACGTAGTAGCTCTCCACACGACGATGTCCCTCTCCGCGTATAAAACAACACATTGTCCTTCCGATCGAGAGCATATCCGCCCCACGAGTCCAAAATCCGCGGAGTTTACCCAATTCTTCCGCACTGTTTCCCGACTCGTCCCCCTCGTTGCGTCGCGCATTTTTACAAATACTGCAGCGACTCCACGTCGATGACGAAACATCCCGTACGAGAGCTTGCGAAATATACCAATACCTACGCGCGATCGTGGGAAGAACCCGGGCTAAAGCGCGGTCACGGCTACTCGATATTTACTCGGAAAACTCTCCATCTACCGGCCTTTTCAAATAAACTTCTATTTGCCGAGCATCGACCCGGAGAATTGGGGATTATTGGATTCTCGTTAGGCGCGGCTAGAGCGTCGCTCGAAAATCCCGTAGAAAGCGCGGCGACGGGCTTCCTTGGCGGGAGAGAATGGCGCCCTTCGTCGTCTCGGGTGCTGCGGTTCCTCGCACTTATCGACCCGGAATAACGCCGAAGAATAATTAGGGCGCGAGAGGAACGGGGTGGCGCGCGGCATTCGAGATCATCGGCGCGGTCCCTCCGCGCGAATCGGGAGGTGACGAAGGCGACGGATTAATTTTAATTTGATTCTCAAAGGCCATTCGGTGATAATTAGTCCGGAGGATAACGGATCTATTTGAGATGATTCCAGCTATAGCCTCGGTTCGCGCGCTAATTTTCTCGAACCTCATTCATCGACGGATGAATGATTGTTTATTTCTTGCGTTTAAAATTAGAACAGTTTCAATTTTAAAGCGGCAAATTTCGAGATGAATTGTTACTTCCAAAAAGCGTATGGTTCGTTTGAAAAAATAATTACGTAAAGCAAAACATGTCCGTTTCGGGATTGACATTTCTACGAGTAAATGAATAAATCATTATTTCGCGAATGGATCACGTTTTGTCGTTGGTCAGACCGAAAATAAATATTCCTTATTCACATTGACTGTAAGACTACGAGAAATTTACTACTTTCGAATATTACTATTCCCCTTAGGTACTCAAATTTCCATACAAATTATTAGATTTCAATCAACTCTTATCATTACTACAATCATAGTTTATAAAAGTACTACAAAACGAGTCACTCGAGACAGTCTCTATTAACCACAGCGTTCCCATAAGACAGAGGCGTCCCAACTCAACAACCCCCACCTGCCCGCCCTCCCTCTAACGCGCGTCGTCCCCTCCAAACTGAACAATTTCGAAAAAAGAATCCCAAACGAAATCTCACGCCTGCAGCGTCTTCGACTCGCGTGTAACGAGGCTCATTATCACGGCAAGTTTCGAGCGTATTAATCACCCCCTCCCGCCGCGGCAATACCTCGCTTCGCAATTTGGCCGCGCCGTTTACGCAGGGATTTCACGAGGCCCGCGCACTCTCTCCCGCGCGGTCCATAAATGGCTCGATGATCCGAGAATGCATTAACAACTTCGGCATTATCAATTCTCGTATAATGCCAGGAGCGAGAAGTTGAGACAACTTTGCCACCCCGGCCGACACACACGTACCTACCGCGCGCCGCACATCGCGACCGACCAACCCCGTGTGTCACGCCTAACGCTCCCGCGCGCTTCGGGCATGACCGTGTACCGCTGCGTGTAGCTGTATGTCGCCGAACAGATAGACGTACACGAGTGCACCGCGCGCAGCCGACCAGGTACACCAGCGACACATAATTCAGCTAACTCCGTAACCAAGTTCGGAGTTATACCACCCGGCCTGATAGTTACTTGCCTAGACGTCTCGTACGCGCGTCGACGGCCAGACGAGCCAGAGTTCGGCACTGGTTGCGGGACCATCACGACCTGCGAGCTGTGCACTGCCTCGTCCGCTAAATTCGCGTCCTGGAAGTTGGCGGAACACGTCACAACGGTGCGGCGAGTCGAGAGCCGCGCGGGTAATATCGGGAGCAAAGAACATAAATGTGCCGGACGGTTTGCACCGCGGGGGTGGTGGGGTGATCGATTGGGAAACGGATAGTTCTTGACGGGACGCGATAGCGAGAAGCAGCGCGGGAAAACTTGGATCGCGCAAGTGGTGTATAGGTGCAGGGTGAAATAGCGAGACTCGGATGCAACTTCTCACCGGTATATCGAAGCGGAAGGAGAATTTAACTCGCGGCGGCTAGAGGTTTGCATTTGCGTTCACGAAAAATTCGTTCGACGGAAATCGATTTTTGTTTGCGAGAAATACAAGTTATCTCGGTGATATTAACGAAGGATTCTCTCGTAGGTCGAGTTATGATTATCGAAAATGTATTCCAGATTAATTCTTGTTCTTCGTATAAGTAAACTCCTGTTGTACTCTCCATTACTCTTGGACCAACGAACGAAGCGTTTCTCCGAGCATATTATACTGCTCGCGATATGGCACAGTTGCAAAGCTCCGCTCTGCCAAATTTGCGTTGGCCCGGAAGTTCGAGGGATCCATCTCTGCCGGCGCGTCGAGTGCAGGCGCAATTTCGAGAGCAAAGAACATAAAAGTGCGGCGAATGTCGCAGAAGCGGAGAGGGAGGAAAATCCGAACACGCGCGCGCGCGGCCCCGACAAGAAAGTGATCGGGCACGAAGGTGATTGATTGGGAAACGGATATCTCTTCGGCCAACAATGGCGAGACGACGCGGAAAACATCTCCACTCGTGGGGTGAAAAGCTCGGGGTATCGCGATTTATGCCCGGATATATTCGAATGAGCGCAAACAGTCTAGCAATAACTTCGGACATAAAATTGATATCCGTCATCAATCTGCCGAGCTGCATTACGAAATCTTACTCGCGTGTAGGAAGTACATAGATATACATATATATACACAGCACATGGATTATCTTACTATTCTCGAGGATAAAATCGCTCCAGCTATTCACTCATTAATGTCTGCGACAAAAGAGACACATTTTCGAATGAGAAATCTTTCTCATTTGTAAAAGATATTGCAATCATATTGCCAACGAAATATTTATTATATTTTGCCATCGGCACTTGCAGCGATAGTCGAATCAATTAATTTTTCTTCTCGGTGAAAATATTTGTAACGAATAGAACTAGATATTTATTGGGGAGAAATTCGTTCACCGATCGCGTATGACTGATATTGGCTCTAATAGAGTAGCTATGAAAAAATTGTCAACAATAATTCCTATCGATCGTTTTCACGGCAACCCAATCGTCCGTTATCTCGACGCGAGCCCGAGACGAGAGCATTGCCGTTGCGTCGGTTGGTGTGCAACGCCGAAGCGATTGGTCGTCGCGGAATGTAAATTCGTCGATGAATTATCCCCTTGAAATTCTCGAAAGTTCTACAATCATCGCAATTTCGCACTACGTGACATCATTTTCAATGAGGATTATTCAAATGCGGCGCGTGTACGAGTTCGCTATAGTTGCGCGCGGAGTGCCGGCGTATTTGGTGACGCGCTTTGTGCCGTACGGCTCCTAGGGAATACTCGGCCACGTATAACCGAAGCAGAACTCGAACAATATATATGCGCGAAATACGGTGGCAACAGGGACAAACTCGCGCTACGCGAGTAACCGACACGCGATTCGCCGATCGGGACCAACTCTCCGATAAACTACGCGCGAACATTGTTGCCAATAGGAATTCGACGGTGAACTTTCTTCGAATTAGTATGGCTCGGAGGAGACCTGAACTTGCATACCCGATATGGCGGGGATTTTCGTGAAATGTACGCGATAGAGCGAAGGCTTGGGTATTTAAGACATATTAGAGAGATTCGACTGTACGTATACCTACTGGTACAGCATGTCAAATTGGCCAAGGAGTTTTGGTGCGTGATCTGCACCGTTCATTTCACCCTGGCTAACTTTGATGTCAGCCATTAGCGAGCAATCATATACGTAATATAATAAATGACGTCATGCTAAAGTGAAAGAAATCAGCCAGGAAGAAATGAACGATTCAGGTCACACAGCAAAATTCCCTGGCTAATATGACATGCTGTTTACACGCACTGAGAAAAATGATTACTAAATTCCAGATCGCTGACACTGGAATCTATATTCTTTTGCTACGAAACAAACTCATATACCCAAAATCTTCGTTTCTAAATGTAGCGATACAAATATTCTTAGTGCATTGCGATATATTCTTCTACCAAGAAACATAATATCTCTTTGACTTTAACAGAATAAATCGCTGCATCAAGTCCGTCATGACGTTTGAACCTCTTATTTCCACATATATTTAAGGATAAGAGATTCTACAAATAGGTATACATCTTTTCTCCTTAACTCGACTAGAATGCAAGTAAGCTATCAATTTAAATATATACTAATTAAATAATTATTCGGCTGGAATCGATGAAGATACTCTACGTGGCATGTGTAACAATGTTCCAAATGGACACGCGAGATAATACCGATATAATTTTATAAGCTCTTCGGCAGAACTTGAAATTGCAATATTTCAAACGACAGCAAGTGCAGTTTTCCTTCGATGGAATTTGATGGGAACGCTTCACGTGGCATTTTAGGGTGCCCCGCGTCGACCCACGAGATAATATCGAGATTATTTCAGTAGCTGCATACATTTTAAATTGCGATAATTGGAACGACTGAACGTGTAATAATTAATCACAATATTTTCCCTACAATATTTTACTACAGCTTGAAAAATTATATCACCAATCGACAACGATCCACTTTCCTCATAGCTAGTGCAAGACAGCGAAAGCTGATCTGTGGGCGTATGATGAGAAATGCTCGTTATTGTCGAGGAAGACAATTTTCGTAGTCTCCTGATAATGTAGAAAACGCGTATACAGATATAATCCATCGACGTAAATATGTAGCTAAACTCAATTCGGTCCCAGGAACCAGATAGCACATACCACGCCGAATAGACGAGGCATGTCCGACGAGGAGAAGCGATACGAGTCTTTCGCGAGCGAAGTAATCGTAAAAACTTTTCCAATAGATTTCTTTAGCAAAACTATGCGATGGCCCGATTGGCCGAGGTAAGAAGAACGAAGGGTTGACTGGTGGAACGTAAAAGGAGGGGGGGGGGGGGGTATTCAAGGGAACGAGCACAAGTCGACCGAAGGGATGCGTACGAGCTTTGTCCGGGAATGGCTCGTAAACTGACTCCCGGCTTTTCAATTCGGGGATTTCGCTGGCACGCTCCAACCCTGCGCGGATATTCGGCCCCGGGGTGGTTTAAGTGATTTCGACGTTGCCAGCGGAGATAATAAGTCTCGCGAAAAACAATCTGGATTTATAAAGTTTGCCGACTCCGCTGCACTGTATGTAGGTACATATGCGGCGACCTCGAGAGTGTTAGAGAAGCTTTAAATAACGACAGGGGTTAAGAAATATTTTTTCTTGCGGTACCCAGACGAAAAAATTTGTTATAATTTGTATGTAGTTCATATGTGGATTTGGTCCTATATGTGTGGATTATATATAATTTCTATATTAACCACGTAAGGACTATAAATAGATTTTTGAATATTTGCATAGTCCATAATATATAGACCGTATATGGTCAACATAAAAATCATACATGACCTATCTATCTATCTATCATGGTATATGACCAAGTCCATATATCAATTATATACAAAATATATACAATTTTTCCGCCTGGATAGCTCGATTGCGTTCTCCATTCACACAGCAGAAATTGGAAATTTGTCCAGCCATACCGAAGGAAAATTTCCAAAAAAATAAGATTCTCTCCGACCCCGCTTACAAAACCCGCTTCGAAAATTCACACACCACCCCCCGATGCGCCTCCTCGAAAGGACGCTCCTTCGCCCCGGCCGAAGAGTCCCGCCCCTCTCGCGCGACCGTGTAAAGAGGCAAGTTCCATTCGTGGGCCGCACGAACGAACGAGCGAGCGACGGGTCGAACTTTTAAATTACTTCGGTATTAAAACTTTGATGGCATTTGTCAGTCTCCGAACGTCAGATTGTTTCGCAAGTTTTAAGCTATTTTAGAACGCCATTATTGACTCGTCGCATCGCCGAGAAAGCATCGACGACGCCTACGAAAACGGATCCCACGCGATGCTCTCGAAGCGCGAAAAAGCTCCGTTTTTCCCGCGTAGCCGAAAAGCCGGGCGCGAAGAGAGAGCGAGAAACATTAGCGGGTAATTACTGAGTTACGTCATCTAGGCGGCGCGCTCCGGCGCGAGGCTCTATTGCGAAGGTAATCCGAAACGGTGCCGTATAGCGAGGTAGTAGGTAAGAGGCGGGGATTAATCTAAAAGATTTATAAGAGGCTTAACCCCCCTTTATCGCATTGTAGCGAGCGAATAACGGCTCGCTCTCTACATCCTTAATTCTCTCAAATCTTTGTTCCCTTCCGACGTATACGCTTCGACCGCGCGGCTGGCTTCTTCCGGACGTCCTCGTGAAAAGTGTATCGGCTGCAGCGTTATTCCACCGCGGGTGAAATTAACCGCGATCGAATACGAACGCGCCTTTTTCTCGGCTTTCAAATTCCCTGAAATTCCCGAATTTGCTGATTTCGTTTTATAATTACGACCCTTGAGAATCTTTGCAATCTGCAGTTTTTATAAGACCGCAAATCGGATGAGTGGAATGATCGTCTTACACGGATAAAAAAATGCAATTCGATCGATCGAATATTGTTAGTTGATCCCTTGAAATTTTTACAAAAATTATTATAGAATATCTGGGGATTGAATTTTTTACCACGTCATTCAATGTATTTCTTCACGCTAATTTCGGAAATAACAGATTTATCGAGGAGATATCAAAGGAAAACTAGATATCGGTGATATTTTTGAAAAAAAAATCTTCTTTTACATAAAATCACCGGTAACTCATATTTTCTTCGAGGTTGCGACCTAATAACCATGCTTTTCGTAATCAGCACGAAAAAAATACATAAAATAGGCTAGTCGAGCGATCGATTTCAGAGATATCGACTTTTCGTGAAATATCAAGTGCACTGGTATTTTTTAAATTTTTCGCCAAAATCGAAATCTCTAGAATTGAATATTCGACTACCCTATCCAATGTATTTTTTCGCGCTATTTCCGAAAATCATGAACTTAATGAAAAAATCTCGAAAGAGCACCGAAATATGGAAATACTTTATATTTCGTTTGAGATATCGAGGGAAGGACATCCTTGCCTTATTCACGGGGCAAAAGTCGATGCCCGTGGACCGCTCGGCGCGCAGATGTACCTCTACTGATCGGCTTGTCCGGAGATAAATAACGCTTTATCGAGGACTTAAATCGGGCACGCCAAACAGGGTCTCGCGTCTTAAACAAATTACGAAACTTTTAATTGGGAAGGCAATTAATTAGTCCGTCGAATTAATTAATATAAGATTTTAGTGGGCGGAGTACCAGAGCGCGCTCGACACAGCCCAAGAGTTTCTCCCCCCCGCCGATATTAATACTTACTTCGCTTTGGCCCGACGAGTCGCTTCTTATACGGCGGGGACCGAAGTCAAAAGCAATTTGTTATATCACTCTCGAGGACACCGGAGAGAGACGGATACGCCGCGATGCCGGTGTCGCGTCTCTCGAATTTATAGCACTCGAATGTCCAGCGTGCGCGGCCCGCGACTTCTCCCGCCTCTCACTCTCCCCTTCCGTCACTTCCCCCATAGCCATATTTTTCAGGAAACTTTACGAGTCCCCTCCATCGGTAGTCGGGATCAGTGACGCGAAAATTTATGAACTGACCAACGCGAAATCTTCTCCTTTCGCTCTCTACTGGGAAAAATTGATGCTGATAAAATTATTCTTAAATCTTAGATCGCAAACACCCCGTGTAGAAATTGCTTGATCGGGCGCCTACTGGACATGTTACACATTTTTTATTTGGCGCTGTAGACATAAGTAACATAGGCACTATCGGTGCTTCCACATCAGGATTATTGTATCGGTAGCCTGACAAGGGCCTGATCAGGGCCCAGCCGGGCATCCAAATAATGCATCATCCCTGGCGTAGCCTTTAAAGGCTCCAACAAACAAAGTGTGACATACCTTATCGGGCACATACTAAGGTTCCCGATCAGAGGCCCAATTACAGCTTTTAAAAAATATTTACACGAAACGCGGAGGATCTACATCCTTGTGCTATACGTTCGAATTTCAGAAATCCTCGTCTCTAAACGTAGCGATACAATTGTTTCTAATACCTTGCGATACATTCTTCTACCAACAAGTATAATTTTTCTAACTTTAACAGAACACATCGCTGCATCAAGGCTGCCATGACGTTTTAACCTCTTATTCCTAAATACTTAAGAATACCAGATTCTATCAATATAACATTTTTTTTCTTACCTCGATTAGAATATGAGTATGCTACCAGTTTAAATGGCATACGCTGTAAAGCAAATTTATATTTTTAATATACCTTTACAAAAACCTTTTTCCCCCAATATGTGATTATGAAAATTAATATACTTCCTTATGAAATTGCCCTTGTAAATTTCATAACGAAGTATACACATTAATTTTCATAATCACATATTAGATAAAAGCTTTATACACAAATGTATTAAATTTAATACAATTTTTTTACAGTTTCATCACAATAGTTGCCCTGCGATATCCTTGCAGGTAGTAAAATTATACTACCCATCAACGATCCATTTTGCTCAGTATTCGTGCCATTGAAATTCGCTCTGAGAACTTCCGCTCGGACGATCCTCACGAGGGTTAATTACGCCCGGATACATCGATGGCCTCTTCCAGAACTAGCCGTGCACATTTCTTTCCTTCCGCGTGCGCGGTATACGGCCGACAACGCCCCGAGGTCGAACAAAGAAGAGAACTAGCTAATTAATGATTTAATTATAAGGGAAACTTTTGCGGTCAGCCGCCCTTTATATACGCGGGTCCGATTCTCCGGGGAGCGGAGGCCAGCTAGGCTTCGGCTGCACGCGCGGATAATTGAGGATGCTAAGGCCCAGTCTTATACCCCGCCTTGCCACGAGCCATCCAAGGGTTGGACTAACCATGATGTATCACTGCCGCGTATATGAGTGACCTTTGTTCCCGCGCGGTGTCCCTGGGGAATCGAGGGGATGCCCCCTCACGCGCACATGTCGAGTCTCGACGATAGAGAAAAATACTCGGTGTCGCGCGGAGGGGTTCTATTAGACGGTGGGCGGGAGGGAGTTAAGGAAAAGCGATTTATCGCAAAATTGTCGGCCGCGAGAGTGACTGACGGGATAAGTCGTATTGGACTTTGTTCGTTTTGGATCGTCGGTAAAGGAAATACGGTGAGCGTCACGCTGCGAATTCAGATTTAAAACTAATTTCGTTTTATCGCAGATTCGAAAAATGTAGACAACATTATTTACTCCGTATTTTTTCAATTTTCATTTTCCGCCTTATTTAAGTTGGAAAATAATATTTTAAAACGCAGCTCTACGTCACGGGCCAGTAAGACTATCTTCCACGCGCTCGTTGCTTAGGGTAAGCGCGTCTCTCTGTCTTTTCGATATCATAATTTTGTAGAGAGAAATGCACTTTAACTTTGCGAGCAATTATTTCTTCCGGCCGTTTTTTTTGTATTTGTTACCCAAAGGTTATTCTATAGGTATACGAATTACAAATTAAATTAAAAAATATGAATATTTTTTTATGTTAAAACACAATCCGACATTCGATACAGTTCATCGTTTTCTTATAATATTCGTTATGTGTGCATAATAAACGAACACTCATATTGTATTTAATCTTAGAATTATGATGAAATTAATCATTACTTGAATTTTACCGAATAAATGTTCATTTAGACAATTATGAATTTAAATGGAACGAAGTTAATACAGTAATTTGACAGTAGATATAGACGCAAGGTTTATTCGTGTCAAATCATTTTCCCCGATCGATTCCCGAGGACAATTTATATCTTTACCTCGCAGAGTCAAGACACGCCTCCCCTATCACGACGCTAATATCGTATCAATCTACTAATCGGAATTTCCGGCACACTTTCGATCAAGCCTGATGAATTCCGCGAATCTCGCAGACGGATAAAAGAGGGGGGGAAGGGAGAGGAGAAACGAGTATTATATATACGCCAGACGAGTCACGATGAAATATTGGATCCAATGTAACGGGGAGCACAATGACGTTCTAAACGACGAGACTTGACTGACAGAATGGGGATGGGAAATCTTATTTACCGCGATAGCGAGGAATCTCGACTCTCTTCCTCCGAGGTACCGGATTCCGAAAAGATAGGTATTTAAATCATCGTCAGTCTGGGAGGATCGGAAAAATGGACTTTGTATTTTTTTTTTCGTTTTTTCCCCTTTACTTGCGTCCATCGTTTCTCGTCCACGCGTCCCTCCCCTATCGTATCACTCGCACGACCATCGCGCCATCCCCCGATTCATAAAACGAGCGAGACGTTAAAGCGGACGAGTCGTAAAGTTACCGATCCTCGTCACAAACTTCAACTACGGCAGGGAGAATCAATCTTCTCGCGAGCTCACGCCGCGCCGTCTAATCGGTCGCGAAACGATTTGATTTTGGAAGAAAAAATCGAAACCTTCACGATAATAAAGCTTCCCATTCCCCCCCGTAATTAGTAAATTTCCCAGGACTCGATTTCCGATTTCTCCGAATTTTTAGGTCAAAATTGACGTAAGCGGCGGAGTGACGTTAACCCTCGATGGTCACTACGATTCCACTTGACCCAGGCTTCAATTCTGACAAGCTGAATGTATTTCTTTTCTTTACAATCATATCTGGACACTCCTCAGATCTTGCAATAAATAACTCGCAGTATGAACGTTCTTCGGATTTCGAAAACAATCGTTTTTGGAAGTGCACTACAGAAATATTCATTGCTTCGCTGTTAAACAAATTTTACGATCAACAAAGTGAACGTATTTTTGGACAGTCCTAAGAGCACATTTATTCCATTTGAATGAATACTGATTTGATCCAATATCTGTTTATATACATACGTCCAATCGATATTCGTTCTAATCGAATAAATGTACTTTCAGGACTATTCAAAAACACGTTTAATTGACTAGAGAACATTTTTTCTCGGTATCATATCTTATGAGAATCACCCGTAGACTTTATTAAGAAAACTAAAAATAAAGACGCTATAACCCTCTTATGGTAAAGCAGCTTATTTTTCATGCATCTACATATTCACGATCGTTTTTTTAATATATCGTCATTTTATTGTTTACATTGACACGGTGATTTGATGTTCTATGTACAATGTTCGAAGAATCTTCCACAATTTGTCGGTTTAAATTCGACGGATTTTATTCATATGACTATATTACTTAAAAATCGGTTGTGTCCATTTGACCCATGTGTGACCATCGCGAAACTGTACGAACATCTGACCACGGAGGATTAAGACCTCGCCATTGCACGCTACGCGGCTTCTTACAGATTTGCAGGATACGCGCGGTCGAGAATCGATTATCCGCGTGATCCGCGGGATTAGAGCATTGCCGTGAGAGCTTCGGCATGGGATTGAGCACGCGTGGAATCCCCGCGGGGCACTCGCAACTTCGTCCAACCCCCTACCACGAACGAAAAGTAAATATGAGACCCCGTAGTGCCGCGTATACCGGCTAAAGGCAGGCCAATGAGCGATGTACGTACATATATGTGCGTATATACCGTGATATCGTGAATGATACCGTTGTATCGCGTCATGGCCATGCAATATGGACGGTATACCTGACAACGCAATGAACGAGACGATATTTACGTACGCGCGGTACGGCCGCGCGGAACGATTATTTATTTAACGCACCACTCCCGGACCCGTAATGATCCATCCATTTATTATTTGATGCGCCGCAAATTCGTTACGACGCGGCGGTGTCCAGGTGCACTCGCAATTAGGACACGCGGCGGCGAGCTGACGATAAACTGCAGCGCGCGAAAAAGTCTCCGATATCGAATTATCGAAGTTTAAATGTACGGTGGCTATGAGAGCGTTAGAATTATGAAAAGTCGTTTTATATGACGTGGATTATTGCATTTTGAAAACTACTCTTCGTTCGTATTTACTCTCTATACGGAGAGATATAATCTGGTTAATTTAACAAAAATCCTGGACACCATAACCAAACTGTATTGTGAAATATGGATCCTCTCTCTCTCTCCACACCTGTTTGGTAAAATTGACCTCCTTCTGGTTAGAATAACTAAACATGTATTTAAAATAACTAACTATGTAGTTAGAATAACTAGATATTTGATTCAGCTCACTAGTATTTTGGTTAAAATAACTAAACTGGTTTTACCAGATGCATTTTTTCATTTTGACCATCTTATTTTTCTCAGTGTAAACGTGAATCAGTCAAAATAACCAGCAATCAGCGAATAGAAGCTTGAAAATAGCAGCGGTATGATTTTAGCTGATTATTATCTGCTACTCTTCGCCGATTGCCAGTGATTTTGATTGATTCTGATTAAGAGAGTATACAGGCTCATATTTGAAAAAAAAAAAAATACGACAACTCGCCGACGCCCATTAAACACCCAGGATAGGCGGGAAGGGTTAAGTACACAATCCCATCGAAGCAACCCCTGTACGAGATTACGCCGTTAATACGTTGTATCGCGTCGTATCACGTGTACAGCTCGACTACAGCCGAGCAGAGCACGCAATGCCACGTGCTCGAAGAGTGTCGCTCGCCTTGCGTCTAACGCGCAGACTATCCGGATTACAGACCAATTTCGTATTAATTTCCGGCAACGGGCGAATTAGCTCGCGGGCTGGAGCGCCGCGTCGAGCGAGACGGTGCGGACGACGCGCGGGGTCTGTACAGCCCCGCCGTATTTGTTAACGTAATACCGCGAAAATTGTCCGCGATTCCGCGTACCGCACGATATTCGTTCGAATTTCACCGCGAAATTGCTCTTTCGTGGCAGCGCAACGATCCGCCACTACCGGGAACACCCCCTGCCGCGCGCTGTGTCGTTCGTGCATTCGCCGCATCTGATAATTTCCCGCGGCGGGTTCACGAAGGGATCGAGCACGCTCTCCGTCGAGGCGAGGAGAAAGCTTGTAAGCGATTTCGATAGGACTCCCTGAAAGCCTTGCGTCTATGCGGCTCTCCCCTCTCCCCTCCTTTCCCAGCATTGTATACCTTAGCTACTCCGAGGAATTTCATTGCTATTCCCGGCGCGCCATTGACGTGCCGAAAAACTTTTAAGCGACGCTACGTAGGAGCGGGGAGGAGGGTGTATAAGTATGGGGTACTTCGTGCGAACGCGGCCTACCCCGGCTCCAAACGCGAGGGGAGGAAAAATCTGATAAAATACCAAATTGGCGCAGTACCAAACCTCGTTAAGTGTGAACGACTCTCGCGATCTATGGAAAAGGAGATATTAAAAATTCACTGAACATCTTTATCGCGCATTCCTAAACCTTGCTAAAATAATTAGAAAGGACGAAAAAGTGCTTTGGAAAGTACATTATCGCGTGGAACACGTAACGTTGATTACTTTCTGAAATTCTTATCGCACTGCACTGAGAAAAATAATTGGGTTAAAATGATAAAATGCATCTACGAGTAGATAAACGTGTTCAGTTATTCTAACGAGAAAGTGGTCAGTCTAACCAAATAGATGGAGCCTCCATACTTTATGAAATAGTTTGGTCATCGTATCCAGGATTTCGATTATATTGGTCAAGTTATTTTTCTCGATCCGCTAAAAGAAATAATTTGGTCAAAATGACGAAACACATCTGACTAAACGTGTTTAGTTATTCTAACTAAAATACTAGGAAATTGAACCAGCTATTAAGTTATTCTAACTACCTACATGTTTATTTAATTTAACTACATGTCTAGTTATTCTAACCAGAAAATGAAGGCTCCATATTTCACCAAATGGTGTGATCATCGAATCCAGGATTTTGGTTAAATTAACCGAGTTATTTTTCTCAATATACTTTCAAATTATAAAGCAAACTTTTTTGACTGATTCGACGCGGATAATCTAACTATGTAATACGTGCAATTACGCTAAAACGTACTCCAGGCATCACGTATTCTGTCGCTGGTGATTTTTCAAGACGTCATTTTTCAGCGTACTAATCAACGAACAATCAATTTTGATACTTTTATCCGGCAGGGCAAACGCCGTCGTAGCTAATGAGAGCATGAGAATTAATTTTTCATAGGCTGATACGTTTACAAATTATATTTTAAAATATCACCAGTAACAGAATCTCCGTGACGCTGGGAGTAACTCCATGAGCAATAAGAGTGACGGGAAATGCATGTATCGTTTTTTAAAAATTTCGATAACGTCGTGGCGCGGCCGAGAAACGGACAGATATCGGCAAATGCTGGCCAGCGGCGACGGCGGGGGTGACGATTGCCACCGAGAGATCGGAGAGGATCGAGAGAGAGCGGCGGGAGAAGTCACGTCATATCGAAACATTATCGCGAAGAGAAGGACGCGGCGAAATTGGCCCTGCAGGAGTCTCGGGTCTCGGGCGACTCAAAGCATGCCCGACAGACAGCCTCGACCCCTTCGGTCGTCGACTTTCCACGGTGGCAAACTGCCGCGTCACACAGGAAACGTCGTTCTACCCGCGCGCATTTCCCAGCGAACGCGTAGCAGTCGAATCGATACCGCGCGCCTTCAGCAACAGTTGGTTTTTATACGCGGACTAATCTTCGGGGAACGCGCGGACGAAGCGCTGATTCGAGAGTCGATTTCTAGCCGGAAAAGAACCTCGCCACTCCTTTCTATTTGTTTTCGGATAGTCCTAAGAGCATATTTATTCGGGTCGAATGAATACCGATTTCAACAAATTATATTTAATTAAATCAATAATATTTATATGCACGGAAAAAAATAAACCATAGCATTTACAAAGTTTGTGATGAATTTCCGGGACAAGGCGAATTTATTGCTATGACTACGAATTTAGTTAAAATTACAGCCACGCTTGCAACCTCTACAAGTTTTAGTATAAAATTTACTAAAATTGTAGTTATCGCAACAATAAATTGTTCTCGTTCCGAAATTTACCACAAACTTTGTGTAAAAATGCTACGATTTATTTATTTCCGTATGCGTCCTATTGATATTCATTCTGATCGAATAAATGTGCTTTTAAGACTATCCAAAAACACGTTTATTTCAACTAATAAAATTTGTCTCTCAGAGAGTAATTACTTTATCAGTTATATATTATAAAATCAGATTCAGTTTCCCCGTTCAACCGAAATTAATATCAATTCAACCAACTTTGCGACACAATACTCCCAAATATATTACGTAAGCCGACCTCGATTTCCCGCGTCACCGCGGTGACACACATGTCTGTCAAGCGTAACGCGGAAACGCAATGCGGCCGACGGAAAGTTTCCGCGACCATAGTTTGCCACTGTCAGTCGTGCATAGCTGTACCTGGGGTCGAGCGCATTATTGACAGGAGTATGGAGGCGAGTGTGTAACTTTGTCGAGGAGGGGGAGGCCGTTGAGGGAGAGAAGGCATCCGCGTTCCGCATTCGCGATGAGATCGCAGATTCCGCATACCGATGAAAGATAATTTTTTAAATTCCACATACGTAGCATGCAAATGCGTCCGGGAATATCGATCTTTTCGCAAGATGGCGCCGTGACACGAACTTGCCTATTTGAATTTTCATTGCAAATAAAACTGAACGCACGCGACAAAATGCGACGCCGCGGCTTCTATCGCGAGTCGAGCGTCGGCGCTGAAATTGCGCGGTTATTGTCACGGCTCCACGGCGCGAAACGGTCAGTAGGCATTTTGCTAATTGAGAATTAGCAATCTCCCATCGACGAACGCCCTTCCAAGCCGTCCCCAATCAAAGGTTCGTTTCGGAGAGGAAACGAGAGTATTGGACTTTTACCAGCTTCCACTTCCGATTGACCGAGAAAGCGCTCGAGAATTTAATCCGTTACAACGGCCGGTGAGCGAGGGTGGTTTGTTGATCTTCGTATTAACGACGACGATGCGTTTGCAGCGCTGACGGTGGTGCATTTCCGTCGGAGAGGCTAACACCGTTATATCTATACACGCATCGCAAACCTTCGATGAAATTAGAACGAAGAATTTTACGATGATATAATTTATTTGCTTACAAAATTATTCTATGCAGTGAGAAAAATAACTGATTAATTTAACTAAAATTTTGGAGACGATGACCAAATCGATTAATGCAACATGGATCCTCCGTCTATTCGGTTAAACTGACCACTTTTTGGCTAGAATAATTAAACACTTGGTCCATCTGACCAGTATTTTGGTGAAAATAACTAAACGCATTTAATCGGATGCGTTTTTTCATTTTAACCGAGTTATTTATCTTAGTGCGGATATTATTTCCCCCATTTACAATGTTCCATCTCGAAATCGTGGCGCGGTCTCGATGGTCAATAATCTCGGTCGATATTATCGAATTAATAAAACCGTCCGACCGTCCGACCGACCCTCCAACCGAGAATATTTATACAGGAATTGGAACGCCTTTGCGTTCAATAGTCAATAGTCAATACGAGATTTTGGCATTTCGTGCTTTCGCTACTGGTCTGCTGGCGTCGCCACCGTCCGGCCTTCATACTTAGGTACACCCTTCCCTCCCCCCCTTCCCTTCCCTTCCCTTCCCTTCACTTCACTACCCTCCCCCCGTACTTCCCTTTGTGGCGACGACCCGTGACCAGTCGGTATTTGTACAAAGCCCAGCCGACGGTAAATTTCAAGGTCCCTGTAACTGTGCAGTTCTGCTCGGGTCGGGACATCATGTACGTGTGTACGAAGGTTCGCACACTCTCTCTCTCTGGAACGCGCTATCCGTACAAGGCTTTAAAGAACGCTCCGTACTGCTTCGTACATCAATACAGTGAGCGTGTAGTAGGTATGTTCGTTCATCTCGGCGTAAAGCGAGCAGCGAGAACCCGTGTATCTTTATGTCTGCCCCCTCCACCCCTCAATTTTTACATCGAATTTTCTCAATAAATATATGTATGGTTATAACCAAAATTATGCTTAGTTACACTATATAAATTGATTATTCTCTAATGATAGATTGATAAAGACCAGAATACATTTTTCATTTATACCGGCAGAGATCGAGTCGATAGAGTTGGCTTACAGCCCGTAAACACTGTGCAGTTTATTCACTGTTTCGATAATTTTAACAAATCGGTGCAAATCGAATGCTATGTTATGAACATAATATCCGGTTTGCACCGATTCGTTAAAATTACTGAAATGGTGAATAAACCGCATAGTTTGTTTATTTACGATTTTTATGACTTCTTTCACGAACAAATTGTTCTGGGGAAAATGTAAATATTATCGAAACATTAATTATAAAATCATTACATGTTGATGATTTTATTTATCATTCATAATTTTTAAATCAGTCATCTAGGCTGAAAACATTTTAACCGATTTTCCGTTTATCATTGAGTGCGCTCTAGTTGCGAAATTCGATGTTCAATTGTTTTCAAACTGTTAACACGCGATACGTCGGCTGACAACAATGAATGTGTAGTTACGCGCCACGCCGCTCTTTTCTCCGCCTTGTCGGAAACTACGCGATAAAGCGATCAGTCTCCTTACCTGAGAACCCTGCCTACGTCACAACTAAGGGCCTTTGCATACGACGTTTTTTTAACTAGCTGACGGCGCGCGTTTTACGCGATTAGGACGCTCAGCAAACGCAAGGCAGTCGACAAGTTGTGACTTTTACACACGATCCTTGCTAATACAACCTGCTAATACGCGCTGATGACGCGCAGCGAACGCGCTCATCAAAAAGGTGCATCGTCAACTAGTTTAAAAAACGTTGTGTGCAAAGGCCCTTACGGATGCCAGCTTTATCGCAGCGTTCCGTACCCCGAGGTACATATGTCGGTACCTCGTCGAACCTTTGTCTCACGGTGTACGGAATTTCGCCGGAAAGGCAGTCGGTCTTGAGCTTCAGATGCGTACAGTTGCGTATTTTTTTTCTATCCACGAAAGTAAGTAGATAACCAACCATACAATAAATGTATAACATTAATAAGCTTCATATCACGCTTCAGTTCAATACACAACCGAACTCGGCAATAATAATAACTGACCACATTCTATCATTTAAAAAAATGTTTCATATTTATCTGACAAAAGAGCACGAAAGAAAATTAACGAAAAAAGAAATGACATCCCCCCCCCCCCTCCTTCAAAACATCGACGATGTATGATAGCACGAATTAATAAAATAGCTCCCTTTTTCCAAAGTAATCATGTAACAACTTACGAATCACCAAAGATAATTAAAAAATTATCATAAAAAAGTAATGAAATCATTACCGCCAAATTAATGAAAGCAAGTGTGTTGTCAAGGTATGTTGCGTTAATGAGAGAAATAGTACATAATTCCATGCAATGGTTAACTGAGGATATATTCTCAGTTTCAGTGGAACTCTTGGTTTTTTTTTCCTCTATATTATTTTTAGTCTCTGTAGCAAAGTTTACCATTGTGTGGAATTATGTACTATTTCTCTCATTAACGCAACATACCTTGACAACACACTTGCTTTCATTAATTTGGCGGTAATGATTTCATTACTTTTTTTTATCATAATTTTTTCATTATCTTTGGTGATTCGTAAGTTGTTACATGATTACTTTGGAAAGGGAGCTATTTTATTAATTCGTGCTATCATACATCGTCGATGTTTCGAAGGTAAAAATAAAACAAGATACAAAATAGGGAGCGGAATCCAATTTCTCTACGTCGAATGATAAATTAAATTTCTTTAGATCGGACGTCGTCCAGGGAGTGATACATCGCGGGGTTTCGACTGTACAAGCGAAACGTCGCAAACCCGATGGCAAGATGCGATTAATTAAAGACAGTCGTGGACAATGACATAAACGAGGTCGCAACGGGACCATTATCAAGGCATCTGGATAGCCGTTCACCCTTCGTGGATATGAAAGGGCGGGGAAATGCTGCGGGCAAGAATGGTCTTCAGGATATTAACACGTTATTGCCCGAGTTTATTGGTTCTATTGATTTTCGCCTTGTTCGCGACCGGGGTTGTCCGGGGGTTGATTCGAGGCGAAGTTACCATGCACATCGAGGGGGATGATCGCGCTAGCTTGTTTGCGAGGAATTCGACTGTTTTGAAAATGCGATAAAAAAGAGAGATTCTACTTAACGACCAGATGATCGATTACGATTTTTTAAAGGAATTCGGTATTTGCATTAAAAAGTATTCATAATAATCAATTCAATTTGAAATACCCGACAAAATAATTATTCACTTAGTTATAAGTGCGTTGCTCTCCAAAAAATTGCGACGTTATCGAAAATCCAGAAAGACACGCTTATGTCGAGCAACGAGTACCAGAGAGCTTAGTAGACGATGATGTTGCTGTACTTTTAAATATCGTCTTTCAGCTTAAACAAAGCCGAAACTGAAATATGAAACAAATACAAGGTAAATAATTTTGTTCGCATTTTTAGAATCTATAATAGAAAAAATTAGTGAGAAGATCGAATTTTAATACGAGAATAATAACAATACTCGGTTAATCATTCGATAGATCCGAATTCTCATAAGTCGTCAATTTCAAAAAGAAAAACGAACGAAAAAAACGATACCACGACTCGCGCTGCTTTGCCAGAAATCCGCGCGTATATTGCCCGGCTATAGAGTGCCGAAGATTTTTGCAAATTAGCTTCTTACGAAGTATAACGAAAGTATCTTGGTACCACAGGGACGCCATGTGGCGTAAAATTGTGCCCGAAGCCGCGCGCGCGTTCCTCATACCATACTTAATATTACGGATTTCCATCCGCGGCATAACCGACCGACGGGAACGGAGCGTAACTCGAAAACTTTACAAGAGTTCCGAAGAAGAACAAGAAGAAGCGTACGGCCCTGCGTGCAGCACCACCAGCCAGTAATTATTATATCTCTGATTAATGGGAAAAATACATTTCCTGTTGCGGCGGCTAGTCGTTGAGCGCGATTTAAATTCGACCGAGTTGTGGGCCGAGTAGTGCTATTACAAATATGTATGCAATGGAAGGTCGTCAAATTTGTTAAAATCCCGAAAATTGATGCTGTATGGGACGTCGAATAAAATTTTACGTAGCCTTTAATTTAGTCTTAATCGTATAAACCAATCATTTTTGTTTATCAACTAATGTTTAAAGACACACGGAGAAAAAATTATCTTTATCGAAATAAACATGTTTTTGAATAGTCCTGAGAGCACGTTTATTCGATTAGAATGAATATCGATTGGACGTACATACACACGTATGTATATGTATCTATACCTAAGTATTATCGATTTAATTGAATATTATTCGGATCAAATCGGTATTCATTCGAATCGAATAAATGTGGTCTTAGCACTATCCAAAAACACGTTTATTTCAATGAAGCATTTTTTTTCTCACAAGTGTAAATTAACTTCGCTAAAGTACAGCAATCAAAGCTTATCCCTGGAAGAAATTGCACCAAAAATCGAACGAAAAGAGGGTCGCCTTGATCTCGATTAATTTAAACCCGACATCTCTCGAAATCCACTGAAAAATAGTACAGCGACGAGAACAGCCGAATCGCAGAAGTTATCACCGCGATACCGCTACTATGTACTCGCGTAGGCACCTACAACCGACGTTCGCGTGCACCGCGATGCATTGGCGTGTGCCGTCGACGATATCGACTTCCTTTCTATAAAATTAGAGGTTGCATCGTTACATATTCTAGGTGCCCGCCCTTTACGTGTACACGCGTATACGTAGGCGCGCGTGTATCTACGCAGAGACCCGCACGAAACACGCACGCAGCCAACCCTCCTTATTCCCGAGTATTTATGTGTTTTTGATATTCTATCTCGCGCTGTTTGCCATGTAGAGCCACCCCTCTCTCTCCTTTCTCACCCCACTTCCCTGGAATATATTCGGCAAGGAGGAGAGCTCACACCCTAATTTATTCCCGCTCTCTCTCTCTCTCTCTCTCTCTCTTTCCCAGCCCATAGGTATGCATCGAATTCTGAAGATTCTTCGCGAAATTGCTCGGCCACGGATCCACATGCGCGCACAGTCGGCATGGGAATGGTTTCGGCGGTCCGAGACGAGGTCCGGTCGGAAATACGAAAAATTCTTGAGCTGGGAATGAAATTCGTCACGGCTAGATGAGGGGGAGGAAAACGTAACTCAACGAAAGATATGGAATGTTCGAGCCGTTTATATTAACTGCGAGAAAGTGGAAGCTGTGCTGAACCGAATGCGGTTATTCGTTTCTAACGCCGGAGATGTTTTTCCCGCGAGAAGTTACACGCGCGAACGCCACGACCATCCCTTTTTCTTCGATCCGTGCCACGCGCCAGTCATCTAACCGGCTCGATGGAGAAACCACCGAGCTTCTTCGAATCGAGCAAACAATGACACGTAGAAAGTGACTCGAAAAATATAATCCTCCTCTGTTCGTCGCGTGGGTGGGGGGAGGGAGTGATCCGGAGACACGTGGCAGCATTAAGAAAAAGGATTGGTAATTTTTATAGTGAATCCTACACTGAGAAAAATAACTCGATCGATTTTTAACCAAAACCCTCTGGAGACGATAATCAAACCGTTTGATGAAATATGGATCCTCCATCTGTTCGATTAAACTGACTACTTTTTGGTTAGAATAACTAAACATGTTAACTATGTTAGATGCATTTTGTCATTTTGATTTAATTATTTTTCTTAGTGGAGTAGCAGGGCTCCTGGAGGTGAAAAATTGAATTTTTTAATTGATACGGCGTACATTTTACAGAGTGTGTAATAGTATAAACCCGCAAACATTCGACACATTTAACGGGAAATTGGTAAGTCTTACTGTATAAAATAATGTTTGTAATACTACAAATTGTAAAAAGTACGCTGTGGTCTATTAAAAACTTCGGTTTTTCACCTCCAGTAGCCTTGTTACTGGGATAACTGTAAAAATTCATGGGTTTTCCCATGATTTTCTACTAATACTTTTTCTCCATGAAGATCGAACGTCGTGGGATGTCAAAGCTTCCTGTCGATCGTCAAATTGAGACCTACATAGATCTCTTTCATAAACTTCTTAATCTTTCTTTTAGTCTCTAAATTATAGCATACCGAAGTCATTTTTTTATGATAAAATGCGATATTCTTGTGGCGACCCGTCACGCTGTGGCGGGCTGATGCCAGATGGCGCCGACTCTCTCGGCCCTCGACTCGCGGCTCCCGGCCTACGGCTCTCGACTCTCGCTAGTGGTCCAACGTGCAGTCACTATACAGACTGTCATTTTCAATACACGCCAGCGTGGCGGGTTGCATATCGGTTATCCGCCTTGCGCCAGACACAGGCGCGTGGCCCCTGCAGCGGATCGGAGGCGTCAACCGATATGCAACCCGCCACGCTGGCGTGTATAGCGGGGGACAGTTTGTATAAGAACGCAACTGCCTGTCTCTCGCGGGAGGACCACAGAGCGTCTATCTCGGCGTAGGTTCCATCGCTTTCTTCAATCTCAAATCTCCATGTCCGTTGAGTAAGGCGTTACATTTTTGCGGGAATTCCCGAGACAGGGGAAGTTCGGGAATAACGTTCCCGGGAAGCGTGTCCGTCAGGAGGCTCAACGAGACTTCGGCAACCGAAGTGTAAAAGTGCAGAGATCGTCTCTCACGGAGAACCCCAGAGCGTCTAAAGCAGGAGTCGCGGCCTTGCCTTACTGACGAGTCCACAGACCGACTCCGGAACGAAACGCTCCGCCGATAATGTGGCGACCACATACGCGCCACATTCTTTATTGAGTTAATTATGGAGCTATGGAATAAATTGTGACATTTCGAAAATTGAAGGAAAACGTTAAAATGCGAGCCGCGACGCGGTACTATCTATGCACTCACAGGTGCTTACTTCAAATAATATTCTACGGCCGCGACTGCATTCGATTCGGCGCAGTTACACTACCGAGAAGAGCGGAAGTGGTGGAAACGTCGTGGCACGTCTTCTACATTATTCATGCATCACGATATAACGACACCCATTTACCTACGAACGGATACAAACGACATGGAAAGCAGGTGCAATTGGCGATTTCGAGCCATTCAAAAATACCGCCCGACTTTCCTCTTGACGCCAACCGGCTCCCTTTTCGAGACATTTTAAAGTACCTACATGTTCGAATAAATCTATAGCAACGATTCATATATAATATTTAGAACTGCCGATTTAATCACTTTACTTAGTCAACGAAAATGTAACGAATATCTTGTGTACAGCCAATACGATATTTTTCAATCCTAGGGCTCCTCTCCAGTAAGATGTTACGAAATGGTGGGTTTCAATGACTCCTTATTTTAAAAAAAAATAACCAAAAAATGACCAATCTTTCTTCATTTCAGCATTATGAATTCATAATGCTCCCTCAGGGGATAAGAAAAAACGGTCTAATGATGTTTGTAATAAATTCGGTAAATTTTCGAGGAAATAATATTGAAAGAACACATGATTGAGGTTTGTAAGCGAAATAATTCAATTTCATAAGAACACACCAAATATGCGAGGTATGGAAGATAACAAATTAAATCGCTTTTTAACCAATCGCTTTTCACCTCAGGAAACCGTGAAAAAGTACCGTGAAATTATTTAAAGAATCAAAGGACGAAGTCTTAAAAATAACTTCTTTTTTAATGACTTTTAAACTTTAAAAATGATTTCGCACTGACTTAATTAAAAAAAAAAGTGGCCAATCATTAAAAAACGGATTAAGTGGGAGCCCTGATATCCTCTTCGCGTTTATAAAGAAGAGAAAAAAAAGAAGAATCGCACATTTCGAACCATCCCTTCTATTGTTCTCCGACTCGATCAATTTTGAAAAACCCCGTTTAACCGCGCAGTCACGCCGAAGCAATTATGGCAAGCTCCGGAACTTTGAACGACCCGCCATTCTCACCCCGCAATGAATTAGACACCGGCCAACCCCCGTTCCGAGACATTTTGGAATTTTTGCATAAATCTGGCGAGGGCCAGCGCTAACTGCTGATTCAGGCCGGTCCTTCGGCCCCGTCGAGAGGATGAAGAGGGGAGTGCCTACGGGGTGGACAGCGCGAAACATTGTTTTGCGCCTATAAATAATCGTTATTGCCGCGTTAATCATGGATAGTCGAGGGGCTCCATTATTCGTAGTGCCCAGGCGCGGCGCGGTATGTTATTGCCCCCTCCTCCGATGGGGTCGGCATTGCGCCAACCCTTACGGTTTCGGTACGATCGGTATTGCTCGGCGCACATGCCGCGAATTGTTCGGAATGAGCCGATCAGAACGCGGCGTAGAGATGCTCAGACCGAGCCTGCAGAATTCACTTTATTGGTATCTACATACCTGGTGAGTTTTCTTGGCCGTCGTCGAGACCAATTCCGCTCGAGTTCTAATTGCGCCGTGCGATCGACTTCCGGAAATACTTTCGCGCGCGGGACAACCTCGACTATCGCGTCCCGTGTTCCGTCGTTCGTTCGTATTCTGCATATTATGCTCTGACACGGTGATTCCCGATATCCGGTAGCGAAAGAAGAATTTATGAGAAGATTCGAGTAAAATCGATATTAAACATGGTTTTTCCATTTCACTGCCGATAATAATTAGAAACCAAATTGAACATTTAATTACCTACTTCTTATTACATTGATATCTCCTCCCCCTATTTATCTCAGAAAAACACTTGAAATAATCCCAAATGGAAATCTCATCCGAACGCTATTTTACAAATCTACACTGAGAAATATAATTTGCCGATCTAAATAACCGTTGATATGAATAGTGCCAAGGACAAATTTATTTAACCTTTCGCGGTCACATGTCCATGCAATTTTGCGATGGTCACCCCAGACGGAAATATTCTATATAGTTTATACATAATCCACATGTATGAATTTGGTCCTATATGGATTATATGTAATTTTTATATAAACTATATATAGACTATACATGAATTATTTAAATCTTAAGTTTTTGTATAATCTATGTACACTGCATTCCCGATTTTAGCGCCGTTCAATTTCAGCGGCGTCCTCTACTTTCCTCTCTCCACTCCGGTCACTCACAGTGAGGAGAATCGATTTCAAATATTGTTTTACTATGGAACGTCGTTTCATCCGTCATATAACTATTCCATTATCCAAACTTTCGCTGATCCAAACTCGGGGCCGAAACCACCAACTCTGATTAAATTGTTAATTCCCGATTAGCTTAATTTAATCATGCTCTTGCGTTCCACCAATTTTTAAACCATGATTAAAGTGAGATAATCACCGTTGAACTTAATCAGCCATTTTTGGCCGATTAGGAACCTAACCAGTGATTAACGTGGATCAACATAGCCTCAAAGTCGAAGTTTCACTGCTGTGCAATACTATATCGGACATGAATTTATTTTACGACGATATTTTATCATCATCTGATGATAAAAATAGTATCGAAATTGATAGAAGGCCACATTTAATTAAGGAACGAATTAATTATTTCCAAACTTTGAATGATTTGGATTTCATTACGCGTTTTCGGTTATCGAAAGACAGTGTTGAAGCTTCGCTTCTGGAAATTGTACATAATTTGCAACACGCTACAGAAAGATAAATTACTTCTTAAAAATAATATATAATCTATTTTAAAATATCGCAACATTATCATATTACGTTAAAAATCGCGTAGAATTTTCTGTATTTACTAAATAAAGGGAGTGCACGTTTCAAAAACCACGCTATTGCACCCAGAGTACAACTCCTGCTTGCTCTCCGGTATTATGCAACTGGTTCCTTTTTAAATTCTGTTGGAGATTTCGGCAGCTCACTGAGCTCGGCTTGCGGCGCGTCAGTTGATCACGTCAGGTTTTCCTCCTACTCCATTACAAGTTCCGTTGATGAACCAATCAGAATCACCGTTACAACAAAACCAAAACTTATTGCGAAGAGGGTATATGATTAGATAATCGGGGGTTAAAAACTCATGGTGGAACGAATTGTGCAGTTAATCATGATTAGAACGCCGATTAAATATAATCGTGATTAGGTAATCAAGCATTTAATCAGAGTTGGTGGAATCGGCCCTAGGTCTGGTTCTAATTGATTCGGATAATCGAGGTCCTACTGTATGTTACGCGAATCAAGTGTAGATTCGTTCAATTCAATGAACATACGCTTGTCTAAAATAAATATGTTCTTGGCACTACTCATATCGCTGGTTACTCGGATCAGTAAATCATTTTCCTCGGTCTATCCGACCCTACCGGCAAGCTACACGGTACGAGGAGAAAAACGCATCACCCAAACACGCAGCGGAACGTCCTCGACCCCGCGCCGAAATCCGATAGCGCGCCAGCGAGGCCGCGCGACGTGGCTGTTCGCCTCATCGACATTCTAATAAATCAAAGGCGATGTCAGGACCAAGCGGAGGAGTCGACGGGTGAGATTAACTTATCAACCCGAAACTAAACCCCGACCACGGATGACTTTCGGTTAGCCGAGCGAATTCTGGCTTGGTTGACCGGCAACGCGGTACCCTGCTCCGGGAACTCCTGGCGCTTCTACATACACGTATACGCGCTGTATACGTTCGTTAGCCGAGGGGACCGCCGTCGCGATACGCGACACAGCAGGATTCGTGCTGACCCTGTGATTTTACCTCCCTTTCCCTATGCTGCGCAACGCCTCCCCCCTCCGTCGCAGGACCAATTCGTCCTGTTTTCCTCTCTCTCTCTCTCTCTCGCCCTCTCACCGACGCACCGACACGCGCGGAAAGCACCCAAGTACACGCTCGCGCGCCCTGGTAATCCGCGCACGCAGTTCCGTTGTTTTAGAACGCATTTGCGAGGGAACCGTTTCCGTTTGCGAGGCTGCAGCCACTAATTGCGGAAAACGAGGAAGCGAACCCCTGAATTTCGCGGCCTCCGTATACGCTCGACCGTAACCGCAGCAGCCGATGAGAGCACCCACTGCCGCGGCGCAGTAACGATCGGAATTGGATCGCGCGATCGTCCGGAATGTCGTTAACTGAAGACTGATAGCTACTGCACTACCTCCAACGCTCGGTCGGGTATTCTAATGCCGATTTCGCGCGATTACGCGCTTTGCGACTACGCGACGTAAAAGCTACCGTTGTAGTTGCTGTGAATGGGGAAAGAGGGGGACGATTATATCGTCGTTTTATCTCCTTTTCTGTCGTAACGAGAACAAACACCTATTCTCGCTTTTACGATAGTTTCAGAAGCCATACCGTAAGAATTTCTCTGATTATAATTACGATAAAAAAAATGGAATGCTGCAGAAATGATCATCTGTTCGTCTAATTTCTCGTTATCCGAGATCTCATTAAATAACTAGCATAATATTGTCTTTATCGAAAAAGTGATAATTTTTTACATTTGAATCAAATAAGTATTCATGCCAAATCGGTCCTAATCAACATTTTTTCATTAAGTTCTGCGTGAAATCCATGGCAATCGTGAAGTATGATAGTATTAGCTAAGTGTACGCTAAGAAAAATAACTTGGTCAATTTGACGAAAATCCTGCAGAAGATGGCAAAACCGTTTGGTGAAATATGGATACTCCATCTTTTTGGTTAAACGGACCGATTTTTGATTAGAATAACTAACCGTTTGGTTGGAATAACTTAACATTTCAATAGAGAATAACTAAATATTTAGCTCAACTGACCAATATTTTGGTTAGAATAACGAAACACGTTTAACTAGAGTCGTTTAATCATTTTAACCTAATTATTTCTCTCAGTGTAGCAATGTGAACAAAAATAGCTTGCAATACAAATGCGAGTAGCTTAAAATGCAAAACTAATCTTCGTAACGCTACGACAAACAAACGTGCAAATCGAACGGGGTATATCGTCCAGGTGTAGGATTGCCAGGATAGCCTTGAAGTGAAATAAAACGAAACTGAGATAATCTCGTTGTGGCATTTATTTCCGAAGAATCTAACTCTTCAGAAAAAAGAAACTTTAATTTCAGAATAGATTGAAAAGTTTTAAGGAAAGTAGGAAGATTTGAGGACGAAAGTTATCATTCCTCAAAATTAAGAAAGAAACAATCCAAAATAATATAAGTATTATTTCATGAGTAGGTATTATAATTATGTTATCAAGTAACAGAATAATGCTGGACTAGTTCTTTGTGCTTCGTGTATCTTTATTTCCAGTCACAAAACTACGTTAATTATAGGGACATCTGTTTTCTGCCCCTTCATTGAACAAAAATTTAATGCGTATCTTTTTGAATAAAATCAATCTCATTTGAAGGAAATAAATACTTATGAAAGGGATCCACTTTTCTCAATGTATGAATTACTGGGTAAAAAATAACTGGAACACAGATAAATGCGAATATGTATGCCAATTGTGACTCACCACTTACGCGGCTCTCGAAATTTCCTCGGAGAGATGCAACGTATTGTTTTTTGTTGAATCCAGTTTCCGCATCCTCCAAGATTCACTCTAAAACTCGCGTAAAAAGTCACATTACATCAGCAGCGCACTATCTGCAACAAACGAGTAGAAACACAACGTTATTTACATACATTTAATAAACCGCCCGACAAAAGGAATAGTTGAAATATTTCCGGAACATTCCTGCAGCAAAAAAATAATGCAACACCATACGATCTGGCAGGTGGCGGAACAAAAAAAAAGAAGTTAAATTTTCCCAAAACATATTTCCGCCTATTCGTATATCTCGCAGTGGCGCCGCGTCAAACTTGATTGGCGGTATAACGCAGAGCGACTGCGAGCGCAACTTTCAAAATACAAATCAGGCAAATTGCACGGAAAATTTCAGCCGGTGGAACGCGAGCAATGCGCGTTAATAAACCGCCCAAGGGGGGCTGGAGGGAGGACGGGTGCGCCGAGGAGGGTGCAGGCGAGACAGCTCGAACTAGTAGAAGGGGATGTTCGTGAAAGGCTCCCCCGGCTCTCTGTATATTTTACGAGAATATTTCTGAATTTTTAATCTCGCGAAATTTCACACCCTGTAGGAGACGGGTTATACGGTCGCGCCCGGCACCCGCACCCCCTACACCCCTTCGCACGATTTCATACGTGCGGATGCACGGCGGTATAGCTTGAGCGCTACACGCAGAGCCATTGTACATTTATTAAACGCGCCACCCCGTTTCACACGTTTCGAAATGGAAGCTACGTATATCGCCGTCTGTCACCGTTCCCCGAGATCGCTGCCATTCTTTGCACCCGCTTTCTCGTCGAATCCTGTTTCCGCGTCCTTTGTAATTAATTAATCGTTGTTTCGCGGAGAGCTGTAAGGAGTCGACGAACTGCATCCGTATGCATTTTAACTGATCCGACGTAAAATGATTAAATCTGCGCTAATATGTGCCAGACTGGAAAAAATTTGCTTCATTCAAACATCGGTGAGGTCGTATTCAACCTCACCGTTGGTTGAATGAAGTAAATTGTTGATAAGATTTTGAAGAGTACTTGAATTTCATTATGAACCTATGTGTACTAGACACCCTGTGTACGGAAAGGTGATGCAAAGGGCTTTATTGGGAATGACGGACGCTGCGATAGGCCAGCCTTTATGGCGCAACCTCGACCCATTACTTGCTTCACTGTTAACGTTAAGTGCAGTTACTATAGGCAGCCAGTGTCGGCGACACTCAGGTAATATATGCATTATCCAAGCATCGCAGAGACGCGCTGCCGGAAACCGATTTTCCGCGATTCCGCAGCTTCGAGCAAGCCCGCCGGGGTGAGACGACTTCAAAGAAAATCGACAGTTTCCACTCCACTACGAGTGGAAGGATAATAACCGCCGGAGTATCTTCCGAATATAAACTCGATCGCGCCGGCGGCTCCGGGAAGCTAACCACAGTCTTTCAGGATCGACGGAAAATAGTTTGCAGGAGACTTGCGTAGTTTGGAAGGCAATTAACGAGTCATCACTAGGCGCCGTACTAAAAGACAGCGCGGAAGTGCTACGAGAGATGGTTTTAAACTGCACCGATTGGCAAATAAAGAACAATCGTACCAGACTATCTCGTCGACGTTTGAAGTGATAAAACGGGAGCTCAGAATTCCCTCTCTGTGTGCTGCGGGTTAAAATTAAATTAAAATCCAAACTGTGATTAGAACCGGTGTGATTAAGCTTTAATTTAATTTTAATCATAGATGGGTTTCTTTATATTCACAGAGATTCACACTTCACGCGTCGATCGAGGAATCCAAGATGTTTTTCAGAATTGTTCACCAACTGTTTGGATTCTTTATTTGCGTAAATATTTGTCTATTTTTTATACCCCACGACACATGACGAATCAATCGCTACTCGCTGATTGTTTTGCATAACTGCCGAAAAATATGGGAATAATTGAAAGTATCAAAAAGTCGTCATTACCTAGAATGCAGACCTCGTATCGATTAAGTCATCCATAGGTATTAGCGGAACTCGTCCAGCATCGTATATTTATCTCACGCGATTTACGCAATATATGTATTATATTGTATCTACTGTTGTTTACGCGAAACGGTCAAAGGTAGGTCGGGATCGAGTTTGTCCGCGTAAACACTCTCGGGTACGTCTTCATATGAAATGCAAGTAGAGGCAGAAAGAAAGAGCAGCGTTATCTCGAGAATATTAAGCCGGATATACATCCGAGCACGAATACGAACGAGGAAAATATCCTACATCCTTGTGCAAATTAATGGAATCAAAATATTTTTACTCCATACACATTCCTAACTTACAGGAAGTGAAATTGACCACTTATTGTTAGTATGGCAATCTTCCACCTTAATTAATATTTCAATTATTTCTGGCATAGAGTCTACAAGTTTTTTCCTAATTATCTTCCAGTTTTTCACGACGAAATCATGTTTGAAAAAAATGATTTAGTTCGAAATCAACAAATCCTTCTAAATACTTATACTCTTATCAAGATTAATAGAATGAAAACATTTTTTCACGTGGTTTCATGACGAAAAACTGAAGGATACTGCTAGCGAGCACTAACGGGTTAATTTTCAAATATGCGGTATGCAACCAGCTGTACATAGGTACCTCTATCCTTTGATGGCTCCAAAAAAATACAATGTACCACACCCATGCGGTCCAGATTCGCGCGTGCTTTAAATATTAACGCGCGAAAACACATCCGCGAACTGCAACACCGCACGATCGCCGCATCGGTACCTACGCGCGATCGTCGATCTGGGCGGGTATAATAAAGTTGCGCAGCTTCGCACGCGCTGACGGAAAATGTATGAAAACCAAACTATAACATTCTAATATTAAGGTTCATTTCAGTTTATGACGCCGTAAACTCGGTATATACTGCGTCAGGTGCATTATAATGCCGAGGCGCTCACGGCGCTGTTGTTGTCTTAAATAAAACCGGAAAACCGTAGATAACGCCGCGTCACCTATTTCGCTGTCGCGCGCCTCCTCGCGTTGCTTCCTCTACTCGCGATGCGATCTGACGTCGCCTGCGCTCCTCTTTAAAAAAAAACACGCAAACGGCCATTTCACGCGTTGATATCAAACCTGCGGAAACCCACATTTTCGCTGCGGAACTGACTCGAGCATTTCCGCTACCGATGGGCGAAGCTATACGGGAGCAAATACACAAACAAAAATTGTTGAAAATAATGAAACGACAGCCGCGGACTCGGATTCATCCGAGCCAGAGCCAGAAACGCTCGCGAATATTATGCTATACGCGCTGCATACGCGGCGACGGGCGCTCGCACGGAAATTAAAACGCAAACACGTCGCCACTGCTCCTTCCGCGGCGGTGCAATTAGCCCGAAACTCGCCGACGCCGGGAAGAAAGGCGAAATAAAAATTGTGGGAATACCGCTGCAATTATTTCGCATCCGCTCGCGCGCATCGCCTTGGTGCCTATCGGCTGCCTCGCGATGGTAAGAGAGGGGGGGGGGGGGCGTGTTTGCTAAGCGGATTTCCGCAACGTCGTCGCGCGGTAATTTTAATCGCAAACCCGAGCGCTATACGCTTCTCGTCTGCCTTGTGAGGTACGTGCTTAGCTGGTTCTTGCGCGACAATGCAAAATCGTCGTTTCTTCGCAAAATCGCGCGGTTGTACGACGGTATATTAACCGCCTCGTAATAAGCAGATATATAATTTTAAGGGTGATTTAGAAAGGTAATTGCGCACAAGCGAAAAGCTTTCTGAGAGAGGGTTGTAAGTGTTTCTCTTTGAGACTCGTAGCAGACTCGTAAACGAAATTTTATATTAGAATCGGTCTATTCACTTTAGTGTATTAAAATAAAATGATTTTTTGCATAAATTTAATATTGTTTATATTCATTCTAACACAAAAAAAAATTGAATTATAATATGAAGAATCGATCGATTTTAATATACAAAAATGACTGGATCAATTCGTCGTCATCGATTCGGGATGCTATTCTGGCAACTTGCTTCTAAATATATGCTTTTGCTAAAAATTTGTAATTAAGAGAAATCATTAGAAATTTTGTTGAAAGGTTGGTGCGAATATTCTTATTCGTGAAGATACAATCCAAGACTTTCAATAATTCAATATGATTATTAACATATTTCGTTCAATTACGAGTTAAGTTCTTCTGTACTTTCTAGTAGAAGTAACCTATTATTTGCATTTTTTACACAAGATGCATATGGATAAACTGAATAGAGCTTCGTGCACAAATTTCAATTCCTCTGTAAACCAATAGCCATGAGATATTAGACCCCGCAGTACGGCTATAGAATTATTTTGCAGTCGAGTCCTCGCTATGAAACTCGAACCAGAACGATATCGGTTTCTTGGCCCAGGTATTCGCGAGGCTCGGTTGGCCTCGAAATCTTTGAGTCCCTCGTGGGATATATTATAGGGTCGTGAGAGAGCTCGAGAATCCCGACACCGTGGTATATGGGTCCTATGTACACGTATACATATACGCAGCTTCCACCATCCTTATCTCATTTTCGATATTTATCTCGCTCTTAGCTCGGGAAACATTTATAAGATTCGCTCGTGATTTGGAATACTAATCGGGAAAGGTGACGGTCGATATTACAACTGTACGAAAAAAACACGGACCACGATAAACCGTAAACATCGATATTATCGTGGTTTCGAGGAAGGAACGAGAACGCAAGAGAGTTGACATTTCTCGAGAATATACGAATTCCGAGTGCGTCGAAGCGAGAAAAGTAGAATGAATAAGGATCCAGTTATGAGTTGGATTCACTAAAGAAGCTGCCATATTTTTTTCCAAAATTTTAAACCCCTTCTCGTTTCCGGATAAGGAACTTTTCGCTGATGAACCATGGTTTTTTTTTGGTAAAGAAGAACTTTAAATTGTTACACGTTGTCTTAGTTTTTTTAATAAACTAGGGGGCTACGCCCCCTGGGAGCTTCGCTCCCCAACCCCCGGGAGGCAAATACCTGGCTTCATGCATCCGGTCCCAAGGTCGCCTCGTCCTCGTCGTCGTCGTCCTCCTCCTCCTCCTCCTCCTCCTCCTCCTCCTTCAACAACCGTCCGTGATTTGCGCATCCGGTTCGAAGTCGCCGGGGATTTTGGCGACACGGTTTTGTCCACGCATTTATTCGAAAACTATTTTATATAATAGAAGGAAAGGAAAATCCGTCATGCTTTAATAACATAAATTCGATAATCTCTCAATATTTGATATAATTTGCATTATTTCATCAAATGAATTTCTTACAATTTTATTGTTGACAAATTAGGGTAAGTCCGGGATAGTTGGACCACTTTTTTTTGAGGTACTGTAGTATCTTTTTCCATAAATGTATGCTTTCATAAATATTAAAATCTCATTAACAGAACAATTCTATACAAGTATTTATTAGAAATTTGCATGAAAACATAAGCATAATGCAGTTGCAACAAATAATAAATATGATACTGTGGCTGAACTAACCTTTAATGACCGGGTTAGTTGGACCACTTCATTAAGGTGAGACCAACAGGGGAATAACGTGGAATTAAAGTAACAAAACTTGTAAATATTCTCGAAGACTTGTTTGAACGGTGTCGGTCCGATACCAGGTGGCGCCACTCCCTCTCGGCTCTCGCTAGTGGCCCGGCACGAGTTTCTATATAAGAGCGCAACTGCTCGACTCTCACGGCAGACCGCAGCGCGGCCATTCTAAAGTAACGGAGGTGACACTTTGACGCTCAAAATCTAACGCTTATTATGAAGCATCTCTTGAATCATATTAGATGTTAGATTGCCTATTTACATTATCTGAAAATCTTAATGATTGGTTTCACTTTTTCTAGAATGGCCGAGAGCGTATAAGGCTCAGTCGGTAACCTCACCCATGCTTTTAGCTCGGCGATACCTGAATTTTTTTGAAATTAAGGGGCTATCGCCCCTGCGCCGCTTTCGCGGCGCTCCCCCATGCTTTTTCAGCAGCTTCACGTCGTTGCTGTCTTCTCCGTTCAATACGTCGTCGTCGTCGTCGTCGTCGTTCTCGTCATCCTTGCCCTCGTCGTCCTCGTCGTCGTCGTCCTCATTCTCGTCTTTGTTGTCGTCGTTCTCGTCGTCGCCGTCCTCGTCGTCCTCCTCCTCCTCCTTCAACAACCGTCCGTGCTTCGCGCATCCGGTTCGAAGTCGCCGGGGTTTTTGGCGACACGGTTTTGTCCACGCATTTATTCGAAAACTACTATTTTATATAATAGAAAGAAAGAAAGAAAGATGCTCCTTTAATAGAAACATAACTTCACGAGAAAAGCCCTTAGTACTCCCCGGAATTGGCAAATCATTAATTACTGGATTGCAATAGTTTACCGTGAAAAATAAAGACCACGTACAACAATTTGATGGTCTCCTCTACCGGAAACACCATAATTCATCAGTGAAATCATTTTTATTTGGAAATAAGAAGCGATCTAAATTCTCACTAATACCACCTGATAGACTCTGCATGTAAGAGTGGCTTCACCAACTAGAACAGGATTCTTAAATGCGAAACAACTCGGAAGTTGGAGCGCCTCTTCGAAAGAGAGCGGAGCAAAGGAGCCTCCCGATTATTTAAATCAATGTCACCATGGCCCTTGGGAGGCTCGTTAGAAACCCGTCCCAATTACCATTAAGGGAGTGGGACGTGTCCCGCGCCGAAGCAAAGAGTCCGAAATTGCATTGCGCTGCGGCGGCTTGCGCCCCTTTCGGCAATGAACTCTAAAATCTTGTAATAACCCACCCTCGACGCGGTCGCGCTCGTTCCTCGCGCACACGCGCGGGTTGGTTGAGTAGTGCTCAGCGCCACTCAACCCCGGTAAGCAATATCTGGCGGAATTAGTTGTCGCCCGCGTTCTAGGGTTAAAGGGGTTGCTAGACAACTGGTTAAAAGGATTATCCCTGCTTACGAAGCCCGGGTTGGCTAATGCTGCAGGCGTCATTAAATCATTCCAAAACGGGGGGAGAGGAGGGTAGGTCGCGTGAGATCCCGTTTCCTGGTTGGCATCCGGCAAAATCTTCGCTTTGAGAACGCAAGCGATTGATTGTTTTAGAATCTAATTATCGCGCGATGGCGTTGAGGTCTATATAGATAGAGTAATAAAATACTATATGCGGCGCGAGCTATCGATTTTCTTGCACCTTCGATAAATCGAAAAGGAGAGGTACACATCTATCAGTGCTGTAAATATTACATTTCATACTTTTATACATTCCTTTCACAAGTTTTTGAAGCTATACCATAGTTTATTTCTAGTGGAAATCTAAGATAAAATTCTTGATAAAAAAATGTATCTTCACCAAAGTGATGTGGTGGAAGCAGGGATAATTAAAATCAGACTGAAATAATATCGCAAAATTAATTTAAAAGAACTCGTTGCTCACGAAGCACCAATACACGTGATAATATAATTACGTACGCATGATATTCACAACAACAACAAATAAATGAGATCGTATAAAATCCCACTCGTCATCAAAGCCGAGTTTAACATTCGGTCCGCTACCTTTAATTAATTATACACCCTGCAAAAAAACGATACGAAACGAGCATCCTTTAATTCAATCAACAGCGAATTACATTTAGCCAAAGTAATTCAGTGTACCTCCGAGTTCTCCCTCCGCGCGACAGCGGCGAAGGATTTGCTCGATTCGAGAACAATTTTTGTTCTTCCCTCCCCCAATTGCGAGGCTCACCCGATCCCCATCCCGTCGTATTTCCACCGCGCGATATCCCGAATGTATAGGTACGTATAGATCCCGGCTGAAAAGTATCCGCGGGTGCTTTTATGCTTTACGACGCGTCCCCGGCGCCGGAGGAAAACGACAAGCACGACGATCGCGCGATCTCCACCGAGTGGCGTCTTCCGCTTTCACCGCACGTCCGGCAAATCGCTTTCCATTCGAAGTTATGGTCGGTCAAATCCCCCCCCTCGATGCGGAGACCGTCGGCGCAACGCACTGGCTGCATCCTGCTGGCGCGGGGAGAGCGAGATCCGTCGGCGTGCGAGTGTAACGGCGGAATCATCGCGCCGCGCGGAACGTTTGCTCATTTGCCGGCGGCGCATGTGCTCGCCTTGTAGTAACCCGCGACCTAGCCCGCGGACTAGCGACGCGGACTGTAGCTGTGCGCGTACCGCGCATCCCTCCCGAATCCCTTTCCACCACCGGGGTTTATGGACGGCCGCCATCGCGTCCACGTTCAACCCGGGTTTAGCACCAGAGCGTGACACGACCCTGGCCAAACTGAACCGATGCCTCGTCACGGCTTACGTGCTTCCTCGTAACGCGGGAGAGGACGTCGCGTGAAAATGTGGAGAAGCGCGAGGGGGAGGGCGGCTATGAGGTCTTCCGTTGTACACGTTATCGGCGCTCTGTAGAGCGATTGAAGAGCGATTGTCGATCTATATGTGCAGTTGTGTTCTTTTTCCAAGGTTCGTCACGTAGTTATGTAATTTTTAGTGTAAGACCATAATATAATCATGGATATGCATCTATGCGATATAATGCATTGAGAAAAAAAAATTGTACTTGCAATTTCACCATGTGGTCAAACGATTTGTAATTAATCAAACGGATTTTTGCTTCACGTGGCTAAATGGTTCGGTCAAAAAAAGGTTGTAGGTTAAAAGCTGAAAGAATCATTTTACAATTTGCTATTAAAATGCGGCGATTCGTAGACGGTGAGGAAAAAACGTGTAAAGAGATGTGATTAAAAGTTCGTTTTCCAAACGAGAAATGCAACCGAGCATTATTTTCCATTTACTCACATAGATCGCGAGGATACGAAACGAACAGCAATAAGGACTCGGCGCATAAAGTATGAAAACACCCAAGAGAAATGACCAAACTGTGTATCCCGAAGAAGTTTGGCTATCGTGCTCGCGCACTCGATCAGACGAATATCTGCGGCTCCACGGCGAAGAGCTCGAGGGCACTTCGAACGAGTTTGAAACTCCGAGCGGTCCGCGGATACCTGCCAGTTTCAAAATCTTGCACTATCCCGTACAGCGATGAGCGAGAGCGCGCTAGGTATAAGGCGGAGGGCTCGTGTTAATCTAAGTTTAGTCATTTTTACAGCGCAGTAAAGAGGACGTTATAGCGTCGAGAGCGGGCCGAGGCGGCGAAGCTTGAGGGAGCTTGCATTTTTTACGAGAGCAATTCGTATTAATAACCGACTTACGAAAAGTCCCTCGTATATATCGTAACCGCGCGCGTTTACGACTGCCGGAGGAAATTATTAATTGAAATGCATTATGCAGTCGCCGGCTTTAATCAAGTCCGGTGGCGGGAGTTTAAATAAGAAAGAAGAAAATTGGATCGCGCCGCTGAAATATTCTCGAAGCCCTTTCGGCGCGGCGGATGTGCTAATCCGCGCGGGGGGATAATTATCATCTTGCCCGTGTGATACGGCGGGACAAGAAAAAGCCGGCGAGAGGAGTCGAGGGCAAATTGAATTTTGAGAAACTCCCCGGCCTCGGGGGAATTGTGTTACTTTCGACCGAGCGACGGTATACTTTTTTCTTTCCGCGCGTCGGACTTGAACCGAAAATAACGCTAGTTTAGACGCGATGGGATTTATGGGAGCGCTGAAAGTGATGGAAGAAATTTCACGTGGGATCAGCGGATTACGCGGAAGGATGTCTGCGATTAATCGTTACATGTACGTGCTAGCGTGGTATCTGTTAAACTTTTATGCACGGAGAGGACGGAGGAAGAAAAATAGAAAACCGTCGCTGCAATAATTCACCGGCATTTCCGTATCGCGCGTTTAGTCGCTCGTTTCAGCGTTTCAAACATTTTAACGGTTTTTACTTTTATTCGCAATTACATATTCCATTATTAGGGGAGGCCGGGAAAAAACGATCTTTCGGGGTAAAATGATCTCCCCTGATTTTGGCGTTAACAATGACGAAAACTAAAAGATCGGTACAATGATATGTTGTTAGTATAGTTCTCTGATAATTCATGTAGTAACGCCCACTTAAAGATCTTAATCATAAAGATCTCAATTCACAAAATCACTGTAAAATGTAACCCTTATAATTTTATAATTAATTATCCCAACGAAATGTAGTAAATTGCATTTTTCATCATTTTTTATGTAGATTATTATCCACTTGGTTTCATTTCAAAAGATCAATTATTACAAGTATGTGAAAACCAGCACTCACTCGTAGGAGTTATCAACTTTGAGGGTTAATTTCATCCCCTCTAGAAATGTTTTCCGCAGATAAAAAAGTACGTATCTCTTAGATTTTGATGTAGAATAACATATATCAGAATGAACGAAATCGGCGAGGTACACCTAGGGCGGTTTCCTTGTTAGATGAGAAAGAAACGGGTGGAAATACGTCGTACCGAAAAGTAGGTATACGGATCGCTCTTGGCATAGTCACTATGTCTCTCGCGAATCCGATCCGGCTAAAAGATGGAGACGCCACTTCTCTCGCTCCGAGGCAACCGAATAAAGTCGAAGGCGTCCCATCCCTCATCGTTCGCAGTGGCTATATAGCCTATGCGCGGATCGTTCGCTCCAATTTCAACCGACCGACGAGAATTTATTACCCGCGCGTCGAGAGAAGAACGACGAAACGTATACGTTCGACACAATCACGTCAAAGATGAGAAACAACGGTCGCGCGCATAAAATTTGCCGCGCCATGTAGCGTGATACACTCGCCAGCCGTGAGAATAAGTTATGAACTCTATGCATTTTAAATGTCTTAGTCTGAATCGAACCCGCTCCTTGCTCGGGGGAAAAGTGCATTATTTGCCTGACAATTTCCCTTTCCCGCTCGGTGCGCGAGAAAATACGACTGTTCCCCATTGCAAATCGTTGCTCTAGAAAAAGTTTTCCGCCTACGACGAGAGCGGAACGCGCGTACGCGCAAGGCGAGCTTTCGCGATCGTAAAAGCGGTGAGAGTGCAGGTTCGATGGCTCGGAAAATGCAAGCGCGGTTCGTACCCATTTTCCCGTTAGAAAATGCAACAGAGTCCGCGTTAAGAGGACGGAGTTACGACCAACATTTTCGTTAGAAACAGCAACGATCCAAAGTTGATTACCTATATATTTTTGGTATAAATGTTAATTAGCGAAAAAATTCCTCTGTCATTGTAAATATAATTCTATACTGGAATTCATAAATATTTATATACTAGAATTCTATACACTGAGAGAAATAATTGCTTGGGACAAAAAAATGCTTCCTTCAAAATCGGAAGTCTGATATAATTTCGAGATCACAAGCCATCGATTTTCTTCGTGCAAGAAAATATTTGATACGCTCGAGTAATTGTTTCCTTTTTTGCTCAAAAAGAATTTCTTATTCCCACGACGGTATTTCTGAATCAAGAATATACGTATATTTTTTAAGTATTTGTATTCCCAAAAATTTATAAAATTATATGTTCTTGTTTCAAGAAACGTCTTTTTGACACTGGAAATTATTTTTCTTAGTGCAGGCTAAAATCACGCAAGTAATAACTCTCATGAAAGTTTTGCAATTTAAATTTCCCAAATGTTCTAGAATGTAATTTTATATATTGTAATAGGAGAAGTAAAGAGAAATAAGTAATCTCTCGCGATGGAAGATACCTCACGTGTAGTAACGAGAAAATAGTAGGTAATGTCATTCGATGGCGAAAACGTCGCCGCGGGCGATTGCAGTTTTCCGCGATAGTAAAGTACTTCGCAATAAGCCGACGTCGTAGCAGAGGCGAGACGGCGACGCTCCGCGGCGCGGAATTGGACGCGATTTAATCGTTACGACGCAGATTCGATTTAACGTTCTCCTTTATTAGTTGTTTCCATGCAAATTTATTAAAAGACGACGGAATATTGCTCCGAGACGTTCGAAAAAGCAAATTAGATTACTACCCGCTCATCAATTCCCCAGGCCGACGCGTTACCCCGAGAATTAATAAAAGGGGATGAAAGAAAAAAGTGACGCTTTCGGGTTGGAATTTGCATGAAATAATCTACACTTAGTTGTCGCTTTCGGACGAATTACATTCGCCGGAGGCGCGGCTCGTCGGGATCGAATTTGAAATTTGATTCGGAACGTGCCTGAGCTAATTAAAAGGGGAGGAGGATCTTCTCTCTCGTCCTTCGCAATTAAAGAAAAATCTTCGAAGAGTGAAAGTAACGAGGAGGAAATTAATTTTTTAAACGATTTATCGACACAGCTGCGGGGGTAATGTAAGCGCGTGATATTCGAAAGAAACAAAAAGTTTCGACCGCATTTTTCTTCCATCACAATGTCTTTCCATGTTCGATAAATTCACTTTTTAACCGCCTTATAAAACGAGTTGCCGCGCGTCGCAGGGGTGCGACGGAGGGATGCAGCGGAACTGCAGTATTGATGCGCCCGTGGTCGGGGAGCAAATGGGGTGCGGTGGAGATGGAGGTGGAGGTCACGTCATTTCGTGTTATTAAATTTATATAGATGGGAGGGAGAAAGAGAGAGAGAGAAAGAGAGACTTTGATCCCCGCGATGTAGATCCATCAGGGGGGGGGGGGGGTGTGGCATCCCGCGCGTCTTGTGGGAATTCAGCAGTATTGCGCACCTCCGTCTCGTGGGAAGCTTAATGGGAAATGTTTGCGAAACTATTGCCGCTCGCTCCAGATTTGACGACGGTGAAAAAGGTGGAATCACACGTCAAAGGATGAAGCGGGACCAACGCGAATCGCGGGGTAGCTATCGGTTTCACTACTAGTTCCTTTTTTTTCCATGCGGTTGTCGAAACACGTATAGTACGATAAATCTTCCTCGACTAGGAAAATCAAAAAACCATCATCGAAGAGCATTCGCCCGCTATAAATCGTTATTATAACGTGAATTCGAATAATCAATCCCCTACTTGTGATCCAATATACCCGCATCCGCCTACATCTGTACATCCACTCGTACGGCGCACAAAACGATTCCCCTCGTTCACCGTGGCGAACGAGATTCCATACTCCCGTATAGTCTATATTGGGCAATTTGTTTTCTATCTGGCGGCACCCCTCAAACCGACAAATTGATAGGAATATTTTATGCCCGAGACCGCGCGTTCCAGGATTATTCCCGTCTTCAACCACGCGTGGCTTAACCGCGCGATATACCACGGTGCGTGGCTTTCCTTCTTGGATATATAAATCGGCAGCTGTTCTCTATCTCGTAAGCTTTTACGAGGAGCTTCCATATATCCAGAGGCAAAGAGCGACGACCAGAAGTGCGCGAGGAAAACTTCGGTTAATAATACACAGCTCGAAAAATATAAGCAGTATCATTCGTGGAATAAACTTTTAAACGTAACATTTAATGTAAAGAACGACATCGAATGTGTGTAGCAATGAAAATACGTACCACATTATTTTGCACTGAGAGAAATGTCATAAGTTGCACGGCAATGCTAGTAGTTTATTAATATAATGTATAGTTATTTCAGCAATACGTATTGCTCTTGTTACACTATTTGGTATTGCTACAATATATACCCTATACTATCTAATTAACCTCATTTAGCCTTAAAGTATAGCTATCATAGATATACTTATTGCTGTGCGACCCATACATTTCTTTCAGTGTGCGTTTATTACACGAAGAGAGAAGTATAACAATCACTGTTATACTATGTAGATAATAGGCTTGACTTCTTAGGGAAAGTATTGCGTTCATTGCTTTATACTGTATAATAATAGTTGATGTACATCTAATGAACTTCACTATTGTATGTCAATTGTTGTTATACAGTAGAGCCATGAACCCATACTTTCCCACAAAAAGTCAAACCTATTATCTACTATAACAATGATTATTATATTCTTCGCTTTATGTACTCGCGATTAGCTTCACACAAAGGAAAAGGATAGGTAAAAAAATATGAGGATGAATTTTTACAGTTATCTCAGTAATGGGGCTCCTCGATGTGAAACATCGAAGTTTTTAATTGACCACAGCGTACTTTTCATAGTTCGTAATAGTATAAACACCAGTTTACATGATAAAATTTACTAATTTCCCGTTAATATGTGTCGGTTGTTTATAGATTTATACTGTAAACGAATTGTAAAAAGTACGGTGTGTCCATTAAAAATTTCAATGTTTCACCTCGAAAAGCCCTGTTACTGGAAGTTACACTGTACAAATTACTAATCCTTTTGTCTGTGCAGCTTATTGACTCAAATTTCTATATAGGTACATCGTAGCATCACCAGGTACAAGTTAGATTCCTCGAGGCAAAATGTACAATTGCGTCAGGAAATATAATGAAAGGAGAAATAAAGCCCAAAGAAGAAGAAGAAGAAGCATTCGTTTTCATCCCACTGCAAATAATTATATCTGTCTCAAAACTGCCGGCAGAGCAGCGTCTCTCTCATTAAGCCGAGCGGGGTAGAACAATAATTTATCGGAACGAATTATTACGTCGGGGGAAGAGCGAGGGGGTGCGATAATTACCGGCAGGAGCTTCCTCGCTCTTCCGCGACTCGCGGCTCCGATAAGACTCGAATTCGATCTATCGAGCGTTGCCAAGTTTTGGAAACAGTCGTGGCGATTTTAAACGGCGAAATATTCACGACGTGTAGGCGGCGAGGGCGTATGTTTACCGCCTAGTAATGGGCACGAGTGCGTGAGCTGCTTCTTAATTTTTCACGAAGATCGCGGGCGCTGTGTACTCTGCGAAAGGCGGAAGGGTCGAGCGGAGAGGGCGGCTGACAGGAGAGAGTTCCGCCGGCACTTCGCGAATTCGAGGGAACTCGCGGCAAAGCGGAAGAAAGAGGGGCCTCGACGAAGAGTGAAAGGTACGTGGGGGAGGGGGGACAACGAGAGGAAAGACGAGAACTCGAGCTGATGAGATGGGTAGACGAGATGATCGTACGCAGGGGCGGCAAATTGTCAAATGTCAGAGGAGGGATGTAACTTTTATACTGCTGTTTTTATTATCTCAATACGACGCAATATATTTTCCTCCGCTTCGTACGATCGTTTCGATCTAAAAATCGAAGATTCTTCTTCATCCCAGAAAATGCCCGAGGGGAATAGTCGCCGCCCGGCGTCCCAAGCAAATAAAATGTCAAAGAGTATCAACAGCATTCTCGCGCATCTCACTCGACTTCTGAGTCCTTAATAATTTAACAGCTTATCCCCTCGGCATTTTTCCGGGACTTCTGAAAACGTATACCGAAATAAATGCGTGAAACATCGAAAGAGGAGCGCGGAGGGAAGTTTTTAATAAGCGTTTGAAAGCTTACGATTATTAATAAAATTCAATATTCGTTACCGGGCCATATATGGAGCCGGCGATTCTTGAACCCTCGTAAAATTCCCCGCCGGCCCCACAATGAGTGCCGCCCCTGGTCGCACGCATGCTGCATCTCAAACAGCATCGCCGGCATTTCTATACATTTTTCACTCGACCTCAGACTTCTTAATGATTTAGCAGCTTTCCCCGTGGATTTCCCCGGAGCTGTCGCAAACGCACCGAAAGAAGTGCGTGAGAGATCAAAAGAGGGAGGAGGGGGTGCGTGGGTGCGAAGGGAGGATAGATCTTTGAATGAGCACTAGCTCGGCGGGAAAAGTTTCTACTCCCGGTCTCTCTTGTTACCCCTTGCCGCGCCTCGGGGCCCTTTCCCTCGTCCTACCAATGGGAACCACCAAAGACGTCGGCACTTTAAGATCGAACTTTCTTCTCTTATTCTTCCTCCCGAGCATTTTCCGAGCCGAATTACGTATCTATATATAACGCTAACGAGCGAACCTCTAAATTCGTACAAGAGACCAACTCGTTGATTCTCGAGGAGGAATAAAGGTGAGCGAGAGAGGATAAGAGAAAAGGGATAAGAGAGAAAGGCCTCGCTGGCTTTTCACCCTTTCAGATACCCGGGGTGGAACTTGCCGGAATTATCTCCTGACAATGCATCGAGTCGTCGAAGTCATCCCGGAAGGAAGTGAGTGATTGACTTTTCGTGGTACGTGATAATGGGAAGGGGGGTAATAAATTTGTTCCGAAGCGAAGTGAATTCTCAAAGGGATATTGATTTCGTTATAATTAAGAGAAGATAATATCTATAAAATAATAGCTATTACGATTTTGACATATTTAATAGCTCATTAAATATATTAAGATCGTCTCAATAGTAGGTATTTTGTTGCATAAGAGATACTTAATAAACAGCAGAATAATATAAATAAATGTCTAGTTGAAAAAAGAACGCTTTCTCGGAATGCAGATAAATCTATGCGATATTCGAGTGAATTGCTGCTGAAATGCCAACGATTTATCGTTCCAATTTGCGGATTCCATATATATGATAATCACATATGCTAATAAAAACTGGATTCATATTTTTATTAGCAAAGATTAATGAAGTTATTGCCTGTATAAATTATAATCGAAATAGATAAATGTTTTACGACTTTCCGGAATAAAATAATAAAATGATGTCGAGAAATTGAGAGCAAAAATAGGCTCATGTAACAGAGTCTTTAGTACCAGGAGAAATTATATCCCACGCGTTTTTCTAAGCATCGTTATTGACCTAGTTACGAGAATGCGCGTCATACACATGTAACAGCATATACAGGATGGATTTCAGCTCGCGACACGTCATACGCGCACAAGAATACAAGTGTGCTGATCACAATACACAATTTCCCCATTTAAGTATCCCTGTCGGACCTTTACCTATTATCGCTCGCACTGATTCCTTTATCTATAGAATAGAATTTCATCAATCGCTATTATCTCGTTAACCACGAACTCTTGAGAAAATTTGGTAAAACACTTTTTAAAGGTCACATTTCGACCTGCAAGAAAGTGTTAGCCAACCTAGGTCGAAAGTCCATAGGCAACGAGATAATTGTGGTCGAAGATGATAATTAATAAAAATAGTAGGTACATCACTCTACTTCACGTGAAAAATAAAAATTAACTATATTTACTAAACAGCAAAGCTATAGACAATTTGATTTGTCAAGTTTGCTACTTTAAATACCATTTAGCAAATAATTGGTCGAAGCAATTAAATATTTATTTTCCAGAACTCATACTACTGCTGTAAATAAATAATTGAAAGAGTCGTATATTTTATAATTCTCAGCAAACTATATTGAAATAAAACTAATAAATTCCTTCAAACCATAACTTATTAAAGTAATTAAATACTCCATCTCAATTTATTCGCAAAAAATGCAATGAAAGGACTAGTATCGATGCAATATATCATCCCATATTCAGCAGTCACACACTTCCGCATCTTCTCTCACGTATCGCGAACTGAAATGCACCCCGTATATTCGGACGATCTCAAGCCGTATCGATATAACATATCTATATCGTATAGGTCGTACCGGGAGGACCGACTCTCCGGCTTCCCAGGAGCGGTTGACAGATTGGAAACACTCCGAGACTTTTATGGCAGCAGTTTCCCGACCGGCCCATAAATCCTTTATCTTGCTTGTTTATCAGACACGTAGAGAATTCCCCGCTCGCGTTAAAAACACAATATAGCCGATACCTGGATAGGTAAGGCCTATCGCAAGCTGCGGTGGTGATCACCTACACAAGACTGGGCGCACGTAAATGCATCAGTGATAGATGCAGGAGAGTGTCAGCCTTTACGATCCATTTCACGGTGCTCTCGTCGTCGATACTCATTCCAAGAACATTACTAACTTATGAGTGACCGTTAAAGAGCGATTGCTACCGCGTTACTCGAGGCCGTTCTCACTCTCGTAAATTGACCAACTTAATCGATAAACTCGGAGAAATGATTTATTCACGTGCAAATCAATCGCAAAACGCGGTAAACACGAATTAATTTACTGGAACATCGCGTAGTACCGCATGCCTTGATGGCCCCTGTTCGTTGTTATCGATCATAACGATTGGGAGCAATCGAAGTATCCAGTGTTATAAGAGAAAAATTAGCGCTTGAGGAAATGAATTTTTATAAAATCCGTATTTAAACTAGAAAAAGAGTTTACGAGAAGAATCTACCTGGTATTTTTTCCTGGCGTATTAATAACAATTTATTGATATCGTATAGTCGTATCGAGATGCAGGTATTAGAAACGATTTCGTTCACCTTTGTGAAGTTAGTCACTCCATTTTTTGAAATTTTCATTTTTGACTTTATAGATCGTTTGCAAGCCATTCGCAAGTGTTTGCAAAGCGCTTAATTTCGTTTACAAGATAATAATTCCAGAAATATTGCGAAAAAGCCCTAAGGGGAGGAAGCGGGGCAAACTTAACGCAAGCTTCCAAAATTAAAATTTTTTAGATGTTCTTGGGTTAATCATTTGCAAATCGTTTATAAGTATTTGCAGGATGTTTCATTTCATTTGCAAGAACGTCATTTCCGATATTTGTTCCTCGATACCGCTGCACGATATCAATAAATTGTTATAATATTATATAAATATTACGCTCTTGCAAACGAAATAAAACGTCTTATAAATACATAAATATATAGGCAGGGTTTCCATAGAAAGCTTCAAATATGAATTCATATTGAAATAGAAAAACTCAAAAAATGTATCCAGCTCGAATTCGTTTTTGTTCATTGTCCTCAAGTAATTGTCACGATTGACCAGGTATTTTGAAAGAGGCAAAATTTCCGCATCAAATTGGCACTTCTTTATTTTTTACCGTAATTCATTTATAGCGTCATTCGACTCGTAGATCACAACGGCGAGAGCGACGCGTATAACGAGAACTATTGAACGTGATCCATAGAATCGGATCGCGACGTCAGTTTGCCTGTGACAGATGGTAATATGCATTGCCCAAATACGTTATTCTCTGTTTGCCAGCGTGTGCGGACTGTACGTTCAGTTGTATGCATATATACAGGCATATGTATCCGCCGCGGAGCACCGGCTCGTACATAACCATGGAAATGGCTCAATTGCTTTGTCCACGTAATTACGAAATTGCTTACAATTTACAATCAACCGTACTCGAGCGCTGATCAATTCTATGAATGGTCCGGCCGTTTGTCTTTTTCGTTCTGTTTGCTGCACACATAAATCAGTGAAGTGCTCCGAGCTAAACACACATGGGTAAAACGTTCGATATATATTTACAATTAGTCGGAATTGTCCGTTTTTTACCCGACAGCTATTCGTTTGGAACGTCACGTCAGTTCGTATATATACCCAAAAGATGCATATTGGTAGATCGATACAAATCGATCGCTAACCCTCCGTGGTCACATGTCCGTCGAATGGACCCAACCGATTTTTAAATAATAGCCACATGGGACACCATCCATTCAGTTTAGGCCGACAAATTATAGAACAATCTTCGAATATCGTAGAACATAAAATTGCAGTGTCTACGTGATAAAAAAATGATAACATATTTGAAAACGATCGTAAAAATGTTGGTGTGAAAAATAAGCTGCTTCACTAAGAGAGTGTGATAATTTCTTTATTTTTAGAGTTTTCCTGATAAAGTAAACGGATGATTGTCATGAGATATGGTACTTTGAAGCAATAAATAGTTCTGCAGTGCACGTTTCGAAAACGATTTTTTTTCCGAAGTCCGAAGAAGGTTCGTACACTGAGAAAGAAAAATGTGGTAGATTTGACTATATTAATGGTCACGAGCGGGGGAACGTAGATCAAGTTACTTGAACTAATAATTTGTTAGACTTGACTACAGATCGTTTTCAGTAATTCTTTATTATTATAACCAAATTTTGAATTCCCCGCCCGCGACCGCCAATTTAGTCAAATCTATTATTTTCTCTCTCTATGTAGCATAATTTTAAAAAAGAAGCTATTTATTCCGAAATCTGACGAGGGTCTAGTTATGAATGTAAAAAAAAGTAGTACAGTCGGCTTCAAAATTGAAGCCTGAATCAAGTGGACCCTTGGTAACCACAAAGTGTTAAAGGTTAAACGTAAGAAGCGTAAAACTCACCAATAAAAAAATACAACCTCTCGAATTATCCCACCTTCACTTTTTCATTCGAAACAAATTCCCTCGTTCGCATCACTCGACCGTTACAAATAAAGGCCTTTATAAATCTCCTTCCACATTAATTTCGACGCGCTCAAATCCGCGTTTCGGAATAACGCACCGAAAAAAAAGCCCGACGTTACAATCACGCTTAATGACGCGACATTTCGCTCGCTCGCGCTCTCCTTTCGGATTAAACGCCACCCGACGTCGAACGCGATATGCGCTTTCGGGAGGGCTCATTTTTCTCCCCGATGGATATTCCGCGTTGGCGAACAACGGCCAATGATTAAATAACACCGGCCGCGTACGAATAAACGCGACGGATTTTAACGCGCTGCGTGTATATTCCACGTGAAATATAATACTAATGAAATTGCATTAGTCGCGATTGCGACACCAGGGGAAAACAATACAAATATCGCGCATGACCGAATCTAACAGCGTCGGGTTACAAGCGTTTTAATACGCAGGAAATATCGAAGCTGCGCACAGCTGCAGATGCGTGTCGCCGCGTTTGATCGCCAAATAAACGGCAAGATACGAGGGTCGCGGTTAAACCAACAGCTGTAACTTCGAGCGTAAGCGTAGCTTTCCGACTGACCGAACTATTTCCGCCCTTCTTCAATTTCTGTACGGCGATGCACTTCCGCCCGCGCGAGCGCTTCCGATTCGCTCGGGACGAATAAACAAACGATCGACGAAACCCCCGTGGCGGCTTATGACGTCGGACGGAGACGAAAGGGAAGCGGAACGATATGGGAGTCGCGGAATTCCTAAACGCGGGCCAATAAAAACTTTTCCAATCGACTTCCCTTAGCTTAATTCACTGGAACCGAACGTAAGTAAGGAGGCGGCCGTGGCTCCTCTCGTCGGATCGGGGGAGGGGTGCCGACGAGAAGGGCGGCCGTGCGCAGGGGTGTGATCTCCCGCTCTTGGGATTCCGGATTTCAATTTAGCCGTGGATCGACCCGATTCGGTTCCTTCCACGGCTCTGTTCCATTTCGGCAGCGCGCTATACGGTTTTAGCGGTAACGCAAGGCGAGAGACTCGTTCTGGTGTGTCAACGGTGATGAAAGCTCGCGCAAAGAGGGAGGCGCCAGCGAGAACCGTGGCTACAGGTTTGAAAAGATGAGGCGGGTTTCGAGTGTTTACGATGTTTGCTTCAATTTCCATCCTTTTTCCGTGAAGTGATTTTCGGATGAAGTAATTTTTACTATACAATGATGATTTACCATCGATAACATGAATCTGTTTAAATCTGCCTCTTTTCATGTACCATATATTTATGCAGTCACCAACGAGTCGACTCAGTTTCTTCGAAGTCCTCAACAAAGCAAAATAAATAATAATATTTTACCGTTTCACTCGCACTAAAAAAAAACATGATTTTGCAGTTTTAGCTAAATTAGGTTTCGCTGAGAACTTTTCGTTGCCGTAACAAGAATATTAGCTGTGGCAGCAAAATATATATCCAATAGTAGAGAGTAAAAATACTTACTAGAGGACAGCAAACATTTTTACGAAAAAAACTACACTGTGATTGCAATTACATTTACTGTTATTGGACATATCTTTTGCCGCCACAGACAATATTTTCGTCATAACCGTAAAAAGTTCTCAGCAAAACCTAGTTTTGCTGAGACTGCAGAATCATGTTTTCCGTGCATCACGCCAAAGCGAAAAAGAAAACTGAAACTTCCAGCAGAAGAAGAAACCCGAAAGGAGATGTTGCAAAAACGAATCATTCGTCATAGAATTGATCAATAAACTTTATTCATCGTCGGAGACTCGACGAAACGCGAGGGGCCGGAAAAGAGAGCAAAAAGAGAAACGCTCACACCGACCAAGATACACCGAGGAACGACCGAAGAAGAAAAAGAAAGGCAATAGCGCGAAGAGTTGAAGCGCGCGGAAGATGCGGGCGGGCGAGAGGAGCGGCGGGTCGGTTCCATATTAGACGCGGAGTTTCGCAAAGTTTCGATAAGTCGATCCGCGAACGTTTGCTTCTCGGTGAGCGATGCGAGGATCGGGTAGGAAGTCTGCAGGAAGATCAAAAGGCATTGCAGGCCTCGCTTCTCGGAAGCAACGTCATCCCCGGTGTCTTCCTTCGCAGACGCGGAGTCGGAGCGCCCGCCAAAACCCCCCACCGATCTATCCCGCGCGGGTTACGCGATCGCCTCCCTCCAAACGCATCGGAATTCGCGGACTTTGATATCCAACCTGGAATCGTTCTACAACTGCCCCCGCGTGAAACCCGCGCCTTCGAGTCGAGCGCAAAGTTTTGCCTGTCTGGGGGAATTCCTCGGCTTCTACTCCCAATCGACTTTTGCGCTTCCCCGCGCGCGCGCGCGCGTATTAGACGGGGGAGAGTGGTTCGTAGGGGAATATCGCGCGCGAGCGAGGGTGGGGAAGCCACGCGCGCGTAGGTACACCTTAACCGGGGAGTGCTCGAAGGCGAGAAATTAAATGTCGGGGCTGCGGTTGAAAGGGGGGCGGTCGGGAGCTTTTATGCAAGTATCGTTTAATTTTCAGGGGAAGGGAATCCTTTCGTTTTCAGCATTCTTCGGGGCAGATTTTCCATTGGGGTGGGGGATTCGCTCGGTCCTCTGAGATGCCTCGTACCTACCACGGTGAGGTTTCTCGGGGGGGTCGAATAGCCCGGGGAATTTTTCGGGCTTTGCGTGGGGACGATTGGCTTGTCAAAGAGGAAAATGCTTCGGGTAGAAATAGCTCGTGGGTGCCGATAAAACCGTAAGATTTTTATTGGAGATATTTCTTTTCGATCGAAATCAATCGCGGTCGATTATCGAAAGAAAGGAAATCTCTTCTGTGCGAACGAACGTGCATTGGAAGTGCGTATTAGAATATGGGAAAAAACGGGGCGCACTCGTACGCAAACCCGATACCTATACATATTATCTGCCAATTATTAGACTCGACTCGTACGAAGTTAATTTGAATCGAGAAAAAGAATGCTCTAGGTAATAAGCAAGTACATGAAAAAAAATGACTTTGTAATCTCAGCAAAATATATTTGCCGGGATAGCAAACATTTTTACCGAAGAAAAACTTCAGTGCGATTGCAGTTAAATTGGCTCTATCATTGGATGTATCTCTTACCGCCACAGATAATATTTTTGTCATGACAGCAAAAAATTCTTAGCAATATTAGCAGATCCGACTGCAACAACAGTGAAGTTTTTTTTTTTTTGGTAAAAATATTTGCCATCGAAGCAAATAGTTTTACTACACTGTGTCGGATATATCTTTTGCTGCCACAGATAATATTTCTATCACGATAACAAAAAATTCTCAGCGAAACCTCATTTTGCTAAGACTACAAAATCATCTTTTCCCGTGTACATGTTCACTCGCACCAAAGAGCTCTTTTTTTCATGCACACGCAAATTTATAGCAAGGTGTGTAATAAACACTTTGATAACTGCTCATCTCATACGACGAAACGTGAGAGAAAGGCATCCCTTCCGCGATCAAGGTGCTCCACGGGGAAAAGAAAAAGAAGGAATAGCGGCGAGACGTAAAAGACGTTCTTTGCATTTCCCCGGAAAGCTGCGCGGCGAGCGTTAAACGGGTTTTCGTTCAGGCGTCGATTACGAGAGCGACCGCGACAAAGGGAACGGTGGGGAGGTAGAGTTTCTTTTCCCGGCGTCTGCATACCGGCGAGCTCGAGCGACACGCGATTTCCTGGGAGAACCTTCCGTCAAAAACCCTTCGAAAGTGTTTCGCCGGCCCATTTCGTCGCGAGAGTGCAACGGTTCCGTTGAAAATAATCCGATGCAACGACATCCCATTTCGTTTCCTATTACGTAAACGTCTGAGGCACGCGATTTATTTGCTTTACTTTCATATGGAATGTTCTTTGGCACTGCCTCAAAGGCGACCGAGGCCTCTCGCTCTCCCCCTTTACCCTGGCAACCCTCTAGTACACGATCGCGATCGACGCGCACCGAGCGAACTAATATCCGAATTTTTGCCATTCCTTTTGCAGGATATTGAATGCTCCCGATGAAACGCAATCTCTTTGCGTGCCGCAAAGCGGCGGCGTGGCGTTCCGCTGTATCCGCATCCTCATTAAAGTTTCGAATCACTTCTGGTCGCGACTTTAGCGGGATGATGATTATAATCGTCCCCGGCGCAACGGGGAAATGATTAACGAAGAGTAGGATCTTAAAGGATGCGAGCATTATTTTTTTGTTAATATGTCGAAACACTACGAATATATATTCGTCGGTCCATCGTATAAGATTTTTTGAAAGTGAAATTGAGTCATCACTACATACTCGTTGGTTAAATCGTATTAGATATCTGGAGACGATAAGTTGGGTCTCCTCGTAATTCATTAATATGAAAAAAAAAAAAGTAAAAAAGCGTTAAAACCAATCGAACGAGTTATTGAAAATAATCTAACTCGTATTTATATATTTGGCAATGATAATCTATCAGGAAATATTAACGTGTGACCGTCAAAATATATCTTTCGAATTCTATAATACTTTTACAATTATTCGTAAAAATAGGGTCAAATTAAATGTTATTAGACGCATTGTCGTCGAGACGTACATCTTTTAATTCTTCTTCAACGATCATCAATCAATTTATCGACCATACGCCTTCGAAGCTCGTTTAGGAAACACACTGACATACACTGAAAAAAATGTAGTTGTTCCAACCAAATTTTTTGGGTTCAAGATTAAATTTCGTCAAACTAACCATTGTTTTTTTCATTGGACTGTATATAGTTGGAATAACTAAATTTGTGTTGTTCCAATCATAACCCCATTCGAATCAATTCAACCTCGCTGCTTTATTAAATATTATAAATCCTAGTTGGCTTGCTCAACAAAAGTTTTTGTCAGACGAACAACGAAAGTATTATGTTAGCTACATTGAGAAAAAAAATTGTTTAATTTAATTAGTTATTTTTAGGTTACGAGCATCCACCTAAATACAACAAATATTAGTCGAAGCAGTTAAATATCTAGTTATCTCAACTAAATTTTAATTACTTCAACTACATATTTGAAGGGTTTATTACAAAAATCAGATATGCCAGAATTATCGTCGCTGTCAATTTCAAAATTTTCATCCTGAGTAGGTTGGGAAGACGAAGGCAAATCAAATCGTTTAGTAAAGTTTCATAATATTGGCGATGATCTGGATTTTCTAAAGTAACAATGCGCATAAAATTCGGCATGTTGAAAACTATATTACGACAAAATAAAATTATAAACGATTATTTTGGACTTGTCTGGTTGTTGCAATAAACCCTTCATTTGTTGAGATAACTGTATATTTAGTTGACCGCCCGAGAGAGGTTGTAGTTTGGAAATTTTTGTTCTCACAGTGTACCATTTATTCGTTGCGAGACGATGCGTGAAATTTGCAATACACCGAGAGAAAGAAAGTGGTTAAAGTTACTGCACATGCAGTGGCCAATTATAATCTCGGCTACCTTTACAGCACTTCCAATTATATTTTGAGTGAATTGAACTAAAACAATACTTTATATGCGATATAATTAACTATTAATTTCTCTAGAGACTACATTTTCTACGGCTTCCACTGAAACGAAGTCCTCCACAATTTCGAACCGAGTCGAACATTTCCACATATGGGTAACTTCTCCTTTTTATAACTTTATTGACAGCCACTCGCGATATATTTCCTATTAATATACCGCCGCCCCGTGACTCCAGCGACTGTCGATGCGAAGAGTCGATGAACTTTCGAAATAGTCGATTACAGTTTGGTACGTACGTTGATACACATACGAAGATGAGTGGAGAGATGTACGTGCAAACGCACACGAATCCTGCGCACCAGGTACATAGACGTACACGGGAACCTCGCTCAAAAGGTTTCGAATTCAAAGTGAACTCGAATCAATTTCCAGACGATCGCACGCGGAAAGGTAAGTCGAGCTTGAGCGAAACCGGTGTGGAAGCACGATTAACCGTGAAACATGATTCGCGTCGGTACGAACGCAGATGCGGGAATTTCGACGAGAATCGGTTTGTGCGATGCAGATTTTTTTTTAAACTTTCACACCTCGTTATGCATTCAACCACTGAGGGAGAAGGAGCATTATCGGAAATTTTTATATATCGAATTCCGAATCACCCGGGTACATTTCAGGTTTATTTCTACATTCTCCTCTCCTGGTGTTTGGGCGATACTAGAATCTCGTTCGAATGGGTTTTTTTGTGAGTTCAAATTTGCTGCTTTATTCGCGAAGCGGAAAAATCAATTTGCGGTAAACCGATCTTCTACCTCGTAGTCGTATTACAATTAAAGAACGTATAAAAGTTATTTACGCGTGATATTACGAATTATATACATACGCATATATGTATCACGTCCGAACGGCTTATCATTCGCCCGTAATTGATTTACCGCAAATGAATTTTTTGTCCGCGCGGACAAATTCTCATTCACCGTGAATAACTTCCCATTGGCCGTAAATAAATTTTCCCGTAGCTTCGTGCGCGAATATAAATCATTTCTCCGAGTTTATCAACACTTGCACGTCTATCTTTTTCATGGAATAGGTATATAACCGCGCACCCACACCACGCGGTATACGCGTCTTCCGAAACGCGGCGATCTGACAGAATACACATCACGCCCGAACAACTTCGCGTTCTCCCATCCCCCCGTTAAACCGCTGCCGCCGCGCTGCCACTACCCACGAATGGATCCACCCTCTCCGCAGCCCCGCGCAAAGCTTGCGGGAACGCTTAAAGTCGTTCGCAAGGATTTAAATATCTGAAACGCGCAAAGTCGGCCCCGGTGCGTTTAGCAAGCCCTGGTTTGACTTTTCTCTCCCCCTCCCTCGCCACGAACTCCGGCGAGAATCTCCTATCAGACGACTCAACGGTACCTTCCACGACATGCTCTGTCTCTCTATATTTATTCGTGCACTTTTAAAAGCTCGTCGACGTCTACACGCTTTTCTGTCTTTATACCAAGCGGTAACGGCGACTTTAAGCGATATTCAGGCGTCAGCTTTTTTTCTCGTATGTACAGTACGGCGTCGGTATGTGCTTACACGGTGCTTACAAGGTTTTTTTATTAACTATATACCCCGAGACGTAGGATCGCATCAGTGAAGAGATGGAAAGACAATTCATTTATTGTTTTTTACATATCGTCATTCCGTATTCTATATAAATTCTTCAATAATGCAAAAATCAATGAAAAATATTACTAATCCGAAAAGAGTTCTAATTAACTACGAAGCAATATCTGTAACGATAATTTTTTTTTTTATAATTGGCAAAGATATTTCAATCACTGTTCATTAATATTGATGGTGCAAAAAGATTGCCTACTCGATAGAGGTTCGAAGGATCTATCAAATTCCCAATGTTTTATGCGGCATTTTGGAAAATCACAAATTGAATCAAGAAATATTCGAATTCGTTCAATTAAATTCGATTGCTGCAAATTTTAATTCATTCTATTGTAGGGGTCATTGAGTTAAAAATCACCCTATATACAAATGAAACAAATATACTCTTCGGAATAACCCTCGGTTTCCTGTAAATAATTTTTCCAAAAAAATAAGAAACAGAAAATTTCGACAACGGCTTGACAATGTTCGATCGGACGTTATTCCGGCGATGTTAATCGGCTCCGCGAGGAACCGTTGACGAAGCCTCCCCCCACGCTTGACGAGCGAGTTAAACGACGGATGAATTCGCTTCGGGTAATTTTCCGAGAACCCGATTCCATTAACACGCTTAATTATTAAACAAACACAAGATGCCAATCTAATTAAAAAGTTTCTCGCCGGACCTGGCGCACTTTGGTCGACAGGTCGGGGACACCTCGAGTTGGACGTCAAATGGAGAGGGGAGAGGAACGAGCCGAGAGGGTAAAGAGGGGACGGGAAGGATAGATAATTAGACAAGTAACACAGAGTCACCCCCGTTCTCTCCTTCTCACTCAAGCCCGTATCCTCCTTAATTAAATATAAGCACCGGCTTACCTCCGCTTCTCAACTGTACCTCTCCTACGCACACCCTTCGTTGGTGCTTTGCACAAATTCTCCGTACAGGTATCATACATGTAAGTGTATGTACGACGTGAGGTGACTGTACCAGGTGTCTCGATATATACACCGAAATGAGAACGGGTTATATACTCGCATCCGCAGCTGCTCGTTAATTTTCATTACCCTCGTATAAGACTTCTTGCGATTTTCAAACAAAAGTTTGAACCAATGTTAAATCCAGAAATAGAAGGAAATAATTAATGGCATTCGGTCGTTTCCCTTGGCTATACGTTTAGATTTAATATAAGACTTAATTATTATCAGCGACGTGGGAGCCTCCTTAGAGGCTTCGAAGTTCGCATTCAAAAGGGTATTTTTAGTACCTCTCTTCAACCGAAAATTACCAGAGCTAGTTGGATCAAAATCAGCTCGCTATTCTATAAATTCGTACATGGAGTTAAATTAGAATTAATTTTCAAGCCTAATTCTATTGAGTCAACCCATAAAAATCTGTGCGAAGTATTTTCTATAAATTTGAAGAAGTTGCATTTCAGTTCAAGAGAGTGAAAAGCGAACCAGTCTGATTCAAAATAAAATATTCATTGTTCGAGAATGAATGTTTCAGTTTCGAGAGGCAATTTTTTAATTCTAAATCAGACATTCTTTTTTTATTCCGTGATAGTAAAATGTCGCTCTTCCAAATGTAGATTAAATATAATTTGCATAAACACTTTTTTTTTCGACATACGGTGAATATATTAGATATATAATGTTATGAAACATATACATACCAGAATACATATGTATAGACGGCCTAATCTGGAATTGATCTTTTAATAGATGTGTGTGTGTTCGGTGTAAATATATTTATTAATTGATCCACGTTATCCTAACTTTCTGGGATTAACTACTCGTTATCGCCAATTCAAAAAAGTAATACACATTATTGCACCTATCTCTTGTTATAAATATGCGTTAGGTGCCGAAATAACTTGCATTAGAATGGCATTAGAAATGTAATGGCCTCAAATGTGATTAAATAAAAAACCTAGGTGCAAGAATAAGTTCATATACTAGAAAAATAACTGTTTCTAATTATCATGAATTCGAAGGTATTTACTAAAATTAAATTGAGATGAAGAAACAAATAAATTCGCTTTACCACGCATCTCGAATCACACCGAATTCTAAATCAAATGCTCCAGAAGCTACTCTGACTTTCCATCACCAAAAAATGAAGTTCGTTGTTCGAATAAAGCACGGAAATTGAAGTCTATTCGCGCACAGTCGCACTTCCGTCGCAAACCAGAAATTTCATCGGCGTATCCCGCAACTTCGACCGATGTTATACGCCCTCCTGCAGGATCCGATTTAACAGTTTCACGCACCTACGCTCTCTCTTCACTCCTATCCTCGGTTTTCCCCGTCAGAGACACACGAGCGATTTCACTCATTGTCCAACTACACTCCCTCTCCTCGCATTCGAAGTCTCCTCGACGTCGCCGGAAAACGTTGACGGTAATTGCCGAAAGTTACGTAACAGCGACGACGCGTTATACTTCGTCGCGTCCCGATCTTCGGGACGTTCGTGAAACCTCGCCTCGTTTCTCCCATTGAAACGCTCGACCTTCCCCGTAGCTTTCCTCGAAAAAATGTTCGTCTCAGGCACTTCGTTGAACATCGATGAGTACCACTGATCTGGCAAAGATTTCTTTATTATATGTCCATCGGGCTCATCTACTTCGTCGACGATCGAGAAACTCCTGACGGAATTGCGAAGATGATCGAGTAAATCCAAGCTGCTCCTGATACTTCGTCCCTTTGACTCGTCAAAATCCTTTCCCGAACCGCCTCTAGCTTTCGGCAGTAACGGGAACGTCATTCGTGAACCATGAGCATTCCTAGAAATGTCGTTACTCGATCCAGAAGGCGAGCGATCTGGAAACTTCATGACGACTCGACGGTCGACGAGTTCGTAACTCCTCGAGTCGTTTTCCCCGTTTAAACGCACGATCTTTGCCTTGGGAGAAGCCTTCGTTGCACTCGGATCTACTTCTTCGATGAAGGAGAGACTCTTCGTGGATCTACGACGACGATCGAGTGGACCCAGAATGTTTTCGAAGTCTTCATCGACATTTTGTCTGTTCGGCTCGTTAGAATTCTTCTTGGAACCATCTTCTTCATTCGATAACGAGAGAGAGATCATTGATCCATCGACATCTTTGGAAATCTCGGAAGATGCGTGACCTTCAAGATTCCTCACGACTCGATTGTCAAAACTTTGGTAACGACTCGAATCGTTCTTCTCGTTCAACCGTTCGATCTTCTCCGAGGCTTCCTCCAGGAACATTTCCTCATCCTCATCCTCTTCAGCTTCGTAGTACATCGGCAAATGCCTCGGCGAAAGCTGCCTCGTACTGTCACCATCGTGCTGATCGGCCTTATCAACGAACAGGAAGCTTTCGATGGAGCCACGATGATCCTTCAACGAGTCTAAGATGCTACCAAAGTCTCCATCAACGATTCTTTCCTTGGAACCATCAGAACTCAACCCGGAATCATCTTCACCGTTAGGCAGAAATAGAGCAGTCCTCTGAAAACCATCGACATTCGTCCCATTACTCGATCCTGATGACTCGTGACCCGCTTGAACGATATGAACCATGTGTTTCCGTCCATGTTGGTCCATCCCGAAGATCAGCCGAGGTTCCTTCAAAGGACCTTTGCGCCTAGGATTGGCCTCTTCCGCGAGATCATCAGGAACCTCCAAGTAGTCCTCGGGTGAAACATCAGCCAGGGTCAACGGTCCAGGTCGTCCCAGCGGTGTGATGCGCGAGAGACGTCGATCATCGTAGTCGTTCCTCTGTTGGTTTTCCTCCTTCTTTCTTTCCCACTGATACCGATAGGTGGGAGTATTACTACTTCTTCTTCCGTTCGGCTCCAAGTTAGATCGATGCACTTCGCGGGGTTCGTGTTCGATTTCTCGCTGTCGCGGAATAGAAGTCCACCTGGAAGAGTCATCGCGGGTGTCGCTTCGACGTCCCTGGTTCACCTGCTGACCCACCGGTCGTTGGGTCTTCTTCGGTCTCCTCGAGGAAGGGTCGAGCGTTCGTTCCGCGGCGTTGACTTCTTCTGGCACTGCGTACGGCCCGTTTCCACTCAACCGATTCCTTTTCCCAGCGGTATTTACGGTGCGGTTAAGCTGGGAAGTGACGTAGACGTAAGAACGCGGCCAAAGGACATTCGCGTGATGACCATCCCGCGTCTGAGGTGTCACGGTTAGCTGAAGATCGTAAGCTGTGGGGCTATTGAAGGGAGTCGGACGCTTGATCCTCTTCAGGGTCCACTTCACTGTCGGGTACTTCTGCGAAGAGCATAATTCGCAGTCTCTGCAGCCCTCTTGGCAGAGTATCCAGCGACCGGTGGGCAGTTGAAACACGTCGCCTTGGGAGATTAAGGTGTTGTCGCCGTTGGTGCTCGAGGTCGAGGGTCCGCCGAAAAAGGGGGCTTCGAGCAATCGTCTGTACAGCTCGTTGTTAGCCGGGGGTGGAGGGGAGATTGTTTTGTAGACGAATTCTCGGAGTATGTGCTCCCAGTAGGGTGGAGTGTACTGTGATTCGAAAGGTTGCGGTGTGTGAGTGCGTTGCTGGGTTCTGTAAGCCGCGACTACGATGCAATCCATGAAGATTAATAATAACTGAAGAGGGAAGTTGAAAGTTTACGATCAAATTTGGTGAATTTTGAAGTCTGATAGTAGGGGAGACCATCATATCTTTATCGATCTTCTGTTCAATACCACCGATCAATTTTTATAGAAGTCGATTTCATTTTTATTTCAATTCATAGCGTGTTTCGCTTAAAATAAAAAATATCTTTCTAAAACTGATATTTTGGGAGGCTGATTCGGTACGTTGAATGTAAACTGGATTATTGTAAAACAGAAATGCAGTTCAGTTCAGTTCACTTTAAATGAGCTTCCAATTTTTAGAATTTCATTGAAATCGGAAGTGGAGAAGTCGGAAAATATATCGGCTATAAAATGCGTCATTCTATAGGAATTTTTCAGAAAAAATTCGCTTAAACAAACCGTTTGGAATTAAAAAAAACGTATGCAAAAGTCTCCCCTGATTGACGATATAACTAAATTCACAAAAAGAGATTTTACTTACGGCTACAGCAGGCCAGTAAATCCTGCACTTCTGATAACACATAATGAGTGTGCTTCGAAATTATCACTCAAGTTCCGACGTTTCGCGAGCGACAAACCGAGAGAGAATGACTTTCAACGAGGAATGATTGAATTACGAAAGAGAAGAGGCGGTACGATGTACGATATGCAAGTGGAGAGCTGTTATAGTATTCTGGTCATTCAGTAAGAATTATTCATAGTTAAATATTATCCGACCGCTCCAGATTGCAAACAGTATAATTCAAACATAGAGATAGACGATAGTAATATGAGAACATATGTGCATACACTGGCCACCAGCGGATCGAGCGTACGTTCGAGTCGTCGAATGTCTTTCGAATTTGTAGTATAAATATGAAGTGATAATCTCGAGTGGTTATGAATGAATCATTCCGAGAGACTAATTCTGATGTAGATGAATTCTTTTAAGGTATATTTGAATTTGTCTCAAGGAACCCTCTAAATTTTGAAGAGTGAACAATTCTAAATATTTCACTCCTAAAAGTGAGTCGGTCTGATTCAAAGTGAAATCTCACTTCTTCGAAATTACAGAGAATGCTTTGCTTTATGCTTCATAAAAATCATCGCGGATCAGTTTAATAGAATTAAACAGTAGTTAGTCCCAATTTAAATTAAAATTTCATGTGTTTATAATACCAAATCTTTATACCCACACGAAACACTTATGTATATATGATATACGTAATTATACGTAAAGTTAATGTAGAAAATAGAGCCAAATGACTGGCTAATATATGTATACTATACGTTTATTATCTGTATACGTAAAAAATATGTGCATTGTACGTATTGTACTATAATGTACATTTAAAATTTTCTGTAAGTATTGTAACGAAAAAATATATGTAAATAATAATGCATATATTTTTCATAAACGTATACGTATACGTAATATAGCTGCATCTATATAAAATTTACGTATATTATACGTAGTGTGTCGTGTGGATATTCATTACTGAAACGTTACTGTAATATTGTAAGGTTGCAGATAAGTAATGTCAACCATTGTACGTGAAGCGTGGATGGTTGAAGTAGAAAAAAAATGTTTCTAGCACATTGGTAAAATAGGGCAAAAAAGTTTTAATGGCATTCGGTTAAAAATTGACCCTAAATCATTTCATTTCATATTTCTCACGGTATTTTAAACATGCACAATATATTAGTGTACTTTTCTCCCACTGCACTCCGACACGAGACGGTGTAATACGTGGTGCCAGCTGTGAGGGAGTATTGACAAGTTCGATGCCGGAAATGCTTACTTTGCCGTCGGTATTACCAAGAGAGAAACAAACCCGCCGTACATCGATTCAATAGGTACTCGTATAATTTCCTTAGTACTCAAGGGCGAATGCATACGGTTAAACTTTCCATCAAACTTTCTATTAAATTTATCGACGTTACCGATAAACTATACTATTTCTAGCCCAGTTTCCAAGATTTTGATTGGTGGATAAATAATAACATATAAAATTGTCGATAATGTTGGTAAGTTTGACAAAAAGGTTGAAAGGGAAATTTGCGTACGGGCCTAGAGCAGCACCGAAGCGCTTCCGGATAAAGCATTTTAATTGAACGGAAGTTCGGTTCGAACAGCTGAAGTCGCGTTTGGGTGCATTTTGAGATGCACTTATTTACAAATTGCGAACAAAAATAAAAATATTTACTAATAGTGCAGATCGAATCGTACCTCGATATTGCAGGTTAAACAACCCCGAACTTTTTTCCAGCTACCTCTTCCTTTGAACAAATGTATCTTCTTTCTTCAACACTGACAGCAACAACACTTGAGAACTACTATATCGAGTATTTCAAAGTGTTCGAGCCTAGTATGAAATACCGGTACAATACTGTACGTTCTTCGGTTCATTGCCGATTAATTCGAACATTATAATTTTTCACTAGACCCACTTCCGGGGTTGAGCTTGGCATGTTTCAAGCGCAACAAACGGAACGGAACGTTTAGTACGAAAGACGAATGAAGTAATATGCTTTCCGAGCAAAGGTACTTGGCAATAAGGTAATTCGCTGTCAAGAGCGAGTCGAAATATTCGAACAAATACATTTGAGAGACACCGCGTAAAACGATGCAATGAAACAAGCGGCGATATCGGTTATTCGATCGTGATAAACACCGTGTAGAATCAAGTTTTCCAAATACATACTTCCGAAACATCGCGCTGCCATGATGCGGTAAAACTGCGCAGAGAAACCACGCAGGTCACGTGACGCGATGCAACAGCGACGTAGCATGCAGTGGTTCTCCGTCCATCGGTCTGCCGAATATTCCCTGATTCCCGTCACTCACGAAACGATAAACATGGCGTATCGCGGTGTAAAGGGTTCCGACCCATTTGTATCGAAAACATCGCGTAATGAGAGATTCGCGCAGATGTCGAAGCAAGAGCAGATTATTCAGCAGAAGAAGCTTGAAATCCAAGCGAAAATGCAAGAACAGAAGGCGAAACAAGCAGTGGAAAGTGTTAAAAAGACAGTGACTCCGGTTCCGTCGACGGCTACCTCAAAAGTGAATCTTTCCTTCAAGTAAGTTTATATTTTTTTTTAATTTAATATTTGCCAATGTAAATTAGATTGAATTGTTTTCGTTCAGTTACAACAAATTACTTATGTAAAACTGACCCCCAATGCCGCGTGAATGAAAGATGCGTACCACACTTCTCCCGCTCAAAAGCTTTGTTACGCTAGGTCAGCAATGAATCTGATCGAAATAACAGCGTGCAAAATTAATGACATTTTATACGTATAAGTAGCTCGCTGGATTTTCAATTTAATGAGACTGATAAAATGAGCCGCACGAGTCGAATTTTCAACTGCAGCTCAGATACCCAGGAATGACCATGATCCATTTAGTCATTGACTATATTATGTCCTATATATATTAATAAACATCTATTATATAGCAGAAGAGATCATAATCTGATGTATCTACAACTGCAGTATTATTAGTTAGTGAATCAGCTTTCAATTACATAGGGTAGTGTAAACTTTACTATAAATATTTGAGGTTAGGTGCAGCATCTTTATGATAATGGTCCAAATAAATCTGCCTTCATGTTTATATTGCCTCTAGAATTATTTTCAAAAGGATTGCGCCCTGACTCATACGCTTCTTTATATTATTGTAGCTCTTTTTATTTATTTTTCGTAGGTAGTGTCGTGCCCTCCTTCTAAAAGATGCATCTTTTTTGTGATATAAATACATGTACTTAATTAGAAATGAACTTATGTACAATTAAATTCTGTAACACGCTCGTATCAATTATGTTAATTGCATCAATTTTTTAAATGTAAGGAATCTATCGTTCCGTACACTGTAAATTCGATGCGGAACAATACAAAACTCCAAAATATTTATCAGAGAATTCTTAAAGAGGTGAAAATATTTTTGAAACTCATTACGAGCATTCCAGAGAAATATATTTTCAGTTCTACGTTGCTTAGCACGGCGTTAGATCAATTTTCTAGGGATTAGAATTAGCTCGTGCTGAAATGGAGGTCAGGAATTGCCCCCGTTTATTTATAGGAAAGAGGAAGAGAAGCCAACTGCGTCTCCGACCGTTAATTTGTTCATCAATGACGGCAGTTTTCTCGATCAGTTCAAAAAGATCGCTAACAATAAGACCCCTGTGAAGCAGGAATTGGTTCCTGTTAAAATAGAAGAGAAAAAAGAGGAGAGAAAGGAAGACAGAAGCTACGAAAGCAATAGAGAGCGAGATCGCAGATGGAACAGCGAAAAGAACAGAGATTGGGAGAGTAGAAGGGACCGTCGAAGGAACGACTCACGCTGGGGAAGGTCGTCGGACAGGAGACACAGTTCCTCGTCGAGTCCGTCGCCGACGAGGCACAGATCGTCCCCGAGTCCGGATTCGCGACACAATTTTCACCAACCACCTCCGAACGGTCCCCGCCCTCACTTCAATCATCAGCAATTCCCGCCTCAGAATATGAATCAACAACCTCCCAGTACCATTCCTCCCCTCATGTCGCAACCCATAATGCAAATGACCAATGTACCGCCTCCGAACATGCGAAGCATGGCGCCCAACATTCCTCCGCCGAACATTCATCGAATGCCGCCTCCAAAGAACGTCAATAACAATTATCCCAATTTAGAAAATCATCCGAACAATCCCAGAATGCCACTTCCCCCGCCACACATGATACGTCCTCCGCCGCCGCTGCAAGGCATGCCGCCCAATACAAACGTGCCACCGCCCAGAATGCAAATGTCCCAACAAAACGTGCCGATGCCGAACATGCAAGGCATGCCGCAATCATCATCGGCGCAACAGCAGCATATAATTCCACCGCCTCAATCTTGCAATATTCCGCCGCCTCCCAACGCTCTACAACCTCCGAATATTCCCCCGCCAAACGTTCCACCGCCGAATTTGTTACCACCGATGTCTCAAATGCCACCGAACATGTTGCCCATGAATGCCACGCAAGCAATTGTAGTGACCGTAGCCAGCGTGCCGAATATACCACCTCCCACTGTCATGCAATCGATGATAATGTCAGCACCGCCGCCCGTGCACACCGTTCCGTCGACAATAAATTCCGTTCCACCGCCAAACTTGAATATTCCACCTCCAAACGTTCCACCGCCTTCTATCATTCAAAATGCACCGCCTCCTCCACCTCACCTCGTGCAAACCTCCTATCCTTTACCAAACCAGGTACCTATTACGGTAGGACCACCGAACGTACAAATTCCACCGCCCATCAGACAACCGTCTGGTCTACCACCATCCGATCAACTAGGTATGGTATTCCATTTCATATTCAGTTTAAAGAATCGATTGATTGACGAATTTTTCAATTATTTGACGAAGTCGATCGTATTACGCAATGCATTGATTGGAAATACAATATCACTTTCACTTCTGTCTATGTAAAATATTATATTTTATGTAAAGGATACATTTTTGAAATATTATAGTAAAATATTTATAGCTAATCTTAGTTCAATATTATTTCACCGTCGAATTTGAATACGATTACACGAGTCTGACAAGCGGTTCTAAGTGTGTCCCGTAGAGGCAGAACAACTGGCGCGGATCGTGGCTGATTGTGGGGATGAAATTGAACAAGAAGTGCGCGAGAAGAATGCCCAAGATCCCAAGCTATGGTAACTGCTGTCCTCAGTGGCCCCGATTTTGTATCTCCTACTCCCTTCCCTGCTCCCCTCGAATCGTGTATACAAATAATATTGAAAATGCACAAATTTCTTAGCTTATCAAAACCTGCTCTCGGCAATAAATTCTATAACTGTTTTGCAATGATTAAAAGCCATTAATTTGCGCATTTTCAATTAAAACAACTCCTGAGGAATGTGAATCGTTGCGAACGCATTCACTTTCTACCGATATAACTATCATCGTGAAATTTCGGGACATCTAAGAACATTACAAATTTCTGGGTATTCATATGTGATCTCTTAATCTTGATTCAGTGTAATAGTTTACGCTTTACGTGCTATTATCACCGATTAGCTTATCTCAATCACTAATCTTCGCTATGACCATTTCATTTGTCACTGCATGCTTCACGACTTTTGACTTTTATTAATTAATTCATGGGTAACGGACTCCACGCTCCCTAGTAGAGCACCAATCTCACAAAAGTTTTTTTGCAACAATAACACTCGTATTCATAAAATATAGAAACCTTCCATCACGTGACAGGTACCAATGGAGTGTGTATGACACGCAATCAATCGGCAGCTTTTCTATTTCTTCTTCTCAAAATTGCTTAAAACCTCTGTTTATTTTCTCTGTAATCGACCTTATCTAGGAGTATATCTTACTTGGCAGCGTTTTAAGTATTGTTTTAATCAAGGTTTCTGCACCAAAAGCAAAGTGCAGCGTATCTGCAGTACAGGGGATTGGTGGGGAAGTTTCGAGCTGAAAAGGCTGGGAAAGAGAACAAATCTAGCAGTGGAGCGGAACCTTACTGTCCTGAAGAAGCCCTCAGTGACAATGACGATACAGAAAGATCTCACAGACACGCTCTGCAAAATAGTACGTGTTATTCGTATCCGTTGACGGGTAAAAGCTCACGACTGGAAAATACGTGTAAAGATCCCGTTGTGATTTAGTAGCGCAGTCGCATTCTCTCTTTATTCCTTTAAAAATAATCTCGAGTTACCCTCAATTAAAAAAAAAATACATCAAAGAATGTAGAATATTTAATATTTAACGTAATTTTTTAACGTAAAACGTTTACCACAAAAGTTACATTTAATAACAGAGGATTGAACAGAAATTGTATGCTTTATATTAGCAAATAGGATTTGTCGTCAAATGTCTCATTGACTTAATTTAGCACAAAAAATTCGAATCGTCCTTCAAACTTGAACTGAAAGAGCATAAAGGTGCCAGTGATCAAAAGATATTTACTTATTTTTGTTTCGATCGCGTTGCCAAATAGCATTCCAGGGATATTAAAGAGAGTCTTAATTTCAATACTCCTCTGGATAGGTCAATCTAAGGAAGATAACAGAGAAGAGCGCAAAAGAAAACGGCGAAGCCGCTGGGGTGATCCCGATAACAAAGTTCCGATTCCCGGGATGAATGCACCACCCAGATCAGGGTCACTTTCGCAGCCCGGTATCGCTATTCCCGGACAGATCGGTCAACCAGCTGTTATCATACCACCGCCAAAGACTGCAAAGGGAAGAAACCCTATGTTGACTAAAATATCGCGGAACGATCCGGCATTACTGCAATACGCGCGACAGACTTTCGGAACGTTAGACCTTAGCGAAGAACAGTGGAAGAAAGCTGAGGATCATTACAAGGTCCGTGGAAATTGTACCGCGAATCGTCCTTTACCTTGAATTCCATGAAAAACTCCAGTTACCGCCAAACTATTTTAGATAAATCTCCTGTATCAAAATCTGCTGAAAAAGCGCGAGGAAGTGAAACGCCTGGAAGCCCAGGGAAAGCATAAGTACGAATACGACAGCGATGAAGAGACTGAGGGAGGCACTTGGGAGCACAAGATACGTTCGGCAGAAATGGAAGCTACCCAAATGTGGGCCGAGGAATTGACGGCTCAAGCGGAAGGGAAACACCACATCGGCGACTTTTTACCACCGGATGAACTGAAGAAGTTCATGGAACAGTACAACGCTGTTAAGGAGGGAAAAGAGCCGGACCTCAGCGACTACAAGGAGTATAAATTGAAAGAGGATAATATAGGTGAAAAGGAGAAACTTTCTAAGCATCCTACTTATCACTGTTTGAAAAATAGCAGTGCTTCTGTTCATCGGTAAAACCATATTATTGCAATAGATATGATGTTTTCATTTACACAGGTTTTCAAATGCTGCAAAAACTTGGCTGGAGCGAGGGTCAAGGACTGGGAAGCGAAGGAAGCGGACGCGTCGAGCCAGTAAACAAGTACGTCACTCGATTTTCTTCTTCCGTCTCAAATCTCCATCATCGCTATATACTTATCGTAATCTTCGTCTGCCTTTTTTATAGAGCAACCAACAGACTCGACAGCTCTGGACTTGGTTCCGAAAGACCAGACGGCATATCTAGGGATGATGATGAATTTGACGCGTATAGGAAACGGATGATGCTTGCATACAGATTTAGGCCTAATCCGTTGGTAAGTTACGTAGAAAACGGCGGTTACTAGTGACCCATAAAAAGCTATGAAAGAATATCACTACTGAAGAGCCGTTTCCTTCGCAGAATAATCCCAGGAGACCATATTATTAAGGACCACTGGGACTTGTGTCAAATCGAATTTAAGATCAATTTCAACTGATGTTTTCTATCTGAAGTCGGAAATCATCGTTATTTTATATGTAATACCTAACAAAGTACGTTAATTAATATACTCCCGCAAGAACTGTTAAGTGTAAGGAGGAGAAAATTATCGTTGAATAAAACGGACTTGTTTATGAAACGCATTTTGTATTATCCTCTCTTCCACTCTACTCAACAATTCACACGTAATTTCGATCTATGATATCCTTGAAAGCGTTCTTCAGAGTCGCGCGATAGAACTGATCCGTGTGTATTCTTTTTTTGGCTACACTGACGTCATCGTTCGTGCCATTGCCAATATCCGGAACGTTTTCCTTGGAATGGGTAAACATGTGAATAACGATAATTATTATCGCTGCCCCGAAGGCACCAAATTTTTCCAGATGTTCCTTGAGAACGTCGAAAGGAAAGAGACGTTTCGGATTGGAGCCTAATTTTGTCAAATAGTCGGAAAGCGACGCGTGATAGTCTCGGATCAAATCATCATAATGGTTCGTTCTTAAATCTTGCCCGCAAGAGGTGTAAATGATGTAAAGAATGTCCGTCGCGGGCGAGGAGTAACGAGCCAATTGGAAGTCTATGAGTTGAATGTCCACTGGCTCTCCCGAGTCCTGAGACGAAATAAAGCTCCAATTAATTTTAACAGTCTAACGAAACAATTCAGCGTCAATCAAAATCGTCGGATGAAAGTTAGCGATCTCGTGGTAAAGAGATGAAATATCTTTCTTTCCGCTTTTACTATTTCGACCTCATATTTTATTTTATCTTATAGCTTAAGATTGTGGACAAAATTTGAGAGAGCAAGATGAGGCTAAACTTACCAGGAAAGAGATTTCAATCACTATTAGTTCATTACCTGTGAGCTTTTGGCTCATATTTGTATAATACTCTTTTGAAGATTACGTTTTTATCTACAATAAAGTCTTATATCGATATAGGCAAAAAATTCATAAATAATGAGATAATAGTGATTGAAGTTTCTTTCCTGGCGAGGCTCAAATCGAAATAATATAATATATATACTTTAATTAAAAAGTTAAAATTACGAACAAGTACCTCGTCGTATTTGAATAAAAAATTATTCATCCAATAATCGCCGTGACAGATAACGGCGTACGGTTCGGCCGCGTCTTTCGAAAAGAGTAGTTTCTTCACGTTCAGCCATAAATCTTCGTAAGAGATGTTGAACCTTTCCAAATATTTAGGATCTTCGTCGTTTAGAACCTATGAATTAGAACAATCGCAGTCAATCGTTTTTCCGCGAGCACGCGACGCTTTGATACATTTTTTCTCGAAACCGCTCCATGCTCCACTTACGATTTTCACGTTATCGGCAAGACTGTCGGCGCGAGCGATGAACTGATGATGAGTGACCATATCGTCGGTAAAAAGATTCTCCTCGATCGTCGTAAGCTCTCGAAAAACTTCGGGTTTTTGATCCCGTAAGGCAAAACTGATCGCGTGATAACGACCCAAAGCGCGCAGTGCCAAAGATGCATGCGGGTAATCCAACTGCTTCAAACGATCTCGGAGAACAAATCCGCACGCATTGAGATCTTCAAGGATGACAGTCTGCGGATAAAACATCGGGTCACAAATCTACGCGTATCAAGGCCTTGCCCAAATTTACGCTATAAATGATTTTTGATTTAGCTGAATCTATGCTCGATCACCTCTTCGTTCCGCTTCAAATCAGTGTGATAACACTTGGGTATAAAGTTCAAGACTTCGTTATGCTCTCGCAAAAATTGCGCGAAAGCTGCGATCACAGTTTCGTAGATAAAGACTTCTCGTTTGAAGAATATCGAATACTGTATCTGACGCTGAATGATACCGGTATTGGGCAGGCACTTGACGATGAACGAGAAGACTTTATCTCCGTCATTTTTCTCCTCAATGACGGTCACTCTGTACACGACGCTGATGTAATTATCGCCTTTCGCGCTCGCCAATTTGATGGAGAACTTTGGATTGGATAAATTCAAACTATTCACAACCGCCAGTAAATGACTCTGAAGGTACTTTTCGTCGAAGCGTTCTTTCACTATTTCTCCCGACATCTTTCACTACGGAATCAGCGTATTACGAGAACGACGACTATTCTTATATTCAGTTTAAAATGAAACCTTTTGGCTAAGACACATAAGCGAGGTTGAACACTTTCTAATCGGGCGTGACTCCAGTCCCGCGTGCGTACTCAACCTCTTCTCAAACAATAATGTTTAACGAATCAGATTGGCGCGGTAAATACCACCGAGGCTATCACTATCATGTCATGGCAATGATAATAATGCGTTGGAGAAAATGTCAATGATGCGGAAAGTAAGGTCTAGTTGTCCTATGGCCTGAATTCACGTTCAACTGCGACATGTATAATATTGCGATGATGAAATACTTTTTAGTAAACGCACCATCAAATATCAGATAAGTTAACATTTTATGTGAAACGTATAAATCACTTTTATCTCAAAATGTGCGCCATATCATATTGCACTATCGCTGTTACGTAATCTTATGCATTTATCTCGTTTTAATTTTATCGTCGAGCAGCAAAGCAAACTGTGTTCTAGAATCCATGCATTTTTATCATTCTCAGCAGCTCCTGCTGATATACGATAATATTTCAATGACCTCTATAAAGTACATAAATACTGTGGAATCATTTTGCATTTTTCTAGTTATAAAAAGAATTGAATGAAGTATATTATATCGTAGAATAAGACGTATTTAAGAAGAGAATTATATTCGTAAATCGCTACAAAAACTGCATTTCGCACAGCATTGTGTTTATAATTCTTTGAATACAAAAATTAAGCGTCGCGCTCGAATCTCAATTTACAATCGGAATCGCTCTCGCAATTTCCCGGGCGACACTTGTGCCGGAACATATACGTGATACGCATGCGCAGCCACTTTTACGCACCAAGTTTCTGTGTGAGTAACTCAGATCGTGGCGCCGCACGTACTCAGTTGCTTTACTAGTATGTACCTCGATGTCCTTTATTACCAATTCTCCATCGAGCGTTAGTGTAACAACAGTGTCAAGAATAAAGATTCCTTATTTCGATACTCTAATTAAGTATGTATATTTCATTCTGACGAGTTTTTGGATACTTTATATGAAAAGATCTGCGCAATGACCGTTACGCAGATTGTTGATATATTAGAAAACTGCAAAGCAAAGTGAGATAATCAACGCTCCATTTTAGGGTTACCGTTGGTCGAATTAAATTTTAAGGTATAATCTTATTTCAAGACCGTTCATTAGCCTTCCTTATTATCTGTATTACTGAAACTTAATGATTTTTCGAGAGAAATGCTCACTTTGTCGAATACCTATTATTGCAGCGCCATTTGCTAAAAAACAAATGTTCCATGGGAAATATTAACTGTTGGTAACATTTTTCAGAAAAAGTACATTAGAGAAATAAAAGAATTCATTGCTATAAACCAACTTCTAATTACTGTATTCGATACCCTAATGTACAACTTCAGAGAAATTCTTGAACATTTTCTCCGCTCTAAATATTTATATCCTTTATACTTATAAAACATATCGGCAACGGCCATACCATGCTGAATACACTAGTTCTCGTCTGATCACTAAAGTTAAGCAGCATTGGGCGCGGTTAGTACTTGGATGGGTGACCGCTTGGGAACACCGCGTGCTGTTGCCATATCTTTTTTCATTAATATACAAAAAAAATCTTTTTTTCGCTTTCTCGCAATAACGATTTCGAACTATATCGAGGATTATATTTTATTTTCAAATTAAAAATTCTTCATTTCTCCCTCGTTCTAGAGAGAGAGAGAGACGTCCATATTTTCTATACTTACAAAACTTATCGGCAACGGCCATACCATGCTGAATACACTAGTTCTCGTCTGATCACTAAAGTTAAGCAGCATTGGGCGCGGTTAGTACTTGGATGGGTGACCGCTTGGGAACACCGCGTGCTGTTGCCATATCTTTTTCCTTCAAAATAAAGAAAGTATTTTTTCCGCATTCATGCAATAACGATTTCGAAATGTACTAAGTATTATGTTTTATTTCAAATATTAAAGTATCAAACATCTTTATTTCTCACTCTATTGACGTCTATATTCTCGATTCTTATAAAAATTATAAGACTATATCATGCTGAATACATTAGTTCTTACATATAAATCCGCGAACGTATTATCAGAATGAAATAAGTTGCACTCTATTATAGGGCCTCCAAAAATTAACGCGCTCTCATTGTAGTTAACGTCGTTTGATCAATACTTCCATCGCAAAGAAAAAGGACATCAGGAGAGTTCAATACATAGTGCGGTCTTCGAACAAGAAGCTTTTCATGGTAGATCGTTAAATCGTATATTTTCTGCTCCGCGCGGCAGGAAGACCCCCGAGGGGTTATAAATCTTTCTCTTTTGATAAGGACGACGACATTTGCGAGTGAGAGCGCGCTTCCTCTTCGATCACTGGCAGTTTCCGGAATTTTTAAAAGCAGACGTCGGAAGGCGCGTTTTTCTATACAACTATATCACTGGAAATGTCTTATTCATACGCTCAGATCACTACTCGGGTTCGATGAACGAAGGTGTGTACGTTGAAATGTTGAACGTTGAAATGATGAAATATTTAGGTTCTGGGATGTACTTCCAAAATAAGCATTGTGAATAGCCTAGGGTAGCATGGTTATGCTAACGTATGCGTCGTTTAATGTTCAATTTTCTTAAAGCATTCGAATTACGTAAGACTTAAACTGCATAACCATTAGTAATGCCCATTACACATTCAAGGAAATTTATTTCGAATTCCGATGTGCACAGTGTGCTCTAATTGAGAGTTCACAAGACCAACGTCCTGACTTCGGGTCGTCGTCCTCGCGACCAGCTCCTTGAACCGATGTGCAAACGGTGCCAAGTGATGAAAAAAGTTTTATTTGGAGAGGTCACACACATATTTAGCTGGGAACTTCGAATTTAATGGATAGGTATATGTAACTTTCGTAGAGTTGCCAACTATATTGTAATTATATTCACAACGCAGTTTCATAGACGTATATGCTCCCTACGAAAACTTCTCAAATTATTTATTCAGTTGATATTACGAGATTTTCATTCCACTCGACGTTCTGGATATATATGTTTTCCCTCGGTATCGAGTCTCCGTTAGTTTGAAACTTCCTCGAATTCGCCAAAGTTACGATCCGATTCAGATTTTGAGAAGTGTACGATACGATTTCGTGAGTCACCCGGTATATTGTAGTTTCCGATACGCGAAAGATTTCAAACTTCGTTTGAAGGATCGTCAAATGTATGATTGGTTATCAACCGGATAGAGTTTCTGGCGAAACGTTCTCGAATAACGCGTCAGATACGTCTAGAGGGTGGTAGAATATTACTCGACCGTATAACGGGGATGAAGGATTGTACCGAAGAACAAAAACCCGATCTCATACGCGGTTAATTGCTTACATCCTTATATCGCTCTGACAAGTAGTGCGGAAGTCCAGCCTATTTTCATTGTTGGTCAACGCGTATGTACTTAATATATGTTACATCCAAACATTGCCTAATATCGTATAACATGCGCTCTAGAGTGGTGGGATATTTTTGACGTACTTCGATCACGATTAATCTCATTATAATATAATTATAATTATAATAATTATGTGGGTTATATTGGTATAAAGCTTCTTTGTAGACCGGAGTTTAATCTCCAAAAAAAAACCACGACGCCAATGTACCTGCTAGTTCGTGCACATAAGGCGAAAATCGCGATTAAATTGGAGAGAATAGAAAATTAACATAATATCACTTACATTCTTTGAAGCTCGATAATGCTATGCTCTTCACGTACTAGGCTACTTGTTTGCATTTATTCCGGCCTTCTGTACCTCCTACGTCATCCCTACAAATACACCTTGTATCATGTGCCGGCAGATACACCTATGTATTCTGGTTACGTGGGTGGTCCCTGCAATTTGTCAGTCTTTCTATATAGGTATATCTGGGCTAGTAGAGCGCGTACATTTATTATTGTCGATTCCTGTGAAAATACTAACACTGCGGTTTTAAAGCAAGGTCGCAAAATATCGTTGCGTTAAAGGGACTGTTGATGAATGGGTCTATATACAGGGTGAGATATTTAAACTGAGACACATGAATATCTGTATAATAATGCATTTTAGAAGAAAAATGTTTCGTATCAAAGTTGTTTTCTTTAGAGGGGACTGTATGTTTTATTTGTTTAGTAGATGATTTCTAGGTCATTTTAATGGCACCATTTTTTTTAAATCGAAGCATATATTTTTTCAAGAAATTCTTGATCTACACGTCAAAACAGACAACTTTTGTCTGAAAGGTTTTTTGTTTCTTTATTTTTTCCATTTAAAGAAAAAACACTGACCTTTAAATGGCCTACGTAAAATCGCTGATATCTTACACTTCCTTTGCGATATCGACTTAACCATGATTCCTTCTGACCATGATTTTCGTATTCAGCGTGAGAAAATACATGGGATGGAGAAGATGAAAATCTTCGGAACTGGAGTCTCGACCGCCCTATCCGATGTATTTTTTGACGCTGATTCCGAAAATCCCTATTATATTGATGGAATCTCAAAGGAAGGTTGAGATACCTAAATGAAAAATAACATATTCCTCATGCACACTCTAAAGCAAATAACTTTTATGAGAAACATTGTTTTTATAAAAAATGCGGTAATTATTTTATAGATATTCTCCATGGAAGTGCCTCATTCCGTATACGTACAGAGGAAAATATGTGTCTACAAAGTACGTGAAGAGTATGTTTTTCGGAATGTGTGCATGGTTGCATTTTTTAAAACATATAGCTATAGGAAGGCAGGCTAAAGTCTTAGAATGAATGATATTTAAGTAGGTAAGACCAGGGGGAAATATCCACTCTCTGTAGTTTAGCGAGGTGATGTCCTCGAATCTGGATTTATATCGTATAAGATATTGGCTCTCTCCATTCTTGAGGGTGGGTAGCGAAAACCGATAAGCGCTCGTGGTTCTAATTCCGGACGTACGCGACAATGAAGTACATTTTATCAGTGAATTTAAGTGAAGTGGATTCGCTGATTCGTGTAAATCTACACAAACTTACGGTTTCCGATTCGAAGAATCGGAGTCCGTTGTTCGGGCTAGCGACTTATTTAGCTCCGTGATTTTTTATATGAAGGTAATTGCCTCCGGTTTAGAAACTCTACCAGCAATTGGGACGTTGCTACAAAATTTGCCTGTATATATTTTATACGAAGAAATTTATAGAATTACCGATTCATTGCCTTTAATTATTTCATAATATCTGCCATGGTTTTTGCCAGTAATTCTTTTAATTTTGATGGGTATGGAAATTTCACCCCTTCCGATACCCGGTCACAATGATTCACACAGCGATAGTATCGCTTTGAGGGTAAAGCCTTTTCGGATAGAGTGAAAAGGGGTCCTTTGAACCTGGAGGCTGAAATATTCGAATTATTATGGATGGTTCTGCGAAAAGCCGGTTGTTTGAAAAGCCGACTCCTCGAAAAACCAGGGATATCGGGAACATTTAATGCTATATTCGCACACACGCGCGAGCGCGTATCTTATTCCCCGACGTACACGCGATTATGGAACATTAGCTCAATTCTTTGTCCGTAAAGTTAAAAATCTGCGATGCAAATGACGGGATCGATAAAGCCACGTGTATGCGGCCTTACCGATTTGCATTATTCGCGATAGAGCGCGATGTGGTGTACCGCGTTTACAGTTCGCCGATCGAATATTCTTAAAAGCTAAGTATTCTCCTTTGTTCGTATTCAGAAAGGGCTTTGAAAAAAACATGTCTACGAAAATTCTCAACGTAAAAAAATGGTGGGCAGCTAGAATTACATATCGTGAAAAATATAATCTTCAGAGTCATATATTTCCTTAAATGTAAAAATATAATGAATATCAATATTTTTTAAACCCTCCAAGCATATAGTAATACAAATATTTTTTTTATTGGCTATAACGCTCGGAGGACCAGAGAAGAAGAGTAGAAAAAATTATTACAATGTTTATATACTATATCTACCTACAGCAATTTTCAACTACTGTCCAGTATCTGTTCATGGAAATAGACCAGGCGTTAATTGTTGTCAGAACTCCAGAGGTAGCAGGAGAAAACATTCGCATTTTTCTCGACCAATCGGGAATTGTTTTGCGAAAGCAGCGGCTATGAAAATTGAGATTGTATTACAAAAAGTGAATCAACTGAAGTGGTTGCACTTGGTACCTATAGTCGTTAAATGAAAAGAGTGCAAAATGTAAAACGCTGTCTGTAGCTCAAACTACTACAATCTCGTTATAAGCGATGCAATATCGAGACTCATCTCCTCGAATATCGCGCGACACCGGAAGGGAGATATTGCTCGTGCGATTATTGGAAACTCATTTCATTTTCGGGCAGCGCTATTTCCACTGGAATAACCGCATAATTAAAGGGGAACTCAAGGATTTTCCGCCGGTAGCAATCATTGCGTGTCTCGTTCCAGTTATCGACGACATTTTAACGGTTGTCAGTCCCATGCATCTAGTCCGTGGACAAGATTCCTTGTTTTCTTGCAAGGAAAAAAGATAACGAGTCATCATCAATCAGCTAGAAATAGGAGCAATTAAAGTAGAAAAGTTTTGGTAACGAGTGCCACATTTAGGAACGATTCTTATAATTAATGAAAACATGTAAGCCTCTATTTTCCAAACAAATGAGAATGAAAATAGGCAGAGGCTGAAATCGAATGAAATTTGACAATATAAGTGTGTTTAATACGACTAGTGTCTAGTTATTCTGTACCTGAGAGGTACCAAGATGAAGTGTAATAAAATAAAACAAGTTTATTATAATTATAATTATATTTTTACATAAATGTAATAACTAGCATTCTAAATAAAATCATATATTGTTTATACCATTAAAAGCGCGTTTTTTATTTTCAGTGAGATATACGAGTGTACCGTAGTTCATGCCTATACCACCCCTATAATAACACGTTTCCAATGAATACCACGTATTTAATACTATGTATAAATGTACGTACATAAGTACGTACCACATTATTCAACGATAATGGCACCGAATACATGTTCTCTCGGAAATAAATCGATTGAAAAATAGATAGTAATGAAGTATCTAGAAACGGAAAAACACCCTTTATACTTGCAGCAGATCAAATTCTTTTTCTTTAGAAACTTTCTAAAATTAAAGGAAGTTTTGTTTTATTCAAAAATAATATACACTTTAAAAACGCACGTATATGCATTCCAATATACGCATTATTTGCTCGCCTGAATTTCCGTGTATCATTAAGGTTCATCGTCGCCAAATATTTCATCGACGGGACGTTTGTCGGGAATTAATACTCGCTTTTATGGCACACTTCACCGTCGACTTTATAGATCCAACGATAATAACGAAATTACCATAGATTATCGCGAGCAATGAAGAGTTTAGTCGTCTTCGTTCAGAGGCGCCATCCTTTTTATTAAATTCGAATTTAGCCGTCGAGAACGAGGGTCGGTGAGGCACAATGCGGTGGTCGTGTAGATAAAAAAAAAGGATGGACCGAACAAAATGGTCTCTCGACGTGAGAATTTCATCGAGTTTTCTTATGGAAAGAAATGAAAGAATCGGTTTCTTTTCTATTTTCTACAGCTTGAGAGGTATCTCTCATTCTTTCTTTGACTCTTTCTCTCGAGGAGAACAGTTTTGACGTCGACATGACGATGCGACGCGCCGGAATCGATAACGACGATAAGCCTTACTATTACGTCGCGACCGTTATTGCATTCTGACGTCACGTTTCTATAGATTATTCGTAATATCGCGGAACGAATTGAAATGTCTCTGCAGTGAGCAGTTGTCTTTGTGCTGTCTAATGTATCGTCAATGTTCGACTGTCATCAGCGATATGCAGATGTTAACTGTGGTAAATATGGCAAATGGGATTAAAAGATGTTCTTCTTTCTGTATTCATATAGAAAGAGATTTTATATCAAACGAGAATATTACGTGCATTTTTCTAGATCAGAGAGCATTTACTTCAGTGGAAAGTACAATTGCAATTGAATAAATTCCATTAGGTACTCCAATATGCAAAATCTTATACTTGTATATATTATTAAACTCAAATTCTTTAAAGTTGATTTATGTTTTTATTTTTTGCAGAAAAATGTTCAGCATATCGTTCCTTGCGCAGAGAATACAGATTATACAGCCGAATAAAAATATACTTTTCCCTTGCACCGCGAGTCAAATATACAATTTCGAATATAAAAGTGAATGGAAGACAGGAGCGTTGTAACGTTTTTTTTCGAGAGCTTAATGCATCTAGATTCAATAAAATTCCATAATGGGGGAAATGAAAACCGGTCTCTCTCTCTCTCTCTCTCTCTCTCCTCCCTCCCCCACGCCAAGGAAAATTATTTCAACGTCACTCTGCAAGCGATAGCGCGACGAAAATCGACGACTATACGATAACTCCACGTGGCGCAACCGTTCTTGCATGCCACCTTTCTCACGGTTCCATGGATTTCCGCAAAGTCCCGGAATGAACCGAATGCTTCTTTTTCCTGCAAAAAGGAATATCTTATCTCGATCAGAAACGTGTGGATGGACAACCGGTCTTCCTCCGTATCGCCAAATTTTCACATAATGTTATCACGTCGGAAATTATTAAAGGAGTGATACTTTAACATTAATTTGAATATATTTTAAAAACATCTCGAATTTTTTCTTTTTCGTATACTTACGCCCTGGATATCAAGTAATTATTACACTGACTGAGAGAAAAACCTGGTTAAAAGAACTATAATTTAACTAAAAAGTATGGCCGATTTTGGCGTCAACCATAATTCCATAATTTTTCTAAACAGTGAAGTTCTGGTTATGGTAACAAGGGATTACGATTGGTGCAACCAGATCAACCTGCAGTATAGTCGATTGATGTCCCCAACTTTTTTTTATAACTTGACATTACCAGTAATATTATCGAACTATTATACTTTTCTGGATAATTTAATCATGGTGCGTGGCTATCATAAACGTCAATCTTATTATTACTGTAATCACGTAACAAAAATTATTTTGACTGCATTCACGCCTTGTTTAATCGTAAATGTGGTACTAGCAACCTGGAAAATTCAACCTTGTGATTATGGTTAATTTTACTACCTACTCTTCTCTCAGTGTACAAATGTGTTTTTCTATTAAATCTGTAATAATTAGTATGCATTAGATTAACACGTTAAATGCAATACAGAACAAAACTAATTCTCGCTCTGACGTCCACAGTACAGGTACAGTGGAACGAGAAGCAATTCGGTTCTGTATCGCGTTACCTACACCCGCGCGCAGCTGGAAAGCAGCTGTAAAATATACGAAACATCGAAATCTTAGTCGTGTAAAATATCCGTAGTCCGTACGATAACCTCGTAGCTCCGGCGCGAAAGTGGGCTACGCTTCCCTTCACAGATATGACGCAGACAAGTTGGCACTCTACCGTTCGTTAAGAGCCGTGTGCCGCAGTTTCCCACAGGATCGTCGTGTTAAAAGTTGCAGACAGCGGCGCGGCTCTAATCTAGAGAAACGTGTACACGGGAGCGAAACTTTGCAGTCTCCCAGCGATCGTCTCGATTGCACCGCGCAGTTAGCGATGCAAGCCGCGTATGGCCAGACACGGCGGAGCAAAGCGCGTATCAAGTGGGACGACGCCTAAGTAGTCCGCCGTGGCGCTCGACGAGTACAGCGGTAATTGCGCGTACTCCGCGCGTCAGCCGTTAATAAATTTCTACGTCGGAGTCTTAGGTAAGTTCGTGGAAGGGGGATGAAGAAGAGAAGAGGGGCGAGGAGGCAACGTAATCCACTGATCGATCCGCCTCGAGCCGAGTAGTAACTTTACGTGACGCGCGGGAGACAATATTTTCTAACGCAGATTTGCAACGAGTCATAAACAAGACGTAGATAAATTCACAGCGGATCGTTTTTATCGGCTTTACATTTCGAATACCGCAGGCATTCGTTATCGGTCTTTCGTTTCTGAGCGCATTCATGTAGATATAGGGGGTGTGTTTGCAGATATACTATAGTCGCTAAATGCGTGCTGCGCAATGGTAAATTAAGTCTATCGAAAAATCTCCGATTCGATATATAATTTCTATACTTTTTATCGTTGCTATTTACCAGAAATTGAAGCCGTTGTTTCCCTTCCGTTGATCGGGGAAGGTTATTGATGAACATTTAATTCGGAGAACAAGTTTTTATTTAATTTTTAATTGCAATGTAAATCAGAAATTTAAAATTACATTATCTTGAAAGTAGTACATTTTTTGAAAAAACTGTATAGATTCAAAAATATCTTTTGTATCACACGAGGATGGACTTCATTTGAAACTTTTATTTATAGTCAATAAGTTTGATAATGCTTCAAAAATAAGCTTCAGAATACTTCAGTTCACATTATTGCATATTTACATATTAGTATGTAATTATATTTATTATTTCAATAAATTATAAATAAATGTATTAGTATGTGATATATAAGTATTATTACTTTCTAAGCGTTGTGCTTACTGTTTAAACATTAACTAATTAGATATATATTATAGTTTCACGTAATTTGAAATAATTTATGAAGTGAACATTTTTCTGAATACATTCGATCACCATTATTTTTAATAACTTCCTTCGACGCTGACAGCTTCAAGACGACGTTTAGGACCCTCTTCATATAAATCCCATATAAAGTGAGTTCAATTCACTACAAAGATTGTTATCGAGGATTTTCGGGGTCGCTGGTTCTAAATCCGATGTTCAAATTGGATTCAATTTTTTTATACGAGGCTTATGCAAAAAAGTGCTAGACCGTCTGAGGATCGTCGATGTATTTCAATGAGTTAACTTACAAAAGACTCGCGATGAAACTTTTTCTGCTGGTCAACTTTACAAAATCAACCGCACGTTACTTGGCATATTAACTTCTACTCTTTGTTCGAAAGATGTTTACATACTCGTATTTAGTCTATGAGCATCGCTAAATATACAGCCTGGCCGTCGACGAAATCGTTTCTCGGGACATTAACGAGTGTAGTTTTTATCGCAATTCTCCCTCCTCTTCTCCTCTCTCTCCTCCCCATCTCCCCTTAACTTTACTTAATATTATGATACGTCCTGAGAAAAATAATTTGTCCATTTAACTAAAATCCTGGAGACGATGATAAAACCTTTGGGTGAAATGTGATGTCTCCGTCTGTTTCCTTAAATTGACCACTGTTTGGTTAAAATAACTAAACGTTTGGTTGGAATGATTAAATATTTGATTAGAGTAACTGAATGTTTGGTTCAACTGACCAGCATTTTGATTAAAATAACTAAACGTGTTCAACTCGATGCGTTTTGTCATTTTAACCTTGTTATTTTTCTCAATGCAGTCGAAAAGACTTCCCCGTATGGAACTAGTGATACTCATTCGTTTGTCCCGTGTCTACCGATCAAAAAGCGCCCCTGCTAAACTTCCTCAGAGGTATAACCGCGTTCGCCATGGGTAGTCGAACTGTACACGGAATACAGAACAGGCTTATCACGCGTAGGTAATATCTGCACCCCGCGAACTCCTCCGCATCGGTGCTCGTGCACACTCATATAAACGTAATCATCGCGTATACAGACACGCGTCGCAACAGCGGCACCGACATTCGCAGTCGCGGAACGCCGACCGTCTCGCGTTGCAGGCACGCTCCCCATCCGACGGAGGGTAAATCTCGGAATGAAAAAGCCTCGGCAGGAGAACGGAGGAGCCGCTTGCGGTGGAGTTCGCGCCGCGCGGGAGGGTCACGCGCACGGCGAACGAGGGTGGCGGTCGGCGGCGGCTGAGGGAAGCAGGGTGAGCTGCACCCTCGGGTACTTCCGACGAACTCGTCGACTCGACTCGGGGGCGGCGGCGTCGCCATCGGGCGTTGTTGACGTAGCAAGATGGCGGCGGCGTGTCGGAGACGTCTCCGTCAGCACAGTGCACGACGTCGGGCAGTCCGCGTACGCTCCCAACGGTTTTCACCCAGGTGCGAACCCTGAGCTCGATCCGGTGACTCTCGAGCGCGGTCGACGAGAGGGGTGGGAGTGAGGTGAGGGAGGATAGTGTGAGAGAGAAAGAGAGAAAGAGAGAGGGAGAGAAGGGTGAGAGGGTGCAGAGGAAGCGAGAGGGATAGGGAGTGCATCCAGTTGTGTGCGGTGGTGAACATCGTCGACGTCGTCGTTGTCGTCGTCTTCCTCGTCGTCGTCGCTGGAGGGAAAAACGGAGGGAGAAAGCGCCGGAGGGAATTTCCAAGAGGGAAGAGGAGCTACGAGAAGGACGACGAGAGAGATAGAGCGAGAGAATAGAAGAGGGAGCCGAGAGCCGACTGCAAGGAAAGAAGTGTAACAGCATCGACAGCAGCGATCGGGCACCGAAGTAGAAGAGGAGCGGTACGACACAGCCGGAATCTGCGTGGAGATGCGTGACTCGCGCAGGCCGCCCGCGAGGACTCTGTCATCGTGACGAAGCGCAGCGGAACGTGCGACGAATCGCCACCTCCGCGTTACTATGATAACCGTGAGACCAGCGTCACGAGTCCCAGCGGCGGGTGGCAGATCCTGCGGGAGCTCACCCGGCTCCTGCCAGCCGAGTCATAGGATGTGCTCGCGTAAAGTCACGAGAAGCAGGACCGGCCCGGTGCCGCATCGTCGTAGCATCGTAGCACGCAGCAGTGCCGCGCGATACGCAGCGATTCGCAGCGGACGACGCTGCACGACGTGCCTGTGCAGTGGTTGCGCGTGACCAAAGCCATCACCGAGTCGATGCAACGCGGCGAACTGAGCCTCGGATCAACCTGACAGCCGTCGCTGCGCGTTTCGCGATAAGGGGAGACGGGATATCACGCGTACGCACGTCCCTCTCGCGTCGTAGTCGTCGTTCGTCGTCCGTCGTTGTCGTCGTCGTGGTCGTCGTCGGGCTGATGACACACGCGTGCCCGGTCTATCGATAAGGCCAACCGCCTGCAGCCGCCAGTCTACAACCGCGCGTAATATCGATCGTTGTAACACGTCATACACTACGTATCCGACTATTATTTATCGAATTGTTAACCGTAGCCGCTAAATAACCGTACGTACGCACGCACGCACGCACGCATACGTCCGCCGCGTTATTACGTGTAATACGCTCGTATAAAAAACCACATATAGATATCACACGACTAGAACGGACAGAGGGGGAGGAAGATACAGGGAGAGAGAGAGAGAGAGAGAAAAAGAGAGGCGAGGAAGAGAAAGAAGAGGGAGAGAGACGGAGTGTGTGCAAGAAGGCGAGAAAGAGAGGGAGAGAGAAAAAGAGAGGAGTGATCGACCGGCCGTTGGAGCGTCGATATTCTCGTATCATATCCGCGTTCCGTGCTGAATACTACCGGTATTCGTCGTACATCCTCCGTCGTCAAGTTGCGCGAGTGCCGCTTCTTCTCCTTTTTCTTTTCCAAACCGGCCGGGATTCACCGCTGTTGGGCTCGTGTTAGAGTGCCTCGACATGTCGCTGCTCAGTGTTACAGGTAAGCCCGATTGTTTTTGGATGGATAGTTTTATGAGGGGGTGATCGGTTTTATATTGGTCTCTCAGGGTTGACCGATATTAAAGTCGGAAAGGGATTCGGTTGACCCGATAAAATTGTTCTCGAAAGATGTCCAGTTTATTGACTTGATTCGAATAACATCTGTTCGAATTATTATAGGAACTATTTTTAAAAAAGACACATGCGCACATGTGCAGAAATAAAATAAATATAAAACTGATGAAATGAAGGTGTACCTACGTGTTCGAAATATTGACGTATAACAAAAAATTATGTTAAATTTGCAGGTATCTGAATTGCTCATCTAGAGAAATTGCGTAATCGAATAGAAACCTATGATGAAATTAATTTACATATAACTGAAAAATATACTACTTAAATATAATAAATATATATTTCGTTTCATAGAACGTGATTCAAATCCTTTATTTATTTATCTCAGATTATATTATAAATTTTTCTTTCAATGAAATTCGTCATTGAAATGAATGCATTTGCTGTAATGCAAATATGTTCTCATATAAGTTCGTATTAAGAGGCTGACACACACCATCTGGAAATGTAAAGATATATTTCCAACATGGGGTGCTTAAGAACCTTTTGTATTTTCGCCACCACACTGAAAAAAACATAAATCTAGGGCCCTATAGAAAAAAAAAATAAATTTCTTTGTTGTAATCAATCGGCAAAATCAGAAATTTATTCTTTTCTTTTCTTTTTTTCTATAGGGCCCTATATTTATGTTTTTTAAGCGTGATGGCGAAAATACAAAAGGTTCTTATGCACCATGTTGGAAATATGTCTTTACATTTCCAGATGGCGTGTGTCGGCCTCTTAAAAGAAATCATTTCTATGGCGGGGCACGTGTACCAGAATTTAAACGCGTTTAATTCCAGTTAAGAAAGTTTATTTGCGTTACGCATAATATTTTTATACTTGCAATCTAACCCTCCTAATTAGAGTAAATACCATTTATTTTTAAACCACTTACTTAATTACTAATTGGTATACTTCTACATATGTAATACTAACGTTGAGTTCGCGAAGCTAGCAACCGGAGCTAGCTACCAGTAGGTAAAGTCCGTCATATGTCTGGCGTCCTACCGGGAACAGTAGGAGCGGTGGGTGCATGACGGACCGTATCTACTACCTGCTATAGAGCTGCAGCTGCTTGCTTCGGCATCAAGGCGATGCACGTATATGACGGGCTATACCTACTATAACGACCATAGGTATCATTTCTAATTACTAGTTTCAGCATTCTCCTTGAGTTCATCATTCCGCAACGAGCGTTGCAGTTTGACTACATGCATACAATTTTGCTTCTAAATCAATCTTTTAATAAATTTTCTTATAGATCCATATTGTTTCTGCACCGAGAAAACAGTTTAGTTGTAAATAATATTGTATGTTAGTATGAATATAGAGAACTAAATCTTTTATTGGACCAAGTAAATATTGATTAACTATTCGTTTAGCACGATTAAACCCTTTGAAGCAATCATTTGAATGAAAGAAACATTTCAATAATTAACGAATATTTTCTTATTCTAACGAAATATCTATTTCACCGTATTTTAAATTATATTTATTAACTGTTAATAAAATGTTTTCCCGATGTAAATGAATATTCATTCAGATTGAATACGAGATGTAAACCTAATGAAATGAATAATCGAGCAAGCGATAGACAAAAATGAATTGTCTTTCAAATAAAACAAATTTTCATTCTTATTCCGTCTACATGTATATACACTTATTCATTTAGAGCTTCGATATCGCGAGGGAAATCACTATATGGGACGCGCTCGATACTACGAGGGGTGTATATCGACTCCCCCACATTTTCCAGCCGATTGATGGTGGATTATGATGCTTCACTTGTCCTTTAACGAGGCAACGATTGAAAATTCTGTGCGGAATTTTACGACATTCGTCGAAGACGATAATGTGGGATTCGTCAGCGCGCGAACGTGATGTATTTCTGACGTGTTCTCGTGACGTACAGTTACTCGGCGCGAATTAATCAGCGCTAATGAAGGCATTAATTATATCAATATAAGCGTCAAGCCCGAATTTATATGGCGCGCGAATTTCCATTGCGTGAAACGAGAATCGGGAGAAAATTAATTCCGTCCGCACACAGGAGATCCGGTGCACGCCGCGATGTTGTGCACCGCACGCGATAACATCGCGCGTATAATCTGCTGCCGGAGACTGACTGCTCGTTGTTCCTGCTTGTTTTTTTCATGCGCCGTTCAGAACAACTGGCACCGTTTTATATCGCGGTCGATCGCGTCGAAAACCGCGCGACGGAATTATTGTTATCGACGAAACGTTTGTGCGCTTATGACAGAGATGAACCCGCGATAAAAATTCAAATTAATCGTTATAATTTATCGCGTTCTACTAGATCAGCGTCGTCAAGCTTTTGAGATTTATTTGCGTACTTCTCCTTTTTTTATCGCATCCTTCATCCCGCAGAAATCCATCCACATCCATCCATTCCGCAGAGATCCCACAGCTCAAGCTTTCCCCGCAATGTTTCATTTTACGCGTAACGCCATACATACTGAAGTTCCACGGAAAATCCTTTAGCTCCCTTCTTTTTGCTCACCGCGAAGAACGATTGCCGCGCAGTTCTCCTCCTCATGGGTAGCATCTCGCGCAAGCCAGAGAGACTTACTTTTTTTGGTATCCACCTTCTCCTCTCCTTACTCTCCTCATCTCCTCCTTTTACGTATTTGAGCATGTACCTATCCTACTTTCTCAGTGAACGCGAGAGAGCACGTAGTAACTTCCCGTGGTAGACAGACGCGCGAACCCTCGCATTTACACGTACCTACACATGAGACGGAAACCTACACGTACCTTTCATACGTCTTATGCTCTCCAAAAGAAATCATGGTTCTATCCGTTCTCGAATAGCAAACAGAGATGTACGAAAATTTGAACTGGTAACCAGAAATTGCGGGCGTCGTGACTCGCGTGTACTCGTGAAGTTTAAGTGTTAGATTAAAGATGATTCTACTGAATATTTTAACTGAAGAATATTCTCGATTCATTAATAATGGTTTTATTCGAATTTAATTATTCTATTATGGTCGGTTTGCGGAAAAAATGCTTGCAGCTTTTACAATACATCGTTAACCAAAAGCAACCAGAGCAATGTGAATTTTTCCAAAAACTATAATTATTTCATTGTGCGATGCTTTTGCATAATAAACTTATTGAATAAATATCCATTGAAATAAAAAAAAATGTCTTGCGAACTAAAGCAAACGATTGACCAGCTTAATGTTTCTAGTTTCGAACGTCAAGTAGCATTTCCTCGTTTATAACCAGACACGGCGCACTCCCTCTCGCATACCCGCGCGTCCGTAAATCTGACGCGAGCCATCTTACATTCTTCGTGAAAAATCATGGCTCCGCAAAACGACTGCGAGTTTTGAAAATATCGCCTCGGAATGGGGATCAGCGAGTGCGCTGCGCGTGCACTCGTAAAGTACCGGCAGGAGGTAACTTCCGCCTACGGAGGCCCCGCCGAACGAGCTTACCGCACGAATCTCTATATCTATACGGGTGCGTCTATGACTATGATTACGAGCATAGTGCAACGGGTTGACCCCGCTCGCTGGGGTCATTCTCTCCCCCAACCCCCACCGCTCGACTCCCACGCACACACCACCACCACCACTCGACTCTAACCTCCCTCGCAACCCCGTGACTCCGACCCACGCTACTCGACGTTCACCCGGCTAGTGATGCTCCTCCTACCTACGCGTATGGAAATTTGCGCGTATAAGCCGACTGGGATATCGGTATATGCACTAAAGGTGCAGCTCAGCTGCGTGCGGCGTTGGTATAGTTGCAGCTGGAGTTTCAAAATTCCGAACGAGCTGCTTCGCCCTCTCGAGGGTGACTTCATCTCTCGCCCCAGGGGCTCCTACAACGTCACACTCTTCCTCTTTCTTGCGCTGTAGGTGGACCACTTCGACGTGCTACGAATCGATGTACACCGAGAGAAATAATGGCTAATGCTAAACAAATCTTTTCTTTCAATTAAAAACGTGATATAATTCTATGGTTTTTCAGAACCAAGCCATGGTCTTCTTCGTGCAAGAAAACATTCGATAGGCTCGAGTAATTATTTTTTTTTTTCGCGCAGAAAGAATTTCTTGTTGCAACGAAGGTGTTCTTGAATCAAGAATATAAATTCTTTGACCAAGAATCTGTAATCTTAAAAATTTGTAAAATCGTATGTTCTTGATTCAAGACATATTTGTGTTTACACTTGAAATTATTTCCCTCAGTGTATAAATCGTTATTTTCTCTCTCGACACTCGTTTTTCTCACCTCACTGCTCAATCGGGGAAAATTCTCGGAGTCCGAGCGTCGACGTCGTCGTGACGCTGCGGCTGTGCGGGGCACGCCAGGGACCGTAAAGTTCTTCCTCCGGGCGATCGCATTACCGCTGCGCCGTGAAAACTCTCGCGCGGTCGTTTTGCTATTAGTTTTCAGCCGGTTTGCTTCGCGCAGGTGAAAGTGTAGACGGATGGATAGGGGTGTGTCGGCTGCAGGAAGCTGGCGAGCGTGAGATAACGCGACAATAATGGCGATCAGTTTCACTCCGGTTGGCGCAAGTAACGGGTCGACAAATTTTATTCGTTGCTCCGCTTCCCGCGACGTATACGTACAAAGTGTTGCAGCGAAACGGAGAGGTAAAAAATGGGGATGAGCTATTTATATCGTATTCCGACGTAGTGGGTCCGCGGGAAAAGTTTCATAGAGCTTATATTCAAGTGTAGCGGGTAATTATAAAAAGGGGTATGTGTGAGGAAAGGAGTTACGAAATGAAAAGACGACGTAAAAGAGTTGTAGTTGTTATAACAATAATAATAGTATCTGGGTAAAATATAGAGTAGCTCGGTTCTATCGGCTGGTGAACAGCGAGCTTACGGCGTATACGCAACGTCATGTATTTTAACGGTTGAACATTTTAACTTCGTCAGTAACGAGACTGATGATACAAATAAAATTGTGAGAGTATAGGGAAGACTGGAATAAACAAATAGAGATATCGCGATAACAATTTGGTTGCAATGATGCACAAAAATAAGATAAAAATACTAAACTAAAAATGTTTCTGAAATAAAACTATCCTTTTTTATACTGTTACAGCAGCAGCGGAAATAATAATAGCGTCAGTAAAGCTAGACGATAACAATCCATGTAGTATTAAGACAATGGGTAAGGAAGTAACACCTAAATGGGGGAGAGAAAACACTTCTCGTACGCCAAGTAATGTAAGCATTAGCACCTAGAGAGAGCTTAACTAGGATATAATAACAGAAGAAAAAGAGAGAGAGAATGAGAGAGAAGCAGGTATGAAGTTAGAGAAAAATATGCAACGTATTTATTCACTCCCCCATCTAAGTGCTTTATGAGTACAGTAAAAGAAAGACATGACTGAAGCACACAATATGAGTTACATAATTAACTAACAAGTGATTCTGGAGGTTGTTTACAGAGATGTCAAACTGCACCAAATCACAAAATTTTTTTTTGTTATGAAATTTCGAAAAAGTATTTCACTGTTAAATCCGAGATAATTATTTTCCTTTGGGTCCAGTTGGTACAGAATGCCTGTATGCGGGATGTAGTTAGCGGTAGATTCCCTGAAGGCCAGGATACCTTATCGAGCGCGGAAACCATAGGGTCTCCTTATCGCACCTAACGAATGCAGATTTTTCCCCGGGAGCTGGGAAGCTGAAATTCGCTAGCGTTAACGGTGCCCCGGGATGCTGAAAGGCTCCTTAACTGAAGTCGTACGGTCCTTAATGTGCCGGGAAACGTTATTACTTCCACAAGATTTATTTCAGTTTTTCTTCGATATTGGAGGAATATCAGTACGGGCGCATTACTTTTTTACGAACTGCTCCTCTTTTTACTCCTATAACGAAGAAAGAGAACACGCTCAAAATATTTCTCAGTAGGTATTATCAGTTGAATTATTTCGAGACTGATATAAGTGTGTGTAGTAAGTCTACGTCAAAAATATAATTTTATCAATAAATCTCTCATATTTTTATGCATATTGAATACATTGGAGAATTAATTGAAGCTTATTTTTTAGATCGATCCATTCTCTTATAAAATTTTCTCTAAATTTGGAGTAGAGCTAAAATTTTGTTTACTTTATATTTTAAGCTATCGCTCCTGTGTAAAATTTTACTTCGTGACATCCATCTTTCACCGGCGCACTCTTAAACCAATATTCCCTGCGATAAGTATCTACGCGAATGTTAAAATCTTTGGTCAAGGCGTATATAACTAGCCGTAATGGTACTCGCAGACTTGTACACTTTTTGTATTGCGCAACCTGGAAAATGGCGCCATTTGGGTATTACAGCGTTTGAATAACGTTGCAAGTTTAAAAATTGCGCAATTTTTAGAAATTGCACTACACTTTTCAAGTTGCTGACACTTTAAAAATTGCTACCTGTGTTCAAGATACTGGACTCGCGCAATATAAATATGAACCGACATGTTGGTGAATAATGTGGCGCAACTTCTGCTATAGTGTACCTTTGTCTGTTGTGTGAGCAGTAGCTATCTAACCGGACTTTACCTTCCTCTGGTTTTTCCCCTACAATCTCAATGTTACAGCGAGTCGTTTAGTAGGTGAAATCGCTTTCCTCATAAACGTGTAATTTTTTTTTTATTAATGGCGTTTCTTTTTCTAATAAATAATCAAAATTGGTGGCGGACAATCGCAAAAAATTTGTGTAGAATGCTTCATCGCCATCTCTTAATTCTTGTAATAAATTATTTATTACTCCATAACGGTCATGATTTTTAATCCATTCTTTAACCCAGTATTATTTTTTTACTATTTGGACGTGTACTACGTTGTCGTCTTCGCAGTAATATAAGTGCTAAGCAGGAAGCGGCTTGTATTTTGTCATCGTCATCACAATACATTTCCATTAAATATTATAAAATCACTATAAAACTTGAGAGCATGGTTACGTTGGAACACGACGCGCAATTTTATAGTTGCGCTATAAGAACTTGCGCCACAAAAGTGTACAAGTGTGCGAGTACCATTATGGTATGGCAACCGAAGCGGAATGAACTTCAGGAAGGCGCTTTGACCGATCCGTGCCGCCCCGTATAATCCTTCGTAAAGACCCCTCGCCCTCCCCTTCGGGCAGGTCGTTTTGCAAGGTTGAATGGTAAAATAGGTACTCAGTGATCTACGAACCAGCGTGCAATCAGGGTTCGTTGCTCGCCGACCGAGCAGACTGACAAACTTTTCAACGATGCGAGTTCGCGACATTTTTGTCGCATTCGTGAATACTTATCTCCAGCTCGCGGCCCGACCAAATGCGAAAAGAATGACGCCGCGTCGAAAATTCGCAGGCTGCAGCAAAGGGAGAAATAATGGTCGACAATTTTATATGCGAACGGAATTATGGAGGACGAGAAGACGACGTCGATGGAAGTGGAACCGTCTCGAGATATCAAATTCCAGAGGATTTTTTATTTATTTGTTTTCCAGTAGTAGTATTTCTGATATTTATTGACTATATTACGGAATTCTCAATGAGATTAGGATGTCCATCCTAGTGGAGCATTTATGGAGAAAAAGAATTCGTACAGGACTGCTCGAGGTTAAACACTGAATTTTTTAATAGAAACCGTGTACTTTTACAGTTTGTTACAATATAAATCCATAAACACCCGACACGAATTATTAATGGGAAATTGGTAAATTTTACCATAGAAACCGATGTTTATACCATTACGAACTGTATAAAATATACTGAGATACGAGCCCTGATATAACTATACGAATTCACGGGTTTTCCTATGATTTTTTACTAATCCCTTTTCTCCGTATTCCTTCTAAATTTTTCCTACATTAAGAAATAGTGTAACGTCATAAATTCGTAACTTCCATCGAAAGATAAAAAAGTGATTAGCTATTTTATGCATATCAAACAAAAAATTAAGAAGCGTTTATATATTCACTCATAGACTGAAATCCCCTAAAAGGGCGGAAAGGGAAGTGTACGACCTCGATGGAAGTGGAGTGGAAGAAATAGGGAAACCCGAGGAACGTTTAATTAATTCATACGCTTCGTTACATTTCATTTCGAAATCTTTCGAAATATGAACTTTCCTCCACCGAAGGCAACGTGCAATTCGCGCTCCGATTGTAAGTCACCCTTACCGACGTTCTTCCGCTTCCAGTGCAGCTCCATGACAGGCGCAGATATTCGCCTCGCGGTTTCTCCATCTCATATGGAAAAGCGCAGATCGGACAGAAATATTTTCTGTATTATTAGAAATTCTGTGTGCGCTTCTCTTCGACTATAGATATATGCGTGTAGAACTGTAACATACATGTATGTATATATACGGGTATTCACAGGGGTTGGAAATAAATCATCGAGTCTTGCAAGGCGCTCTTTCATATAAAATATCTACGTGACTGTATTTTATATACAGTGAAATCTCAGCTAACCGAACTTCTCGAGAACGTTTTTCTACGTTCATTCGGCTTTCCTTCAATCCCTCACTCTCTGAAAGGATCGCGCTTAATGTGAATCGCGTACTAAATTTAGTTTATTTATGGACGAGGGTTTGTGCGAGAGGGAAGCTGAATTATAGCCCATTACGGAAATAGTTAAACTCGGTTTAACCACGAGAATAACCAACGAATTGTCGGAATTTCGAAGTTGAATGGAATTCATTTTTTAATCATCATTTGTGAAACTAGTACGTAGGTATTTAATAGTGTAAGAGTACCGCAAAATGAGATAATTCTAAATTGAGACTTATTCCACGGTAGAGAAAAAAATTGTGTTTGGATTTAATAAATTCACAATATTCTCTTTATCAATATTTATATTTTCTGTAGAGAGATGTGGAACGGATGTTCTAAGAATTTTTCCGACTGAGTACATAATACATGTATATTCATGTGTAAAGTCGGATGGTATCGAGAAGCAAGATATCGAACAGAGTTGGCTCGAAATTTAACGAATATACCGAAAGAAAAGCAATCGTGCGATAAATTGACTACGAGGCAGGTGTTTTTGACGATCCTGATAGCACAAGAAATGTGAATCATCGCCATAAAATACAAATTGAGTCTTATTGTGCAAATAAAAATGAAGTTATATCGAAATTTACGGTAAATTTTCGGGGATAGGTATACATGTTCCTTGTGTGAAATCGGATTCCCAAACGACGATCCCATTGACTAACCTCCCACCTACGCCATGTGCGACGCCGAAAATCAGACGATTCATGGATTTATCTTGGGATCAGTCGTGATTTTCTGTAAAGCAGAAAAAAGCAATTCGCAGAATATTTTCCCTTTCCCCCGCCATAAAAAATTTCTCAAAATTGCGTCCGTCGCACGTGCCGAAATTTTGACGAATACCGCGAATAATATCGTCCATTCCGCCGTGTACCTGACTGTGAACTACCGTCGCTGCTTCTGTCGATAACACGCGCCGTTGTACGCGTGCATGTATAGAGGCGCGGTTAATACCGAGCCGCACAGGCGGATTTAATGAGCTGAAACGAGTTTTTCTCCAAGGGGATGAAAGGAGCTGCTCCGCGTCGGGTCTAATCAATTGACTGCCAACGCGATTAATTCCACCGCGGTTCCATGTAAGGGGTGACCCGTATGTTCCCTTGACGTATGTACACTGAGAGAAATAATTGCTAGTGTCGAAAAAATGTTTCTTGAATCAGAAACATATAATCTTATACACTTTTTAAGAATACAGATTCTGCATCAAAAAATATATATTCTCGACTTAAGAATACCGTTATGGGGGAATATGGAATTCTTTCTGCGCAAAAAGAAACAATTACTCGGGCCTATCAAATATTTTCTTGTACGAAGAAAACCATGGCTTTATCCTGAAATTATATGACGTTTTTGATTGAAGAAAAAATTTTGTTGGTACCAGCAGTTATTTCTCTCAGTGTATATCGGTTACGGACGCACGACGTGCTCGTGAGGTACGTAATGGTAAGTGGATTGTATGGCAGATTGTGCGTCGTTTCAGAAATGTTTGCAAATCTAATATACTCTAATCTAATTCCTATAAGTGCAAATCTAATCTAACTTAAGCTACTTCGAGGTACAAAATTTACCTTCGACTTACGAAATCGGATGCTTACGTCACGAATCTTAAATATACTGAGAAATATAACTTAGTCAATTTAATCAAAATCCTGGAGACGATGACCAAACCGTTTGGTGAAATATGGATCCTCTCTCCACAAAGAGAAAAAGAATTAGTTGGATCTACTATAAATTACTTGCGGTATCGCAAGTAATCATTTATTTACAACAATTTGATATTTTTTGATATTAATGAAATATTTCTTCCTTGCAATCACATACTATTCCATATGATTGCAAAGAAAAGATATCAGATTGATGTATTAAAAAATTTCGTTAACATAATTTATAATTACTTGCAACCCCGCAAGTAATTTTCAGTAGGTCTAACTAATTCTTTTTCTCTATGCATTTGTTTGGTTATAAAGATCATTTTTTATTTAGAATAACTAGACATTTGGTTGGAGTAACTAAACATTTGATTAGAATAATTATGTATTTGATTCAACTGACTGTCATTTTAACTTAATTATTGTTCTCAGTATACGTACGTCACACGGTTCCAAAATTATTCGCGGCTGCTTGTAAATTTTACGAGTCTGCATCGCTGTAAAGGTGATGCTAATCGAATTACCGAGAATGTATGCGAAGCTCTCTTAATAGAACGACAACGATACTCGCTGTTGTTCGTACGATCTGCGAACGAGAACACCGAAACGCAATTTCCAGGAAATTATTTATCCGCTGTCAGTTTCCGCGCATGTTTGGAAGGGATGACTGACCTATGCACAAACGTACTCCGGTTTTCTTCGTACATATCGCGGGCGTAACGACCGAGCTCGGGTTATAGCCCGAGTAAGGGCCGCTATGGCAGTAGTAACGGTAGTAATAAATGGTACCCCACAGTAGTAAAATTCTTCCACGATTAGACTCGACGCTAGCTACTAGATATGCGCAATGCACGACGCGTATGGAACAACCGAGTTCCGTTTCAATCTTTCCCCTTCCCACTCCTCCCACGCTGAACCAGTTACACAAGCTTCGATCTTTACTGGAGCGAGCTAAACCAGTCATAGTTGTTGTATCAATGGATGAAGAGGAGGGGTGAATCTGTGGACAGGCTTTCACTGTATTTACACATATACAAAAATGCGTTTGTCCGTTCGTGCGCTGAATGAAAAAATGTACTGAATAGAGAAAATTGTATTGTTGAGACTTTTCCTGGAACGCCAAAGTGCTCGTTGATATTACTCTATCGAAAGTCAAAGCCACCCCCGTCACAGCAGATGGGATTTAAAGCATCGACACTCGAACCTCGCGTTGGTCGATAATATTGTATATGAATAAAAATATCCGTCTTTCTTCGCGAGTTCAAAATTTCTACCGCACGCCGACGTCGCGTCTAATATGGCGAATTAGATTGGAGGGAGGCGCGGAAGGAGAGATTAAAAGACTCATCGGCATTCAAAACTCGTGGCTCTCCCACGACCTACGTGACTTGCGTAACTGCGATCGATCGAAGTCGTAAATGTCTTCTCGGATCTCTGCAGTCACTCTCCGCTGTGAAAGGAGACGCGTTCGATCGAATTTCGCTGTAGTCGACTACGTAGAATTTACTGCTGAAATTATAAATAATGCTATCCCGAATTGATATGATTTCAGCGTCATTTCGTAAGTTAAGAAAGGAGCATGGGGAAAAAGGATTAGTAAAAAATGATATGAAAATCCATGAATTTTTAGAGTTATTCCAGTAACAGGGCTCCTTAGGTGAAAAACTGAATTTTTTAATAAACAACAGCGTACTTTTTACAGTTCGTAATAATATGAACATCAATGTATACGATAAAATTTATCAATCTCTCGTTAATATGTAGATATCGCGTTGATTCGAGTTTATATAGTTACAGTGAGAAAAACAAGTAGCCAATAAAATAATTTTGTTGAGTCAATTTGATAGCCTAAGAAAATATTATTTGAATGAATACGAGCCAACAAAACGTTTTCTTGGAATCGTAAAATTCTTTGGTTGATTTTACAAAAACTTTGATGGCAAAGCTAAACATTTGGATAATTCAACAAAATATATTTTTTTAACTCAACCAAGAGTTCTTTCAGTATACAAACTGTAAAAATTACGCTGTGTCTATTAAAAATTTCAGTGTTTCACTTTGAGGAGCCCTGTTACTGGGATTCACTGTAAAAATTACTAATCTTTTTTCTCCCCATGAGGGTACGAAAAGAGGAAATAATCCTCATCCCTCCATTCTCTCATTTCTACAGGGATTTCAACTATATTTATTGCTTGGATTCCGGCCTAAGAGAGATCATAAAACGTGACATTTGAAGACAGGGGTACGTACCGACATCCGAAATGTCACGTTTTCTGGCCTTCTATAGGCCGGAATATAAGTTATGGACGTAGTCCAAAAATCCCTCGGGGGTAGAAGAAGAGCTCGCGAATATTTCTTCGAATGGTATGAAATATAACGTCACAATGAGATGCATTCCGAAATAATTTTCTCTATTTCTACAGATATTTGTATTTCTGTGCGAAATTGTATTCTCGCGAAATTGCGAGGATTAGAAAACGGGAATATATTCGGCGAATGTGGCTTCCAAAATTCAGCGTCGTCTGACGGGAAGAACACTTAGGCCCAATTTCGTAATTACTCACGCCGCTTACGGCTCACTTACGATACGAGCTTCGCGCGCCCTAGTTGTAATTGTGAGATTTCAAGGGGAAATAAAAATATATAGTTACTGTTTTACTGATGCGGCAAGTTCTCCAAAAATTTTCGAGTGTTTATTACCGCGGTAACGGCCGGATGACTTTAATCAGTCTAACGATTATTCATTAGGGATCTGTACGTACCATTGCATTTAAGCATATGCATCTGATTAAATGTTTTTTTTGTTCTAATAAATGTTGAATGCGCCAAAAAGTGCCTTTATGAAGTCAAAAGAGCGTACAAAAAATTGTCTCTATTTACTCAGATTTACCTGAATATGAATAAATAAAGTGAAAACAAAATTGGAAACTTGAAAGCAAAAGGGCGTGTAAGATATACGCTCTTTGTTTTTGCCTTTAGTTTTTCAAATTTTATTTTACCATTTTTGAACCATTTTTACGTATTTGTATCAGTTGTGGAGAACGAATTTCTTTTTATAAGCCCTTTTGGCATTTACAACGCCAGAAGGGCGTAAAGTAGTGTATACGACCTTTTGGAATTAGTGACGCAATATGGACACAGTGAATAATTCGTTTTTAATTATAAGAATAAGAATTATTATCAGTTAATCTCAATATCTATTTGAGTTATATCCAATGATGGCGGAATTAAAACGTAGAAGCAATCACGTAGCCGGTGAAAAATGAATTAATTTTTCGGCACTAATGCGAATTTAACGACGAGATGAAAGATCGGGTTGCACCTGTGAGCAGAGAAAAATGCCTTATCGGTTTTCGAAGACCTATACGTATGGTCCATATATGTATAGAGGGTCGGATAGGGTCTACGGGGAGAGATGATGAGGCGGGTTAACCCCCAGCCTCCGCTGGCCCATCTATACGATTCTCTTTCTGGTTATACATATACTTGAAACGGTGGATTTGGTGCCTCGTCGATATCCTTGGGGGATTATCCTGTATCGGATTTTCATCTCGCCAACATTTACTGCAATTTTTCCCACTCGACAATTTTTAGTAGAGGTAATTTTTATTAGTATTTATGCTGATGAGAGAGATAGATGGGACGAAACGTAAAATAAACAGAGAATTTCATTGCTGTGTGAACGTCATAACAATTCATTGAGGAATTTATTGTGTAATAAATTGAAACCGCTTGTGTATATGCATATAACTAATTTTATACACTTTCTATTGATATGTGCATGTCCCTTTCCTTCGATGAATTATTATCAATATTCATACTTATAAATCAATTGGTAAGTTAGTTATAATTTTAGTGATTTTTTTGACATTTTTTACCCCATGTATAAAACGAAAGAAGTTCATCTGCGGAAAATCGCGAAAATCATTTGAAAAGTGCACCGTTTAGTGGATTAATGTCACTCGTGCAGTTTGTATAACTAATCCTCTCCACTTCGCGATGCATAGTTGTGTACAATTCAAACGAATCAGCAAGAGCAACAAGTATATATTGCCATATTTGTGACACGAGGACGACGATGATATCGGTTTCGAAGCATGTACAGACTGCATCCTACTACCCTTTTAACCAAGTTTCACAAATTTGATTTGTTTACCGTTACTTTCATTTAGCTACTTATTAATATTATATCGTAAGCAAAAAAAAAAGAAAAATGCAGTAACCTTCTTAGATCTACACAAAATTGTAAATTACATTTTTATTGGATTTCCATGTGCTGTGATACAAGCATATTTAAAAACTTGCAAACTCGAATATGCCGTAGAGTTCAGTCGATGCTTTACTGCCTGCGAAACGACATAGATGAACCATCAACTCTGACCTTTCTGTGACCTTCTTCGGTTTTTCCACGCGCCCTTCGTATTTTCCATTTCGCCAGTCCCAATCAAATTTTAAATCGAAGCTTTACTTGAACCGCGACAACGTTGAATCTTAAATTTCTACAAAAAAGAAACAGCATCTCTTTAGCACTAGTAAAATATTGGCCTTGAATTTCAGAAATAATTCATCGTTATCACCGAACCACCTAAACTGTCCTGCCACCACACACAACAAAAAAGCAGGCATTTTTTCCTCCGGCCCAAGAAAGGGTCTCCGTATCGCTCGACAGAGCCCGATAAGGTATCGCCCACTCGTAACGCGCGTAAATATTACCTTTTATATAGCCTCTCTATAAATAACCGACGGTGTCGTAATGTAGTCGCGTCGTCGGGGTCCGCTGAGCGTTTTCCGCGCGAGGAAAAAGTGTATGAATGTTGTCGCGCGCTCGAGGAGGATACCTTATCCCCCACACGCGTAGAAACGCAGGATGCGACTGTATGCGGATACCAACGCACGTACAACGGACGCGTGCTGCACACCCCCACGTCGGAACGGCATTCACACGCACGCTTCGGTTGTTCCCGAGTTGTTCGTCAGGGTATAGAGATCGCGAGTGGAACGCTTCTTTCGTTGCCACGCCACCCGCACCCCTTTCCGGCTCTGGAATTCGCTCCGAGATCCGTTTCGCGTTTTTACGCCTTACCAAAGACGCGCGCGGCGACGCGTCGAGGACGCAGGGCCGACCACCCCGTGGCGTTAACGGGGGATGATCGTAACTTGTGGGTCGTAATTTTTTTCCCCGCGATTTGACGAGATTACCGCTGTAAATCCGAGCCGCTTGTATACGTACATGCGCGTATGTGACCGCGTGCACACGTGACACGCGTCGCGGGATCGATCGCGCTGTGCCGTGCCGTTGAATGCCTCGGCTTTAACGTCAAGTTGCGTCTTTAAAGGCGGGAGCCGTGCGCGGGTGGGGAACTTATTTTCCTGAGCGAGGATATCGCGCAACGAGCAGATTTTCGTGAATTGCGACAGCGAATTGGAACCGGAATTCTTGAGTTCCATATTTGAACGAAATTGTCGTACCACGAATCGCATCAATTTATGATGCCAAACATAAAAACCGACGCCCGATATAAAGTTTCAGATGTTTCCCTTCGTATAATTTAGGGTACGGTGAATATGCCGAATGAATTGTTGAATTACAGTCCGCAAATAGTGTGCATGGATCATCTGACAGCATGTGTCATTTGCGCGAAAAATTGCGCTTGCGCAACCTCAATTTCGAAAAAATACTATGGCAGTCATAAAACGACAGGCCCCTTTGTACACTCTGCACTCGAAGATACAGTATATTGATTGTGTAATGTTTCAAATATCGTGTCATTGTAAAATATCGTTTCACCCATCATGACAATCCCATTATCCGAACTTTCGCTAATCCAAACTAGGCTTGGTCCAAATTAATTCGAATAATCGAGGTCCTACTATACCAGTACGAGTACCGATATTATATGTCTACAAAATTGAAGTTCTACGAAAACAAGAACATTGTTAGTTTGAATGGAGAAGTTTAGTAGCGATCCAAATGGAGGCGGAGTCGTGTCACGTTTCTGTCGTAAAGGTCGAAATGGATAGTAACTGTTGTTACAAACTGCGACGAAGGTTCTTATTAAAGTTGAGAAAAATGGAGCCATACGGCGACACGTATTTTTTCAGTCTTCTCGTTATGTTCGCGTCGATAACGCAACGACTCTGCCACATCCGATGTTCCGAACTTTGATCGCGATATCAGCCCCCCGTTGTCACGTATCCAACAGGCGCTCTCGCCTCTACCTCTCGCTCTACCTCTTCTCTTTTACTTTTTATTTCTCATCACGCGCCAGCACCACGGGAGAATACTTCTGTCTAATAAGTTGATGAATCAATATCAAAACTAAATGTTAAGTTGGTGGCGATTAATTAAATATTTGAAAGCTTCAACAAATAATGATTAATTGATGTAAGCAAATATTATATAATATATGCTGCACGTTATCGAGATAACTATTCTTTTTAGAGTAGAAGTGGTATAGATGCTTCAGTTCTAATTGACATTTGAACGCGATTATCTCAAAACGCAGTGGATATATACGAAAAATGTGGTGTAGCTTTTTTATACTAAAAATATAGGCAAATATTCTTTATTCAAACTTTTCTTCGATATCTGCAATCGATGTCAAGATAATAATCGATTTTAAATTTGCTCTTCAATCGAGGCGTCTATTCCACTTTTATCCTGTACCACGAATACTTTAAAGAAATGCCTTTAAGTTATAACATTGCCGCATTTTCTAAAAAGATAAGATAAAAGTCGTCGCCCTTGAGACTCGTAAAAAGAAGTTATCGCGGAGCTGTCGACTATATACCTATAGCTAAGATTCGCATTGTTTCGGATTAACGCGAAGCTCGGTACTGTCGAGATTAAGCGCTTCGTCTCTATAATAAACTCAAACCCACTATCCCCTTTTATTTTCGAAGACCGCGTGCTGGAGGGGATTTCGATGAAAAAAATCTACCTCTATTAACAATGTTACGTCTTTTCAAGCAGTTGTGTATGTTGCCTGGTCGAAGTACATTAGGTACCATGTTCCCTTTCCCCTCTGTTCGAGCCTCACCCTGTCTCAACCCCTTAAGACTTCAACAGGTAGCTCAAAGTTTATTGAATTTATCGTATAACTTTCTTCAAAACTCGACAAATGCCAAATAAGAAGACTGACAGGACACGGCTATATGCAATATTAATAAATGTTTGTTTGAATATGGCAAAATAAACATTTTATTGGATCAAGTAAATATTCATTAACTATTACGATATTAATTTGGCACAATGAAATCTAAAGAGACAATAATTTGAATGAAAGATTTTTATAAGTAACATATATTTTCTTGTTCTAATGAAATATTTATTTCAATGTATTTGAAATTACACTTATTAACTATTAATTAACTGTTTTCTCGATGAAGCTATGGTCCCTTTATTCGGACTCCTATAAAAATACGGAGTAACAATTTGAGCACTTTGCGAAAGTCACGGAAGCGATCAGAATGGGCAGTTCTTGTATCAACTGACCTGGAAACACTGGGTGATTTCGGTTTCACGTGGGCCGTTAATTGAGAATGGGGAATCGATGGTTCGGGTCTCGAGTGGGGTAGTCTGAAGAGGAACTATATTTTCGTGTGCTTTTTTATTGCACGTGGAACAAATTGGTTTCCACTTATCAGCAATAGGATTTATTTTCGATGAGTTATTGCTTCTTCTACCATATTTTACCTTTTCACAGCGAGGTATTTATTACTCGATTCTATAAAATCATGTCGGAAGAGTAGTATATAGTTTCGTACCATAACCGAATTAAGATTATTATTTGTGTGTATAATATTACTTAATATAGTTATACTTTCTTTTCTCGTAAGGTTGTCCTGTAACCCTACCTTATCCTCGAACCAAAATACAACGATTTCTCATATTCGCACAACTTTCTCTGTCAATGTCTCACGTGTTGACGAAGGCAAGCGCCAGAACAACGCGAGACGTAATTGATCTTCAACAAGAGGCGCCCCAGTGCCAATTCGAGAGTCTTAACCACGACCACGCGGTGGAAGTACATATCATCGCGCTTTTTAAGCCCTTTCACTTCCCGCGCATAATACCTCCCGTATCGTTAGTATGTAGCTAACGGAGAAGGGTGCCAAACCGAGTCACTCGGGTAAATCAATCACCGTCAGCAAATACATTCAACCGGAGTCCGTTTTAATTGCTGAGCTAGCAAATAGGTGACTGGATACAAGGGCTTCCCACCCCTTTCTCCCCTCTCCTTCAACTCATCCCCTGCAAAGTCGATTCGAAAGGTGTTAATCGGTCTCTTTCTTCTTTCTGTTACAGTGAAGAAGGCGAGGTTCGTCGGGGAACAAGGTATGTATACTCTTGCTACTGTTTCACCGATCGCGGTTGAGTTTTTTACACTCGATGAGTCAAGCGATTGTAATTATTCTTTACCCACGGGAAAAGAATTTGTACGGAGAAAAAGGATGAGTAATTTTTACAGTGAATCTCAGTAGCAGGGCTCCTCTAGGTGAAACATTGAATTTTTTAATAGATACTGCGTAGTTTTTACAGTGCGTAGCAGTGTAATAAACCCATAAACACCAGACACGTACGTATTAAGGGGAGAATGGTAAATTTTACCGTATAAACTAATGTTTACACTATTACGAACTGTAAAAAGTTTGCTGTGGTCTGTTAAAAATTTCGATATTTCATCTCGAGGAGCCCTGTTACTGAGATAACTGTAAAAATTCATGAGTTTTCTCATGATCTCTTACTAATCGCTTTTCTCAGTTAACTCGTACGCTTTCAATACATACTAACTCGTACGCCTTTCGGTCGCTGCTATAAGTGATTCGAAGTTACTTATTGCAACCCTTCGATCCGTGGCTGCACTTTTCCATCGATGTCGCATTACCTAGTTGTGTGGGCATCTATTTGTAAAAAAACGCTGGGCTATTTCTCCCGTTATCGATTCAATCCAGTTCGTTATTTATTGTGTCAAGCTCTTCAATCTTTCAGTGAAGTATATCATTCGGAACACACATTCTAACGGCGACTTAGAAATATTTTTTTTTACTAGCTTTTTCTCGTCGACTTCGTCCGAGTTGACCTTGAAATAAATAGGAATCGAAATTGCCGACTGAATAATTAATGGTTCAAAAACTTCCACCACAAGTTTTAGTGTTTAAAATGACAAATCTTCCATTACAAACATTCATCCCCTATTTTACTCTCTGGGGGACGATTTTCCAAAAACGTTGAAACACGTCATTCTTAATTTCCAACCAAAAGGCTAAATAATAATTTTCATGGTTTTAACTACAAAAATAACGAAATTCCCATACAAATTTTCATTCCCCGTTTTACCCTCTTAAGGGACAAATTTCCAAAAATCCTGGAACACGTCTTTTTTAATTTCTAACTGAAAGGACAAATACCAATTTTCATGGATCAAACTTCAAAAGTGATGGATTGTCACACAACTTAGGTACATCCCCTGTTTTACCACCTTATGGGAAAAATATTGTAAAATCCTTTCTTAGTCACAAAAGAAACCTACTGTCAAAATTTCATGTAATTAGCTTTGCCCTTGAAAGGCTCTGTGCTCGCTTTCACTTCTTAATTTGGAATCAGTTCGAAGAAAAAACGAATCCCATTAAGAAAACTTAGAGAACGTAGTTAATTCATTTTCTTAACCTTTTTTCTTGTATATTACATAGACTTATCGTCTGTATAATTACTGCAGCGGATATCCTCCTCCTCTAATATTAATGCCGTACCATATTAGTTTCTCGACGTCCCTTTACATCCCTTGCAGCGAGCCACGTGGGAGTCCACGAGGCCGATGCTATTCTAGCTTTCTAACCGATTACTAAATCTCTCCGAATGACTCATGTGTGCCCGTTTGTATGTATGTATGTATGTATGTATGTATGTATCGTTTTGCTAGGCGAATATACACGGGGGAAATTCTTGCAGCGTTTCACGTCATACATTAGTTACACATATCCGGTGTCTACTGTTTACATGGCCGTGCGTACATGGATGATATGAAAGGTATCCAGCTTTTTCGCACTTGCACGGAATAACGCTCGCACCCCCTCTCTCGCTTTCCTCCTCTCAGTCTCTCTGTCTGTAGACTTTGTCTAGGCCTTAAAAAAAACCTTTTGTTTCGCGAAATTCTCATTTCTCTCTCTTCTGTGTCGCAGCGATGAGTCAAAATGAATTAAATTTTTCAGTTTCCGCCTGACGGTAGATTCGTGGGCGCGAAATAAATATACCATCTGTAATTAAAAAGTTGATAATTATTTATGTCGATGCACTGCTTCTTAATTGGAGCTAAATGAAGATAGAGAGAGAGAGAGAGAGAGAGAGAGAGAGAGAGAGAGAGAGAGAGAGAGCCTCTCATCTCTAACGAATGATCCAAATAAAATTTTCCCCTCGAGTCGTATATTCCTCGGTGTCGATGCCTCCCCCCCCCCTCTCTCTCTCTCTCTCTCTCTCTCTCTCTGAAAGGGCGATTCTATTCGCACGGAACTTCCTATCCTCATACAGCGCTGGGGACTCGAGGGGAACGTAAATTATCGAGAAATTTATAGCGGCGTTTCTCTATCGACGCGCCCCTCCCCCCCCCCCCCCCCGATATACACTTCGGTATCGACACTATTAAACTAGTTACGGGAACTATCAAGATTGGCCTTAAATCGAGATATATAAATGACATTAAGGATGCGCTGCGCGGGTTTTACGTTCCTCTCCTGTGCGTCTCCTCGTAGAAATGACGACGACGCCGCGGTAACGCGCGGGCGTTCGTTTTCACCGTGGTATTTTACTTTTAATGGGAAGATCAGGCGCTGTTCTCGAAAGAACACGTGGATTTGCGAAGAAGCGCGAGACGGTCGAGGGAGTCGTAAAGTCGTAACGGGGACGGAGCCGTGTGAAGATCGATGATTTTGCTGGACGTCGAGTCACGGTGACGGAAGGGAGGAGGAAGCAAGGGTAGACGGGAGAAAGTCCAGACGATTCCGCGACGTTTTACTCTGGTCGGTAAACGGAAGAAAAGTGCCGCGGTTCGAACGGATCGACTGGTTTCTAAGAGCATCCGTATAAGACCTCTTACCTTCTATAAAGCTAGTACCATAAGACGAGTTACCCATAGAACGCTTTCTACGGAACAAGATGTCGATTGAAAGGGGCAGTTAATCCTCAGTTGCAAGGGATGCCATTTCAGAGCAGACATTTCCTGGATTGTTCGTTTTTATGTAATTCGGAGCGAGAAAATCGATTTAATATCGTTCCGAGTAATGATATGTATTCGCGTAATGTAATACTGATCGAGTAATCAACTGATCAGTGATTACTGATACATTATTCAAAACATGATTACTAATTAGTATCACGTATTGAATAGTTATATGTTTTAACGCAGATTCGATTGTGAGATATCGCGCTAAATACAGATTCTGGCGTTATTTTGTTCGACTGTGTGGCACTCGAGTGACAATTCGAATTTTTGCTAAATATTGCCACACAAAATAGTACTTCATTGCCCTCGTATGGCAAAAATTAGTACAATATATCGCATATTTTAAAATAATTTGGTATTTTTTGCAATACAGCCAACGGACGTAGGAAGAAAAGTAAGAAATAGGAATTGAAAAATAAGAAAAACATTACTTTTTACTTTCCTCAATCTATACGCTAGCTATATTGCAAAAAATGCCAAATTATTTTAAAATATGCAATATTGTACCAATTTTTGCCGTACGAGGAGAATGGAATGCTATTTTGTATGGCAATATTTTACAAAAATTCAAGTTGTCACTCCAGTACCATACAATCGATCACATAATGCCAGAATCTGGGTACTCAGTGCCCTTCATTTCAAATCCATTTTTCTTTGAGTAGTTTAATGCTAGTCAAACTGTAATTCAAGCAATTACTTTTCCTCCGTGTAGCTTCAGAGATTGCAGACGCATTTTGCAAACATTGTAAAAATGATTGCATCTGAAATCGTTGATAATACAGTACTATACCACAGGTGTTTGCAATGTTCGCGTAATGCCCGTGTAACTCGTTCCACTTGGAGAGAAAAGTGGTCGTCGTAACGGTAAAGTAGCCCCATTGCACGGCACTTGCAACTGCTTATCACGCTATATCTGAAGTCGTCCAATCAGGATTTATCTTCGTTTCCCCTGGGTAATCTTCGCGTGTCCCGCGCTCGCCTTTAATTCTAATCCAATATTGGTACACTTATAGACACCCGTATACCTATATAGTACCCGTTTTCAACTTTTCCAGCGCATCAGTTCAACTCCTACGTCACGTTGAAGCTGCAAAACGTCAAGTCGACCACTGTCACCGTCAAAGGGGCTAATCCATGCTGGGAGCAAGACTTTCTTTTGTGAGTCACGCTGCACGCGTCACGCTGGGAAGTGATTTGTACTCGGAGAAAAGAAGTTCTGGGATTCCTTGTCATATTTTTAGCATCTCAGGAACGTATAAGCGATTCTGGTCGTTAATATTAATCAATATTGAAGTGCGAGACTAAAACCTTTTTTTCTTCGAATCTACACCGAGAAAAAGTATCCATTGACTCAACTGAATATCAGTTAAGCCAATCACACCGGGATGTTACAATAAATACGCGAAACCCAAACACGAAGTTGTCCCAACTGCGCGTCGCAGTTGGGCGATGATTTTCCATAAACCTCATCTATGGTTGACATAATTTGTTTTGAAACTTAGATAAATTTATTGAAGCATTGGATTGATAATTCACTGAATAATATAGTTAATTCAATCACCGCACCGTTTTTTAAAACTTCTAAGCATTTGCGGCAACTGCATTACTAGTTAAGTCAAATATGTCGTGCAGTCGGATCTATTGTACCACATTCACACATTCAATTTTATCGACCTTCATTTTGTCATGTGAAGCAAGATTCGATCGAATTGAATGAAATTCTCTGACCGCACGGTCAGTGTGCATACAAAATATTACTTCATCAGGATCGCCTATACTATACGCAGGTATATTCCGGACTGTTATAAATATGGAATAAGGCCACTGACATTTCATTTCTCCGTCTACCGATGGAGGGGCGAGATGAACGTGGAGAAGACGCGCGCGCCGAAACGCGACCCAGTATTTTCCTTTTCCAACGCCCTTACCCGGAAGAACCACTTCTGTGCGCGGAGAAGAACGCGCCCTCTCCTCCCTCTTTCTCCTCCGTTCTCCAGTAGAAGGGGAAGGCGAGATTGCCTCTCAACTCGAGGGAGACACTCGCCTTTGCGTTCGTCATCGCGGTAGTGCCTCCGCCTCGATACGTCGCTCCGACGCGACCGTTTCGCGTCGCTGCGAGCCCATCACCCGGTTTTCCGAACGCGCCGCGCGTAAGGAAATTGCAGGGGCGTTTCTTACGACGCAGCAGCCGGTGCGCGCGTTATTCTCACTTTACGGCGCGAAGGAAAAGAGGCATTGGAAATGCGTGTCTCTCTCGGGCACGATTCGCGCGCCGGCTTTCAATTCAACGCGTTGCGAGCTTATCGACTTTCGTGATGTGAAGAAGAGAGATTTCGTGGTATCTCGTGGGAAGCGGATTTGACCCTTAAACGTCGGATGGCTCGTATATCGGATGATTCGAAGTTATACCCTGCGGGCGGTTCGGTTGCTTAATCGTAGAGGGGTGGATATACACCCCACTTTCGAGATTCAAAAGTACTTCAGAGCTAGCATCGATACATAGTCGTTTCCACAGAAAAAAAAAGAGAAATTATCACAGCTATTTAAATATCGCATAACATTAAAGTTACACAGAGCAAACAGTTTATTTGTAGTTGATAAATATTTATTTGAATATGGCGAAATAAACATTTTATTGTGTCTAGTAAATATTCGTTACCTATTACGATATTTATTTGTCACAATTTGATCCTTCGAGACAACCGCTGCAAGTCCTATTGCAGAGTTGGTTTCTCGATATTAGTCTCGTATCACGAATCGATCATATTTTGCAGCAATAATAATTATTACGAGGCGATGTAGAACAATAGCTTGCTCCTATAATAATTACTTTTACCGTAGCTTTTTATGCTTTGATTATCGTCATTTCTAGTTCAGCAATAAAGTTGCTATTAACTCCGACAGCTGTGCCCGATAGTTCCGCAGAATCCAATAACAAGATCAACAGTATTGCTCTTCGCGTACAATTGATTTGAAATACCCCTATTACTTTTTCTTTTAATACCTCACCGCGAAGAGTAGATTCCCGACCCGACGTTTAAAGGTTAACGCCCCCGGCGGGCACCTCGAATCGATAAGAAATTTCTCGCTCCTCTCCTCGCTCCATCGTCCTTCCGATTCTTACGTCACGCGTGGCGCGTGCAACGTATGCCTCACCGGCGAACGTATACCGGGTTCTGCGCAGCGAGACGAACGATGTCAACACGGGACTTCTGGTCGAGGTCTGGAATAAGGGTATGCTCTGGGACAACGCGGTCGGCTACCACTACATCCCTTTGCCCGAAGTGTCCTACTCGAACGAGGTAACGACCAATCAGAAACGTGCCTTGAGAGAACGCCAAGCGCTCGATCAACAACAACAACAACAACAACAGCCTACATTGTCACTACCGATGTCAGACATGACATGCGATAACAACAGCAACACTTGTCAGCAGGAAACACCAGACACGGTACACACTTACACGCAAACTCATCCTTGTACATATATGGGGATTATACGGTGTATTGAGGATTTTTATTTAATTTTATAAAATTATATGTGTGTGGGTAATTAAATATATAATTTTTAAAATAATTCAATTAAAAACTTTGTTGTCACACATATAGATACATATTATAATTAAATGTGTTATTATTAATGATTCATAAATTATTATCAAATTTATTCTTTCCTTATTTATTTTTTAAATTTTAATTACTTCAATTTTATTAAATTTAATAAAATTCACTCTTTAACAATGGGAATTTTATTATTATTATTATATTCTTAAAATTTAATTATTTAAAATGCGGGGAACCGCGTTTCCGTCGCTGTTTTTCGCCAAGGCGGAAAGGCAGAAAGTCGAGATTATGGCCTGTCTTTCCGGAGGCGGAGGATGTGAAATGATTACGATAAGTTCGGCGTCGATCGCCGGCAATTGAATCGCTGGATGGAGCAACGAGGATTGAGTCAATTTTCGGTTCGTCTTTGAAAAATGTATTTGGTGTATTTACGGGGATGTTTTTGAACCTTTAGCTGTGCAACGAGCTTTGAAAATGAAAACGCTTTGAGACTATGATTAAATTATGTATTGGAATCGTCCAGTACCGCGGTTCGGCTTTTGTGGTTCATTATCGGCTGCCCATACAAGAGTAGTGGTCAAGAGTCATATGGCAACTGGTATCGGTTATAGTGACTCGGTTAATTAAATTGGATTGGGCTCCTCCTTTTTATGGTTACCTGCAGAGTGCATTCATTTAGGTATCAATTGCCTTCTTTTTGTAACTATCGATTTAGAAGTGTATGAGGAATTGAGAAAATGTTATTAGTTTTTTCTGTCATAAGTAAATCCATATGTTACTCTGGTTAAGTCTGTGATAATTTTTTGGAAGCTTCTACACGATGAAAAATAATTGATTCGTATAGTATATTGGATTCATTAATTAGTTTTTCTAATTATCGATTTAGAAGTGTACAAGGAACTGAAAAGATGTTATTATTTTGTTTTCATAAGTTAATCTATAATATATGTTACTTTTAATTCTTTCACAATTTTCTGAAAGCTTCTATGCGATAAAAGATAATTGATTCCTATACTATATTAGAAAATGTATTAACTACAAGTAGAGGAATTTACTTACATCTAACAAACTTCTGTTTGTTATTCTTTTCTTTCTCAATTTAGACTTGGCAGATGTTGGCTTTGATTAAACTCTAAATATATTTCCAAAAGCTCTTTATCTCTAATTGCAAATGAAGTTGCTCTACACGCAAGAGTAATACTCCACGGAATTGAGCACGTAAGTGGACACGAGTAACTCGGAGATAACTGGGGGTGAACAGGAGTTACGTTTCCGTATATATAGTCTGCATTTAGCGCTTTTGAGAGCATCCGCATTGCCCGTTATGTTTCCGCTAACAATCTACCAATTACAGCAGTATGAACATTAATGGGCTATTGTGTTCATTACTGCTTTCGCGCAACGACGCGTCTATTACCTCGTGAAAAGCAGAAAAGACAGTGACTGTAATGAAGTGTGAAGTACCGACCCGAACGATAAAAAACAGTAACAGTAAACGCACTGTGCAACGATAAAATTTCCCGCACTGAATTTTGATTACTAATAGCAAAAAAAATATTAACTTCGCTTTTCTCCTGTTATGATAAACATAAAATTCCGTTCCCGGCGCAGGAAAATAGTGCCGCACACTACACGGCGATTTACGGTTATTGCTAGTGAAAGAACCGTAGTTCACGCTCTTTCTCGTTGCCGATAATAAAAAATATTAGGGCGCACTACGATTCTTACTATAACATGGAAACTCCACTGTGGACTCCGCAACAGGAACGGCGCGGACCGAAAGAACGAGGAACCGAACGTTGGTTTCTCGCGAAGATGAAGAGGGGTGGGATGTGAATGGCGGCGGTACTCGGGCACCCCGGTGCTTTCCATCGCGAGTTGCAGAGTTGCCAACTTTCCAGACGTTCGCCGATTGCCAACCCAGAAACCCTAATCGCGCGTTATTAATTTCCCTAATGACAATTAACTGTCGACTCCCCTCCATTGGCCCCTTCGTTTTCCTTCTCCCCCTCCCCTCTTTCAACGACTTCACTCAACCCTCCCTTTCACCTCTCCCTCTTTGTCTTTCTCAAAAGGGTAAACACGAAAACAATAATGACTAATAATTTGCAATAATTAATGAGTGGTTACATTGAAAATGAAATGTTTCATATGTATCAGAAAACAGAATGGTCATCGAATGAAAAAGAGTAGTTAGCAATGAATAAATGCAGTTAATCGTGAACAATTATTAGTGAAGAGAGAAAGAGGAAACAAATTATTCAAGGTTATTTTTATCAAGAAAAATGTTAGATTATGGGCAGTACGAGAGAAACGAGAACTAAACAAGTGGGAAACGTGTTTATATAGGTAATTTTTGAAAAGACTAGAAATTTCCAAATAATTTTATACTATGAAAGAATATAGTTATAATATAATAATGTATTGCCAGAAGTCGTTAAATAGGTTAATAATAAGTGCAAGGAATTGTACGTAGTATATAACATACATGGAGTAACTAAAAAAGCTAATAATAAATTAATCAATCAGTCTCTCCTCCGCTTCCTTGACTCTCTTATTCTCCCTCTTCTTCTCTTACTTTCATTCGCCCACACCCCTCTCTCTCTCTCTCTCTCTCTCTCTCTCTCTCTCTCTCTCTCTCTCTCTTTCATCCTTCCCTAATTTAATTAGCGCACCTCCTCCAGCTGTGCTCTAAGGAGTCCTCGAATTGCTCGCGAGGACGTCCTCGTTACGCGCCTATCTACCCGCCGACGCCAAGAAGAGCTAGTTTTATCGATTCGCGAATTTCTTGGAACGTTTTATACACCGCATAAAGTATATATATATGTATATAGATTGAATTCATAAAATCTCAATGCGATAAAGGGGAAAGGGTAGGTTCGCTTCGCTTTTCACAGCTTTCAACGACGATCCGTAAGGTGCCACCGAAGAACTAACTCTAAGTATCGAGAAAAAACTTTTTACACAAGAGGGGAGCTTTTCATTCAAGTTTGGGGGAAGATAAAAATTGTTTCTGAAAAGTACGGTTGGAGTTCAGATGAAATAGTAGTTCAGAGAGACTAAAAACAGTAGTTGAGAGAAAGAAATATCAGAAATGATTATTCAATACATATAGTTTACTATAGAATGCTCTGGTTATTTTTATTCTTATTGGCATTTTAGATTTTTTATCTGTAGACTGTTTTAATATACTATTTAAATTTTTAATGATTGAAATAATAATACTTGAATCAATGGTAATGCAAAAATTGGGGGTTTAATCTTATCGAATATTTTTCCTCCACCGCTGAGATTTTCGTGTAATTTATATAAATCACGTTTTTCAAGAGAAGGTTAATTCGTTAAGTCAGCTATTTACACTAGCATTTCTAGTCCCGTTAATTCGAATAGTTTACATTTTTTTAATAGCGCCATAATTATGAACGCTCTTGTACGGCTGTTTAAATGAGTAGTAGTAACCGGTACAGAGTCAGGCGCCATTTTTTCGTACCGCCTGTCACGTGTCTTCCGATGACTATCTGAAAAATGATAGCGACCTTGTAAAGTAAGTACCTCCTTAGGCGATGCGCGACCCCTCGCATAAAGACGCGACATAGAAATATTCACGAGCTGCTATTTTCTTTTTATGAAAAGGTATTTGATATCACGGATCGGGGTTATAGATTTAGATAACCTTTTATAACGTATCACCCTCCGACGAAGTATTTCTTCAGTCTATCTTCTTATTACAGATTTCTCTGAGAAATTCCTTTCGTAAATAATCAAAAGATAATTTAAAAAGTATGATTTGTTGTTCAAGGGAATTCGTTAATATTACTGTCAGATTTTAGCGAGGTGGGGTAAGTCGATCGATCAGTGAGTACTTTATCACTTTTTAAATGAAAAGTTGTGCCCAATCACTGGGATTGTTATCCATTCCAAGTGTCGCTCAAACTGTTTGGTTTACCCCACGTAGGGGAGGGAAGATTGTATTTATTATATTTATTAAAGAGGGGAAAAAGCTAAGGGGAGTGACTTCAGGTGTGTCTGAAATGTTTAAATTCACTCCGACTTATCCAGACCTCCCTTTAATACCGTTTATCAGTATCGAATTACGCTTTAAGGCGAGAGACTGCGGTGTACCCCCTCCGTCTACAATTTCACTTCTTCCCTCGGGATATCTTGCCCCCTTCTTCCCCCCTCATTCCTTTCTTCCTCTTACTTTATCTCTCGAGTCTCGTCTCTCCTCGTTTAAGGTTTCCTCCTTTCGTGGGCAGACGTTTATCCTGAAAGAATCTGAAAGATTCGAGGGAGAAGGGTTGGGGAGCTGCGATAGGGAATGGAGGAGACGTACTACGACTTTATCGAATAAGCACGTTTTATTCGGTACTCTTTTTGGAAGGAACGATCGCCGGCTCCTCAAATCCTGAGTTGAGCGATCGTCTTCCACCGCTGGAGAATTTTTATTCTCTCCTTTTCTTTTATTTTTCGCGTCAATTGACGTATCGCCTCTCTTCCCGCACGGGAGACAGGGAGAGAGCCACCCTCGTTGGTGCTCTTGCTGATCGAGCAGCTTGCTGTGGATCCTCGGTTTGGACAATACTACTCGTTAATACGTTTTCGTTACGAAGCATCAGCTACTGGCTTATAGTTTTGAAGGGTGACTTTATAGAGGGTTAAAATTGGTGATCTTAACCCTAGAATACTAATATGTTTTTCTTTATACGTTAGTTCTAATGTAAGCGTCGTAGAATTACGACATATTAGTATTCTAGGGTTAAAGATAGGGGGTTATTCTGTAGTAAAACAATTACTGCACTGAGACCAAAATGTGGTGAATTTAATCAAAATCTTGAAGGCGATAACCAAACTTTTTGGTGAAATATGAATCCGCCATTTATTTGGTTAAACTGACCATTTTTTAGTTAGAACAACTAAATACGTTTAACTAAATGCGTTTTGTCATTTTAACCAAATTATTTTTCTCGGTGTGGTATTCCTGATGTCTTAGTAGTACCTACGTCTATAATAATCCCTGAAACCCGCATAACTCCAACGAATCCAGAAAGCGAAGTGAAACCAAATTTATTAGCACCGAAATTGTTCATCATTATATCGAACTGTCGCACACTGCTAACTTGTTACTCTGGTAAAGAAAAGTAGATTCAAACATACCACATCCGAAGCTCCCAGCAATATTATGATAATTTACAGCCAACGCAGCATTCCATTCTACTCCACTTTAATCCAATGTAGAAAAAGATCTACGCAAAGCTTTTTGCTATCAGGAGCAATCAAGAGGTTCAACGTCGCAGAACCCGTGTATCTTTACAGGAAAAATGTCTGCCCCCTTCACTCCTCAATTTTTACATCGAATTTTCTCAATAAATATATAGTTATAACCAAAACTATGCTTAGTTACGCCATATAAATTGATTATTCTCTATTGATAGAGACCAGAATAAATTCTATAAGTTACATATTAACAGAGATTCATCCTTAACAACGCGAAGCCACGCCCCTCCCGCCTAAAACTCGAGAATTTTAGATTTCTCGGCCGATATCCATATGATGACAAAATGTCACAAAAATTCCGGCAATCTTCGGCGATAGTCGGCCATGATCGAAAATGTGTATTCATAGATGCGATCAAACACACACGCGCCATTGAATGTGTGAGATATATTCCGGCTTTCATCGTCGACTGTTCGGCGATGATCGGAAATGCGTACACAAATGCGACCACACGCATACGCCATCAAATGTATGTGAGAGAATATATATGTATGACTTCAAATGCCTGTATCTCCTTTCCTAATTACTTTAAAAATATTTTTTCTTTTTCCTTGAATTCAGAAAATTATAGCGAGCATTTCCATTACTGCAATTATTTCCATGCAATAACATATGAAGGGTTTCTTTCAAAAACAACATTTGTCAAAAACGCCAATCCCTGTAGTATTGGTAATAATGCCTACTCTTTCGTTGTATCTAGCCGTGTAGTGGTGCATACTCTTTCGTTATAATATAATGAAAGAGTAGGCACCACTACACGGCTAGATACAATGAAAGAGTAGGCATTATTATCAATACTACATGGATTGGCGTTTTTGACAAATGTTGTTTTTGAAAGAAACCCTAAGTCATATATTATGGTTTCATGCCGATTATATGAGGAGCAAGAATTCAAAAGGATTTTTATCCATTCGCAGTTTGTCCTATAATCGCTAATAGATTATTGATTTTTCAGGGGGTAACATTGATTGGATGGATAACCGGCGGAGCGTTTCATTCCGAAGTCGGCCTGTAGACTCGTCAGTAAGGCTAGGCCGACTCCTGCTTTAGACGCTCTGTGCCTGGCTCTGTGGTCCTCCCTGAGAGACGGGCAGTTACGGTCTTATATAGTAACTTGCCCGTTGCTGGACCACTAACGAGAAGCCGAGAGCCATAGGCCGGTAGCCGCGGAGTCGAGGGCCGAGAGGGTCGGCGCCACCTGGCGGCCGGCCACCGTAACGTGACGGTCTAGTCGCTTCCATAATTTGTTCGTAACTGAATAAAAAATGTATAATTTCATCTAAAACCATGATCTTAGCCTGGTCTCCATCCAATCAATGTTGCCCCCTGAAAAGTCGGTGGTTTTGACTTGTACTACATAATATATTACCGTGAGAATTTCTCCGCAAAGAAAAACCGACAAATGAGCTCGTGTATACACGTGTAAGTAACATCCACGCAGATTCGTTACGAAATTTCCTGTAGCATTAACGGCGGCACGATCGCAAACATCGGGCTAACCTTCCGCCAGAGGGTCCAACAGATTAGATTATAGCTAGACGATGGAAAGAGCAGGGGTGATGGAAAGGGGCAGGGACGAACGAGAGAGGAAAAGGGGAACGCGAGAGGGAGAGAGAACTGTCCGCTTCCGCGCGGGGGTCGCGGTCGTGGTTGCCTTCCGTCGAAACTATTTCCCCTCCCTCGCCCCTCATTCACCAACCTTCTTCTGGTCGTGACGTCACTTGGCGCTCTGCCAAGTCGGGACGCTCAATGAAACAGTCGCGCGGACGGAAAGCGTGTACCTAGTGGTCTCGTAGCGGTCACGGCACAATTATGCCCCTGCGACCACACGCACGATCCACCGCGCGCCATCTCTCACTCTCGTCACGCGCGACACGAGGGCTGATGACAAATCGCGCACCTCGCCGGCGATGAGGCGCGCGAGGTGGAGGATAAAATAAGCGCGCCCCCTCCCTCGTTTTCTCTCGCCGTTCGGCATTCATTCTTTCCGTGATATTTTTGTCCCGCGCCTCTTTATCTAACGGGTTCTTCTACATCCCTTCCGGTCAGCGAGGGGACGACATCGTTTATACTGCCGAAACTTTGCCAGTTTACGACAGCTTTTCTGCGCTAAAAGTACACGGGAATGCTTGATTCGAAAGCCGGGAAAGCAAATTGTTGAATTCCTTCGAAATTTGAATGAAAGGAATTTTATTCGGAACACACAGAGGAAATAGAGATTTTATTATATAAGCATAGGACAGTTGGTATGGATATGTCTATGTATAGTTATCATATGATGGGCGCACATGTGAACAAAAATCATACACTTTATGCTTCTTCCTCGTTAATTCCACGTTCCGAATTTTAAACTTTTTTGCATTATCACACCTCACATAGTCATACGTCAGAGTATTAAAAATCGGTCTTAAAGAGCCAATAACTGCAACCCTTATCCTATCAGGATACGTTAAATTAGCTGTTTGCCTCAAATTAATTTTGTCCAACGTCAATAAATTCTTATCGAGTGCGAACAAACGTTCCAGTTGAGGTTTCGCCTATAGAAGCAAATCATTTCTCCGAGCATATCTTATCACCGATCACGATCCCCTCTAATACCGCGCTACCCCCATCGCGTCACGTAAGCGCAACTCGTCCCGAGATCGATGAACTATCGGTACCGCGGATGCCGGGGAATGTCGATCCGCTAGTCGACCGCCGGGAGGGGAAAAAAACGGACGTGTTTGTCACGGGAGTCGCTTTGCCTCCGCCTTCGCCTCTTTCTCTCGCGAGGACAATCTGGGTCAGGTCTGGCTTAAAATATTCATAAAGCCGCACGCGAGATCTACATACGGCCGGTTCGATTCACATTAGAAATGCGCTGACTGGGGTTTGTCGAGTAACCCTCGTCCCCTCTTTCACCGGTTATTGCAGTGGAGAGCGCGGTAGGCACAGCGATACCCACCCTGCACACACTGAGCCTCCGCCGGAGCATCCGCGGGGCCTTGACGACGCCTTTGTCCCCTGCACTCCTCCTCGCCTTCCCTCATTTTTTCTCCCCCCGTCCCTTTACCCACCGCTTCATCCCTTCACAGCAGCCTTTGCCAACCCTATTCTCTCGGTGCGCTTATAATGAATTAGCCGTGTGCAGCTCCGGAAAGCACCGGTGGACGCTGATGGGAGCGTCGGGGTGCTGTTGGAATCGAGCGGTGTCTTGAATGTCTGGAAAGAAGAGGAGAGACGGGACGAGTGGAGAAATTTCGTGACTGTTAGCAATTTCAAGTTGTAATGACCTTCGGAGGTTGCGTCATTCGGCTGCTGAATTTTTTTCGCGAGGTTTCTCGAGATTTTAATTAAAAGTAATAAGTGGTTCCTTTAATTAAGCATACCCTTGAAAAAAGTTATGATTTTTGTTAATGAAATTCTCCATTGAGTGAGTAAAAATAAGTAGAATATTTCGTACTCGTTACGTATTTATAATTTTATTAATCATAGCTACATCGTAGATTTTTCAATCTGTAATTTAGTAGAAGAAAAAATTAATCGAAATTGATTCCAGTCGACTGGTTTCAGTGATTGTAGTTACGGTCAAACTGTTTCATAGCGAATCACGTACGATCACCATGGGGGTGCGAGGAGAAATCTCTGTCCATTCGTGGTATCGGGAGGAGGGGAGTGAGGGTCTATAAAAGACCGTTGCTTTTTTAGTGCGTCCTCATTACGACAGGAACGCGCGAAGGCAAGTTAAATGTACCCGTATTTACCTTAACGAGGGATTCGCGTGCTTAACGGAGAATTGACCGTTGTTGACCCGAGAAATTGACAAACGACATTCTCCCCTGGGTCTCTATATCGTCGTCTCGCGCTCTCCCTCCTTGGGGTAGATGAAACGTTCAGAAAAATCGAGACAATTAAACTTAAACCCTTTAATGGCCAGGTACTCGTTCGAGAAGTCTTGATCCTGAAATTACCTTCAGTTAAGTCAATTTAAGTTGCGTATTTTAGCATTGTTGGAAATTGGCAAAATTGACTCTAATTGGTAGGCTCGTAATATCTCCGTCTCTGCTTACTTTTATCAACTAAAATAAATTTTAATCGGTCCTATTTACGCATTTACGTGCCAGTATCGTGTTGTTTTTTTGTTCATTTAATAGTCTACAAATTTATTATTCAATTTAGAAAGTCGCAAGCGCGATTTCAATTACATCAGACAGGCACCAATAATTCGAGCAATATTAGATTTATCGTATACTTACAGCAAATTCGGACGCGCGCGCGATAATGACCCGTAAATTATTCCGCTGAATCTAGTACGATATATTTCAGTGTTGCATCTACTTTCTTTGCTGAGTTATTACGAGCCGCGTGACACATATATGGCATATTTTCAATTTTTTGATTCTTAGGAAGTATTCAGTTTTATTCAAGGTATAGGGGTACTAGTTCAGCAGATATGTTTGCTCAGTGAGAGTTCGATGTTTATTGGATGGCATTAAGTATTAACCAATGAAAATTGAAAACTGATTGAACGATTTTCATCTCATAAATTGGTGTATCCTGACTATCACCTGAAAAATTCCTACGATTTATTTTAAAAATTCCCAGAATGGAAAAAACGCCCCTTAAATGATGCACAATAATTAGTAGATACGCTAAATTATACTAATAGTATGATTATTTAAATGTGCAGCCAAAATTGTTTTTCCAGCCATTGTGATTTAAGACTATTTCTCAGAACAGTTTCGTTCCAATAGTAGCTGCATTCACGTGGAATGCCCTATACGCACTCTCAGCATTTTCTGATTCGCAATTCTCCCGTCCAATATCCCCTTCGTCCTTCTTTGAAGCGTTCTTATTTCGTTAAATAAAGGGCATCAAACGAGAAGATGAATTGAACAGCATTCAGTGGAACGCAATGAAGTGAAATAAAGCGAGTGACGGATCGTTATAACGCAACGATATCAGGAACGTATTCCCTGCTACGCAACTCGAATAGAAAGGGATATGTAATATGAACGCGTTTCAATCAGCTGTACATGACTCGCGTGGACGACTTACTACTATACCGGTCAAGCAGATATAAACCGTCCGTCGCAAGGCGAATACCATCAGTATTATACTCGTAGCTATTACGTGCAATATCTACTTGCTCGTTGAACATCCCTCCTTGTTCTATATCGAGGCAATATTTCACCGCGTTGTAAAAAGACAGTCACATATAAAATGAAATAAAGTAAAAATAGTCGTAAAGTTTAACTGAATATGAAAGTATATGCGCTATTTGAAAAATCTATATTATACTTTACATAATACATGCGTATGCAGCTTTTAACATAAACAAATGTACATTAAAATTTTTGTGTACGGTGTACGGTCAAACCATTAGCAACTTATAAACCTGTGTTTGGTTTAATAAACACCAGTGCAACGGGTTGCATATCAGTTGGTGCACCACGTCCGCTGTGGTTTCCGGTAATTTGGTGATAATACCCACAGCCGAGATCCGAACAAAATCAAAAAAAAATGCAAACGAGTATCGAGACTACATACAGGGTGTTCAAGCCCAGGCTTCGAGAGTGGCCAGAGCCTTTTTCTAGTTTGCCGCATACACAAACCAGATTAATTAATAGATGGTCGCAGTGACAATACAGAATGCTAACGGAGCCGTTAATTGGTTTGTGTATGCAGCAAATTTGAAATAGACTCCACGCACTCTCAGAGTCTTAGCATGAACACGCTGTATATCGGGGCGTCTGTCACTCTCTCTCTCTCTCTCTCTCTAACCACTAATAAGATGACCGATATTTCTCACTGATACTTCTGTTCGGTCTACAACTTTGCTTCCGCCGTTTTTCTATAGATAGCTAACGAGAAAGACGACGGAAGCAAAGTTGTACACCTAATATTTGGTTCGGATCTTGGCTGTCGGTATGACCACCGGATTACAGGAAATCACAGCGGACATGATGCAAAATCCGATATGCAACCCGTTACACTGTCGTGTATTGAACCAAACACGGGGTGTGCGCTATTTCTATGCAACGCTCCACGCGATTCAATTCATCTCAGTAGTCACGGCACCTACATCGATCAGACAGAACTCGTTTTTTATACAGTCTGCCGCGTGTACCGCCTACCTACCTAATCGTCCGGGAATCTGGTACCACGCTTGCTCGGCGCAACCCTCCCCCTTACATATTTTCTTCTGCGTGTTTTTACCAAGTTATAAAGACGGGGAGGACCGGAGGACGGAAAAGGAAAAAGGGACTTCACCGACTGAAAGAATAATGACAACAGTCGTGTCGCGCACTCCCCGCACCATCGTTGAACCCGGCCCGTTGCGTGCCTCGGAAATGAACTCTGGGAGAACCTCGTCGCGTACCTATCGCCGCGAAATAGTAACGATAACGACGACGCGAGCGGTGATACGACTTTATCTTCCGTAGCCCCCAAAGCTCCCCTTCGGGATTGAAATCGGTTTCCTTCTCTACTCGCGTCTTTTCTCGTTGAGTTTTTATTTCTTCTTTTTGTTACATCGTAGATTCGAACGAAAGGCTTTCCCGTGGGAGCGTATCAAGTGTGCGTTTCACTACTGTTTGAATGAGGGAGTTCATGAAACGATATCTAGCGTAAAAAATGTTGATGCTTCAGTTTGTAGAGTAATTACCAATTTTCACTAAAAATACTCTGCCGATGAATTATCTAATCGGGTAATTAACGATATTTGCCCAAGTATAAAATATTTTCACCACTCTGGGGCAGAGATACGAAATATCACTTAACGACCAGTCTTCCTCCTGTAATCAACAGAGGGAATAAAATATATCAAAGAACACCCCCGACGGTTAATCGAATTATCGAGTGGAAATTATTATTTACTCGCGGATACCTCCCTCTGAATTATTCAGGCGAAACCGTTAGAAGGCGATCGTTAATAACTTATAGTAAAAAGCTGGGGGAGGAGAAGAACGAGGACGTGAAAGGAAATGAGTAGGAGTAGTGTAAAAGGATTTCAGAGAGCGAATTATACCTCGGAATTTTTTAACAATAACCAGTCCGTGGGGTTGAACGCCCCTCGAGCAGCCTTCACCACCGACGGGCTCCTTTTACGATCAAAATAACCCCTAACGATCTTTTTCTTGGCGTGCGATTAATCGTCCAAAAATAAATTGAATACGAGCCTTCAGTCTATATGAATGTAGGGGTGAGCGTGGGTCAATTATATATTGTGCGACATAGTGTAACGCATCTCTGGGGTTAATGTATACCAGGGGGGAACTGAGTAAGCGGCTGCCAAAACCAATAGTCGACTATGTTGCTATTTCATTCGCTTTTGAATACGAAACGTATCGCGTTCTCCCTATCTATTATTTTATAGAAATTATAAATACTTAAAAGAGGTAATAAACTGCTCAAATATAAGTACGAATATAATTTCTTTCTGTTAGAAGAAACAGTCAGTTTATCAGCCTGTTAATGTAAAGTGGAAACATACGCGTTTTGATTCAGTTAAATTTCCTTATTTTTAATATCTCAGTTCACGAGAATTAAAAATAATAATGTATTGTGCCCATAAATAATATCCGTAACATTTATTCAATGTCTTGCACTCCTCTTCCAGAATAATTTAGATATGTTCGTAAATTTTTAGTACAGAGCAAAAGTATAACTCTGATATTTTTACAGTTGATCCCCTTCGTCGAATTTTACCTTCACACTCGTTACAAGACGACGTCTAATCTGACGACGAACCTATCCTTCGTTTATTCATGCCAACCCCTTGTTTTCCTCTCCTCGATATTCGCGTAGATAATGTCGCATGGCGATGACAGTCCTCGGAAAGCCGACTTTTCTCGGACCTCTTATTTACTCGGAATTTAAAGCCCTGCGCTGGCAAAGGTCACCGGTAGCAAAAGGGCGAAGAGACGCGAGGTGAGAAAGTCGATGGCATGACGAGGAAGAAAGCCACTGCTCGTGACGCGAGATTAATAACGAGATTAATGGGCTCGGTAAAGATTTATGGAATCTTAAAAGTATTCGCGGTATACGAGGGCGGAATGCGTTAATCAGAGATGGGGACGAGAAGAGAGTGGCTCGTATTTCGATACTCTTCCGTCACGTCTTGACCTCTTCTTCGGTTATGTCCTCCTTTTATTCCTCCCCCTCTCTATTTCCGTTTATATTTTGCTCCTCTCGTTCATCCGATAACTTCGTCTCTCGAAATTGTGATTCAAGAGGAATTTTGGAGACAAACACATCCATTCGGGGACAACACGCATTACCGAAAACCGACCAGGAAGTTTTCCTTGTTTTTCCAGATGCATCCCCTAAAGTCATTCCGCTGTACCGAGGAAAACGTCTAGTTTACTCGGATCTATATGTGGGATGTTTTCGCGAAAGTTCGTGATGAATGTTTAGGTCGGGCTCGTAACTCTTATTGTAACGAGGGCGTTGCAAGTAAGGAAGTGCATTGCAAGAATGACGATGAAACGTGAAATGAAGTTTGTACATTTTCGAGCATCTCATGTGATATCACTCCACACGAAAATATATATACATATATATTTTTTAGTATTATTCTATTAGTATTTCAGAAATTTAACATTATCAACAAACACACCCTTCTAGTTACATAAAGAAAGAAATATTTTACCCCTTTTTTTTACAAAACTCAATTTCCCTCCCCTTAACTCGTGTATCATAATATAATCGCTATATTGCCGAATCAGGAGTCCGATTGCAGCGAGACAAAATATTGTTCACACTGTAAGCGTTCGCAGAGATCCCGGCTATCGTCACAAAGGGTTAAGTCGAGCGTGTCCGATTCGATTACCTTCGGGCGTTGCACAGTACCGCCCGAACGAGAATGGTCGCGGTTGTGTTCCAACGACGCCTCGCGTGTCGGCAGTTGCCAGCACGAATCTTACTTTTACCCGGTTCTCATGCTCGTTAGGGGCTGTCAGGCAGATGTCATCTCGAGATACGTACGATGTTCATTTAGTCGCGATAAGACGTCTAATTGTGGTCTTCCTTCGGTCCCGGGGCACGGAAACGAGTCGGACGGTGGCGCGAACACGACGCTTATTGTTTGGTACGTTGGAATTGACGGTAAGAACGATCCGCGTGCGCTTCTCGCGTGTGTCGCGCTGCTAGTCTCGTGCAGGTAATTCCTGAACAGCTGCTGCAGTGGAAAGGCGAATGGGAGATGCAATGGGGTCGATGAATAACGAAAATTGCGTTGTCCGTATATACGAACTCTCTCTCTCTCCCTTGCACCCTTATTCGTTGTCCGTGGCCACTCTGCGGGACAATATATCGCTGTGCAAACTGCACTGTGATGAAATTACCGGTGGCACAAAGGGATCGAACAGGGCCGGGGGTACGGTGGAAAATCTATAGAGAAGCCCCGAACTCCGTTATCGGAAGCATCGTGCGTCATATGAGCGAATAGATCGAGACGTTCTCAGAGATGCTTGGAATGTAGATGTCAATTTCCGTATTTTTGAAATGTAGAGTAAAGAGAGAGCTACTATCAATTGTCTGGCTTTGAAGAATTGATTACTGTGCATTGTCTTTTTTTGCAATAATTAAATGGGAAGACCGCGTTAATTAAATCGTATTTACGTATTATTGTTTAGGAATTTAGTATCATTATTGAAATACGTGCTTTCAATGGAAATAATATTCATGAATTGTAATTACTTTTGTCGAACAAGAATCATGTGAACTTACCAATTTAGTCAAATTATTATAGTAGTTCATGAAATTGCCATGGAGGATTTTAGCATATATGAAAAATGTCACCAGTTCAATCATAGATAGTAATGCACCTTTGATAGTAACTTTCTCGCGTAAGAGAATATGATGCAGGCATCATATTAGTTCAAAAATTGCATTACCTGTATATGCGAGCACTCCCATTCCATTGTGCCGTAATTCAACACGCTGATGCTAGGTGCAAGCATTTTAACAGAATGGTGTCGTGTGTCGATAGAATTACCATGGTACAGAGAACTCACGGAATATACAGGGTGTGCACGCCCAGGCTCCGAGAGTGGGTAAAGCCTCTTTCGAGTTCACCGCATACGCAAATCGATATTAATTTATGCAGTTTGGTCTTCAATTGATAAACGGCAACCGTGGCAATAGGGAAGACTAACTGAGCCGCTAATTGGTTTGTATATGCGTCATATTTGAAACAGGCTCCACGCGTTTTCGGAGCCTGGGCGTGAATACCCTGTATATGCGTATAACGGTCAGGAATACCTATGACTGAAAACCTAGCCGAAGTCCATTTTCGAAGGGATGCTACCAGAAATGCTAGGGATTTATAATGATAGGTACAACATTTTTGATAGAAATCGGACTTCTCACTAATTTTTTATTGCATATTTTAAAAATTTGAACAAAATTATTTACTTCCTATTTTTTATATTTCATTTTTAGCCTCATTTGAGCTGAGAAACAATATTTAAAATTGGAGGTAATTCGTCCAGAGTGTAAAATAAACGCTCGCCCAGTTACTCAATTGTGGTAATTACATTTCACTCTCTGTACATACATATACTTACACGATAGAAGTACGTGCCAACTCGCAGGGGGAATGAATTAACTTTCGAGATTAGAGTTGGTGCTGCTTCAGTAAATTTTAATAATACCTCCGATAAAGTATGAGTTATTGTACCAAAAAATAACCGACTAAAAAATGTAATGCATTACGGTAACATCGTTTAATCGAGTCAAACTATTAACGCCATCTATCTGATTCCCATCAGGACGGTTCGGGACAATGGATGGGCCTGGATCTGGGGCTGGAGATGAGAGGCGGCGAAGTGGTCGGCACCAAATTGCCAACCGGTCACACTCTTCTAATAGACTGTCGCTTCGAACTGCCCTTCGGTAAGTAATGAGTCCCGGACCCTCTCACTCACCCTTTTTGACCACCGACTGATCTTTCTCGCTTATGCGCGTTTTGTCCAGCGTTTGTCGCCCTCTTCGACGGGGTGAAAATAGTGGTGGATGACGGGCGATTGCCGCGACGTCATCCGCTATCGGAAATGAAAAACGAGCGTCGCGAACCTGCGAGGGCTGGAGCGATTTCTAACTCGATTCTTTTGGGAATAGCGATTTTCTTACACACACACACACACACACACATATATATATATATATATATATATATATATATATATATATATATATATATGTATACTATAGTTCGCATGTTATATTCGCAAACACAGTAAAAAAGTGGTGTCAATTTTTAACACCATTTTACCGGCGTTGACCTATATATACCACATCTGGTGTCATTCAGTCTTATGCCATTGTTATTTAACACTAAAAGTGGCTTATTTAGATGCACGCCGCAGATTTTTCTACAGAGTGTAAATATTTAGCAATCGGAAGCTGAAACTACCATTGAACGGAGTAACTTGAAACTCATGTAAATCGAGCAGATGTGGAAAGATTCGTAGACAGATATTAAAGAGAAAGAATTGTTTCGATCCTCTGCGCGAAAAAAAAAACCTCGAATCAACCCATATTGTATGTCCCCGGTGTATCACGCAGGCTTGCCGGAAATCTCGACCAAATTAATCACCGACCGCAATTAAAGGGAGAACGTGAAGGATCGGAGAGGGATTACCTCGAGATCGGAAGCTTCAGAAGCGAAACTCGATTCGACGCGGAAATCGGTGTGGCGCGATGCTTTTCCTCTCTCGATGCGCAAGAAATAAAATCGCTCGCGAGCCGCGCCTACTTAGTCGTCTTCCTCTCTCGTAGCAGCTGTCCATCACAGCTCGGTTCGATAAAGGGGCACGCACAATATATTCGACGAGGGGTGGGTAGAAGGGGAAGTGTTTGCGCCGTAACACGCTTCGCGCTTGAAGAATCTTACGTAGCTGGTTTTTGAAACTCGTCGGACTTGCTTAGAGCATTTCTGGCTATTGTAACGTCTATCGATACAAATGAACGAAATTGTACACACACTGAGAAAAATAATTGGTCGATTTAACCAAAATTTTGAAATATGAATCCTCCTTCTGTTTGGTTAAACCTACCATTTCTTCATTGCATGGAGCAAAAAATAAATCGCAGCATTTACAAAGTTTATGGTAAATTTCAGGACAAGGTCAAGTTATTGTTACGATAACTACAATTTTATTAAAAAATATAGTAAAACATGTAGAAGTTGCAAGCGTTACTGTAATTCTTACTAAAATTGTAGTCATCATTACAATAAATTGGTCTTGCCTTGAAATTTACAACAAAGTTTGTAAATTTAACGATTTATTTCTCACACGACACACTTACGTATGATATACATAATTATACGTTAAATTAATGTAAAAAATGGAGCTAAATATTATACGTATAATATATATTTTTTATTTTCTGTAAGTATTGAAATGAAAAATATACATAACTATAGTACGTATATTTTTCGTAACTATATACGTGTGTACGTAAGATAGCTGTATCTACATTAAATTCACGTATATTATACGTAGTGTATCGTGTAGGTTTTACTAAATATTCGGTTCAATTGACCAGTATTTTAGTTAGGACAATTAGACATGTCTAACTAGATGTCTTTTTGTCATTTTGATCGGATTATTTTTCTCAGTGCAGGTTCGTACATATATATGTACATATATATTATATTCTCCCGTTCTTTCGCTTCGTCCTCGAAGCGCGTAAAAAAGTCTCCCGTGTTATGCGAAAACGCTTCATCGGCTTTCGAAAATCCGTTGTAAAATTCTTTTTGAATGATTTCGGTGTGATAGGAGCCTTATTGCCGATCGCCAATCGAAAAGTTCCACCCGAAGGCTTGCATTAGTCGAGAAAGGGCTCAGACCTCGGGGCGATCGTCCCACGTACTCCCCCCCCCCCCCCCCCCCATCAACCCTTCTCGTGTTCACGCGCAGCGCGGGCGGGAACGACGCGTCGAGGAACGGTCGTGCCCACAACCGGTCGTTCTCGGAATCGACGCCGTTAATAATCGACCGGAGCTTTTATCGCGGCTGCCACTCTCGGGGATTCCGAGCTGAACTTCGCGCAACGCCGACTTTGCTCCGCGGTATTTTCTACGCGCGACTTCGGGCGACAGTACTGACCTAATGGGCGATATCCGATGTTTTACCGATACCTGATATCGAGTGGTGCTCAGGCGGCAGATTGCGGAAATTGGATAGTTTGATACGAATTAATCCTTCGTCTTCTATTAACGTCGAAGAGGTGTTGGACTGCGGAGGAAAAGTGAAGATCGGTTATTGGATTATCGATGGCTTACCGATCGGCGATCGCTTGAGGCGATAAGTCACCTAGGAATTGTGGAAAGGAGACAGATGAATTTTATGTGCGAACGAAATTATAGATCGGTATGACTACCGATTTCTGATGCATATAAACCCACTTGCCACAATTCCAGTTGGTTATAACTATTGTGTAACGTAGAGTCGTGATACCTTCTGACGTATCCTATTTCTGCACCAGCTCGTACCATACATGTTCCATTCTGAGCAAGAAATAGCGATACAGATTTTTATTCGTTATTCATTTACATAGAACTATTTCTGCCTTAGTTTGGAACCTACGTTACGTCATATTATCTACTTGTATTGTCGTATATCGACATTCTGTTGTCTTTCGATACAAGCAAGTTATTGATAGAAACGCGCTGCACACGAGACGTTCCATATGAATATCGTTGTAGCTATAGAAGTTCTACGATATCTCTAACAATAAGTTACTTCCACTGCAGACTAAAGTCTAGCTACTAGAGACAAACCGATTTCTTATCGACCGGCAAATGCATCCAATTCTACGCCATCATGCAGAGCTTCAAATATAGTTGATTCTTATTCAGTTGAATCGTCGCATAAAAATTCCTCGAAACGGAAGCGGAGCGACATTAAAAGTAATTGCAGTTTCATCGTCAGACTTCACTGCATAAAGTACTCAAAGCAAAAAATGGCTAGTTGCGTAACTGTCGGAAAACCGGACCGGTTCGGCGTATCCATAAATTTCGAACTCCCGTTACTCTTCCATCCTGAGTGAATTACGATATAATACGACTCGAGTGGCGCGCGAGTTATTTTGCACCGCGTCGTCGCATCTCGCTCGATTCCACAGCTGAATAGCGCGGAGAGGGTTGACAGAGACGGGGCGGGCATTTTCAAAGTCAGCTTGCGTACACTGAGAAAAATAACTTGGTTAAAATGACAAAACGCATCTGGTTAAATGAGTTTAGTTATTCTAACCAAAATACTAGTAAGTTGAACCAAATATTTAGTTATTCTAACTACTTGTACATGTTTAATTATTCTAACTACACGTCTAGTTATTCTAACCAAAAAATGGTCAGCTTAACCAAACAAATGGAAGATCCATATTTCACCAAACGGTTTGGTTATGGTCTCCAGGAATTTGGTTAAATTGACTAGGTTATTTTTCTCAGTGTAGGGACGTACAACCCTGTTTCCCAGCCCTCTCACCCCGCCACGGCTCTTAGTCCATCCACACGCGGTACCGCATTTTGTTTTTTACGATGCTTGCAAAATTAAAATTCCAGATGCGTACGGCGCGTACCGATCGTCCCTCCCTCGTCTACTCTTCATCCTTTCGTGCGCCAGAGTTCAACCCCTGTACGATTTTGCTTTAAAAAACCGTTGTTGCTCAGCACCACGGCCACTGAAATATCCTGCGCGAAATTAAAGTCATTCGAGTTTCTCGGGTTGTTCGCTCCAGTGTGGGGAAATCGTGAGGCTGCTGCTGCTGTTGCTGTTGCTGTTGCGGGGTGGCGGGGAGGATTCGAGAACTTTGGAAGTAGGTTGTCCGTCTGTACACTCGGCAAGATTAAAGATAGAAGTGATGCATTCATATGAAACTCTCCGACCACATACCCGTGCAGTCGTAGAGGGCGGATAGTTTATTTAAGAGAAATTTAGGCAAGTTACGAGTCACCGCCCACTACGTGTACATTGTCATTCCCCGTTTTTGGCTGGGGTGGGTGAAACTGTCGTGGCGAATAATATACCGGATTTTTAGGGGAGGAATAATTTGACATCAGTTCTAGTTTTCCGTCGTGAATAAGTTCGCGTAACCCCTTTTTCTTTTTTCGTCATTCCGAGAGTCATCTGGTCGCTGTTCTTTGTATCATCAGATCAGTGTACACTGAGAGAAACAATTGCAGGTGGCAAAAAATATCTTCTTCAATCAGAAACGTGATATAATTTCAGGATCGAACCATGATTTTCTTCGTGCAAGAAAATCATTGATAGGCTCGAGTAATGGTTTCTTTCACGCAGGAAGAACTTCTCGTCCCAACACGAAGGTATCCTTGAATGGAGAATTATTCTTCGACCAGGAATCTGTATTCTTAACAATTTTCAAGGTCATATGTTCTTCGTTAAAGTAATTTTTTTCGGACACTAATAATTATTTTTCTCGGTGTCTATTGAGAAAAAGTATGTTTTAAATTGTAACAATCAATCCCAGAAAGTATGGGGGAAAAACTTCAGGTAAAAAATGTATTTATGGGAAAGTTTTGAATTCAGTTAAATATTATACTGTATAGAATTATATAGGATTTTTAAATTTACATCTGATGGAAGTAAATTTTATACAGTGTAGTATTATTACAGGATTTCTTACTTGGCGTTTTTTCCCTATACTTTCTGGGATTAATTGCAACATTTTGGAACATCATTTTTCTCAATGTATGAATGTAATGAACAAAATTAATATCTCTTCGGTATAGGAAGTTAAAATATACGTTTTAATTAAACCATATGATTTTTTTTCTTCCGGCTACTCTCCGAGTTCTTCGTATTCAGAACCATTAGAAACGCAGGAGTGGTGCCTGCTCTTCACAATCACGAAGATAAATATACGATGGAGATTAAGCATCAGGACGTATGCAGTGAGGTTAGCGGTAAACGTGAAGCCGGCTCGTTACAGGGCCGTCTCGTTCCTTCGAATTAATTAATTACTCGTTATGCCGAAGCTTTTGACGTGAAATTTTGTCGGCGCCTAAATTAACTTCTCGCTCAGCTGTATCCACCCTCAAGGCTCAGGGATCGCCTCCCAATAATTTAAATGGAAACCAGGGGTTGTAATAAGTATCGTTTGGAGGGTTGCCTTAGCTATGGGGAAAATCACGTGGATTTTGGATGACGAATATTCTTGCATTTCCTCAATGATTAATTATTCCGTCAAAATTGTATCCGTTCTTGAACACGGGATTCGTCTATTGCTATAATTGAATCACCTAAAGTGGTGATTGAAATTGTAATCAGACGAAAACTGCCTTTTCTTAAAGGATTATTCTCTCGTTATTTAACACGTTGACTGTCCCATGAGTTACATATGATTCATACAGAAACGTCGCTGTACGTCCATGAGACATAATGTGATTCATTTGCCATTGCCGTATGCTTGATATGGTTTGATTTTTGGACGTCGTGGGATGGAAGAAAATTCCTTATGGGGACAGTCAACGTGTTAATAAAATGGATAACAGATAACGCGAAGAGTAATTTTTGTAATATTTTAATACACATTCTTATATATAGCTAATCAGTACCAGGAAACCGAGGATGACAAAATTCGAGAACATTTCGAAAAGAGGCTCTGTCAAAAAAGTAGAACCAGAAATCGCTCCAGCAACACTCGAGGTCCGGCAATCTCGACGCCGCGCAGTAACGTGATGCCCTGTAATCGCACGATCCCGTTCGGCTCGTCGAATCTGATCATGTATCATGCGTTGACTGATCAGGAAAATGCGATCCGCCAACGGGATGGAAAGCCCTGCTCACGAGCGAAACGGCTATGCAGTTGCGGGCAGCCCGGCCCACGCGTGGCTCAGGTACCCTCGCAGATCGTCAGATCAGTTTGTTCACCTTCACACCCTCGACCAAAACCTTATTCTCGATCGTGAAGCGTCAATCGTGGACCCCTAACTCGATCACTTTGGCCGTACGTGTCGTAACGGGCTCGAGGCTATTTCGTTCCGGTCGAACGATCCTCGCTCGTGGGGAGTTTATCGAGTCTCTTCTTCTTTCTCTGCCATGGGGGTATCCGGCGGAGAGTTTTTCTCTTATATAACAAGAGAGAAAATCACTCCAACGTCTTTCGCTCATTTTCTGACTTCGCGTAATGACGAAATAACGCCAGATATTCCAGATATAGGGGAAATTTCACGTCATTTCGTTATCTGACGCAATTGCGGTATCAGAAAATTAACGTCGAATAAAGACGATTTATCATTGCTAAGATAATTGGCATTTTGCTTTCATTTAGTATGGAGTTAGACGATTGGATTTTTTAAACGTTGCCGTTTGAGTATCGTATTTCACTTCTGTAAATTCTTAAATTATTTTAGAGTATTAAATCGAATCGTTCGATATGATGCTCCAACGGTTTTGTAAAGTAGTGAAATCTAGAATAGAATCAACATGATAAAAACGGCATAATGATACTTATTTTAAAATAATTACGAATAATGCAATATCGCGCCTCTAATGCCAGATAGACATAAACGATACTTTTACGCCCTTTTGGTATTGCAAATGTCAAAAAAGCACGTATAATTTTTTTTCCGTTGGATTCAATTATAAAAGGTAAAAAGCGGCTAAAATGGCCAAAATAAAGAATAAAAACGCCTATTTGGCATTATCTTTTGCGAAATTGTATATATTTATTAATGCCAGAAGGGCGTATCCGTAACTGTCGAAAAATCTCTACTATTATAATTTAAATAATCTTTTGATTTTTGATTATTTATTTTGTCATATTTATTTTTATTGCTCAATTTTCGGTGAATACGCCATAAAAAAATTATACGTCCTCTTTTAGCATTTAATCGACTTTTATGGCGCTTACGCCCTTTTGACATTAGACATATATTTACTTAGTTACGCGATATATTTACTTAATTTTTACGACATTATTCACAACTACTGACAGGACTATGTATTTCAAATATAATACTACAAAATATACAATATCAAAATTACTTCAAAGAAGGTCAGATATAACATAAAATGATTTTTCGTCTAAACGAATCCAATCGAAATTAAAAGCATCCTTATTTCTTTATAAATATTTTTAATGTTTTCGCACCGACAGCCTAGTTAGGTATCCACGGTTTGAGCCTTCACGCTTCATATCTTACTTGCGGAGAGATACATATTATACATATTTACAATTAGCAGTTACAACCTTTTCTTGCTCGTCAGCCACTGCACCATTAAAAAGAGACAACCTAATTTAAATACAAATGACCGCGATCACGTCGTAGAATTAAACGAATTATGCCGGGTGATTCGTTCCGATAGTTTTGTCATCGCTCCTTCATTTGCAGTTCCTCGTGGGGAGTTTTACAAGAATATTTCCGTAGACAAAATTCATTTGAGAATCTCTGCGATTCTTTAGTCTCGGTGAAAAAAATAGAAAAGCTCTGTTTGATTATCATGTTACACGACGAACTGCAGTATTTTAGTCCTCATAGTCGAAGCTCTTCTTTATCTGTACTAGTAAAATACAGAACCACACTTCTAGTCCAGCATTGAGTGTATTGTCATTAATGTGATTCAAATTTTCTTTCAACGTTGATTCATCATCGATATGACAATAAAATAACGTGCGTTACTATACAAGTGAGATACAGATCCAGTATTGGGTCAATATCAACCTAATATTATTATGATAACTTCACATAATTATAGCCTTCCCAGCACTGGCCCTGCATGTTATTTTTATAAATGAAAACTATGAGTTAGCATAGATTTTATAGTACTGAATTAGTACTCGATTATTGAAATAATCAGTACTGGTGTTAGTATTGATATATTGGCAGAACTCTAACATTCGCATAGGTGTCTATTTAATTATTTCTTTTTCTATTTTTTTTACATATTACAAACCATATCAATGAGTATTCCCTCTCTTTTTTCAGTTAACTCTCGACTTTTCATTTTGCGATTAACAAATTGGCAAATTTCTACCGAACTCTCGGCATTGAAAATTCTTCGCCTTTCTTCCCGAATCACCCGGTGTATATGTCGAGTTTCCCCTCGCACTCGCGATTCACATAACGAGTTCCGAGAAGTTCAGCAAAGTTCAAAGCGAGACAAATGGGGAGTATAACGAAGACTTAGAAAAAAAAGGACTAAATTCTCTCGTTGCCCTCACTTCTTCGTCTAACAATGTCGATTGCGAACCGACTAGTTAGTACTTTCCTAACTTGTATCACCACTGCCTCCCGTGCACAGCTTTTTGATGAACATTCTCTTTCGAGTAAATCTACTGTGGTGTTATGATATATTAAGATACGGAATGTGTGTGGTTACAAGGATGTCATTCGTCGCCGAGCACTTTCTCGTAACTGACCTGCATATCTATGTTCCTACACACGGCATTTTTACCTTCTGCAAACGTGTGGCCGAATCAAAAGAAATTTTACAGTTATACATGGTGTTCGATGTTTCTGCTTTTTCGCTCTGCGTGTATCAATGTCGATTTCGCTCTCGCTTTCTCTCTTTCTCTCTCTTTCTCTTTCCGACTATTTCAATCGAGATAAGAAGTACTGAAAAAGTAGGTCACGCTCATTCTCAAGATTTTAGTTATAATTATAAGGTACTTTCATAATTACAATATAAATTTGTGTCACGTTCGAGACAAAGTTACGAACTTAATTGAAAAATCATTTTGAGATACATACGTAAAACGATGGCACGAAAAGGGTTCGAGGCTGTGACGACATTCTTCGGGGAAAGTAGCTACAGATGCATCGAGCTAAGGCTGCATCATTTTCCCGACCACCTCGCGTCTGACCCCTTCACTTACCCTCTTTCGATCTCGTCTCACGAACTCTTCGGGGAGGGATCTTACGACCTTCTCTTTCTCCCTTTACCCTCATAGAATATTATCATACCACATCCGGAACATTAGCGGGGTACGATAACGAGGAGGATTACGATGAGGCTCAACATTTGAGGAGCTCGAACCGCAGACCATGAAGTTCGATAATTTTTTTCCTGATCGAGCGATTCGAACGTTTGTTATCTTGTCAAAAAGAGAAACAAATGGTCGGATCAATGAAATACCTCGATTAAAATACAATTCGAGCTTTACATTCACCCTAGAAGAATGTTTACAATGAAACAAGTTTCTTTAACTGTAATAAATGTGTAAATATTATCCCCTCGTCTGCTAAATTAAAAATGTATATCAAATAAAATTTGTGCGATCCAGATAAACGTTCGGTTAATATAATTAATCATAAATTATCTTAATGGATATCTAGAACGTGCAAATATTATTTGAGTGAAATAAGTGTTTGGCAAGTATCAGGCTAATAACTGTTTATTCGAGCAAAATGTTTACATCCAAAAATATAATTAATTCAGAGTTAATTAAATATTAACTTTGTAGCTTGTGACTTTAAACATATTTCCTTCGTCCAACCAATCAATATTTCCTCGGTGCGATATACTTTCACTGCGGACCTGCAAGGAGTTGTGTGTGCTTGGTGTCGTTGTCTCACTTAGTGAGTCGCGCACGTGCATTGTGCTGATCAGAAAATTTAGTCATAGACAATTATAAATAATTATTATCTATCCCTTCTTTTCGAGCATGCCATCTTCTTTTGCTGTTCCTCTCTCTCTTTTTTATTACGGGAGGTGATGCAATTACATTCTACTAGAGAAGTTGGCCCCTCGCACTCACCCCAAGCTACAGCGATGAGCGGCCGACCCCCGAAACACCCCGTATTTGCATCACCCTCTAATTAAACTCTCTAAACAGAATTAAAACAGTGTCACTCACGTATACATAAAAGATACTCGCGAATCTCTTGCACCCTTTCCCGTAAAAGTGAAAGCTCAACGGCGCTTTCCGACATCTACGTAGTGACATCCGTCTATCTTCCACGTACATCGAGCACGGTAAATGTGAGGACATCTCGACGAGGGAAGCCGTGAAAAAAGAATCGTTCTCCCACGCAAAAGTCGAGATAAAGGGGGGGCGGGAACGAGCCAATATATTTCAAGAATTCAGCAGTATTCGGATGGCTCGAGGGTTTTACAGGGGAGGGATTCAGGGATATTTTTTGCGGTCGAGCTTAAAAATAACGAGTTCGATCGACCCGTTTCGATGCGTTTGAACTTTCGTCGTCGGTGAATGACAAAGTTGACGCGGGGCACTCTTCCGCGGGCTAATTGCACGTGGCTGGCCGCGTCGTCTTTACGGTGAGGACGAGCGGGTGACTGGATGAGTGGAGAGGGGTAGCGAGCGGTGCGATTAGTAGGCCGAAAACGACCTTCCAGGGATTTAAATTCTCTCGTCCTCTCTCTCCTGGCTTCCCTCCTCTATATTCATCCCCCTAACACCTCCCAGCCTATCTCTCTCCCTCTCTTTTTCATTCTCCATTTCCATCTCTCTTTCGCTCTCCCCAACTCTCTCTCATACAACGACTTCAACGGGAATAATTTGTCTGCGCGCCCGGTACGCGTCGCGAGACGACCACAGTTCGTCCTCGTCCGTGCAGCGCGAGGATATTTTGTGCGAAATTTATTTCGTTTCTTTAAAATCTCCAGGGAATCTCGTTACAGACAACACGCGCGATCCTTCCCGCGCGCGCGGCTCTCCAGTTTCACGAATTAAGACGGGGGTGAGGATGAATGTCGATTATACCCCCGGGCTGTCGGCGCGGCAGAGCCGATGGAAGGAAGGATTGGTGTTGTAAGGGATAGGGTAGCGTAGAGGAGCGAGGGGAGAGCTGGAGAACGCCAACGCCGAGATGATGATCCTCGGAGGGATCGGCCACGTCGATGGGTGAACCGTATCGATTCCTCAAACGGGACCGACCGGTAGTCGTCACGCCTTAAGCCTCTCGAAAATGTTTCGAAGAATAATATCGCATCGCGGAGCGCGGGCTCCCCTCGCCGGAGGGAAATGGCTGCGCGCGGGCAAATCGTCAGGCGGCGGAGGGGGTGCGAATCTCCAATCCTCTCCTTCGAGAGGCTGAGGATATACCCGACTATGAGACACTCTCGGGTGAATCTGCCACCGCCGCGCTGAGTCAAGCGGTGAGGGTTCGAGAAAATTAGATGTCGCACCTGATATGAAAGGGATATAATTACGGCGGGGTTATGGATATATATATACGTAGGCGAGCTGGAAGGGAGGAGGAAAACGGGTTTCCGAAGAGCCACGCACACGGGACTATCTCAAAGCCACTTGCAATGTCGCTTCGTAACGTAACCACGTAACCGTGTAGAGTTTCCGTAACGTAAACTATATACGACTACATTTTTCTATCGGCTTTTTTCATGCAAAGTGCACTGAGACAAATAATTAGGTTGAAATGACAAGACGCGTCTAGTTAAATGTTTTAGTTATTCTGACCAAAACACTAGTCAGTTAAACCAAATATTTACATAGTTACTCTAACGAAATATTTTAGTTATTCCAACCAATTGTTTAGTTGTTCTAGTTAAAAATTAGTCAGGTTAACCAAATAATATAGATGGGAGATCCATACTTCACCAAATGGTTTGGTCGTCATCTACAGGATTTTGATTAGAGCAACCAAGTTATTTTTCTCAGTGTTTACAGCAACGTAATAATTACATTGCAGAGCAAAGTTGCAGATGTACGTATATCTCGCTCAATCTGATTTCACGACGCACGGAGTGTCAAACCGATTTACTTGTACTTAGAGGAAGAGGAGGGACGCTCAATGTTACGTCGGTTATTTATAGAATAAGTCGGAAGAGGGTTCGGAGGGTTTGGAAAGCATTTAAAGTTCTGTGGTGGGTATTGGTGTAATTTCGACAATATATATCTGCGAAATATTTCTTTTTAATAGTTAAAATCAAAGGGCCTCTTTCCTGATTCCATTTTATTATCGCATGAATTTCTCGCGCATTTACGGTTCCAGTCGAAACAATAAATAACTAGCTTGGGTAGACCGAGGCGAATCGGATCATAAATCCAGATTTCTTAAATCGTAGTGACAATCAACATTCCTGTCATTCATATTACTTCACTGAAAAGGAACGAAGTAATATTACACGGAGAAAGGGAATCAGTAATTTTTACAGTGAATCCCAGTAACAGGGCTTTTCCAGGTGAGACATTGAATTTTTTAATAGACTCTGCGTACTTCTTACAGTTCGTTGCAGTATAAACCCGTGACAATCCGATACACATTAACGGGATATTGGTAAAATTTATTGAATAAACTGATGTTTATACTACTACGAACTGTAAGAAGTATACGGTGGTCTATTAAAAACTGCAATGTTTCACCTCGAGGAGCCCTGTTAAACTGTATAACTGTAAAAATTCACGGGTTTACTCATGATTCTCCGTGTAGTGACTGGAATGTTCATTTTCACAGTGATTTAAGAAATATAGATCTATATGATCCACTTCGCCTCAATGTACCCTATGCGCGGCATTGCCGGCTGACGAGAGAGCCTTGGAACAATCTTATCTGTCGTGGATACACAACAATTCTATCTTCGTTGTCACGAAGTACGGAACTTTCCCCATCGATCGGGTCCATCGAAGAGAGCGTCTCGTGCCAAGAGACGAGTTTACGCGCTTCGAAGTTTCTCAGCACCTCTCGAGTCTCGCAGATGTTGCCGCGGACCGTTACAAGCTTTATTGCTTTGCTCTCCCATACCGGGTGGTTCCATGGTCCACCGCAGAACTGGAGCGTCGAGCATTCGCGTATTTCCAACGATTCGGTTTAGCGTTATCTCGGCACGAATTCCCGGGGGCTCGCATAGTCGCGAAAAATATCAAAAACGTGAAGGCAGACGCGGATGTATTTTCAAGAGTCACGGGCGAGAAGGCGAAGGACTGGCGAGCGGAAGGAGGAAAAAGCGTGTAGAACGGGAGAATGACGAAAGAGAATCAACGGTCATGCGCGTGGATGGCTGTGCCGTTTCAAAGAAAGAAACACAGAGATCTCGCACTCCAAGACTCTCTCTTCGGGACTTGACCCTTTTTCTAATTGCACCCCCGACGAAATTAGAGCACGCGCGGGGACGCGCTTGAATAAACCTCCTCTCGGCGTTGAGAATACGTCAGAGCCGATACGAGCTGCGGACGTCGGAAACGACGCCGTGCGATCACCGATGAGGCAGGCGTGTAACTCACTCGTTTCACGGCGGAGCGCGTCGCTGGAATTCCGTAACGCGCGAGTGTCGAGTAGCGAGAAATTATAGTCGCGCAGGAAAGTTTTCGCACGATTAAACTGTCGTAGTTTTAATCTTCCAATTACGCGACTACGAAAGTTCTCGAGCGACGTGATTTTTCCGCCGCGTTGTTTTTTATTTCCTCATTCGCGAAGCTAAACTGCGTTTTGAAAAGACGCATAACGTGCGTTTATAGCGCGACATCGAATGTAGAGCGTCCGATTTCTGATCCGCGGATTGGGTGACTGTATTAAATATCAACCGAGGGGTGATCTAGATATCGGACGGTGCTGCGCCTGTCGTATTGCACTGAAGAATGCACTCGTGTATTGATCATGTGCAGCAGATGTAGTCGCTCTCCGAGTATTCGGTATTTATTGGATAAAATGAAACATTAGACCATCAGATCGTATGCTCGCTTAGCGAACGCAGCTGTTGAACGCTGGAGAAATGTATACCGGCTTAAGTATAATTTATTCGTATACGAATCTACAAGAAAGTGTACTTACGCCCACTGCAAATCGATACCGCCTCTATAAAAGAGCACAGTTCATCGTTTTCGGTCCATCGACGCACGGGGATCTTCGGATCCCACACCCACTTATCCTTTCACCGGTATGTTCGAACTGGAACGTTTCGCACCGCTGCAATTGACGGTTAAAGCGAATCTTCCTCTCCCCTTTCCCTGAGATCCGCGAATGCATCTGATGCGCGAACGTCGCGGAAGAGTGTCCCGCGTCTCGGTATCGCGATGCACAAACGCGAGCGTCTCGTCGAAACGCGATTACGTGGGAGATAGACGATCGAAGATCGGAACGTCGATGACTGGATTAATTTTCCATTCGTTCTCTGTCCGTAAGACCCGGAGAATACGGAGGCCGCGGACCTGCAGAGGAAGCTGGAAATGCTCAACAACACAATGGACCAGGAGGCACGGGCGGAACAGGCACGTCGACAGATATTGTATAATATAGGCCACTGTGAGTATTTTTCAGAGCGAGCTAAGCTTTACATTTGACGCTTGTCGAGTAATCGCTATCCTCTTTAATAGCAATTATTTTTGGGCTCGTATTCGTATGATATAGACATACCTTCAACCCCCTTAAGATCTAAACTGCAATAAGATTTAGAAGAGAAAAATATAAGAAATAAGCATTCTCATTGTTTATTTGAAAGTATACAACGCGTAAAGATTTTGTATCATTTTACTTCCCTAGATTTTCATATCGCATACAAAGATTGCGACGGACCGTTGATGTAACTAAACGATGCTAAAGCTAGCAGCCGGAGGTATAGGGAGCAGTAGTTATAGCCCGTCATACGTTCACCGTCGTACAATTCCCAGGGCGAAGCGGCAAACGTATGACGTACCATACTTACTGGCTCCGCGGCTACCGGTTTTAGTATCATTGCATAGCCCACATCGGAAGGATAAGCGACCGAAGCTTATATTTATAGCTCCTCTTTAGTGGTGGAATCTTCCCGGTAGGTTATTCCCCCGACAAAGCGGATCTGCAAGCGAAATTTAATTATGTTTACGTAAACTCGTACTTAAATATGTACATGTGCTTCAAATGGGAGAACCGGCTTGAAGTCCGAAATAAGTTCTATATACGGTTAGAGGGATTATTGTTAATCTCGGTTGTTCTATACGTATCTGTTCATCGTAATCCTCCTATTCACACACACTGCTATATAGCATTATCTGCGTTTCTATATCGCGAATACCTTTCCTTTATATATTAGGATTCCCTTACAAATATCTTCTCCACTGACACGAGTTCACTTCGACCGACCCGAATTGCGTGGAGCTTTCAAATAAACGTCTATGACTATGAATGTACGTATATAGACGCGCGCTCTTTTTCCCTTTCCCTGGCACAATTGTCGAGGATACACAAAGAAACTGTTCCCTTTGATCAGCTCTTTCACGAGACAAGTCTCTGGAGATAAGTGTATTCGAAGTATGATGTGATGTATTATACTCGTATATATTTGAATCGAGGAAATAATAAGAGGATAGCTTTGCTCGACGAGTTTCAATCGTAGATTTGCATATTTTAAGCAGCGCATATCAGTAGATAGTGGAGAAAAGAGGTTGACAGGTAATACGGACACTTTTATTGCAGCGAAAAAAATATCTATCGAAAATCATGCAAGCTTTCGAACGAAATAAATATTGATTTGATTCAATTCTTTTACCAATCAACTATCCATTTGAATGGAATAAATACTATTTTTTATTCAATAATATTTATCAGTTACTATTTTTAAAATAATATAAACTCTTGATTATTTATACTCGAAGCACCACCCCACGACTCCGTTTCAAAATAAGCGTTGCTATCACCCCTACCTATTACCGACGGTACCATCGTTCGATAACTTACCAACGTATAACACCCCCTGAGGCAACCCTTACACGCGCATAATCCCGCAAACCTCGCGAGTACTCGATAATTCACTCTGAAGAATTGGCTTTTAACCCTAGAAGCACCGTTCGTATAGAAGCAATAATAGTAATATCATACTTATAGTTTCCGAGATGAGAATGCAGGACGGGTTGTCATTCTTGATGCCTGTTGCAGGCAACGGTCGATACAACGGCCGTGAAATCGACTGTAGGACGTAGGAATGTAATTCAGAGAAGGTTCGCAAGCTAAACTTAAACTTCGTAACGTTGCCGCTTGGCAACATTGCAATTAATTTGATTTCGTAGACTGAAACCATCCCCAGCCCGTCAAGCTTTAGCCGAGAAATGCTACTGCTTGGAAGACAGTATCGATAGCGGTATTAAGGCGAGCGGTAACTTTGTATTATAGCGTAATGTAACTGTATAGTGGATCTGTTCGCGCTTCCACCGTCAAATTCATGCAGCGTCAAGAATTAGTCAAGGTATCCGGAGATTTACGAGGTCCGTTTTATGATTAGACGAAGTTCCGACATTCGGCCTGACGAAACATGATTTGTACTACTGAGTTTGTGGGCAAACGTTCTTGCCACAGGGTTCGTCATTTGACAGAGTCAGTTGACGCATAGTAATGCTCGTGTCGAAGAAAATATTTTATGAATGCAGCAGTATCTATGGCTGTCAAGGTGACAGCTGTAAATATTGCTGTCGACGATCACCCTTTTCGACGATCGCTTCCATTTATTCTCGCGCTTCACGGAGTTTACTAGCTCTTAGCTACTAAATCGACCGCTTTCAGCGGGTTACTCGGAAGACTCGGATTACACATCGGACCTTAACTATCCCGTGGGCGGGCAAGGTGCAAATAGTTCGGCCTCGCAGTTTCGATCAGCGGCGAATCAGTTGGCGACACCTCAACGATCTCTCGAAACCTCGAGGGAAAACAGTTACGAGAGGGATGACCATCAGGTACTTGATTTTTCCCCGTTCGTTCTTCCTTCTTCTTCTGTAGCTTGAATGACTTTTTTCCCGCGGTAGTTTAAACAGTAGTTTAACGTTCTCACGCGCCAGTAGTAGTATGCCAGTTTAGTCAGACCTGTTTTATTACGCTATGCATTCTCTCCTAATTTGATGTCTATTAGATCTCTAAATTAATTAGTATAGTGATTAATTTGCAATACGTTTCTTCGAGAGGTTACTTAGCACCGGATTTCGTTAGTAGAGAGTCACTATTTTTCTCTGGACGTCATGTACACTCTCATTGTCAGAAAAAAATAATTTTATTTATGAATCATGATTTTTTTTTCAATAGAAGACTTGGAATTGGTACACCTAGTCTTAATTTTCTATATAAATCTTTCTTCAATTAAAATATACTTCCACAAAAGATTCCTAGAACTCTCTGGTATGATAAAATTACCTTCTCGCACCCTCACGGATTTTCTGAACCAAACGAAGAAGCGCGCCAATATAGTTTACCACAATTTACATTTGAATAGAATTATTAATGAAAAATAAACGAATTCAGCTGGAATTTCTCGCGATACGAAGCAGTTTGAATTTTCATATTACGGGGTGAATTGGTTGTTTGGAATAATCGATTTAATCTCGGAAGAAAAGGTTTGTATAGATGGTATTTCTTATCAATTTTTAGATTCCATCCACTGTTGGCGGCAGACTGACTGCTGGTAATTATGGTGGTTATGGTGGAAGAGGGGCGAGTCCCAGGTACGAAGAACCGTACCCCGAAGAGGGCCCACCGCAAAAGCATTCGATACAGCAGAGCGCCGAGCTTTCCGAACCTCTTTTCTACAACAGCAGGCCGAGACATTATAAGGAGCACAGGTAATTTATCAGTCCGGGTTTTCAGATTTGAACATTTTATAAAGAGGAAAAAAAATTTTTTTAACTGTTATGAAGTATTTTTGAGGTCGTCTCTCCTCATAAATAAATATGAAATAATGAAACATTTCATTGGATAGCAAAGACAGATACACTATATGTTAGATCTCAAAATTAAATTTTCAATCGGTATACTAAGAATTCCGAACACCATCCCTACCTATCCTCGGTATTTTTGGGTTAGTTAAGTTGAAGTATTATAAAGCTGTATTAAATACGAGACCATTGCGTAATGGAGAAAAATCGTTGTTATATTTTCTTTTCGCATGAATCAGACGGCAGAAGCACAAGTGGGATCACGAGGACAGGTACGAAGAATACGCAGAAATCTCGTTAGAGTTTTGAATCTGGCTTTTGAAACTTCATTAACGTCATGTTTTTTATTTTCTTTAATTTCGTTGTATTTTGAATAGCAATCACATTTCACACAATACATCTCGATCAGTCATTCTCGAAACGTTCTTCTACACAACGTACATATGCTTTTGGTTTATACCTACTTTGATAGTACTTGCATAACGAACCAACGGAATTATATAGTGTTAATCAAGTGTCCGGAATGATTCGACTTTCTCTTGCTATTAATTTTTACCAATGTTAATAACTGTCAATAATAATGAAAAAAGCTCCTTAAATATATTCTGCTAAATTACAACATTTTACTCGTTCTCCTTCGGAAAAGAGCAATGAACGTATGGTTAGCAACAAAGGTACCGTGAGAGCGAGCATTATCAAGAGTAAATTCTGAAAGCTAATGTAAATGGAACGGTATATGAAAATAGCATATTGCACAGTTAGCACCTTCAGAGCCCAGGGAAATTTCAGTTAAAATCGACTTTTTTTTAAACGTAAAATTTATAAATAAAATCCTATATGGAGGCCCCGACCCAACTGCTGGTCGATATATCGACCACCCTGATGCAGGGCAAAATCGACTTTGGATCCAATGGAAAGAATTTAACAGGCAAGATTATCGCTCAAAACTTGTTACTCGGGTTTTTTTTGGCTCGCTCATTACGATGCTGATATCCAAATCGGTCTATCCTCAAATCCAAGATGGCGAATGCAATATGGCGGACGATGAATTCCAGAAGTTTATCAAAATTTGAAGATCATTGTCCAAAATTTCTGGAATTCAACATCTGCTATATTGGAGCCACCATCTTGGATTTGAGAATAGACCAATTTAGACATCGGCATTGTAATGAGCGACCCCAAAAACCCCCGAGTAATAAGCTTCAAGCCATAATCTTCAAATTCTAAAAATTTCTGGAATTCATCATCTGCTATATTGTATTCGCCATCTTGAATTTGAGTATAGATTGATTTGGATATCAGAATCGTAATGAGCGACCCCGGAAACCCCCGAGTAACAAGTTTCGGGCCATAATCTTAAAATTTTGATAAATATCTAAAATTCATCATCCGCTGGTCGATATGTCGACCACCCTGGGCTCTACAGGTTAATTAAATCGGATGATCTGTCCACATTTGCTTTGCGATTTTCACGTCGAAGTCGGATTATTCCCAATATAATACGTTATTGTGATCTTGAAAAATACGGAACTGAAAAGGGGAAGCTAAATTGCAGAAAATAGAGGGATTCATACACAATTTTTCGAGAAACTGTGTAGATTAAAATATACATCTTTTAAAGGATGAAATTACTAAAGATTAACTACCGACGCAAATCAAAATGTTTAATTTTCATAAATCGACTCCCCTCTTTCATTAAAACGGCAATTAAAACTTCGAAGGGTTTATGAACGAGGGTTAACGAATACATTAACTACGCTACATCATAACCGCATGTTACATTCGATCATTAGTGACCTTGTTTACATCGATACACATGACTGGGTTTCGAGTATTTAGTAAAAGTATCTACTCGCTGAAACAGATTACGTATCAATATTATTCTGAAGCAAATTTGTATATTTCTCCATTTATAATATATGTATACTATGTGCATACACAGGACCAGATAATCTGTGTAAGCGAGACCATTACATCACATACGTTAAATCGTATTATTAATCATTTGACCGCCAGTATACATAAATCATATATATATAAATCACACCAAGAGCACATTCCGAAGCATTCTAGTTAACACTTGAGCAGAGTTCAACGTTATATTCAAGTGCTTCAGCATAACAATAAATTGAATTACTTGCGTGCTTAAATCGCAAACAGAATAATTTAATCGTTTAAATCAACTGTTGCCTCTGTATATTCATTCTCATCGTCGTATCTGCTAGAATATATTTCAGTAATGCATAGTAGAATTCACTCTAACTACGTTTTTATTATTATTTCAGCAAAGACACTTGGTACAGCGACGGCTACGAATACCAGACGACGAGAGTCGACTTAGATTCAAGAATTTTTAGCGATACTGAATATTACCCTGGTACCACCGCCAGTTCAACGTCTAGAAGAAAAGGTATTTAATCTCTCTTCAGATTAGAGACTTATTTACTCATAATGATTATAATTTATATTATTATAATAGTTTATCGGATTAAGCCTTATCATTTATAAAGTCGCATACGGAAACTTAAAAAAAGTAGGAAATAATGTTCGAATCAGGAAAATAATTGTAGGTATAGCATATAAACATAAAAAGTAACAAAATTTTAATCCGGTGCTAACGAAAAATCAGAATCAACAATAATCGTAGATTTTCTCCCTTGTCGTTATTTAGGTCCTCATAGAAGACCATCTTTAGAGAGACAAACGACTCTCTACGATGAGCACCCGCACTACGCGATAGATGGTTATGGGACCGACTCGAGGATAGTAGGGAAAATGAGCGCTACATATCCCGAATCTCAAACGGACATCAGATACTATGACAGTATAACGGGATACGTTTATCAAGATGAAAGGTAAGATCTCTTGTTCCCATTTGTTGTAGTATTTAATGTCGTACGTGTCATGCTTTGTTTTGAAATGTCTCTCCTTCAGGTATGGCCAGGATGACGAAGACAGACAGTGGGATAGTGGAGGGAAGTGGTACCTGGGCGCTAGGACTTACTATGAAAATAAGAGAAACAAAAAGACTCTTCCGGAAAGGCCCGCATCGAGTATTGGTATCCATAGGCCGGAGTATAAAGCGCCAATCGTTCGGCAAAGCAGCTACGACTCCGAAGAAGTCGACTATAGGTACAGTAAATTGACCATTATTTTTATAAATTAACCGTAACGATACAAATAGAAATTTTATTACATAAAATAAGGTGCAAAAATAATTTGCAATTCAATTTACCAAGATCATCAGCGATAACTAAATAACGGATAGTAAAAAACACGTGAAATAGTGTAAAATAGTTTTAAGTAAATAAAATGAATAAAATTAGAATAAGAAATGAATTGACAGCGATATGTAATCGAAGGATGAGAAGAAAAATCATAACTAAAGAGTGTCACGTTCAATTCTCAAAAGTAGTAAAAGCATTGTCGAAATAATTTGATCGATAATTCAAAAAAACATGCGTTAATACAAACAAACGAAATTTTCGTAAAAGTAGAAATCTCAGCCCTAAAACTTCCCGTATTTATCGAAATAACTTAAAACGGCAGGATTATTCAATTTAATTCTATTGTATTATATCACTTTCTCTAGTGGTGCTGCATCTCGTCGACGAAAAGCGTTACACCATCAACACCGGCCGACCTCGCGCCAAGAAGGAACCGGCAAAAAGCTACCACCAACACCCACGAAACCTAGTAGCGTCATTTTCGGCCGCAAACCAGCCTCTTTACCAGCCACACCCGGAAGACAACTGCCGAGAACAAGAACGCCCTCTGAAGAGAGTTACAGCAAATCGGAGTACAATGAGGACTATAACTATGCCTATCACAGCCAGGACAACTTACCTCAAGATACATACCAAGACAACGTATACAGCCAGGCCTACGATCAGCCAATTGTTAAAGACACCTATCCGAGTTCCCTGCAGGACCCTTACACCGTACCCTATCAGGAATCTATGTATAAGGTCGAAACAACTCTAGATCATTCGTATACACGAGGCGATGATGACTACAGCCAAGCACCATATGACCAGAGTCAGGCGTACATACAAAACACATACCCGAGCCAATATCATCAACAATCATTCGATCAGCCGGAGCAAGAGTCATATCAAATGGTTCAAGAGGAATATGGTGAGATTAAGGACGCTTACGACAAACCTACCGAAGTTATGGACAATTACAGGGAAGATAGCTACGACCAAAATAATACGCAGTACTCTCAGCCTTACGAACAAGATTATCAAGGACAATATATGAACACCGAATACACTGTACCAGTTTCCTCTATTTACGATCAAGACAATATTACCAGCGAGTACAATCAGTACCCACAAGAGCAACACGACGATCAGTATAATGTCGCAACATCAACCGCCTATCGAGATACCTATGGCGATTCCTACGATCAAGCCCCAGTCACAGATTCACACGCGAACTATCGCGAACCTTACGTCAAGCGTCAGGAGTCTTTTCAAGAAGAAGATTATGGAGAGTACCGACAGCAGTACGATCAGGAGAAGAACGCAGACTTCAAGGAAAGCTACAAGGATGACTATCAATACCAGGAAGATTACAATGCGATGCAATACGAAGACTCGTATCAGGACACCAGTGAACAGGGTTCTTACGATAACCGTTATCCGGATAATCAACAGCAAGATAGGAGAAAGAGCGAAGTGCCAGAACTATCGGTGACAACGCCCAGAGGTCAGACCAAGATAAACGGCTACCGATCCAGCGAATCCGAATACTTCTATCCCAGCCAAGAGAATCAAGAAGTATCGCCCTTGGGCTTGTCTAAGCGGAAGAAATTGGGTAAGAAAGATGCAAGTCCTCTACTTCAGCAGAATACCGATTCCTTGGAATCGAGGGATGATGAACTGAAGGATTCCTTCGAGACGGCGGTCAATTCCATGGGCAGTAGTCAGCCTGGAAAGGGATTCTCGGAGTACTCAACCGCTGACGAATCGAGTCCTGCAGCCGCTACTTTGGTAGACTCCCCTCAGAGCGCCGCTCAAGATCAAGCCGCCATGGCTAATCACGTGAACACGAATCACGTGAACGCTAATGTTACAACCACCACTGCGATAATGCATTCCACCGTTGCCAATAATGGGAAACGACTGATCAGGACTGACTCTTATTCGAAGAATGATCTGGATGACGAAGAGTACCCCGAAATAGTACCAAGCGAACCGCGCAGAAAGGATTCGCAATTGTCCCATCAGAGTCAAATGAGTCAACACTCGACCCACTCGCAAAAGCCGAAGTTGATCAGGGGCGACTCCTGCGCTTCGGATCACTACGCCGAGGATTCTTATGGCAGAAAGGACTCTTACGGTCAATCCAGCAGGAAAGACTCGATCACTTCCATCACGCAGGAGGGTTATAGCAAACCCACACTCAGCAGAACCGATTCCTATCAGAAAAGGGATTTTACGAGAGACGATCCAAGCCGTGGAAGTTCTTATGCCACGAACTTCAAGGCGCCTCAGCCGATTTCCAGGGAGGAGAGCTATCAGCGCGGCTATTTCGATAATCAGAACTCCATCGATGAGACGGAAATCGTACTCAGTAATACTGTCAATGGCGAGTACAAGATGAGGGACGAAACGCTTGAGAGGTACTCGAACAGTTTAATTGAATGTCAAATCATGCATCGACTTTTTGAGAATTGGATTTGTCTGACGATCTTCTTCTCTTCAAGGTACGAACGCGGAGAGGAAGCATTGATTCGTGGCTCGCGAGAGAACTCTTTGGTCGAACCGTACAAGAATACTCCGCCCATTTCACGATCGGATAGTCCGCGAGGTAAGGCTTTCGTTCTTTTTATAAAAATTATTTTATTCTTTGTTGCATTCCTTCGAATCAAAAAGGTGACTTTTAATAGTCCAAGAAATTTCAGTGTCTTTAGAGAATTATTTAGAGTAACCAACTAATTTTCCGATATTCTCGTCGACAGGAAGTGTAACTAAACAAGCGTCATTGGAGGAAAGCGTACAGATGGACACACCGCCAAGAAGTCCGCCAGAACCGCCTCTCGACGAAGAACTTCTTGAGATGGTAGGAGCAGCACCGGTGCCAACGCAGCTGAAAGAACGCACCGAGATGACAGCTCGTCAACGGTGGCACTGGGCCTACAACAAGATCGTCATGCAGCTAAACGTAAGTAGACTGGTTGCATTATCGATTGAAGGCAAATTAGAGCGGGACTGTTGTCTTCAGGGGAGTCTCGTTAGTCATGAACTTTTCGGCGATACTGACAGAGAATTTTGTTGTAAATCGAAAAATGATTTTAAAAAATGTTCAATTAATTTCAGCAAAAATTTTATAAGCTACGAAATAATCGAATTGATAATAGAGAATTCGGTTTTATTACTGACCTCCGAATGATGACTGCTTTCATTCCTTTTTCAAGAAAATAGGTAGGTAGGTAGGACGACTAGCTGAAACTCAATAATGTAATTATAGCTCACGCGTGAGCTTTTCCTTGGTTCTCTATACTTCTTCCTTGCATCGGCGGATGACAATAGTATGCCCGCATTACGCAGTCCTTCGTAGCGACAAAATTGACAATGTCGATGATGTTCCGCGCTGGTACGTGACAGCTCTTCGAGACCTTTGTAATCAAATCAGCGGATCTAATCCATTAGCCATAAGGACGCAGCGAAGGAGAAGGGCACAGAATTATCTGCAAAATTTCCTAAACTAGAATCGCTCCGTTTTTTGACGCAAGTTCTTTAATTATTTTTAACAATTTTTTTACACTATTCCAAAAGCTTTGATATTTTTCCGCTGTCATTCGCCGTTCAGTTTTTCTCTTTCCGATACATATCGATAAAATATTGATATATTCGATCAGACTACAGACAATCGTTATCATGCGTGTAACGCTCATTGCGAGGCAATGGGAATCGAAAAAGGAAAGCGAGGATGACCCTACTATCTAGTTTTCCATCACAACCTGCTCGCAATTAATCCAGTAGCGATAACGAACGTTTCGTGACTTCCCGTCAGTGGCTCTCATTCGACTTAATACTTTCCTCTGTAAGTTCGAAGCGAAGCAGAATCGAAGCGCGGAGATTAACCGCATCTCCATACACGGATCTTCCATTAACGCAAACGTGTCGCACGAATGGAGTACCGATCGAGAAACTGAGTATGCACCTGGCATTTGATTTCTAGTCGACCAGCCATGAAATTCAAATTGGAATTTCGAGGAAATTTCAGAGCGTATTTCGATACCATTTCTTAAAAATAATATGGGAGATGTTACATTTTCTCTTGAAGTTCGTCTTGATACGAATTTTCTTCTAGGGAGAGTAAATTTATATTCCCCCAATTCCGCATACAAATTGAATCCGAGCTGTGATTGTTGGAACATAAACCGAATGTCTATCTCGTCGTTCGAAAGTTCGATAGAGCATTTTCGGAGAACGCGAAGATGAACAAAACGAATTTCTAAACTTAAACGGATACATTATATTCGCTTGGGTATTTAGTCGTTCGATTCGTCGAATTAACATAATTAATTCGATTGAAATAAAATCATAAACAACGTGATTATATCTCGTTCAAAAAAACATTACACGTCGACGTCGAAATATCACCATCATAATAACGTTTTAAATAATTACGTTTAATTTTACTGATTAGTTGTCATATTGACGTTAAAAATCGAGAGCATGAGAAATGCCAGAAAAGCTCTAATCACAATATTCGAACGCACGAGGCGTTGGGAAGAAGACAAAAACGCAAAATCGATATAATTTATTACAACGATCCTGCGTCTCAGTCGGTGGCCAAGACACTTCTTTTCTTCGAGGCCTTAATCAAAGGCTATTCGCTATAGCTATGTCGCCTGCAGATCCTTCAGCCTCACAAAACTCGACGCCTACGAATGCCATTGTGCTGCAAGAATTCTTTGTTGTCGGTGTCCATGGTAACCAGAGAGAAAAAGCGAAGAAAAGAACTCTGCTATCGTGGTAACGGCAACACCTAATCGCGAGCCGAGTAAAGTTTCGATTGTCAACGAGATATCCAGGATTATTCACCTACCAACTTCCTCTATTAAAGTCCACCTAGATAATTACATTCAAACCCAAGAAACCCGGCCTGTTCATAGAAACGTAAAATCTCCCGTCGAATCCGAAAACCCCGACTCCACATCGGTTCTCGTCCGGCAATACCGAATCGTCCAAGACGCTCCATCCCTACTCTTCAGGAACCGCTGGAGACCTCGACCGTTCCGGCAATCTATGTAGGCCAGATTCGAGCGCGTTCGAATGCGGCAATCAAGAGCCCGTATGACAAGTGGGTATCACCTTCGCGACAAGGTCTCGCCTCCCGCACGGCCACCGCTCCAGCGGTTATCGCCGGACGAATCGCCCTCGTACGCACCGTGACACGCGTCCGTTCAGTCGCCAATCGGAATTTGATTGAAAGCTACGCGCGAACTCAGCTCGGCGCCCCGTGGACATTTCCTTTTCGTCGCGCGTCCGCTCTTTTTCCCAGTTTCCGCCGCGGTCCATACCATCCGCCTGATAAGTACATCGCGCGAAAGCAATTATCGATCGTCATCTGCTTTTATTAGACGGTAGCGTTAACCGTGAGTCTATGGTGGTTGTGGTGGTGGCGATCGACCGAGGCTCCGCGGGGTGACAGTGGCGTGCGGAGGGTGATCTTTCCAGGGGGTCGTGTTAACTTAAGTGAAAAAGGCCATGAGAGTTCTGCCAGCCTGGTAAAAGGATGTCGTCCACGTCGGCTGAGCCGTGCCACGTCGTCAGTGACGTTCGGGTAATGCCCAGCGAGGCGTCGTCGAACGCGGACGCTGTAGACGAAGCGAGAATCGCTCGGGATAACTCGCATGTGGAGAGGGACGAGTTTTGAAGCGACGAATAGTCGTGGGAATTAATTCGAGGCATGCATGGTAAATTCGTACGCGCGAAAGAGATCAGTATTTAAGGCTGAGAAGAACTGAGCGGTGAACTACTCGAAAAGCTCCACTCGAAGGAGCTACAGGTGGAACGCGGATCGGGGAATGACTCAAGATACGGTGGACTCGTGGAAGAGGACAGAGTTTAAGGTGGAGAAGGAAGGAATGAAAAACCTTGCGAAGAACACGGTCCGAAGAGACTGCAGGTAAAATTCAGACCAAATTGGGTAATTCAGAACGCGAAAAAAGAGAGCAGTTAAGAGTGAGTTTATGACAGAGAAGAAATATAATACATGTAAGACCTTGCGACGAACTTCGCTCGAAGAAACATTTCGGCTAGTGGACAAAGAAAGGAGAGACCGGCAGAGGTGGCAGATAAAATCCGACCGGAAGAGCTCGTTTGGCAGGAAGTCGCCTATCTACCTCACCGAACGACGAATGCGTTTTAGCGTCGCGCGAGAACTGTACGAGTTTGTTTCGAGTGCAATTAAAATTCCCGCGGGGTATCATGAAGAAAATGCTAAAGGAAACTTTACCGAAAGGCGGTAAAACAATCGTGGGGCTTCGATAAGTTGGAAATGTACTCTATCGAGTGTTGGTGCGCGAAATAAACATGGGACTGAAGTAGATCGCATCGAAGGTCGTCAAGGTTGTGCTTCACTTATGCTCCAACCGAATCAAACGCCACTATCATGGAGAACGGCAAGGACAAATCGACAGAATGGGCCCTGCTCTTCCCCCTGAAGGCCGGCCTCTTCGCCATGCGGTCATCCATCTCTTCCAAGAGCGTGAATCGCGAGAAGGAGAAGATACTGAAGGAAAAATATGAACAGAGCAGGCACCGAATCCGCAGGGGATCCTCCTTGTCGGATCTGGACAAGCTACAGGGCAAGGGAGCGCTGCCGGACATCGTTAGGTCCACGGAAAAAGGCTCGGAATCCGTGCCGCACTCGCCTGCCCTCTCCAGGAACAATCTCCAGCTGAATTACCAGGTCAGGGGCAGTATTGGCGACCTAATGAACCTGAAAAAGTACGGCGGCTCGAACTGGAGCGTCAGGAGCGAGACCCTGATAGCGAAGGTAGTGCCTCTGAGCACTGTGACGCCGAAGCAAAGTCCTCCCGCGGAGCGCCTCGCCGCTGAGGAGGATTTCCTCGTCGGCGAAGTCACCGAGATGCATCTGGAGCCGCTCACCTGCGCGCAGAGAACCCAGCGACTAAGCAGGCTCATCAAAAGGCAGAGGGAAACCACGGTTCTTACCCCGTGCGCGCTCAAGAAGAATTTCGTAAGTTGGAATAAAAGCTTCCCCGCGTCGGCTTAAGAAGGGCTGAATAATGGATCGAATGCTTTCAAGCGACGTGTTGCCGCCGCTTGCCCGCGCTGGATTTTCCATATATCTTTGGTCGCCTCAAGCGCACTTGGCTTTCCCACGCTGTTGTCTCGTGGATTATTATTCTTCACTTCCTTTCTATCTTTCTCCATTTCTTATTCACTCATCGCGTGATACGATCGATAATTGAGCAGCGAATGTTAAATCGCGAGAAGTATCGTAAAATTGGATAGGTTTTTTTTCACGGAAAAACAAAGTGGATCGAACTTAATTCCTTTCGAGGGTTACTCTCGCGCGTTACCTTCTAAATTCTGCAAGCGAGCAAGAAAGCCCTCCTCTCCCAAATTTTTGCGCTGTCGTGGAGAAACGTCTACATAAACGACACGACGTTAGAATTTTTTACGACCAGGCGACAGGTGCATGGCGAATCACTCGGTGGTTCAGAATACTAAACGGCAGTGAGAAGCTCGAGAAGCTATAACTCTTAGGATAAAGTTCTTAAGCAATAAAAAAGTATGGAATCAGGTTTTTCGAAATTATTACTGAAGATTATCGCATATAGAACGTCGGCAGGAGACGTTAATAATATGTCGATTCGTATTTAATTTATTTCTTATCCGAATTGATATTCATTCGACTGGAATAAACTAAGAAATTGACAGTGTTACACATACAAATATTTATTTATGTCAATTAAATTGCATTCTAATCTAATAAATATTTATTGGGGAACAGATAATTAATTATTTATACGAATCAAAGTGTTTTTCTACCCAGTGGATGACATAGCTCGAAGTTTCCGATTAAGTATACAGTTATCTGTAAACAAGATGATAATTGAGGGGGTCAGTGGAAAAGTGGTACAAGTCGCAATTTGGATTATTTGAGTTAACTGCAAAAATGCATGTGGTTAAAGTAAATATCTGTTTCGAACAAAAATGGTGTAAGTGTATAATGGTATGGTTGCCACTTATACCACTTTTTTTTCTAAACAGATATTTACTTTAACTACCGCATTTTTGCAGTTAACTCAAATAATCCAAATTGTGACTTGTACCACTTTTCCACTGACCCCCTCAATTATAACGATACTCATTTTCGTCTCCTCGTGGAACGGCAGTCGTAGTAACGTTCCTTCGGGATCTATAGGCTCTTGTACGTTCGAACGGAAGCCAGTAGTCGCTATCTCGGGATCGGAATCATAAGGCTAATTACAACTGACGATCTGTCGATAATAAGAAAAGGATAGATGTAGAATTGTCGGTGACAGAGAATCGTAATTCTTCATATGAGAAATATCCTGACATTAAAAGTATTTTCCAACTCCCTATTTTATCAGAGAGACCAACAATAATTAGTAAAAGAAACACGCGACTTTATTCTAATCTAGTCTAATTTCTGATCTAGTGTAATCGCATGAAATTCTGGATAAATGGTGGAGGAAAACCTTTCCTTGGATTTCCATTGACGAGATGTCGAATATGTAGCGACGGGATGGCTTTAGCAACCCCTGGCGAATGTTTCAAAAGACCACGATCACCGCAGAATACACGCGCTAACTAACGGATGTTGTGCTATTCGTTCGATAATGGAATTGCGTACCTACACGAAAACAAGTGATGGAATTGCAGGACATCACCGTCGACATTTTTTGGTGGGCGTTAGTCAAAGGGTTTTAACGAACGGATGAGAAAGGGAAGCATGGAGCAAGGGGGATGTGAGGGATGAATAGTAGATTTACTGCGGGGATCCGTAGATAATCCTGGGTTGTTTCATTTGGCATTAATGAATAGCTAAATTAGTGAAGAATTTGTGAAGTCGATGCATTCTAAAATATTAGGCAAAAGAATAAATTAATAATAATCTGCATAAACTTTGCAGAATGATGATGATTATTAATTTCGAATAGATGCTTTAAAAATACATAAGTAAGTAAAAGTTCTAATTATATGCAGAAGCCGTTTTCACCTTTGGGACTGCGAGACACCGTAGAAACCTTTAAGAAGCAAATAGGAGGTAAAATATGGCGCCCGAAGGAGATCGTCTTCATTTACGAGGAAAGTTTTTAAGTGGCATTTAAACAAGACAACATCGCTGCAGACATTCAAGCTGAATTATCCGATGGAGAATTATATTATTTATTTATCTTTTTTTATTTAATTATTAGTTGTACGCAGATATTAAGAGAACACTCATTTAAACTCTCGACTATAAAATGAGCAAAAGCTAAAGAAACACACATTGCAGTTATAATATATGTGCAGGATGGCGGTACATATTAATTCCTTCGTAAAGAAAACGCCTCAGGATTTGTTTCTTTCAAATATGCCTTTCCGCTCAGTCAAAGTTAGTCGTGTCTCCCGAAACCCTCCACTGATTTTAAATACTGACATTTTTTCATTATGCCCCGACCGAAAAGGAAATGGATGCAAGGTCATCTTTGTGAACTTGACTACACATCGGCGATCGGTCTCATATGTTAACTTACCTTGTAAACAAATGACAAAATCCCGTAGATGGACAGAACTTGGCATTTGAAAAGCATTGAAGTGTTTATATACTGGAGGTGTCTATCTATTTTCGGGTAGGTTTCCCTATATGGCTTCCATGGATTCCATATCAAACGAACCGCGATTTTAACCCCATGTAAGAACCTACTTCAAATATCACCGCGTGGAAATTAATCGAGTTGAAAATCCCTGTTCTGCTCCAGTGGTAATCGATTTTCTTAACGGATGCACATCCGATAAATCTTTGAGTCTTGGAACAAAAGCAATCAACAACAGACAACAGAATTAGGTGTACACTTTGATTATCATTATTTGGTCACGCGTCAAAGCACACACGTATTTTTACCCGGAAAAGTATTAAAAAGACTTTGGTTTAATTCTCTGTGAAGAGTAACATTTTTTTTATACACGCATCAAAGCACGCACGTATTTCAAGCTGTGAAAGTATTAAAAAGATTTTGGTCAAATTCTATGTGAAAAGTAACTTTTTTATACGTGCATCAAAGTACGCACGTATTTAAAACTAAGAAAGTATTGTTAAAAACTTTGGTTAAAATCTCTGCGAAAAATAACTTTAGTACAGCGCAGCTTGTAAATAAAAAGGTACGGTAACGATTTTCGCCATAGCAAAACACTCGAACGTGTTCATCTCGCGAGAACTATTACGATGTCGTTTGCCAATATGTATAGGATCCTTTAAACTTTAAACAGTTTTCGCGTAGTCTGCGGGTCGAGAAACACTTACGAAAACTGAAATATTCATGGCTCGCAGCCCGTTGTCACGGCTCAGGTGGCCACCCCGCGTTTGTACTCGTAGTGTTCCTCCTTTCCGGTTTAGTTTCCGCGCGTGTTCTCACGAACAGAAGCGAACTGCTCCCTTAATGCAGGATTTAACAGCCTAGCGAGGTGTTTAGTGTCGCTCCTTTCTGAAAGTGTCGTCGGTGAAGAGGATTCGGGGAATATTGAGTGCTTGGTCGACGTGAACGACACGGTAGGCCTCAAATTCGATTCGGAGCAATTCTCAAATACCATTTCCGGCACACTCAATAAGCATCTCGAAACATTTGGCACGCGTCCCCAGCTGGAACAATTTTAAACGTTGCCAAATACATTCCTTATTCCATTTCGTGATTCTGTTCATCAGAAAATTGATTTAATCCTGGAGTGTATTATGTATTTTCCATTCTCTGCGACTAATAATAATTAAATTCAAACTCAAATAAGTCACTTCTCAAGATGCATTATTGTTGCATTAATTTTTTACAGTTATTCATCTTTTCTCATCAGCAAGAATTTAAAGTATTATCTATGCAATAAAAAATCTGGTGCATTTTTCAAATTCTTTGTACCCTCATACTCACATCATCGCGCCAAGAACAGAATACCTCGAGTATTCAAATAACAATAGTTTAGAAATATGATGCACGCGTGTATAACTCGAGATGAGGAACGTTATGCAACCGCCTTCGGCATACCGGCTATTTATTTTTATCGCAGTTGCTCGACCTAGAATTCCGTCCGCGGGTCGACGACGCAGATTCCGTGTTCTCGCTTTAAATGATTCAGAGACGCTTCTCTAAAACGTCCTGATTTTCTTCTCCGGCGGAAGCACCGGAAGAACTAGGTTTCCTACATTCATCATTCGAACGCTCGTTTTAACACAATATTTTGCGTTCAACGACCAGCAAGAAATCGTTTATCGCCAGGACTGCTTATACCATTATTATTATATCTACATATTTCCTTATTCAACGACTGCGGTATTTTATTTCTTGAAAACTTTCTTTTTTTTAAATTACGTATCATCGACATGTATTCAGGATATGGATTGGAATTCTACAGGATGAGGCATTTAAATTGTGAGAGACGTGAATATCTGTAAAATAACGGATTGAGACAAATATTTTTCTTATAAAAATTATGTAAAAACTGCATGTTTCATTTTTAATTTAGTAGATGTTTTCAGGGCTATTTTAGGGTCAACGTTTTTTTCTTTAAATTACGCCTACACTTTAAATAATATTTTCTTTGTAATAGATAGGTAATACTAATATGAATCGAACGATCTTCTTACATGAATTAACTAAAGAACATGCAATTCAAAAACTGGCTTGAATTTAATCAATCAATTCTTTAATGCGCATCGAAGGATGTTATCTTTCGTTTGTCTTCTTAGTGTTGATTTTTACTCAAGATTACTCGAGTTTAAAAAAAAAAACTCGGTATTCGAATGCAATGGCATCCCGCTTACATTTAGTTTCCTAGAGCAAATAGTTACCCCATGCAACAAAGAACAGTGATACATCGACGCCGCGCGACGGTAAATCCTTCCGACGTCGAAAGACAAATTGCAACCAGTGGTGACAACGAAACTCGCCTAACCGGTGGGGATTTATTGTCACGCCGACAAAGAGGCGACCTGCTTCGTGCCGATAATCCCGGAAGGAGCGCACATTTCCACCCTCTGATTTTTTTCCAGTGGAGACGAAAATCCCCGCGTTTTAAAGCAATACAAATTTTCTTCCATTACAATTTGAAGGTAAAATCGGAATTCTTGCTTTTTCCTGTAGAAAATTATGCTCTACGGTGTTTCTTATTTATTACCTACGCATTATCTGGGCCTCGATAAATTAATAGAAATACGCAGGCAGAAGCTCTACAATGGGAACTGCTGGAAGAATTTCGGAATGATTGAAAATTAGAAGGTACTTCTAGGGAAATTAATTTTTAAACACTGCTGGCACTCTGCTACGCGAGTACCTATTTGATTTCTACCAAAAGAAATTATTCTAGTTTAAATAATAGATTTTGAGAAACATTTGATAGTATAAAATGGAATTATATATTTGAAATTGTAATATTTAATGCTTGCTATACAATTTAAAATTTAATAAGAAGCTTAATGCAGTTATATACATTTATATTTAATAGAAGTTTTTAAGTTCCGGTAACTATTAAACTAATCTCTAAAGCTAAATTTCAAGTTATAAAACTTTAATTGCGTAAGTTATTCATTAATATTAAACTAATTCCAGAATGCATTAAAGTGTTTTCAGAAATTTAATTTTTAAAAGTCGTCTTACCGAATAAGTTATTTAGAAAAAAATTGCTGACTAAAGACGCGTCCATCATGCTTAAAACAGAAGAGTCTCGGATATAAATGAGAGAGACAACACCCAGATGAAGTCTCAAAATTTCTGTCCTTTTCGAGAAACTGGGCGTTAAATGTAATTACGGGTGGGTAATTATGAGTGCTAGAAGAGGGGAGTAACGGAGGGGAGAGGGAATGGAGGCCTTTAACGTCGTATAAATTTCGTGTTAAGGAGCTTACTTGAAGATTTAAAAGGGAAGCAAAGAGAGACAGGTTTATAAGTTTACGAAGAGAGAGAAAGAAAGTGATTAAGACACGGATCCAAGGAGAAGTTAATTCCCCGGTCTTTCGCTCCTTCTTTCTTTCGTTCTCGAGCAATATCGAAGGCCGTGATCACGCTGTCTTGCGAAGAATTTTTTTCCATGCCCATATTTATTTCCGTTCCTGAATGTCCAATCTATTTCTTTCTGAGAGAATTAACATGAACTTTCAGAGGAAATATCTCTTCGGCACTTTGCTCCTCGAGAAGTAGTTAAAACTGAATTAAGTTTTTTTACCTACAGCGACTACTAGAGGCACTGATTATGATTTTTTCCCATTACTACTCATATTCTATTTACAAATATTTTTAGAAACATTTGTTAGAATCTTTATTCCCAAAAAAAATAGTAAGTTTCAATGTGAACGTGAAAATTGAAACATAAAAGAAGACTCAAAATCAATAAAGAGCAGAAAAAACAAAGAAATCACTATTTAAAAAAGGGCGAGAAGGAGACTTTATATCTCTTTCGTGCTTTGTTTTCATTTAAAGTTCATTGTTTACGTTTATGCATTCGCAGAAGCGTGTGTTTATACCGAATGAAAAGCGTAGGCCGGGTTACGAGTAACGCCAGGTCGTTCCGCTTCCGGAGAGACAATACAAAGTGAATTAAAAAGATTTATCCTTTGAGAACTACAGAGGGGATAAAAGGGATGGTGGAGAAAGAGAAGGCGCAGTGGGAAATTGAAATACAGTATCTCCCTCCACCTTTCGCCCAGAACGATTGAACACCGTGGGCCGATGGACACGATCGATATTTGCCTTTATTCTCGGCCTTAGAGGCGAGGCGGAATATAAGCAGGGAATTTGCTCTCCTCTCTGTAAGAGTCTGAAGAAGCAGAAAGAGGTGAAGAATCTCGAAGGGTCGCCTATAGCGAATGATATCACCGACTATCCACCTCTGGCAATAAGTGCTTTCCACTGGCGTCGAAAAGGAGAAACATGTCGCTCGCTCGTGCTCGTGTGACGTTAAATTTTACAACCCTACAGGGGGTTTTCTTCCATCCCCCTTGAAACTGGGTCAGTGGTACGGTTTCCCCGTCTCTCGCTTCGCCCTTTCCCCCTTCTTCGCGATAGGAGAAACTCCGGTAGTTTCCATCTACACGCAAGGTTTTCTGTGAACAAGATATTTTTCTGATTGTAATTCCTGAATATGGAGCCAAATTTACATAAACACTATTTAACTCTCATACGTTCCTTGAGTTTATAGTAACCTATAGTGTTCAATATCAGTATATACATTTATTTTTTATTCGCCATTAAGTCATATTTAATCTGAAAGTCTTAAGTATATAGTCAAAATGAGGGCCGTACGAGGGATGTGATGTAAAATCGTATTTTATTGACTACTCTTGGGGAATATGTAAATATTCGTATGGGAGCGTGGAAAACAAAGGATAGAATAGTTACAGTCGATGGATTAATTGAAGTGTGAAATAGCCGGATCATTATTTGGTGATTAGGTACTGAAATTTTTCCTTTTACTTTTCTCTGTACTTATCATTTTTAAAGTTCCCTAATATTTGAAATACCGAATTTAACTGACGAGGAAATTACGCGAAGCATCCGCCTCCGATCTTGAAAAAATTCAGCTAATTTAAGGGTTATGAAAAAAAATGAAAGACCCACTTTTTTTATAAGCCCGCAATTTCGATCTAAAGGCCTGAAACTACCCTCTGAAATCGAACCCCTCGGAGCTATCTCGACAACGAAGCTTTATTTCCCAGATAACTCCGAGGGGTTCGAGTTTGGGAGATAGTTTTACTCCTTTGAGAGAGAGAACCGAAATTATGCTGCTATAAAAAATATGGATCCCTTTACTTTTCATGAAGTATAATAACCCAATCGATTAAAAATTCCAGACAAAATCCCATTAGCGGGTTTCAAATTTAACTGAATTTTCGAGTATTACTCGATTTCGATGCAATAAAAGAAATAATCGCAGAAACTCACCCCTTCCTAAACAACTCACACTATCTCCGCACGATGAGATATTGACGAAATTCGATGCGTCTGACACTCTCCTTCCATTTCTCCTTCCGGCTAACCCTTTCCCTCCCGCAGTTCTCTTCCCGTCGATCGCCCGGCGAAAATTAGGACGATCGACGGTTCCTCGATAAGTAAACGGTTTATGCTCCCGGACCCCGTTAATGGCGTCGACGTCTTCTTCGCTAAAACTGCCAACCCTCGTCCCGCGAGAGACGTCTCTCCTCTCGGTATCTTTCTATATACGTACACATATATACAACGAGAAGCCTGCGTTTTATCCACACGGTATAAGATTACAGCGCGCGCAACCCATAACCCGACCTACCTAAAGATAGATAGCTATATCGGATTTTCCCCGTCCCGCGTGTCGTTCCTTTCCCATCCCGAGGAACGCGGCCCCATTGTGATATCGACACAATGGCTTCGTGTAATGGCTCAACCAGGTCCCCCGGACTTTATTTAGTATTATTACATCGCCGCCGCCGGAATATTTGCCGCCCTGGAGAAGAAAGGTCCGCGCGGAAGCGACGTCGCTCAACCCGTACGCGTTTGCCACCAGGACCTCGCTCTTCCGCTTACCGTTGTGCCTCTCCGATTTCACGCGAGCACACGTGGGCAGCGTTACACGTTCGCGTCAAGCTCGAGGGAATCGCGGATTGATCGCGATGTCGCTGGAAAATGCCGTGTTCAATTTCCCTTCATTTTTTTTTCCTCTTGTAGAATCCACACGACACATTACGTATAGTGTACGTGAATTTTATGTTGATATAGCTTTATTACATATACATATCGTCGGCTTACTTGTAAAACCTTCCAGTCCAACCTAGAAAGTTTTACAAGTAAGCCGACGATATTTGGTTATGAAAAATATACGTAATACTTACGCGTGAATTTTTTATTTCAATACTTACAGAAAATTTAAAATGTATACGTATTATACGCGTATAATGTACATGTATATTTCACGTATACGGATAATAAACGTATAGTACACGTATATCAGCCGGTTATTTAGTTTTATTTTCTACATTAATTATACGTATAATTTTACGTATATCATACGTATGTGTACCGCGCGTGTATATAGGAAGTTATTTTCTCTCGTCCTCTCTCTGATAACTTTGAACGACCCAGGCGGAAAAATTCTGTTTTCTATATAATCCAAATACAGTTTTGGTCATATGTGCATTATGTATGATGTCTAATCATAAATATTATTACTATATATGTTATTAACCATATAATGACTATACGGGGTGTTTCGCTCAGAATAATCATGGCGGGTGTGGCCTAATTTGCTTACACTTGTCCCGCCGACCAATGATGGATTGACAGCATAAGTACTGACTGACAACGAAGTTCTGACTGTCAATATTAATACTTATGCCGTCAATCTATCATCGATCGGAGGGACAAGTATAGGAAAATTAGGCCACACCCGCCATGACTATCCTGAGCGGAACATCCTGTACATGAGTTGTACGAACATTAAAAAATCTGTATATAATCCATATATGACCAAAACCACATATGGATTATGTACAAAAAATATTATATATAGAACTTTTCCGCCTGGGGGGATATCGATTCGCGTTTCGAGGCTATGCGGCATTGAGAGACGTCGAGTTCACCCCTTCACCCTTTTTTCTCTTCTCCAATTCCTCCAGTCGTTAAATTTCAACCGTACCGCTTTGAATACCACACGCATCGCAGGAATTCGCAGTATTTCTTTAATAACGTCCGCACCTTCGGCTCCGCCGTCGCGACCGCTCGCTCAGATGGCCGCAAATGGGAGTCGACCGTCGAGCGGGGAAATGTAGATTATTCGGTGAAACGTGGCGCGCGAGGATAGGCGCCTGCTGACGCTCTCTTCGTACGTGCTGGAAAAGAAGGGCGAAAGAGGAGAAAGAACGGGAGGTGGGTGAGGACGATGATTGCTAGAGAGAGAGAGATCCGCCATGGAGAATACTCCTCCTCCTCGTCCTTCTTTTCTCGCTCGAAAAACAAAATCGCGAGACGCGCCTTTCGCAGCAAAAAGTCGAAAGTTGGAAACTCGGATTATTCGCCGAAGCATTAGCGCGATAAAATTTTCCCTCGCTCCCTTCACGCGTGGAGATAAAGATCGAGAAGGGTCGGAGGGACGAGAGCGACGTCTGAGTCCTCTTCGCGAATATGTACACGCCGATCGATCCGCACCGCGACATACACTCGTCATCCTCCTCTTCTTTCGCGAAGAGCAAAGTCGAGAGTTACCGTTTCCGCTCCGAATGGGGCGAACGCGTCCCTTTACGACCCGCTTCGCAGACTCCTCGTTGAAGTAACGACGCGGATCGCTGCTAGGCGCGGCTCGCTTTTACGAACGCGCATTGGAAACGGCAGGAATCCGTTTCGCGCGCGGGGAATGGCAGGGAGGCGAAGAAGTGCGGTGACAAGGTTCTCCATTCCCGGGTTCACCTAGGTACGCGCGTATGTTTAGGTTTCGAGGGAGGTGCACTTTCCACGTGGCTAGTCGGTAACGTAATATGGTGTTCGCGGCACCCGAGAGCGTATATTTGAATGTGCGATAAGTTCCGCGGCAAATGTATCGTGACTTTTACATTCGAGAAGTACGTCGTTCTCCGGGGACGATTTTCTATACGTGCGACCAATAACTGTCTCGGCGCACATACTCTCGTATCTGGAGAAATGTGAGCGGGATAGGATTCCACACCGAGAAAAATGATGTTTCAAAATGTAGCAATTAATCCCAGAAAGTGTAGGAAAAATTCCAGGAGAGAAATTTAGCGATAGTGCAGTTATGAATTCGATTAAATACTACCTACATTGTATACAATTTATGGAATATTATACTATACTGGACTTTTATACTATACTGTATAAAATTTACTCTTCTGTTAGATGTAAATTTAAATACTATACACAGCCCTATACAATGCACACAAACTGAACTAAAAACGCCATCCTAGAAGTAGATTGAAATAAAACTAGGAAGGAATCATTAGATACGATTGTCACTTTTCAAAAAATTAGAGGAGGAATGTGAGTTTTCGAGTAAGCATTGGTAGCAGGGATAAAAAAGGTGATTCAGCCCTTTCAGGTGGTAAATTTAAGAAACGAGATCCGGCTTTATGGAGCTCCAATGTTTGATTTCGAGTGGATGAAGATTATTTATATCGAAGTAGCTCCAGGAGTTTCGGAATTTTTGTACATTTTTTCGCAAGATGGATGGTCGTGTCTGCTTGGGAGATAAAGACAGAATTTTAGAATTATATTTTTCGAAATCAGCGTTGTTGACTTCCCTTAAAGACGAGCTTTCGGAGTTGTCGTTAATTTTGTATGATAGGAGTAGTCGCCCCTGCTCAGAGGCTACAATTACGAATTTGTAATAATTATCAATGGTATCAGTGTGGTCGAAGACCCCTGAAGCGACTTCGATACGAGTAATGGCAACTAATTTTCATTCACTCGTTATCAAACATTGGAATTCCACAAGGCCGGACCTCATTTCTCAAACTTACCACCTGAAAGGACTGAATTACATTTTTTTATCGCTGCTACCGATGCTTGCACAAAAACTTAAGTCCCTCCTCTAATTCTCTGGGATATGCCAATCGTATCTAATGATTCCTTCCTACTTTTATTTCAATCTACTTTTAGGACAGCATTTCTGGTCCAGTCTTTACAAGTCCCATCCTATGCAGTATAGTATTTAATCGAATTCATAACTATCCCATCACTGCATTTCTTACCTGGAGTTTTTCCTCTATACTTCCTGGGATTGATTACTACATTTTGAAACATTCTTTTCTTAAGTGCGGAGCGAATGCGAAACTGTTTTTCACATAGTCCGCTTCAAATATTGCTTTGGATTCCAAAGTGTGGCCTAATTTTTAATAAAAAATTCGCGGTCTCTCGTCGATACGATAATTATGGAACACCCTGTAGATATATCGTCCTATTGACATCTGTAGCCTGATCAAGTTACGCGCCGCTTGGTTGGCCGTTAGCCAATACTCGCAGGCGACTCTCAAGATGAATGAACCCACGCGAAATCTATTTGTTTCCTTCGTTTTGAACAATGTTCGTCGTCCCTTGAGCTCCTCCGGTTTCTTATTTCATCTCTGTGAACCAATAGAGACGTCTGATGAGGGAGAAAGGGGAATTAAAGCTCGTTTCTCGTCGCAGTGGATACGATACTCTCCACGACTCGCTTACGATAAAAGTGCCGACGTCAGCGGCGCCGAGAAGAGTACAGAGAAGCACACACACACGAGCGGAGTGTCAAGGAGTGATTATTATTTACAATTAACCATGTTTAGTTGCGCTCCGTAGGAAACACGCACGCCCACACCGAAACGGTTTTAATTATTCCGGAGACTCATGAATAAATATGAACCAGCAAAGGGTGTCTCCAAATATTCGAGACACACCGTAGATATGAGTACTATACGAATAGCTATGGGTGGAGCCAGCCGCCGGTCTCTCGTTATCGTTCTCTTTTGAATGTGATGACAGGAAGAGATGAATTTTATTCGCTCCCAGTATTACACACTCTTGATGCGGAATATGATCGGAAATACTTTAATCAGACATCGCGGGACCTGTATCCCTCTCTTTTTCCAGTTGATCTTTGTAACCCAATAAACATTGGATCTTATGCTACATTCATGTAGAAATTAAAAGAAGAGCTCAGAGAATATTTACATAAGTTATTTCTTATATATATGCTACTAAAAATTAACATCCCTTTTCTTACTGTGTAAGAAATAATTTACATAAACATTTTCTGAGGCCAGCTTTTAATTTCTGTCTGAATTCAGCGTAAACTATCGAATGATCACCAGATGTGGTACCACATCTGGTGTCTTTCAGTCTTATGCCATTGTTATCTAACATCAAATGTGGTCTATATAGGTCCACAAGGCAGATTTTTTACTATGTGCATTTCGTTTTCTAGTTTTTTTTATTTATTATAGACTTTAAGAAATTTCGAGGAGTAAAAAGTTAATGCTTGTCCACTTTTTCTGTTTCAGGTGAGTACAAACCATTCGATGACTGACGATTCAGTCGTGTTTATACAGCCAGGTTGATCGATAGCCTTGTGTGAGTTTTAATCGCCTTATCTCAGCACAATGTTTTGCCTCGCGAATTGTATGTATATAGATATACAATATAACGCGCGACACGCACTGCGATGTAATAACCGTTTTCTTTCAGGGTTTTTACGTTCTATTTTGACCACTTCCGTCAATGGTTTTCGAGCATTTTTACCTTTTTAAAATGAGAAATATGACGAACCCCTCAACGTATATGCAGAACAATTCGCTTATTGCGCGAAGTGCAACTCGAATGCGCCTTTGCGAGAATGGATCACTGTGACTTGCGTGTTACGAAAAGTTATCGTTACATTGCGTTTCGCATATTTAATCGAACACTTTTCAAACCTCGTGCGTTTTTTAGTCCATATATCTTTTGCTACTCCTTTCCTATATTCGTGGGATATGCGATCGTGCTGCAATCGTTTATCGTTTGAAGGTTGCAAAATGAAGATACTATACTGAGAGAAAAAACTAATTTGGTTAAAATGATAAAACGTGTATAGTCAAACACGTTTAGTTATTCTAACTACACGTTTAGTTATTTTAACTATATGGCTGGTATTAACCAGTATTCGTTTAACCAAACAGATGAAGAATCCATATTTCACTAAACGGTTTGGTTATAGTCTCCAGAATTTCGGTTAAAATGGCAAGGTTATTTTTCTCAGTCTAAAAAATATTTCATTTTTCTTCTCTAAAAATATCTCCTACTTAGCTGATTTTATCGAAAATGCCCTGCATTATCTAGGCTTCCCATTTATTTACGAAAACCCTCCACTTTCGATTTCGATCATAAAAACTCGGGTCGTGAAGCCCGAAAAACCTTCCCCGAATGGACAACTTTTACGAGCCTTTCCTCAGAACGATGAACAACCGACTCACGTACCACAAAGTATCGTGCGAGCGCGTGTATCCGCTCGAATCGATTATCGCGATAGACGATAGCTGGCAAATTGGAGCATTGTACATAATTAAACGTTCTTTCGCCTCCCTTACTTTTCAACTACGCCACGGCAATTTGCCTCGCGCCTCCGCGCCGTACGATGCCGTCGCAATCATTTACGGCCGAAGTGTAGCGTAGACGGGTGCGAAGTAATTTGGCAAACAGAACGGTACATACATGCTCCGTACTTAGCACCTGGGGGATACATATGTACGTGCTCCGTACGCGCGAGTCACGCGAACCTTGCACAGAAATAAATCGCTTTCGTTATAATCTCCCTAAAAGAAAAACAAACCTTTGAGCTCTTCCATATATGCACATAATTGAACTTCATCTTCGCTTTGAATCGACATCGGATCGCGAAACGTAATCCAGATCGATATTTCGAGTTCGTTAATGCCAGATAATCTCTCGCGAGCGCTGAGAGAGTTGCTGAGCGTTTCATCGGATCCCATTTACCAACTTAGCTGCAGCTATCTGCAGTATAGCGATCTGCGTGATGTATTTATATACTCTTAGAGCTACCCCACGTTTTACATCCGGATCGCGTTATACGAGTAGATTGTATTATAGATATATAACATGCAAGATGCAATGTGCATAGTGCGACTAAGACGCCTTAAATATTTATAAGAATCGTCACGATATGGTAGCTTCGGAACTTGTGCAGCAGAATTCTTGTCTCATTCCATTTAAATTGCATTTTTTCGTGGGATTCTTGGTGGTTAGACTCAGCTTCTAAGGAGATAACGTAATATCGCAGTGATATTTACTCTGATTCAATCTCGATTATTTCGTTATACGTAAAATTTTGATTTATATTTTCAGCCGGAAAAGTTCTACATGATCCATATGTGGTTTTGGTCATTTATGGATTATATATGGCTTTTATATTAACCACATACAGACTATGTATGGATTACCTATTCATTAAAAAATCTCTATATCATTCTTATATGGTTAATATTATAGAAATCATATATGATCCATATATGACCAAAACCACGTATGGATCGTATACAAAATATATAGAATTCTTCTGCCTAGGTTTGCAAATTTCTATTAAGTTATATTCTAATTCATAGAGGGAAAGGCGGATACAATTTTTGCAATTATCACAGAACCAATTATAGAACTGGCAATATGTTAGAATGAGTTGCTGGAAGGTCAACCAGATGGTGTCATTACTGTATCGGTAATATTTCCCATAGCCGAAGTGGTGTTGCGCTTGCCGTCAGACATACTGTATACTCGTACATAGAGGGGCGAGTCGATTGAGCTCAGTGCCGGGACGATCGTGTCCCAGCGTCGGCAAACTTCACTTCGACAATAGCGAAAGCTACTTTCCGTAATTTATTAACCAAGTACACGCGGCGAGTCGGGACCAAGAACGAGCGGGTTTCCGAGGTTGAGGAACAGGGGAGACAACCGCAACCTACTGTTAGGTTAGGCTGAAATAGCTTCTGAGGGATACTCCGTTACACCCCGCCAATTCGGAAGACATCCCTGAAACGTGGTCGGAATATCTCGAACTTATTTTGATCTATACTCCTGATTAATCTCAACAAGAGCCCCTCAGGAGGCCCGAAGGGTGAACTCTCGCTTCCTCGCGCGGACTTTGCTCGTTCCGGTTTATGCCGGAGTGGTTCCTGAGAAAGGACGAAATTATTTTACATAATGTATTCCTTAATATACAGAGTGACCTGAATTTTCGGAAGTCCAGAATATTTGGCTCTGTTCTCCGAAATAAACTCGCCGACCTGATCAAATATGTGTTAAGATGTGACTTTTATGTAGAGAGAGTATGAACTGGATTACTCAGCGTTGCCCGAGTTTTGTAAAAGGTCAATTTTGTAAAAGATTTATGTAGTAAGGTAATAATTGTCCGATCACAGAACTGATCCAACGCCATTCGACAGGAAATTTTATAAGCTTTCAAAATATCGCCATCCATTTTGGCTGTTTTTTCGATGCATTACTCAATAACTAGTTTCTCACGAGGAATTGAGCCGATTCTCGCGTTTCCCTCGAGTTTCACGATCACCCCATACATATTGCAGCACCCGCGATATACCACGATATTTAATCAAGCTTCATCGATGCGGAACTTTCGATCGGAACGATTAACGATATTACAACTGGGTCGCCTTCTCGTTTTTCACTGTCGATTGCCGCGTTACAGCCATATTACACAGCCCCTTTCACTTCATTTCCAGAGAAAGGAGCACCTGTTTATCTGAGACGCCGGAACCATTAATTACCCACTTGGTCTCCTTAAGACGCACGTGTAACTCTCTCGCATGGTATCGCTTGCTAGTTCCCGAGGATATTCGCTTGACACCCTCGTTAAATCGTCGTTCAAACGTAACGCTGGTTAAAAGCCGCCGTACATTAAGGTCTCATGTGTCGCGAGACATTTCAAAATGATGGAATGATCTACGTGGATTTATGTGGATTCGTAGGAGAGGGTTAGTGGATCCTCGAGAAGGATCAGGGATGATGCGCTCGTGATTGCAGGTCGACGGTGACGGTACCTTGTCTCGGTTGGCGGAGAGTCAATAAGTCCGATCGTTCGGAAAGTGTCGTTAACTCGCACATCTATAGGTACCTACCTAGGTACACTTTGAAAAGAGCAGCGGAAGCGTCCTCGTTCAAGTAAAATTTTTTGCAATCAACTTTTTACCTCCTCGAAGATGGAATCGCCAATACCTTTAATGTCCGAAGTAATTCGTCTTGTTATCATCCGGAGCACCAAGGAAAAGCATTAATCAGAACTCTTTGACTCTGTTTTGCAGATTCAGAAAATCACACCCTTCCTTGTATCGGTCTTTGATGTGAATTTGTGAATAATTCACGCATTATGCAGAACACATAAAGACGGAAACTTCGTCTAGTTCTGACAAAATTTAATCAGCAGAAGCTCTCGTAAATCAAGAGGCATCCACACTGAGAGAAGAGTTAATGTGTAGTTAATAAATGTATATTATTGATTATGGCGAAAGGAATATTTTGTTAGGCTAAATAGATATACGAATATATTGTTGTAATTACATACTAAAATATCTCTTTCATTCAAACAGAATGAATATTTACTTGACCCAAAAAAATATTTCTTTCCCCATAACTAATTATACGTATATTAACTGTAAATAAACTGTTTTCTCAGTGTACGGGCTAGACTTTGTTTATAACAACATCGTTGATCGATTATAATCGAATATAATAATTATTTGGCACTTGCTATGCGAAATATCAATTGTTATAATCTCAATTGTAATATACATTTATAAAACAGGTGTTTCTCTCATTTTTATTAATTTTTAAATTCTAATATTTTCAACATTTAAATCGAACTACAATTATCACGCACGCCCAAGAGCACTGAAACGATTCCAATCGCCTTTTAATCGCATTTCTTCGGCTATAGACACGACAGTCGTCACATCACGCGTCCCAATACTTTTTTCATTTCACAGCTGCGAATCGCGGCATCACGCGGAGTCCTGGATTCATCACGCGAATACGCGTATGAGAATTCTGCTTTCCGATGGAGCGAAGGAGGGATGACGAGGGGGGGGCGATGACTTTCTTTCCACATCACCTAGTAACGAGTTTCGCGTCAAACTCAACGTATTGTACCGCGGTTGCATTCACTGGCGATCAGGGAATCGGGATGTTGCTGGTAGAATTAAGGATAAGGTGGAGTGGAAGGGGGATAAGGTCCAAAAGCGGCGAATGAGGGTTGCGGAGGCACGGAGCGAGGTCGCGATGGTGACAGTGACAGCCATAGTCCGGAAGTCCTTCCTCTGGAATGCCGGCGTTCCTTGCGCGAATGCCGAGGAAAATAAACGAGCCCTCTCCCGACGTTCTCTCTTTCTCCTCTATTCCTCCGTCTATTTCTCCCCCTCTTCCCGCATCATTCTTCCGCTCAACAGATAGGTCAGGAAATCCAATAGCTTATCGAACAAGCGGCAAATAAACAGATACACCTTGCAATCGACACACTTCCGCTATCGGTGAACATCGATACACGGAGAAAAAGTGTTAGCAATTTTTACAGTGAATCACAGTAACAGGGCTCCTCGAGGTGAAACATTGAACCTTTTAATAGACATAGCGTACTTTTTACAAACTGAAAACAAAAATTTGCTTCATTCAACCGTCGTATCGGTGAGGTTGAATAGAGCGAACATCACGGTGTAATTGTTTCAAATAGATATTCACTTGTTTCAACTTTAATTTGGTTGCTTCAACTTTAATTATTTTTCTTTACACTTTTATGACATTGAAGTAAGTACACCGTAAGGTTCGCCGTATTCAACTTCACCGATGGTTGAATAAAGCCATTTCTCTTCATTGCAGTTCATAACAGTACACTGAGAAAAAAACGGTATATTCAATTAAATCGACGTTTAAGGGTGAGAGAATGCAGAATTAGAATTTCAAGGAAGCAGGCTGTAGTCCATTCAAGTCAATTATTAGTCGAAGTAACTTGATCTGCATTACCCGCCCGTAACCGTCGATTTAGTCAAATCTACTGCATTTTTTTTTGTCAGTGCATAAACCTGTATACACCCGGCACACAGTAACAGGTGATTGGTAAATTTTGCCATATAAACTGATATTTATACTGTTAAGAACTGTAAAAAGTACGCTGTATTACGGTCTGTTAAAAACTTCAATGTTTTAAGAGCCCTATTACTGGAATAACTGTAAAAATTCATAAATTTTCCCATGATTCCTTACTAATCCTTTTTCTCCGTGCACCGATGTATCGAGTAGACAGAAGGGGATGAGATGAACAAGTGGCGCAAATGATTTCGCTGCACGATTAAAGCAAAATTCATTAGCAAGAATTCAATTGCACTGCGAACTTAAAGGTTTAACATAATTGTATATGGATAGTTGTTAATGATTTAATGAATTATGACAACGAAACACCGACATCATCATATCACAGGGGTCAAATGCGTCGGTCTTATTCACAGCCCGTTGTTCGCCGCCAGATCCGAACAAGGAGACAATTTCGTTCAATAGTTCTGTAGAAGAAAAACCATCCAGTATTCTCCGTAGACGCGTTCAACGTGGGAAGGACAAAGGCGAGTAGTCAGGATTCACAGTATCCCCGCTAAGGTTGAAATGAGACGAGGGAGGGCGAGACGGTCAGGGGTGTAGTTTGAAACCCGCCCCTTCTCGTTCCTGCGAGGAACACTGCGGTATCCCTGCCGGTGTTGAGGACGAAACTACGGTATTATACATGCCCATGTACGAACTCAGGATATATCTGCACATAGAATACGGGGTACATATAGTGCAGGTGTATATACGCATCTTTACACAGGCGCATAGTTCGTTGTCTCGCGTGTAGCGATAGGCGTCGGTTCTCACCTCCTGAGGGAGAAAAGAATGTTTTGCCGTGTAATTTAATAGGTCTCCGGAATAGTGGAACTCCGGCGCTTAATTATACCGACGTGTTCCCGGTGAGAAATTAATTAAATTCTCGAATTTCGAACGAGACACCGCTGCGCCTCTCCATCTTCTTCGACAACTCTCACGACGCTTGGCGTCGAGAGGGTTCACTTAATCGCTGTTACCTACTTACCCAGTGACGTGAACCCTCGCGTCAAGTCCATTTCCGGTAGGAATGTGCGACACGAGAAGCTCGTCGCGAATTGAACCGAATTAACACATATACAATATTATTTTTCGTGAGAACGATGCAAACATTTGCTTTACCTCGAATGGAAAACTTGACGTCAGTGAATTCTTGAGAAATTATCTGTGGATGTGTGTATTTGTATATTTGTATGTTTTTTTATGCAAATCCACGGTTTTTATCCAATCTCGAGGAGCTTTTGCACACATATGCTTTAAGAAACAAAGTAAAAAATACTGTCTACATTTGGTTTATAAAAACCTATACCCACTGTCCTTTTAAACTCCATTAAGCAAAATTTACACGTGCAACTTTTCAGTTTTTCGCAAATATCTCAAAAAGTGAGCAAATCAGAAAAATGGATGGTGATATTCTTAAAGCCCATCAAATTTTCTGTCAAATGGCGTTAGACCGGTTCCGATTGGACACTTATTATATTACTACAGAAACGTTTTACAAAATTGACCAAAATCGGGGCAACGCCGAATGGACCGGCGGTTTCATATATTCAATAATATATTTCTTATATTTGCAATATATATATTCGGGAGTACCACACCTTCGGAGGGGATAATTTCAATATCACAGAGACCCCGAAGACAAAGCGCGATAGCACCCGTCGAAGCGGTCGCGTCTGCGGAGTCCTAACTGTCGTTTAAACTTAACTTCCGGCCACCGCAATAGGCGGACCATTTCCCCCTTTATGCCCCTCGTCACACCACCGGAACGATAGAATGGGGCCGTGTTCCGCACTTTACACAACTCCAGTCCGAGTCAGAATTAATGCAAATGATTCGGCGAATCGACGCAAAAGTTCCATCGTAGCAATCGGCGCGTGACGATATCACTCCCCGTTAGATCGGAAATTGGTCAGACGGAAGTTAAACTGGAGGTTTGAAAATTAAACGTCCATACAAGTCGCGACACACCAATGGCATTTGTTAATTATTTCCGGATTGGGGGATGGACGTCGGAAGGGTTTCGTCTGGTCGGACGGGTGGAAAAGAGAAATAGAACAATCGCGCGTCTTAATTTACGAGAGTTGCGCGAAATTTATCGTACCGACCTACAGTAGTACCTTAAACTCCGTCAAAGCGTTTAAACCGAAATTCTGTGACGCGATTTCCTATGATAATAGAATTGTCGAATGTCCGAAATACGCGGCCAATTCGATGGATAAATGATATTTAAAAAGAAAATATGATAATTGTCCCAATAGCAGAACACGTCCTAGTAGTAGTAGTAGTAGTAGTAGTAGTAGTAGTAGTAGTAGTAGTAGTAGTAGTAGTAGTAGCCAGACATATTTGAGTATAACTCAAATTATATATTGAATAGAATAAAAAAGAAAAATGGACAAAAAATCTTCAATAAAATAAAGACGTGTACAGAAAATATCACTACTAAGAACCCTAAATAAAATCTGCTGTATGAACTTTTATGACTATCCGGATATTGGACTTAGCCATTCGGCTATTGGGACAATTTTCTTATATATTATATTTTCAGAATATTTTAATCCTAGAAGAGAGTAGATTGATGAGTAAAATTTATTCACAAAGTATACGTCAGCGAATGGGCTCTTGTTTTTTTTTCACTATTCATTTATCAATACAAAAGACAATAGGCAATTTTTACTTTATTTTTGTTTCTCAAATATTTCATCTAAAGTAGAATCATGGAATGGCTCAATCTCCATTACATATTATCATTCTAATACTTACTAGTTACACAAACAAGAATGAATTATTTTTTCATATTTCATCTCATGACTATATACTATGAGGAATGAAATATTCTCAGACTTCTTCATGTCGAATGAAAAGCTTTTTCTCTCGCTCTCCGCCATTCTGAAAGTCCTTTTCTGTCGTATCGTCCAGACACGAGACGAATGATTATTCAGTTGCCGACGTTTTCGCTAGAGTTGGTTAGGTACTTAACGAAAATCCGTTTATTTTCTTACATTCTCGAGTCGCGCACTTCCTTCGATTCGTAATGCACTTCGCAACTTTCTGCGGCCCGAGTCCTTTCCCGCCAGTCGTCTTTGACAGTCCGCTGCAACGTGCAATTTTAGAAATTCGTTCTTCCTCCTCTTACAAATCGAACTTGAGGCAAAGTGTCACTCAGTAGTCCTCAGCTTCGCGACTCAGTTACCCATTCTACTTTGCTATCTGTCGCGGCACATTGTTGGCGTTGTTGCTCGTTTCATCGTCGAGAGGGTAGAAATATCCGTAGCTGTGCTACTCGACGGAGCAACTTTCTCCTTTCTCTCACTCCGCTGCATCTTTGCCGCTGTATCGGAAATTTCTGCACGCGATATAAAAAATTCTGCTTCAAATATATCTAAAATAATTTAAATAACAAAATTGATGTTCAGGAAGTAACTTTGTTTCATATAGCCGAGCGGTAAATATATCCAATTATCCCAATTGAAGGATCTGCTTCGATCATCCAATTATTTTTTTTCTTTCACGACATTCTCGAGATATAAATAAATCCATTTATAAATCCTCTTTTTCCCCGAGCTTTCAAAACAAAAATGCGCGAGTTCTCGCTTGCCCTTTTTGACCCTCCTTCGAATCTCCTTACCTTCTTCCTCGAATTTTGATTAAATCGAGAAGCCTTATAAAAGTGGAAGTACCTTTCGAATCGACTGCGTATCTGTCGACTCTGAACTCGGTAATTGAGAATCATGGATATTTGATAGGAGGCTCAATTGGAGTATTCGAAAGTCCGAAAATAGAAGTACCTATAATATACATTCTAAATTACGGCAGAAATAATGTAAATATAATCTTATTACCTACGCGAAGTACATTCGCTCAGTTCGAGAACCACGATAGAGAATTCACTTCTACAGTAAAGGACAAGTGGGAGGAGCAAAGAAGGTGAAACAAATTAATGAATGTAGAGAAAAAGAAGAAAGGATTTTTATTTACAATGAGACCATTACTCTCTAAGAACGTAAACTGGACTAAATGTGTGTGGACTAAATTATAAGAGAGAGAAGAAGAAGAAGAAGAAGAAGAGAGAGAAAGAGAGAGAGAGAGAGAGAGAAAGAGAAAGAGAGAGAATGAGAAGAAGAGAAAGTGGGAGGAAGGAGGAGAGAGGGGCTAAAATGAAAAGAGGGTTTAGAAAGAGAGAAAGAAAGGGCAGAAAAAGAAAGAGGATTTGCACGAACTTTATCCGGTCCTCTCTACCTCACGTAAGACCAAGAAAGAATTTCAAAGGAACACCAGTTTTCGTTCTCTGTAAGAAAAAGTGATGAAGCAATTGAAATCCGTCCATGTGTTATAAAAGGAAGAAATTCGAGGAATGGAAATTGCTATATATATCGATCGGTATCAAAAAAAAAGTACGTATTTTTTTCACTGTCATTGAGAAACATCGTAACTCGTTGCTATGCAAAGAAACGTCGTACGTCCTTGCTGCCATCCATGTGACCCTCGATGTTTTCTTGTATAGCAACGAATTGCGATGTTCTACACACAATGGTAGTGAAAAAATACATTCTTTTTTATGGTACCGGCCGATATGTACTTATCCAAACACAGTACTAGTTAAAGTTGAACTATTTCAACACTAGTACACACACACATATACCGAATGTCGCATGGGAAACCGATCAGGCGGGGGCCTTCTGAATTTCTCTAAATTTGACTTCGGCAGTGCAATTTATGAATCGCTCGAGTACCGTCGAAGCACTGCCGAAGTCAAATTCAGAGAAATTCAGAAGGCCCCCGCCTGATTGGTTTCCCGTGCGACACATTCGGTATACATATATATACATTCATACATACATACACGCATTTTTCCCTATAATCATCTCGTACAAAAATACAAAAATACTTTTCGTCGACTCCTTTTCTATCTGCATTACCAACTAACGCGAATAGTTTCACATACGCTATAAATTCAAACTAAAAAGTAACACACCTTTGCCCGTCATGCCTTTTTACAAAGTCAAACGTCACGCGGGAACTGGTCTCGCGATTTGCGGAGACGCGAAAAAGCGACGATGGAACGGGTAGTGTCGTCTAGATTTTACTGGAACTTACGCGATAACGCAAAAACGACCGGACTGCAGGATCTCCCTTAACGGGGATCGGCGGAAAGGGAGGATTGGTCGGTAGACAAGGCGAGAAGAAGGAAGGGTGGGAGAAAGAGAGAAGAAGAGAGGTTACGTTTTTTTATATACTTCCCAGGAGCGAACGCGTACGTTCGAGTTTTTCCAGGCCTCCTCCCTCTTTCCCTCTTCCTTTTACCCCGTTCCCTCTCGCGCGAGGTGAGTACCTCGGTGTTACCAACGCTTTTAAGTGCTTTCCGTTGTCAGTTTCGTCGCGTCCTGGATGACCTGTCCTCCTTCCGTGATCCTGTTGCGGATTCTGCGGGACGATAAGAACTCTCGCGAACTCTTCGGACGTTTCAACAGGGTCGGGCAAAAAGTGGAATCACTCGTAGCAAGTATGAGAAGATATTTTTGCGTATTCTTTCTCGTTTTTCGATTCACTTATCGGATCATTAATTATGCTCGTTTTTATTAGATTCATATTTGTACTACTCGAATTTGTTGCGAAACTTGAAATTGTAAATAAGTAGGGCTAAATCAAAGTGCAAAACCACCAAATCAATTTTTCACTCGTCAGAATATACCTAGTGCTATTCAAGTAGTAGGCTTTACATTTCAAACTACCCTTTTCCATGAGTCTCGTTCTGAACTCCGATACAGGCGGTGGTTCGAGAACAGAGGGGATCGATAACCTGAAAGAAAACAGAACATATCTGCGTCGTAATACAATACCTATATACAACATTTATTACATGTCTTTTGGCGAGTGTCCAAAGCGCGAGATTCCCTTCCTTTCTCTTTCCCTCGCTTTCGTCCTCCCCTGATATTTCTTCTCGACCAGCTCGATCGAGAACTCCGAACCCGGAGGGTACGACTGCCTTCTCTCGCTCCCTTCATTTTTCCGCAGTTTTGTTAACGAATTACGGATCGTTAATGTCGCGCCGAAAGCGAGCGTCGCGACGCTCGAGCGCTGCTGCAGGGGTTACAAAGACCAATAATATTTTCGCCTGGAACCGAGAAATTCCTCGGAAGGATTTCTATAAGCCCGCGAGGCAAAGTGACCTTTCGAAGCTAGCTGATTACTTAATTAGGTATAATTAAACGCACCGTCGAACAAAAGCTGTCCGACGCGATTGCCTGTCGAGTTCCTTGGGATAGCGTTCAGACCGAAGGGACGAGCAAAGTGACGTTTACGAAAAACAATGCGGGACAACCGAGGCGTGGTAATTAATCGAAAGTGTAGCTCTTGTGCGCTTGATTGGTTGACAGTTTCCTCTGGGATACAAATCATCACACCATTTCCAGGAAACATCTACATTGAGAGAAATAATTGCCGATGCCCAAATAAATGTTATCTTCAATTAAAAATACGATGTAATTTCAGGATCGAGCCATGATTTTCTTCGCGCAAGAAAATGTCTAATAGGTTGGAGCAATTATTTTTTTGCGCAGAAAGAATTTCCTGTTTCCATGATGGAAAATCAAGAATATATATTTTTCGATCAAGAATCTGTATTCTTAAAAATTCGTAAGATTATATATTCTTCATTTAAGAAATATTTTTTCGACGCTAACAATTATTTCTCTCAGTGTACACGAGGCATAAATGTGAAAAAAATGTTCTATTACGAGTATATGGTACCTACGCTGAGTTTCATTTCTCTCAATACAAATTCGAAAATTTCGTATTCGATAAAAACGAAACCGGATCTCAATTATCGATTTTCCATTTATCTCATTTTCATTTTAATCTCAAAAACGCGAAACTCTGATCTCTTAGCGCTGCAGCTATTTCTATTGCATTTCCAGCCGATTGCATTCTTTGAACGCACCGGTTGGTCAAGGGTGCAGGGCACGTCACTTTCCCTCCCCTTTTCCTCTGCAAATCTGGAATAACGACTGCGCGACGCCAACGCTAATTCCGCTTCCGCGATATTTTGGTATTAAAATATTCCTCGTATTTTCGTTTTTCTCATTTCCTCATCTCGTTTGCTTCCCCTACGACGTAGGTATTCTTCCGCATCTCCATTTCTCCCTCTTTTCTCTTTTTCTCTCTTTCTTTCATGGAATTCGCTCTCCTCTTCGCCCTCGTGCATAATGTATGCTGGGCAATACTAAGTGGGCCTAAAATAGCCGAAACGCGTCACCATTCGCCGCACATTTGCCCTAAAAGTTTGCTTACTTTTACCCTTCGACCTCTAGAGAGAGTCGAGGATGTATATATTTCATATCGGTGCTCCAGTAACTCAGTTTTTCATTTGATCCTTCCCTCTCCCTATCAGGCCGATCCTCTATTCGATATTCTCGTATAATGAAGACGGAATCTCCGGGGATCATTAGTTACTCTAATTTCAAGGTATCGGGAAGGATCGAAAGTAGAGCTCCCCAGAAAAGGTGCCTTGCGTCTTAATTTTCTGCCAAGTAAAAATTTCTCAAGGGGGAAGGGATATAAAACTAGATGTAGACGTCGATAAAGCTATCGTCTCATTACCAAGGGAACGCCTTCACTATCTCAATAACGGGCTTCGATGATTTTGCATTTCTTCAGTTGCTTATTGTTAGATATAGATAGCGGACTATAGCAGGATGTTCGATTAGGCCTCTGATTATCGCGATTTATAATGAAAATCAGGGGTCAACTTCAGCTTTATCTCGCTCTCTCCTCTATTTGCTTATCTTTCTTCATTCTAAAAACTTTCCACGACGAGATACTGTACCCAATCTCCTTGCGCAATGGACTTGGACAATTTTGAGTCTTTCCAGTTACGCGAATGCATTTTTACTTCTTGTTCTCCTTCGCAAAACTTTTCACGTCGACGTTTTAAATTTCAACTACTCCCTAACTTCATCTTCTATCGCTTTATCATATCTTCTTTATCGATTCACAATGCTCGGGAAAATTTCTTTTTATTTTCGGTCATTCGTAATACTTTTATCTCGCTCGAATTACGAAGAGATAAGGGACTTCTTCTTTAAAGCTGCAACCTGAACCAGATTTTCTGCGAAAATATCAAATGTCCAATGAAGTACCTCTTCTAGACGTCGAACGATATTTTTTCTAGCATAAACCTTCCATATATGAGTCTAGACTTACTCACCAGGAAAGAAACTCCAATCACTATTATCTCATTATTTATATTATGAGATATTAACTCATACGTGTATAACGTTTTTTTGAAGATTATATTTTTATCTAATATACAACAAAGTCTTATATCGATGTCTGCCAAAAGTTCATAAGTAATGAGATAATAGCGATTGAAGTTTCTTTCCAGAGACGAGTAAGTTTAGACTCATGTGGTTTAGTAAAATGACTTCTAGAATTGATTGACGCTATCCAAGGCTCATTTTTACGAAAGTTCTTGCCAGATAATATCCCTTGCACAGTCTCTTTATCCCTCCACCAATTTAACATGCCTCACGTGAGGTAAAATAATTTTGAATGTTAAAGATCACCGGAAGACCCCTCGTCATTCCACTCCCTTTCACAGGCTCCTCAATCGAGTACGCGGACTTTAAATCACCCGCCGATGCGGATAAAGCTGTCGCCTTTTTCCCCGAAAACCCAGCGTTACCGCAGCGAGGTATAACGAACGAGAAAACGGGCTTACGCGTTAAGACGACGCGTTTACGACATCCGAATTCGCGCGGAATTCGCCCGCATTCCAGTTCCCGCGGTGAAGTTAAACGCGCGGTGATAGAAGGGATGGTGAGGGGGGAGAAGAGGCGGGCGCGTGTAATGCCTCGACACTCGGACTGCGCGGGAGGGAGCCACCGTTAAATCACCTTGATAAGCGCCACATTTTCACCGAAAAATGCTGGACAATTAGTGGAACTTTTCTCTCATTCCCTCTCCGTCTACTTTTCCCTGCTCGTCTCCGTTTCGTCCTCCCCCGGGATTTTTAAATGTTAATCATGGAAGTGGCACGACGATTGCGTATTGTACGCGAAGTAATTTACGAAAATTCATCCCCATCGCGCAACGTCGACGCACCAAAGGCTCTTTCCCGGAGTGAGACGTGTTTCATACATTTTCGGAGGGAAGGAAGTACAGGAAAAGCGCCAGTGGCACTCTCCTGACGCGTCAGATCTCTTCTTCATGTTGAAAAAAATGCTTAGGTCGCACAACAATCAGAATAACTGTGATAGCTATACTTTAAGACAAAGTGGCAGGTTATCTAGAGAGTATAGGTAATAGAGCAATACCAAATATGACAGAGCAATGCGCATTGCTGAAATGACTATACGTATTGTTGAAATAGCTATTTATTCTGGCAAAATAGAAACAAGTATCGCTGAGGCAAAAAGAAACGTATTCTTATATTAATAAATCACTATAGAATTACCGTGGGATCTATAAAATATCTCTAAGTGCAGCGTACACTGAGAGAAATTTTAAAGATTGCACGGCAATGTTATTAATTTATTAACATGAGAAGAAATTCTAGTTACCTCAGTAATACACGGAGAGAAGAGTATATTAATTACTGTTACACTCGATAATAGATTTGGCATTTTCGGGAAAGTATTGCGTTCATTGCTCAACTGTATGACAACAGTTGACTTTCGTACGTCTAGTGAACTTCACTAAACGTATGTTAATTATTGTCATAATACTTTCCCCAAAACATCAAATCTATTACTCGTATATCTAGTAAAACAGTGATTAATAAACTCTTCTCTCCGTGTACATATTTCTATATCAGCTATATGTATAGTCATTTCAGCTATACGTATGTATACTTATTTCAGCAATATAGTACGTATTGCTCTTATTACTATTTGGTATTGCTATATTACCTGTATTGTCTAGTTATCCTCATTTAGCCTTAAAATATACGTAAAATATATATAGCTATCATAGCTATACTTATGACTGTGCTATTTGTACATTTCTCTCAGTGTACACCCAGTTGAAATTTATTTTTGCAAAATTGCCTTCACGTTGAATCGGAACGCTGTCACGGTGCATGCGTACGCACGTGTTCGCGTCTACTCGTTTAGACCAGGCAGCCATCCGCGCGTGCATTTTCAAAGGAGGAAAAGTCATTTAACGCGCGGACGTTCTTCCTCGCGGTGAACACACGAGTAAAATGATAATCCTCTCGACGTGTACTCGACTCGTCGAGTTCCCTCTAATCCCCTCGTAACTCGCGCCGCGCCACAACCTCCTCCTGATCCTGCGTGTCGCTTGCCTGCCTGCAGGCTGAGGGTGAAACTACCGGGAGTGTAGGCAAGCAAAGGGAGAGCACGCGCGCGCGCGATAAAGAGCTGTCGCTTCATTTTTAGTCCGTCGAGGCAAGTTGACCGACGTCCCACCCGTGGCGCATTTCATGGGTTTAACTCCGGGTGTATTGTCGGAATAAGTAGGTGAAAACGCTGGGGTGAAAGTGTATGCGCTACATTATTACGACGAAATGTCGGGGCAGGAAATAGTTCTAGAAGGGTCACAGGGAATTTCATGGATGGTCCGGAATTTTCAATACGTCCTGAAATAAAAAGTTTACAGGGCCATCCTATATTAATTTGCTATAAACTCCGAGAGAATGCATTTTTATTATGAAATAAGCTTGCCAAGATTAACTGGATGGATAATTCAAAAGAAAACTCAGAAAAGTATTGAAAGTCTCGGTTAGGGAAATGTGAAAAAATCAGATAACCTTAAAATTCGAAACGTATAACCACCATGTAGGCATAAAAAATACTCGTCCACTTTGGGCAGACTATGGTAGGTCTTATAATCCCATTTCTCCTTCATCACTGATTTACTTAATTAATATTGTTTCCACCTTCCATCGAAAGCCTCTCATAATTACAGTCTCCGCAGTGGTATCAAATCTATTTCGAATAATTACACAACGTCCAATATAAATAGAAGGGACAAGCAGGACCTCTTATGACAGTTCCTTCGCAATTTCCGTTTTAATTAAACAATCGATTCCGAGCGAGCAGTAAACTTAAATTGACTTGGACGGACCCGTTCTATACGTTTTTACGTGTTTCCGCTCCTCGACCACGATTAATTGCGGTCTAACGAAGAACGAGGGGTTCTTTTCGAAGAGCGCGTAAACGTCTGAAATTGGAACGGCCACGCTGAAACTGTACGTCTTCGTGTAGGTTCGATCGTGATCGCGGTCGTGAAAAGTATGGGACAGTGAGGAGGATGATCCGCCCTCGCACTTAGAATATAGGCTCTATTATGCTTTTCACGTGTCCTACGTCTCCCCCTCCAAGCAACAGGCCTGTCCCATTGATAAATTTGACGAGGCTTGGCAGGGGTTGCCCGGCGATTTCCCCTGGTTCAATAACGAGGTATCCTCCCAGACAGTCTCTTCATCACCCTATCCACATCGGACGGCGGTGGATTAGACGAGGAGGCGTTTCTTCGTTCTCTCCGAAAACTCTGCACCTGATATCCTCCATCACCCTTGAGACCCATATAGGTATCTTTTCAACTGGCCCAACGCTGGACTATTACTGGCTGCCATAAGACCTTCAATGGCGCGATAATGGCAACTATGACTGGTTCGATAATGGACAAGCGCTGGGGGGTGATAGTTTTGGACCAATATTGGGTGTCGATAAATGGCTAAACATGGCAAACTATATTGGCCCAACCATGGTAAATATTAAGCATAATATTCAGCCAGCAATGGACAGAAAATCTGCCATTCATTATATGAATTTGCCCGAGTCATAACCCAATAATAAATTTATTAATAAATATTTAATTAGCTCAAAATATCGGATTTTAATAAAATATTTGAGGGACAAAACAAAATATCTTAAAAACATGTAACATGTATGTCTAAATTGGGTACTTAAAAATGGTCCTTAATGGTGGAAAATTGGCAACCATTCATTTCTTCGTCCAAAGTTATATCCTGATGAACTGTTGGTTAATAATTATAGGCTCAAGTATGCCTGATCATCGATTCCCATTAATTTGTAGAAAATGACGGGCGCCAGGGAATCCACCAGAAATTGGTAACTATAAATTGGCCAAGTATTGGCCCTATTGTAATGACTAGCTTCCTTATATAGCGAGGAGTATACGCTTACCGAGATGATAGTGCCCTGTCGATAACTCTATCACCACTCTCAGCGAATTTCTGTTCAGTTTCACGAGTCGCCCCGTTAGTTTCCTGTACGGATCCCCCGTGGTCATCTCGATCCGTAGAAGCCATTAACGGCGACCGCACCCCTTTCACTCTGTAGCATCAGTTACTAGACTACGTAGAAAGATTGTGCAGTTTCACTACACAAAAAGTGCTCTTTATGAAATAATAACACCAAATCTGAAAATAAAAACCGTTAGAATTTTTACAGTAGCTCTTTATATATTTATTATATATTCTCTGTTCAGTCTTCTAGAGAAAATTACCAAAACTTTTGCATCGACGTATCGACTCGGATTCTTTCTCCTCGCTCTCCTGATCGCCTTCCAGCCCCTTTCCTGCTGTTAGTGCACCGATAACGTTATATCTCGAGGCATGAAGTTTCTCCGTGCGAAGATCGTAAGCTCTTTCCGGGTCTTGCCGGGGGTGGGAAACGTGAGATTTCGAGGGTGATGCACGACTAGGTATAGCCTCTGCGCTGATATTTGAGAGAGGGGTGGAGGGTGGGTTCCCATCCGTGACCCGCAGTAACGCGCGAAGAGAAAGTTTCGTATCGCGAGATTCGAGGCGCCGGCTGGTCTGACCACATCGCTGCTTTAACTACTTTTTGCTTCGATCGGATTTCTACAGCAACTATACGTGTTGTTCGGAAAGTCGAAACAATTTGTTTTCGCAACGTTGAACTTGACACATTTTACTCCGGTTACTAGAGAAAATAGCAGGAGGGAGTATAAGGGGTCGATTATTTGGTCGATTAAAAATATTTATTTACATATATAATTTGCTTAAAAGCTTCGAGCACGAATATGAAGTTAATATAAAGTAGATTAAATATATATTAAAAACGTCATTCTGGAATGCTTTTAATCAGATTTTGAAAAAATTCCAAAGTTAAAAGGAATTATGAGTCAGAAATGTCAACGAAGCTATGTTCATAATTTAATATTAAATTACCGCTGGTATTTAAAAGAGCGTTCAAAAGGGTCGATTTTTTAAGGGCATACAGGAATGTGTCATTATACAATGTTATAAGAAGAAAGAATATGCTCGGTTTATCGCCTCATCCTGGAATTTCTATATATAGTACCTTAATTCCCCTCTCAGGCAACATTACAATCTGCTGTGTGTGAAAGCCATCTTATTTCCGAATAATTTATTTAAACGCTTTTTGAAACGCCTCCGTTATTTGTATTTACCTCGCTATTTGGCCCAACCCACCTTCTCCTCGATTATACACAGTTGCTCGCTCTCGACCATTTCTTACCTCACCCTCCTCCCACATTGCAGACGTTATTTACGCGTATCACAACTTCATGACGTACGGCGCTCGTCCTTTATCACCAAACGTGCGGGGAAAGGTGAAAGAACGTTGGGAAAAACAGGGGTCGCGGCTGCGGTAAACGCGATATTTTTCATAACGATCTGACGGCGCACACGTATGTATACAGGCAGTTATTTACCGGTGCTCGAAACTTTTTCTATCGTCATTGAAGAAAAAGATTACAACGTTTCGTATGTGGGAGTGAGTCTACATATGAGGGGCTCATATTCATAGTGACATAAATTAGATTATCCAGATTTTTGTTATCCACGTCATTCGCCCAAATTTTATAGCAGTACATATTCCGACGGTAATGCGCCTCAGAAACTGTAATCTTAGGAAGGGCTTATGTATGTTTGGGACGACAAAGCGGTTGCTTTGGAAAATCTGGATAATCTGACTTATGCCACTATGAATCTCAACCCCTCATATATATATTCCATTGTATCTATCCGATGCACAATCTTTTCTCTCGCTCTCGAAATGTTCTCGCCCCTTCCATCCGAAAGAAAACTCCCGACGAACCTGGCCATCGCGTGTTGATGGACGCGCTAATAAATTTCACCCGGCAGAGAGAGAGAGAGAGAGAGGGTTAGGTTTTTACTCTCCTCTTCTTCCATGGGATACGCCTCGTCGAATCGCGTGTCTTACGTATCAAATTTGCGACAGAGGAAGAAAATAGTTACTCGTATCACGTTGGGGATATTCCTCCATTTTTCTACTTATTGTCTGCTTAGAAATTGATTACAAAGTAATTATGTATATATGCGGCTTACGTTTAGAATTTTTTTGTATCATATGAACATGCACTATGCTAAAAATCTTTTCTGATTATGTCGTTGGATTAAATTAGAACTTTACTACTGGATGAAGTTTACATAATCTGGATGAACGCTATTTCCATCAATAACATCCATCCTTTAAAGTATTATCTCGAGAATGAGGTTATACCAGCGATAAAGACGTCGGGCGCGGGTACTTTGAATATCATTTCCATCATTAATATTCCATCCTTTAGAGGCTTACCTGCGAAGAATAAAGTTGTGCCAACGATAAAGAAGTCTGGCAAAGCCATTTGAAGCTAATAATAAGACGTAACCGGTATAAGTACCTACCTATTAAAAAATGGTTCGATCTTCTGTAGTCTTATACACATGTATTGTTAGTTAATTTTATGATTCTAATATTATCTCTGAATACAACCGATAGTACATATGGTAATTTATTTAGCTCCGCTACTACAAAATCACAACTTTAACGCAGTCAAAATCATCAAATTAATCTGAGCACCTACATCCTCGTTAACAGGCGCATATGATAATAATTCCATAAACACTTATTTCATTTATGCAGCGTATTCTTGCTCGACATAAAGATTTCGTATCGAGTTAATCCTATTTAACCCTCCGTCACACGTCCATACAATTCCACGATAGTCACACATTGGTCAAATGGACCCAACCGATTTATAAATAATAGCCATATGAACAACGTCCATCCAATTTAAACCGACAAAATATGGAACATTTTTCGAATATTGTAAAATATCAAATTGCCATGTTTATTTGAAAAATGAAATGATGACATTCAAAAACGATCGTAAATATGTTGATGCGTGAAAAAATGTTCTGCTCCACTAAAAGGGTCATAACTTCTTTATTTTTACAGTTTTCTTTAACAAGCCTACGGATGATTCTCATAGTATATGTTACTTTGAAGCAATAAACAGTTCTATAGTGCACGTTTCAAAAACGATTGTTCCGAAATCCGAAGCAGGTTCATAATACGAGTTTTAAGAAGAAGCTTTTTATTTCGAGATCTAACGAAGGTCTACTTATGATTGGTAAAGAAAAAGAAGTACAGTCAGCATCAAAATTGAAAATTGAAGCCTAGGTCGAGTGGATCAGAGGTGACCACAGAGGGTTAAAAGATCGATTACCCTCAGGAACTTAATAACGTTTCCCAGTGAGAAAATAGAGCCACGCATGTGAAAAATTTTATTGTGCTATTAGCCGATCGATCATCGGATAAGGATAATTTGCGTTCCGGTCCATTCGCGGGAAAATTCTAGCGATATATCAAACGCGACCGAGGTCTACTTTAGGTATCTCGACCAGTTCGATTAATCGCTCTGGGTCAAACGGTAGAGCATTTTACATCGCCCTGCATTTACACACACGCGCATACGTGTATATCGCAGGGAGACGTGCCGTATCTCTACGTGTAGCCGAAACGCATACTTATATACACGGACCTCATACCCGAGGGCATAATTTCCACCGTGCTCCAGTGGCGCGATTGTTTTCCTAAAAATACGCTCCGCAGTATGCGCTATGTGCACCACTTTGCCGCGCGGAGCAGTCAGCGTCAGAGCGCATATATCACAGTCGATATGAAAATCTTAACGCGCAATAGGGGAAAACTTTCACAATATCGCTCGGCTGCAAAGTATGCGCTCAAACGAGCTAACTCGTTCCCCGCCGTGTGCTACGTATGCGTATTACTTTTACGTATCGTCCGGTAGCCGTTACTCGAGGTTATACTTGGCGCTCTTCCGTTTTAATACCGGGTGTAAATTGGGGAACAGAGCATTCGTTAGAGTCGAAGTTGCATCGCGCAATTTGTACATAGGTGCGTAATGCAGACAATATTACGCAGTTTGCGCGATAGGAATTGCGGGCAGTTGCAATGGAACGGATTTAAAAATTGAACGATAATTAAGTACCTGCGGCTTGCTCCAAAAAAGTCTTTGCTCCAAGAGGGTTTGCAACGTGGATTTCTGTAAGCCGTAACGGTAAGCCACGAGGAACCCGATCAGATCGCTTATAGGTTACGGCTTATAGAAAATCCCCCAGAGATTATCTTCACCTGGAGCAAAGTGTGCTCACAACTGTGAAATATAAAAATAGCAATAATATAACCAACATCGATTAATGATATCCATTTAAATCGAGTTTTTTCCCCGTTTATACATTTTCGGAAGAGTGTTTTATCGTAGAATAATCGGGACTAATTTATTGGATGCCTAATTCTGATATTATTCTTTGTTTTACGAAGGTACAAATTTACATTAATTTGAACGAACAATTTCGATTTCAAGATATCATGGTCAATGTTCAGTTTACATTGACTGCTAGATCTGTAGAGAAATGTTTGCGAACTGGGTAATTATCGAAAATAAAGTAATCAATAAAATCAACAGTGTCCATGGCTTTTTAAACTCGATATTTCTCGTTTAAATGAACATTTACAACTTCAGGCACATGATATATTAATGACAAATAAACTGCAATTGCAAACACTAATCCGCGGAGCTGCATTATCAAAGAAATAATAATTATCTACAGCGTTTGCAATGGCAGTAGAAACACCTTGAACCAGTCAGTCACGAACGCCGCCACGAAACATTTTCGCGCCGCTCGCGCAATCTCTTCGATCCTTCTTCGGCGACGTTCGATGGTATCGGCGCGTCACGAACGGGTACGGGGAATCACGAATTCGCCACCGTCACGCGGATCGCGGCGTGCAATCGCAGGATTTGCTCCGTACGTGGTGATGCTCAGAGAGAGAGCCAGGGTTTAGCGTCGTAAAGGAAAAACGAGCGAAGGACTTTAGGAGCGACGACGGGTTCGGCGGAACGTACGAACCCCGCCAGAAAATCAATATAGAATAGCTGGTGTGTGGACGGCGCGTGGCTGCCCGACTGCGTTTCGTCACTTGCCGCGATCCCGCGGCCTCACCCCTCCCGCTGCCCTTCCCCCACGGCCTTACCTTCCTCCTCTCCTGCGCGTGGAAACCCGCGTATTCCCGAAATTCGTTCGCAGCCCGCTCTGCTTCAGGAACGGGTTTCAGGAGGGCTCTGCGGGAACTTTTCTACTGGGCAACTATATCGCTTTCTGAAAAAAAAATACAATATGTACTCTTGCTCGTATAAGTATCCGGTTTATAAATACGCATCGGATGAATAATTGAACAAGAGTTGGGAAATAATGAGAACAATTATTTTCTCATTTTAGAATTAAATTATAATTGTCCTACAACCATTTTTAAGCTTAAAATGTATTTCACATATCACATATTCTTCCTAAAATTGTAATACTCTCTTTCTTTCTGTCTGAAACTTTTTTCTACGTCTCCAAAAATAGCCGAATTATTCGGGTGGCACGTTTTTAGTAATCCTCCTACGAATATGTATCGTAGAGAGAGAAATAAATTCAGTTTTGCTTTTACTTGCCCGGGATTTCTTTTTAGATTCTTACGCATTCAAATCAAATATGTATATATGCCATACCTCTTCTTCTTAGTTTTAGATTTATCTCCCCTTTATAACTGCCCAATATTTCGAAACTCGTACAACAAAATGTATAATTCGTATATTAGCAACGGTTCAATGCTGTTCTCTATACATCGGACACGAGAATACTTCGGATATATCGCCTTACCTCATTTCGGTCGATTCCCCCTGCACGTATAGCTCTGTAATGAATCGTGACAGACTTTGACAGGTCACATCATCGCCCAATCAGGAGACAGCTTTTTTCACATTCTCGCGAAGCCGGAAATTTCGTGATTTTTCCAGGCTGAACCTCCTTAGGAGATGATAATCATTTTAAAGGAGAGGAGGGAGGAGATCGCGGATAAAAACATTTCAAAGGAGACGGCGGAACTTTGAACTCACCTTGTTGACTACACGCGAGGCGTGTGGAGGGCGGTAAGAAATTTGATTTCCCCTGGGCCTCGAACGGGGATGAGAGGGAAAGAGAGGGAAGAAGTCGACAGGTGAACACATCGCCACCTACGTTCGGACCTTCACCCCGCCAGTCGATATATATAACACAAAACTCACTTTCCGCCTATAAGCGCGCGAACTCGTCACTCTTCCCCCCCTTCGACGTATTTACCTGGAAATTCATTTTTCTCGGCCCTCGACGACCCCGGCGTATAGCTGCGCGAAACTCGCTCGCTAATATGGCGAACCAGGTTTCGAAAGAGCGAAATACAGATAGATCCCCTTACTTTGTTTTTTTTCTCGCCGTAAAAGCAGTCGCACGAGCGTAATCTTCCGATCTCCTCGAGGATTTTCGAAAATAGAGGGAATACGGAGAATCTCTCGAGAGATATTTCACATGGTCGGGGAAATAAACTCGTTAACTCGAATAAACGTTTATTTCCTTGTTTCCGTACGAATGTAATTTCGAATGAAATCGGTAGAATTGGCACTTGTGCATAAATAAAATAATCTCAAATTTCATTTTCAACGATACAAATATTCCCGTAGATCGATAGAATTTTATATTCGCTCTAAATAAATATCCGAGCAGATAGTCGACAATTTTACCTGCATCAAAGAATCGCGTTTTCAATCGAGATACGTTCTAAAACGCGCTGTAAAATGGTACGTTATCAAAAGGGAGAGGAGAAAGTCCTACAAAAACAACACACGCGAAAGAAGCGTTACGATTTTAACGAGGGCCGACATTTCGGCTCGCGGCACCGTTGCTACATTCATAAAAACAAAACCTTTTATAACAAGGGTACACCCGCAGGCGACTCCGCCGCCCCCGCAAAGCCGCCCCTGACTCGCGATGACCGCGCCTGCGCGACGGAGGGGTGGTTAAGGCGGTATAGGGGTTGATTGAGGGTGAGCGAGGCACCGCCGCGGTGGGAGGGATGCGTTAGTAGCGGAGGTACACGTTGTGTCAGCCGGCAGTAGCAGGAGCCGTGCTACACGGCCTACGGCCCATTCCGGGTCTCCCTCCTCATATCGTCTCGCGAAATGTCAAAAAAGTCCAACCCTCCGTCGCTCAGAGGGTGTTACGCGTACGCATTCACCGGTGCCGCCGAATCGCCGTGCAAAATCGTCCTGCGCGTGTCGCCGTTGAAGAGGAGAAAAAAAGGAGTCGACGCCGCTAGTGAATTTTAGTTGCGTGGTGGCTACTCGACCCGACGTTAATCCCAGTTTAATCGGTATCCCGAACGCGCGTCGTTTCCTCCTTCGTCGTCGTCCCCTCGTAAAACGCAATTGCGTCGCGGCAACTCCTTTAACTTCGCTCCACCGACTTCCGAGGCGATTCGTTGCCTCATCACGTCTACCTGTTAGCTCGCACTACGTGACTCCCAGGAATTCGCGCGGCGCACAACGCGAGTGAAATTCGTCCCCCGCGAACTAATTGTGAGAGTGCGCGGCGATTGAAGCGGGCGTGTGTCGTCGTCTCATTCTCCGCTCGACCCGCGGTGGATCCGCTTCGATTAGCGCGTAATTATAAGCGCCGTAACGCGTCGACGGTTACGCCACCGCCTGCGGGCTACGACGCGAAAGTATCAGCGAGGGGTAGCGCGTCAAATCAAATCGACGGCGTCGCGTAGCGCGCGTCGCGAGAGATTTCAGATATTTTCTGTGTGTAATTCTACGTCGTCTGCTGCTTCCCCTGTGCGTGCGCGTGCGTGTGTGTCTATAGGTACTGTTTATATATGTAAATTTAATCCCTCTTTGAGAATATCGAAAAGTGAATCAACCCTCTCACTCCCTTTTCACTCCCTTCGCGTTAAATCTTCCCCTCGCTCGTTTTAAATGAGAAAAGAATATCGATAAAAAAAAGATAAAGGTGCGTCGAAAAGTGAATCCCATCCCCTTTAATATCCCCCTCTTTTCGACCCTCCCCTCTGGTGTTTCGAATAATCCATAAATAAAATTGAATTAAATGAAAAAAAGAGACGGCCGATCTCTGCAGTGCGACGAGTCGAAAAGTGCTGTTTAAATCGCGTCTATTTTAAACCCCTAAAAAAGAAGCTCCCGCCGTAAAAGGTGCGCCGAATAACTATCGCGGATGGAAATAGTGCCGAGCCAGCGGGTATAATAATAAAAGAGTAGGATGGGGGATGATCCCTCCCACCGATGGAACGATCAATGCCGTTTCATCCGACGAAGTATGATCGATCAGTGAATTCGTGATTCGCGAGTCTCTCGTGGTGGATGTGGCTCCGATCTGGTGTTCGATCTGCGTCGACGACGAGCAATCCGGAGCAATCAATTATTATCAAACGCGCCGTTCGTTCGAGTTCGCTCCGACGGAGTCGGCCGGCGCGTCACACTTTGATCCGCGGCAACAATGTGAGCTCGAAGCAACGAAGCGGCGGAATCGGCCTAATTCCAGGTGCATCGATCGACATTTTTCATGGATCGTCCCGTGGATCGAAATAGGGAGCCGCTGAGGGAGTTAGTGTGTGCGCGGTAACGATAAGCGCGTCGCCAGGAAGATTGCCCGGTTTCCAGGTAAAAGAAGTATACGAAGGTCGCGCCGTCGTGACACTGGAAAGTTTCCACGATCGCGAGAGTAAGTCGCGTGTTAAGGTGGTCGACGTCTCTCGGCTCGCGACACCCTCGAACTGCTCACCCTTGCGGTCGAAGGTTCTTGAGTGCGAGTAGACTCTCCCTTAAAATGGAGCCCTAGTGCCGTTACCACCGCAAGAGTTCGCTCAGTTTCGCAACCCTTCTGATGAGTTGTCAGAGTGGATGAACGTCCCTCGGCAAAGTACGACGAATAGGGAAAGCGAGGAGGGATAAACTCTCCTCCCGAGGAAGTGTTTTCTTGAGCGAGAATTGAGCGTTGTCGAATATTTTTAATCAAACGCGTTTCGTGACCTCGGGTGTTAACTTCCCTCGTGAGAGGATGTAGTTAACAAAATTTGCATATTACTATTTCGCGTGGTTTCTTTTTTACGCATTTATTACTTTGCACTGCAACAGATACGAAAATTAATTATGGTAAATGCACAGTTATCTTACCCAAGGAAGAGTTATTATATGAAGTAATGATGATTAACAGAACACGAAGAAAAAGAATTGGTAAAAAATCATAGGAAAATCCTTGAATTTTTAGTTAACCCAGTAACAGGGCTCCTCGAGGTGAAACATTGAAGTTTTTAATAGAGCACCGCGTATTTTTTACAATTCGTAATAGTATTAATATACATCAGTTGATTTGGTAAAATTTACCAATCTCCCTTTAATGTATGTCGGATTTTCACGGGTTTACACTGCAACGAATTGTAAAATTCACGCTGTGTTTATGAAAAAATTCAATATTTCACCTCGAGGACCCCTATTAGGTACTAGGATTCACTGTAAAAATTATTAATCCTTTTTCTCCGTAAACCGACTATACCTACGTTAATTGACTAATAAAAATAGAGTAAAACGCCCCAGATATCTTCTTTTCGCATAAAAATGTACATAAACACTGACTACCATGATCGTAAAAAATACGGGCATTTTTCGTTCTGAGTATTAAGATAACAAAAACTGCATGTACTCTTTACCATAATAATAGTCTTCTCGGAACAGTTTTACGGTGTTTGTACTCTATGCGCGCATATCTAGGGTTGGAAAATACCAGGGGTTGAGCAGAATGGACGATAGGTGTGTGCATGAGTGGCCACATCGATTGATCGCTCGCCTGGAGGCGAACCACTTCCGGTCGTTCCGGAAACGCCCTGCGGAGGGTGACCGAAAATCGTATGAAACGTCCACCCTCTCGCGTACCTCCTTCTATGGGTATCCGTATTTCTGGAGTGCGAGTATTTCATGGGTATTCTAGCAGAAATATTTGATGCGTATTTCAATATCCACTGAAAATCTGTAATATTCAAAAATGGAACAAACAGATTTTTAGTCAATTTAATTTCTTTATAAAACATTCATATCGTGGGAATTCTATAACAATTTTTTCTATCAAATAGTAGCAGCAAGAGAAGAGCGATAGTCGCTTTGATTTTTACTGAAAAAAAAAAAAAGACGTGGTCATTATTTCTCTCTGTACATAACCGAAAGAATTGAAACATTTCACCCCGTCTACAGATGGAGAGGAATAAATTGGCGGGAAACGCGCGGCGACCCCTGCGACTATAGATGCACTATAAAACAAGGTGTCAGATTGTTTCAATTTGCAAGATTTTGCCAACGCCGGTGCCCGTTAGGGATTTTGCCAGGAATACGGCTGACCTTAAAAAGTCGGACGTACTCGCTCGTGCCAAGACACTTGTTGACACATCCTGCAAGGCACTTGTAGCCTTCCGGTACCAGGCGCGTGGTGTGCTACGCGTGTCTGCATACGATGTCCACCGTGAGCACGTTAGGCGCACAATTCATTGCCCCGGGAAGATTGAACGGGGTCACGTTAGGCACAGGTGGTCGATGCGGCGCGGGATCAGTGTGTTAAAGTCCTTCGGGGTGTATTTCCTCCGGGGCGAAAGCACGACGCGAATAGCCCGACGTAGCCTCTGCGATACCCCTCTTGTCACGAAACGTGATTGATTGGCAGTGCTACGTCGAAATATTGGCAATAATCCGATGCAAATTTCAAGCCGGGGTCGCTCGATTCTTTCTCTCCCCCGCTCCGCATAACAGCACAACCCCTTTCGGTGCCAGCGAGGTTTCGTTAAAGCCGAGCGCATGTTTGACGACCTCTGATAAAGCTTTTTCTCGTCCAGTTATGTGTCACGGTGTACCTAGTATCATTTTGAAATGAAAATTCTCGTTAAATTTGACGTCCCTTCGATAAAATTTCGATCATTTTTCGAAAGCCCGCTGAATTATTCGACGCTCTAATTTCGCAGTCGAAGCTACAGTCCAATAGATCAGCGGTAATCATAAATTCCTCGAACAGTATTGGTCGTAGCATGACGACGAAGAGAAACCAACTCTTTCAGTTACTCGAGAGGTACGCGTGCTCCAATTATGGATCGCCCTGTAGAGGCGCCGTGCTCGATGCTTGTCTACCTCGTGATTCTCGCTCGCAGCTCACCTCTGACCTCGGCTTTAAATATTTTCAATCGATGAGGTCCAAGTCGTTGACTCCTCTCTCTCGCTTCCTCTATCCATCCCGTCCCGCTCTCCCTCTCTCTTCCTCCTCGACCTCATCCACTTCGGCTTTCGAGTTCAGCCGGCGACTTACTGGTGATGCTCGAGCTCAACCCGGGATGGTGCGATCGGAGTATAACCGAGGAACGTGGATCGATAATTGCAGAGGAAATAAGATCGAATTCTCTTTCCTTAAGGAAGAAAAAGTTTCTCCCATTTGAGCTTTTGCATCTTATCCGTAAATGACGGTGACGACGTGGACGTGGACAGGTGAAAACGTCGGAGTTAAGATCGAGTAAAACCATGACGACAATTACAGCACTGCTACAATCTCGCAGCTCTCGCTTCGCTTCTTATTTAACCGTCTCGCATTAACACAAACTCTCAAAATAATATTTTGACGTGCGTCATTTTTATAAGTATAAGTCCCTAGCATAGTTAGTCTTTAGAGAGCGCTTGACGCTCTCGGGCAGCGCGCAGTGGACACTGGCCTGCTCGCGGAGGATTGGTGCGGCGGAGCGTCGAGCACGTCACGTCGCGCCAATCAGGGAGACTGCCGCAAGTCGCCCCCACTCGACCGTTACCGGCCAATAGGACCGATAACGGTCCCCTCCGCGTTAAGTATATAAGAGCGGGCGTTGAGCGTAGCGGGCATTCCGGCGTTGAGGGAGACGCTTGGATCTCCCTCAGTCCTTCTTAGGACTCTTCCAATAGACGACTCGATTCGCATTTGGGTTCCCTTTTCTTTCTCTCCTTTTCCTTCCGCGGCGTTTTCACGCCTTCCCCGACCGCGGCGCCTTCGCGCCTTCCACCGCTTCCTTCCGCGGCGTTTTCACGCCTTTCTCCGACCGCGGCGCCTTCGCGCCTTCCACCGCTTCCTTCCGCGGCGTTTTCACGCCTTTCTCCGACCGCGGCGCCTTCGCGCCTTTTCCCCGACCGCGGCGCCTTCGCGCCTTTCCTTCCGCGGCCCCTTTGCGCCTTTCCCTTTTCCGTTCCCCGCACACGTGTCAATTTTCATCGCTAAGCAACTTTGCTCGAACGAATAACTAATTCCAAGAAGGCTGGAATATATAATATCAACTTATACTCAATTCTTGTGTATTTCTTATTAAACAATCTCATCTTAACGAAATTTCTAGAATAACATTTCCACTGCAAACAATCACAGTACTTAAAAAGCTGAATAATTTCACAAATACGAGACTAACGCAAAAGATTCCCACAAATTAATTACAGTCAAGGTCGTAGGGCGAGTGCCCCCTTAAGTTCCATTCATTCAGCACCAATCGAAGGACCTCACGCCCGCTCAGTTATTCGCGTTTCGAGCCTCGAATTCTTACGCGAGGGACCCTTGCGCGTCTGTGCCCAGGGCTGTTTGATCAGGCAACCCCTTTATTCTCCACACCGCGTGAAGCATATTCGCGCTTCGGCGGGGATCGCTATTCGAGATGAGGGCGAAACTCGAGTCGAAAACGTGTTCCACGGTTTTCCCTCTCGAAGGGCGGACAAATAATTTCTATCTATATGTATACATACGTATACGCATATAGGTATATATCGATCGCGTTGAAATATTTAATCGATGAACTTATCCGGACGAATGGCAAGAGAAAAAGGTATCAAGTGAGTACGAAGTGTATGGTGAATTATGGAAGAGAGAAAAAAGCTTCGACCCCGTCTTTCCCCCCTGTTGAAATATGTTAGGGGCTGCGTTACATTTCCCTATTAGGGATATCCCGATCGGATTCCTATTAGGTCCTGTGATTGGAGTTTGCGGATATTTTGTGTATTAATGTCGCCACCTCCATAGCAGGGGACTCCTGATAAGATCCCTAACAAGTCCAGATATGGCCCCAACTCTCCTTATAGGAATCCTATGATGTAAACGTTACGTTTTGTTCATCTCAACACGGAGAAAAATGATTAGGTCAAAATGACAAGACGCGTCTAATTAAACGCGTTTAGTCACTCAAATCAAAATACTGGTCGATTGAACCAAATATTTAGTTATTCTATCCAAATGTTTAATCATTCTAACCAAAAAGTGGTCACTTTAGTCAAAAAAAAAAATGAAGAAACTATATTTCACCAAACGATTTGATTATCGTCTCTGGATTTTAGTTAGAAAGTTCTGGAAATTGCAGC